>CM023487.1:63797236-64397236 GCA_013339685.2 Hyalomma asiaticum | reverse complement strand
TTTTCGCACGTGCTGCTCTTCTTCTCCTCTCTTTCTGAGGACGGGGGAGGGTGTGCAAAGGCGTACACAAACGAACGCTGGAAAAGGCAGTTGCCGCCCTGATGAAGACAAGTCCGCTTGTCGAAACGTTGGCTCCTGCGACATTCCCTGTTCTAAATCGTATTTTGCGATTTGTTCATCGATTCTATTGAAAGGGGATGTAATGAATCCAGCGTCCGGTAATCTGGACAGCATAATCTGGATGTGCTTAAGGCTTTTGATACCATATCTCATGAGGCAATTTCTGAAGGCCTCCATCATATACGCTGCGATCAGCGTCACAACTACTATATTAAGAATTTCTTACAAGACCGAACAGCAACCGTCAACTTGGGATCGGTCAACTCAGACGCGATGAAACGCCAAACAAAAGCACGTCCCGTGGTTCCGCCCTGTCTCCATTCCTTTTCAACCTACAGCTACGTCGCCTGGCTATCAAGCTCTCTGAAGGGCCTCGCCTGGCCCGTGCTTCCTACGCAGATGACCTTACCCTTTAGACCACAGAAGGCTCCTATGGAGAGCGTCAGACCACGATACAGAACACGTTGGAAACAGTGCCACAACTGGTATGACCTGTTCACCGTCAAAGTCGGCATATCTTCATCTAAGACCATACATATCTCCAGTGAACAGATCCCCGCACCTAACACTTTACCTTAGAGGAGTCCACCTCCGAAGAGTTACCACCCCTCCGCCCGCACCTTCGAGAGACAACCAGTTCGCAGGTCACCACACATCGACTGGGACACACAGTCAAGAGTTTGACAGGACTCATCCGACGAATCGCGAGAGGACAAAAGGGCATGACGGAACAAGGCACGTTAATTCTGGTGCAGGCTCTGGTCTTAAGGTGAACCACCTATAATCGCCTCTTCCAGCCAACACGAAAAATGGAGCAAAAGCTGACGCTTTGCTCCTCATTGCGGCCAAGTCAGCTCTTGGACTAACAAACAGCACATGCACGGAGCTTGTGCACGAGCCTGCTTGAACTGGGTGTCATAATACATTAGAACAGCTAGCTGCAGCTACATTCATGTTCCACGGAAAAAGACCTTGTGGTACACTTTAAAGACGATCGCTTTTACAACGATTAGGCTCCCCAGTCACACCGCAATACTGTTCGGAGGCCACTGGAAAAATAACACCAAATCTTCGCTCTTGCCTCATGGTAGAACCCATACCACGAAATATGCATTCTGTTCGCCATGCTAAAAGACACACGGCCTGGGTACGCAAACTGAAGAGCCTTAAGAATAGACAGGACGTCTATTGTACCGATGCCAGTCGCTATCTGAGACAGCCAGGGAGGCCGACAGCTTATGGTCGCGCTGTCATCAAAAGAGAGAATCTTGTGAACTCCGCCACAATTGGGACTTCAACCAGTGCATCAGCAGAAGCAGCTGCTATCGCTCTTGTAATCCCGATTGCAGACCAACAAGACATCCCTTCATAATTAGTTTGTCTCGCAGGCGGCGTGCCGCATGTACCTTAAAGGACTAAAGACGTGTTCCAGGACACTAAGACGTGTTCTACACCAGGATCATGGCCTGGTCTGGTGCCCTGCCCATACGGGCCAGGCGGTGATCAACTTGTGCACTGTTTCTCTCGCGAACTTACCGGCCGAGCTCTGAATCGACGAGCCACCGGGTAGACGTACTCCTCGGAGATCATGCCTGCAGACGTGCCGACACGACACAGCATGCTAGAGAGACAGCGCTTGGACCGCATGGTTATGGCACCGCCTCACAAGAAAATAAACACTAAACAAGCGCATGATACTCAACAAGCGTGACAAGCGCAAGAAGCGCTAAGGACTCAACAAGCGAATGGACCAAATCTACCGCGATTTACAGAAGCTGCACAAAGTGTAACCCGACAGATATGCGGACGTGTGTTCTTGGTGCGGAGGCACTCCAACACTACCGCGCATTTCGTACATGTGCCCGCAGAGACCACTCTCGGTTAACTCGGGCATACACGACAAACAGCTAGGTGGTAGTGCGAGGCGCGACTTGCCGGTCTGACCTCGTAATCCTTCGGTCAGGCCCGACGACCTGCGGAGGTCAGCGGGGCGCTGGAAGAGGGGCCCGCGCTCGGTGATCCACCTAGTGCTTTGTGGCATTCAATATTATTCTCTCTCTCTACCACCGCACTTTTCTGACGCACAACAAGAATCACTGGGTTGCGGTGCTACGCACTCTCTCCAGTTTCACAGCGATGGAGCTATTTAGTTGCCCTCTCTCTCACACCAGCGGCGGCAGTAGTCGATCCCTCATACTAGGCTCCTCTAGCGCTGACTTCTCCGGGCGTGCCCAGCGGCATTTCTGAGTCTATGCCAGCCCAGCAGTGAGAGCCCAGAAGAAAAGGGGCAGACGAAGTGAAGGCAACACGAAGTTTTCTTTTCCTCTTTCTGTTTCTTTCTGTCTCTCTCTCTTTCATTCCCCATATCTCGAAGTCTGTTTCAGTGTCACACCTCTTTGGACTGGCCATATCTGCTCTTTGTGGAAGCATTTCTGGGAGTTCAATTTTGCAAAATGTCGTATATTTTTAGCTTGCGATTAGTTTACTATGGAGTATCAACTAGCGTGATCCCACACGCTCCAAGGGTCTTTGGAAACTGGATCATCTACTCCAGTGAGTGAATGAGTGAAAAAAAACTTTATTATCGGTACTGGGAGTGATGGGCTATGTCACCCCACCACATGGCCCTCAGTCGGGGCTGAAGGTGACCTCTTGGGACCTTGCTGTGACCCGGATTTGGACGTCCAGAGCAGAGCTGGCCAGTAGGGTCTCCCACTTTTGCCAGCCTACAAGCTTCTGGAGTTTTTTGGGCGGTGGGTCGGCGGGGCAGCCCCAAACGATGTGTCGCATTGTGGCTTTCTGGCCACATTTCGAGCAATCGGGTTTGAATTGGTCTGCATCGGTGCATGGTGACCGGTATCGGGAGGGTATTGGTTTGGAGTCGCCTCCATCTAACCTCTTCAGCGTTGGTAAGACTGTTGTGAGGTGGCGGCAGCATTCTTCGAGCTAGTCTAAAGTGCTGGGTGATTTCCTGGAAGCTTATGAGAACTTCCCCTGTGTGTTCCGGGTTCAAGTTGCTGCTCACGGGTCGGCCGATAGACCCTCGAGCCATAGTGTGAGCCGCCTCGTTGCCAGCCGCCTCGTTGCGAGGGGGCATTCGTCGATCGACAAATGCCCCCTCGCAAGTCGGATGTTTGGCGCACCTCTGATCGACGGCCCCTCTGCTACCACTGCGGCGAAGCTGACCACTTGTACCGCCAGTGCGCATACCGCCGCCTTGGACTGCGCGGCTTTTCTGCGTATTCGCCGCCACCCCGACACGGCCAACGACCCCGGGACATTGAGGACTACCTTTCTCAGCAGCACCACCAGCCGCCTGTCGGGCGACAGTCGCGCTCACCGTCGCCGAGGCGATTTTCATCGCCGCCGCAGCGGTATCCTACCACGCGGTCACGCAGTCCCCGCCGGGAAAACTAACCGAAGCGACCTCTGGGGGCGGGGTCGCTGACGATCGAAGTGCTGAAGACTCCGATTGACGCAGAATCGAAAAGCTCCCGATGCTCCATCGCCTACTCTTGCACGCGACGACCGGCTTTCTCTTCACATACCAGTGACGATTGACGGATACGTGGTTAGTGCGTTAGTGAACACCGGTGTAGCCTATTCCATTTTGACCGGGAAAATCGCGACGCAGCTGAAGAAAGTAATCACGCCCTGGGGCATATTCATAGATTCGGACGGCGGGTGGCCATGTCGTTACTCCACTGGGCGCCTGCACGATTAGAGCTCAAATTGACAGATATACATCCGTAGCCAACTGCCTGGTCCTTCGCGAATGCTCCCGCGAAGGAGTTGACTTCCGGAGTTGACTTCCTGCAGGAGTACGGCGCTGTTATTTATCTCCAAGAGCGTCGTATCACATTCTCGGCCAGGCGAGCAATCGACTTCCAGGACGACCAAAGGCGTGCCGACGTGCTTCGTGTCACTGCAGACAGCGTAACGCTTCCTCCACGAACAAGTGTCATGGTCGACGTTACATGCTGTGGCTTGCCCGATGGTGAAGCGGTGGCTGAGACAAACTTGGAGCACCTACTGAAGCAAGGTGTCTGCTTGGCGAGAAGTGTTATACAGCTCCGTGGCAGCCGATCGAAATTGCTGGTTACCAATTATAGCAACGAGCATCGGCACCTCTTCCGGGGCACTTCGATAGCGTTTGCAGACGAAGTAGCGAACGTTAGCGGCTGTTTCACGTCGGAAGTGATTAAGAACGCAGACGAACCTCCGAGTCACGTCGACATATATCAGGGTCTGTCGATTGATAACTAGACATCAATGCGCAAACTCTTGCTGGAATTTAGGAGCTGCTTCGCAAGTTCTTCAAAGGTGCGCCAGACTTCCATCACTCGGCATAGGATCATCACGTACGAGGATGCGCGCCCGATACACCAGCAGCCTGACCGCGTGTCGGCAAAAGAACGTGAAGGCATACGTACGCAGGTCCGAGAGATGCTTGATGACGGCGTCATCGAACCTTCCAGCAGCCCGTGGTCGTCTCCGGTAGTCCCAGTGAAAAAGAAAGATAGAACGCTACGTTTCTGCGTCGACTATCGGAAGCTTAACAACGTGAGTAAAAAGGGCGTGTACCTGCGGCCACGTATCGATGATTCGTTAGAAAGACTGCGGCATGCCCGCTATTTTTCTTCTCTCGATCTAAAAAGCGGGTATTGGCAAATCGAGGTAGACGAGCGAGACCGCGAGAAAACAGCCTTCGTGACTCCAGACGGTCTCTACGAATTTCGAGTGGTTCCTTTTGGCTTGTGTTCAGCGCCAGCAACATTCCAGTGCATGATGGACACTGTACTTGACGATGTCGTAGTTTTTTCTGAAACGTTCGAGCAGCATCTTCACCGCCTGCGGACTGTGCTAACAGCTATCCAGTCGGCTGATGTTACACTGAAGCCAGAGAAGTGTCACTTTGGCTATGAGGAGCTCAAGTTTCTCGGGCATGTGGTAAGCGCCGAAGGTGTCCGGCCTGATCCAGACAAGCTTGCCGCTGTAGCCGCATTTCCTGCTCTTACCGGTAAGAAGGCCGTTCGCCGCTTCCTTGGTTTGTGCGCCTACTATCGCAGGTTCATCCACGGCTTTTCGAGGATCGCTGAACCCCTTACACGGGACGACACGCCATATGTCCGGGATAATGAGCAACAGGCTGCCTTTGCTGAACTACGACAGCGAATGCAAACAGCACCCGTTCTCGCTCATCTTGACGATGATGCTGATACAGAGGTGCACACCGACGCCAGTAACATTGGTTTTGGCGCTGTGCTCGTCCAGCGTCAGCGTGGTGTCGAAAGAGTCATAGCCTATGCCAGACGCTCACTACCCGTGCTCACGCGAATTATTCGGCTACGGAGACCAACCCCGAAGACCAAGTATGGGTGTGGACCCCCGTGCGTCGCCGCGGCCTCTGCGAAAAGCTACTAAGCTGGTACTTTCGCCCTTATACAGTCATACGCCGCATCAGCGACGTGAGCTACGAAGTGGTCCCGCATAGAACGTCGTAGACACAGACCAGGAAGCAACGTCCACAGAGTTCAGACGTTGTTCATGTTGTGCGAATGAAACCTTACATTGCGCGTTCGTAGCTTTTGCTTCTATCGTAGTTTCCGTTCGTGTGTTTCTGACTGTGTTGTGGCATCGAGGCAATGCTGTTTTTTTTTTCGCGAGGGGGATAATGCCACCTGCGTGTAGTGGGTCGAAGACTAGACTGGCGCTAGCCGAAGAGAAAAAAAGAAGACCGCGCGTTTCTTCCCGCTTGAGAGCCAGCCCCGAAAGACGCCTTTTACCGAAGCTAGCCCCCCAGCTACCAGTAAACCGTACAACGCCCCTGAAGGCTCGTGACAATATGAACTCGTTGTTCGCAGCGCAATGAGGTTCGTAGGGTAGTACTGCGGCATGACGCAAAGGTTTCGGAATACAAGCTCTTTAACGTGCCAGGTTATTAACTTACCCGGTTATTTGATTTCAACTTATAGTAGAGAGAGGTTTATTCACAGAAATACAGAGAGGTGGGCATTATCTTAAAGTTGGTCTCCGTGACCATGACACGCAGCGTCTCAATTTACCTCGTCGGACGTCCCTTCGGCCTGACCTCCCAGGCGATCGCCAATGGGAGGTCTTTAGTGGCCTCATTCCTAGTCTGCTTTAGATGCTTTATAGTGCTTCATTTCTCTGCCTTAGGAGTCGCGCCGACGTTTTCATCTTTTTTTTTATTTCGTGTAGAATACTCGTTCTTCGAGCACCATCGCATAACTGTGCCATCTTAGAAGTCAGTTAGCACTCATATTACGCAAATGAAACGTAAAAGAACGATGCAATTGCTAAGGTGACGCTCCTTACATAATTTGAGTACCGAATCGGAATGGAGTAGGGCAATATCAAGGTAATGCCAATGTCATTATGGAGGTTAAAGAAGAAATATAGCTCCACATACCTCGCTGCAATAAAATTATCATTGGCTACCCAATTACGAGCGCGGAAATGTTATGTTTTTAGGGGCATATGGCCTCAATAGTCCCTGTTAAATACAGCGGACCCCGTTCGGCACAGTTCTCCACGATGCGATAGCCGATTAGCAGCCCGTGGCGACTCCCTGAGAATTAGTCCAACTGGTCCATCCGCAAGTTTCGCACAACTAACAGCTTTAAACTAGGATTCGGCAATGGTATCTGTAGTCTCCGCGTCAGTCGTTGACGCAGCCGCGTTACTGCGGCCACCTCTGTAGACCGCGTGGGGATGCCCGCCGTCCTTAGGCGAAGATAGGCTCGATGCGTGGCCGAGACCCGCGCTCGTCTTCGACCTGCAAACGATTACAAAGCGCATGTCAGCATACGACAAAACGACGACTGGATTGCTCGATACGATAGCCAACCGGGAATATCGCTGGAACATGCGTTTCGACAACCTGAGAAAGACGAAGTGGACTTGTCTTCGTCAGTTGCCGTTCATCCTAAGAGAATTCCACTTCTCGAAACGTTGCCTCCAGCGAGATTGCCCGTACTCCATCGTTTTTAACGATCTGTTCATCGATTCATTCCTCACTCTTCCACTGAGGTTCTCTTCTGGTTCGCATACGACGAAAGTGAGGCCAATGAAGTAGGCCGTCAATATCCATCCTTTTAAATACCGCATTTTAGCACGGTCCTTGAAGCACAACACCAGTTCCTACTACTGAGGAAACGCTCTAATGTCTCAGAAACAAAACTTGCAGTTTTCGATGCACTCAAGAGATCACGCCTTCAAACGCCACTCTTCTATGTGCGTCAGGTAAATTTAATCAATCTTTAAAACTATCCAGAGAGGTCACGCAATCGTGCGGCTAAAATCATGCTTGTTATCAGACTCTTTATAGCTCAACTCAAGACAAATTGCTTTTGTTAGGGGACACCATTATCCAAGACAGACATGTCAAGAACAAACATCCCGCGAAAAATGTTTGGACTCAATACAACACACTTTACGTTGACCTCATATCACACACGTGTGCACCAGTTTGGGCTTATGAAGAGGCAGAGAAGCTTTAGCCGTCAGCCTGCTTTATGTAGCGGGACGCTGCGCAAGTGTACTCACACTGCAAAGGAACCCACCGTTGCGCGGAAAAGCGCGCGGTACAGCTTCCAGAGAAGCCGCAATATTTTATTGCCTTCAGCGTCGCTAAAATGCTCCACAGCGCCAGCTTTGACATTGCATTCGGAAACGAACGCATGCTAGGCGTTCGGCGTTAGCGATCCAAGTCTGAGCGACTCTCATAACAAATTAACTGACAGACGACGTGAACAACATGGTTTACCGTTTCCTGCGCGGTGATGCCAACCCGCGTTAACGCACTGAAGTAGGTGAAACTTTAGGAAATCCCTAATTACTGGACAGTTACGTACATTGTACGTTTAATGTCCTTCTTTGCTCTAATTCTTCTTTAGCAAAGTTAGAAAGCCGTCCTATTTTTGCTTCATTATCCCGTAGTCTTGCTAAGTCAATAAAACATCTCGTTAGCATAAAGCACCGCTCGTTTCTGTAGAATAGTGTACATTACGTAAAATAATGGCGCACAAACAGCCTACAGATGGCGCCATCTTTGGAGAACTCTTTGTCTTCCATTGATATTCTTTAACAGAGACTAGGATAGCCGGTGAGCACATATTTCTGTTAGACGAACTTGCGAAGTGCCGCTTGGCTTACTTTTCCACGTTTGCAATGAGTGTTACATGGTCTACAGCGGAAAAGTGTCCATCTTACAAGCTGATAGCAACCATTTGTACAGTGCCTCAGCTTTTCAAGCAGAGGGGCCCCCTTTTTAATAGCAAACATCTGCAAACGAGCTGCTCATACAGGAGCCCTCTTTCAGTGGTTCCTATAACCACCCTCTGTCAGTTTCACCACCTTCACGTTGAGCCTTATAGATTCTGCCTCTTAGTTTAGAAGTTGCCGTTTCACATGGACCAACGTTATATACGGCAAGTGTTTAGCACGGTTTCCTGTACATCCTAAGGAGAAATTCTACATTCTTTCACAGAGGAGCAATAGTTACGATAAACTCACGGAGTTCAAGATGATAAGCGTGTTCCTTCTGAGGACTGACGAAGCGAAAGGGTCATTTTTCTTCCCTGAGTGCCGCATATCAGAATCTCGCATTATCACTGCTCTCGCCTTCTGTAGACCCATGGCCTCACAGAAATCGCTAGAATTCACGAGAAAGACGCCAAATACCTGGAAGGTAAAGCAACACCCTAGATGTAGGTGTATATCTACAAGGTTGACATAATTGCACCGGCGCCGCAGGCACACATCTCACACATAATGCGCATGGCGCCACCGCTGAGATCCCGTTCCAAGCGAATGGCCTGACGCCACTCCACTCACTGAGAACCGTTTGATCGCGAATCGGAACGGGAAAGCGCGACACTGCCGCTTGTCTATTCCACAGCTTCGCGAAGACCGTCTTTACTTTCGGGTTATGCAGATTTCTACGCTTAAGGGATCAACGATTTTTTTTATTTTACCTGTCTGCAATTTAGGAACCGAAAAGTCCCGCCCCCCCCCTTTTTTTTTCTACCACCGCCGCGACACAACCACTGTAAATTATTAACGTTATCATGACATTTTCCATAGTAGCGCGCGCTTGAGACTGTGCTCCTTATCCATTTACAGTTGGGATCTCGCGGGTCGCTGCGAAAAACGCCAATCCACCCGGAAAGTATTCCTTCCTTTTTTTTTACAAGGTTGGATCTGTTTATGCGGCCTGTCTTCGAGCGTGTGGGAAGCACAGCAGAGCATAGACATAAAAGTGGGTACTTTAATGCGGTACCCCTGGCGCCATCTATGCAATATCGAATGGCGCTGACACAAACGAGAAAACCAACAACCATCATTGTGCTTTGGCAAATTTTCTGCAGCCGTTCTTGGCAGCATGGCCAAACGTCCAAGAGGGTGCTAGTGGAACGCGAGTGAAAGAGTAGAACACTGAAAAACACGGTCGTGGAAGGCTCCGAAAACGGTGACCATGTCTTTGACGCCCTTTGAGAGTATTCCGGCGTCTATCAGTTTCGCCTCCATCAAAAGGTAACCACCGCGACCGGATCCGGCCCGCGCACGTGGGATCCACAATCAAGCACCATACTGGACATGATCGTGACGTTGAAGGAAGCCGCAGACTTCAGAGCATGGACAGTCGAACTGTTTATAGGGCGGGGCTCTGCCAGCCATCCAAAACAAATCTCACAGCAAGACGACAGCTAAGTCGGCAGTCGTCACTGGACGACAGTCCGATGCGTCGGCTTTGACGTATAGGTCAAAGTGCGTTCCGGTATCATCAGTCATGGTGTAAAAGCCATTGAAACAATCGCGTCGAGCACGCTAAGCTTCTAGAACGGTTAGCGCTATTCGCGCAGCAGCATACAACGTGAGCGCGGCCTGCGCTTCCCGTAGCTACCCTATGAGCAGATCAAAACAAGTGCGTGCAAGTATTCACTAGATAAACGCGGCGCACAGAGAGAGAAGTCGAGGCTCTATGGGAGTGATCTTGTGCAGCAGGAGCACTACCTTTAGTCACTGACATCAGACAAATCATGAGCAAGAAGGGTGAGAAACTCAGGATCATGCCATTGGTGCCGCCACTAACTTAAGTGCAACAGGCACGATGACCTTAGACCATAACTAATCTTGCATATGTATTTCACTCTCGACACTCAGAGATTTTCCCTCTCGACACTCACTAAAACTACAATTGGCATCGAAAATGAGACCCCTGTACACAAGAAAGGTGTACGAAGCTCTCACGGAGGCAAGCGATGGTGTAGTCGCGTTCGAAGAACTTTACACGGATAGAAACACAAACGTAAGATGGTGGAAGTCTGAAATAATGAAAGATGCTGCAAAACGGTAAGACACCGGAGCCTGTCACCAGAGCCAGCGTTTCCACAATAGCTTTAGTAGAAACGTTGGCTTTAGTGGAATACCTTGTTCTTCGTGGATCTAAGCGATTTTTGTTTTCATCTCTTGCATTAGGCAGGCTTCAGTTGCGTTGACGAACAATGTCTGACGTCAGGAATGGCAGCAGCGCAAACACTGAGATTATGGCGAGCAAATCGAATTAGGTTCAAGGTTTGACGGAAGTTTGAAGTAATGAAACATGCTGCAAAACTGCGACACCAGGTCCTGTCACCCGAGCCAACGCTTCGACTACAGCCCTTTTTGGGAATGTTGGCTTAGGTGGAATTCCTCATTGTTCATCGTCGCCCAAGCCCGCTCGTGACACAGCATCGGCTACACCATCGCCAAGCACGCGACGCAGCATGCTGCCATCCTCCAAGGTAACGAAACGCAAGGCCTCCGCTCTATCTCGCTTACCCAACAGCGTTCGTGGCGACCACAGCTGGAGGGTCCTTGGTCAAAGAGTGGCGCTTCGAGCGCAGCGCCTCCGCGCGGCGTTCTCGTCCCATTTCGAGGATGAAGGCGATCCCGAAGATGACCACGTAGAGTAGCAGCACGCCGATCAGCGACAGCATCAAGCGCCCCACGTTGTTCCAATCGTCGACGGGAGTCACCCATCTGCCGCGCGGTCCCTCGATCAGCTCAGTTCTGCGGCCCACCACGGCAGGTTTCGCTACTTGAGGGTCGTCGGGTACAGGCGACTGTGCCACCCCGTGCTGTGAGCAGCAAAATTCGTTGCATTACTACTCCGCCCACTGTAAGACGACCAAAAGGGGCCTAGCGATACAGTGTATGGATTCTGCGCTCCGAAAATCTTGCTCACATCACATGCAGGATAGTTTTATGAATCAAGTAGACCGCCTTTTGTCAGCGGACTTCCCTTTGGAGGTTGTGGTGGCGGTGGCCGAGTCCCTCCTGCAAAGAGTGAAGTCCAGAGCACGAAGGGATTGTACTCAGACCGAGCGCATGAAAGGGAGGCCAGAGGTAATGCCGTATATACATGCGCTTTCGTATAACCTCAAGAAGGTGGCCGGCAGACACAATGTCCCTCTGATCTTTTCAGCCCCTAATAAGCTACAAGAACTTTGTCCTCGCATCTCTGCTAGAGGACCCCAAAGGTGTACGACACAGCACGAATCTCCCTTCACGAAGTGCTCAATCGTAGTCGTGTATTCGATTCCTTTGTCCTGCGGAAGGATCTACATCGGCCAAATTGAAAGATGCCTTAACTACCGTATTAGGGAGCATGCTCTAAAGGTACATAAGAGGGAAGATAAGCATGCACGTTTAGTTGCGCATATGGCTGCATGATATTGCGAGCCAAGATTCAAGGAGACAAGAATCCTCGGCAAAGCAACAGCTGCACAGATCGGCTGGCGTTAGAAGCCTTGCACATTAGGCCATTAAGAAAACGAGCTTATCTGTATTAGTGCGGCTTCGATAGGGTTTGCACTCTTCTAAATTTCGCTTCATGCAGACCGTTGCCTGATTTATGCATGTTAGTCTATTGGTTTCCGCGGCTCTTGCTTGAAGTGTTTGTTGCGCATGCCTTGAGACGCATATACACGTCGGTGGATGACCTAACAATAAGAGTTGTTAGTAGCGCCCGTCTTGTCTGTTTCGTCTCTTCTTGTGTGCCTGTGTAAATCGCGCTAAGTTGAACTTTTCAAGCTGTACTGTGCAGGGCCGGTGCACGTTAAAGAGCTCCAGGGGCTCGAAATTTACGGAGCCCTCTACTACAGCGTCTCCCATAATCCTGTCGGGGTTTTGAGACGTAAAACCCTATAAATAAAGCAACCCAGTACTACTCCATTGCTAACGTAACAGTTACGTCACGTCATCATTATCTTGATACATTTGCCAGAGAATCAGCGATGAATGAATAGCTGCGCAGTTGCGACAATGTTCGGGGCGTGGAACTGGCTTGAATTTTGTTCAGTATTTAACGCAGCTCTATCGCTGAGGACCAGCCTGCGGTATTGGAGAGAACTGTCGAAAAGTAGTGGAAAACAGAAAATCAGCGTCCACCCATTTGTAGCACAAAGCTAAAAGGAAATCAATACGGATTTCTGATAAATAAAAGCTGTGTAGCTGAAAAGATATTCGTGCTCGTCCAGGGTTCGAATCCGGGAGCAGTGAGAATTTTTCGCCGGCTCGTTCTTGAGGGCTCAAACAATGCCTCACGCACGAAGAGCCAACATTACACTTTTCAGTACTCTAGCTGTAACTTCGTGCTGATATTCAGAAGAATCACACGAAAGAGGAGGACAGAGAGCGCAGTTTGGATTTCTTCATGCTGTACATACCGTTTCGCGGACCGTAACACAAGGGCAGGTACAACGAAACCAACTATTCTCGTGTAGTACTTATTTTCGCACTAAAGAGAACGCTGCGGGGTCATATTATTTGCATATGTACTCCGCTAGTAGTTCGGTATATGGCGCGCGTTTTGGTTTGTGTACCTTTGACATCTCCTTCCAGAAGACAAAGACAACACTAGAATAGTGAACCTTTCAGAGGCAAAGAGGTTTTTCTTCACATAAGCTCGCCCGCCTATACCCACGCATGTTTGCTGAGAAGGAATGGTTGCAACAAGGAGGACACCTCGGGGTCTATTTATTGTGCCGTATGTGGTGTACAGAATTTCCCTCTCCTGCAGAACTCCTGATATAGGGCGAACACGCCGTTCTATAAGGAAAGGACCGGGCACGGGAACGTGCGAGAAGAGTATGAAAGGGTGCATATGGCAGCACATTACAATGCCTGTAGATGTGAGCCAGTCTTCTCACATACAGAAATCATTGGAATAACCAAGAACCCGGTTGCCAGTGAAACATTAGACGCGTACCATATCAAGAAAGATGGTGACGGCTGCATCGGCGAACCCTTAGCATCTGTCCACTTCAGAACGAGCCTTTGCCAAGGCCACCTCATCCCAGATTAAGAACAAGACACGAGTGCGCTGGTCCTGTGCTGTACGTTATTGTGTGTGCCTTTTCAATTGCGCAGTCTTCGCCTATTACATAGCATTTTCCAGTTTTGAGTACAGGCGCGTAGCTGCATATCTACTGCAGCCTGCTGCGCCATAGCACAGCAGTTTGCGGAGGTTCTGCTGTCCTCTGACGTACGACAAAATTAATTGCTATATTGCAATCGATCTCAAAAAAGATCTACGACTCTATTTTGAACACCGATGTTCCGGAATGCCGACCTACAAAGGGTAGCGCCACCAGAAAGAGGAAGCCAGGATACACCCACTAAGCCCTCTTATTGACGGATATCGAACACTGCTGACAAGATGATGATAGATGTGCCTGCACATGGCGCCAGCTGCGGAGGCCGCCACCTACGAACGATTCCTTTCCTGCGTCATCTGCTGATTTCCGGCAAGTTATGCGCACTATTTGAAATCTTACTTTCGTTAATGCTTGCTGCTGTGGTGGTGCCCTTGGCGCCTATTACACGAGATGGCGAGAAAGTTCGCGCCGCATCGTTCGCGCTCGGTCAGCGATGGCGCTTCCACATCAGATTAGGCCCTTGCTCGCGCAATTCTACGAAGCCCTCAAGTAGTGCCTGAGCGTAGGCCAAGGACCTGTTCCGGCTGAATACCGTGCTCACATATCTGTGTACGCGCCCGTGCAGCCTCCTGCTGGGCAAGCAAGGCACACCGTAGCTCAACGGAGAAGGCTTGTCGACAGGATCCGGCAAGTCATGCGCGCGAAGCGGAGACGTACAGGCACCGAAGCTGCTACTCTCAATTCGTATAGTATTTCAGTGTTTTGCTGTGGCATTACATACATCGCCCTTCTGCGAAAACTGCGTCTTCTTTACGAACCATATGCGAGTTCCGCAGAACGCACTGATTGCGCAAATGTCAAATGTGCCAGCTGGGTTTACTATCAGGACTCACCTGGACCTCCCGGCTTTCGTGGCGGCCTCAAGGGCTTCTCAACTCCTTCCGTAATGGGCGAAGGACAGGGTGTTAGAAGTGCTGACGGACGTGAGTGGTGATGCTTGCTGGCGCCGTATTTCTTCATGCTGCGAACCCGGTACATCCCATTCTAAATTTCCGGTAGAGTTCATAGTGTTGAGAACAAAGGAACATTGTTTTGATAGTCATGTTATGAAGTCCAAGTGGGCTATCGGAAAAATGAACCTACACCTTCTGAGATAAAAGAATTTTATTTCTTGAAGGTTTTAATGCCAAGATTTATCTCCAATTGATAAAATACGCCAGGGAGGAACAGATTTTCAGAACACGAAGTCTTCGTCGGCAAGAACACTAACGCATCCGCGGGCTTATTATTAGCGCTTGCCGTCATTGCAGCTGACGCTCCAATGTTTCGGAGAGATCAACATTGTGGGTAGCATCAAGTGCAACTCTTTTCGTTTGACGGCTTATTATTGCAAGTAAGATTATAATACTTGCAGCAAACGACGGAAATAAAATTTTGTAGCCACCACTCATGTCACTGTTTGCCATCACCATAACACGGAATCCCGACATCATTGCGAAAAGGGGTATTCATTCACAAGGGCAGGCGACAAATGCTTGGTACCTATAGCACCGGTCCATCAAAACAGTGTATGGGGCTTTTAGAACACTTCTACAAGTGTAAGTCTGCAAACATTTAGTTTCGGGTTGCTTCTACGTACGACGTGCTCTAGCGTACGGAGAAATGTGCAGGTGACACTAATGAAGCATTAGTTACCATAGGTATGATGTCGGGATGAAGGCATTGGTAGGTAATGCGTCCGTCAATAAGTACGACACCAAAATGGGCGGGCCTTCCTGGAGATAGTTTGCCGTTTTATATCATGTCGAAACCAGGGCGTATTCGTAAGTAATGTGTTCACAGAGTGTAAATGCTTACAAAAAGGTCTGGCAGAGGCGGAAAGCCCTGTTGATTCTGATTTTATTTTAGTTTAATGAAGAATAAAGGCTCGCGGGGCAAGAAAGGGAGAAACAAATAATTAAAGCGGCAGTAATAGTTCCAGTTCAAAAGGCATTGTGGAAGCAGGTGCAGTTATGTTCCTTAAAACCGCGCAAATAATGAAATGAGGGAGTTGTTGCCACAGTGTGAAGGACGTGGTGCCATAAACGCCATCTAGCGTTTCTTAAGAGCATCGATACTCTGGCGAATTCGCTAGGTCTCATGATTTATCATTGTTTTCCATTGATTAGGACAAATTACACGCCTTCATTCGTGGTAGTGAATCTCCACCCGGGCATGCAGCCAATTTCGTGTCTTCCAGTCCGTCATCTTAAAACACCATTGCGCTGTAAACAACTTCGATATAATGTCCTTTCAAGCGCCGATTAGCTGAGTAAAGCGTGCCACCACTTGCATGAGCCAACTGCGCGGCTTGCTTAGGCAAAGGCGCTTCAAGACAATTCGGAAAGTTCGGGACAAATGGTAATTTGCTCCTCTTCCTTCTCCGAAGCAGCTCCATCATCAGGTAAAGTGAACCGCCAAAGCGAAGAGCGTACACGTGATATGCAGCGCATTAGAAACGTTAGGTATCTCTCCGCCGAAAGACACCTACCATTTCCTGCAACAATAGAAACCTGCGCTGCGAAAAGCATCCCTCGCAGAGTGATTGTCTTGCCCGACGTTGGGCGAAACCAGGGCTAGGCAGAGATACTGAGAAAAGAATTCCAGAACATATATATCGATATACGAGTGTTCGAAACCTAAAATATAGATACTTAGATGCATTTGTTTTTGGCAATGGGAGATATTTGTGAGATACGTTCGCAAAAAGTCTAAAGAAGTGTCGCGGAATACAGCTACAGCAATACAGAAAAAATACGAATAGACAGTGTTTTATTTTTTATTCCGGGTATGCCGATGCTCTTCCTAGGTATTTATGAGCTGCAGCACGATGTTCTACGAAATATTGCAGAATATTTCCACTTTGCGAGTTAACAATATTGTTTGAATCACCGTCAACCAGCAGTGATATCATGGAAAGGACGCATTTATTATACGCACGATATGTTTTTTTCTAATAATTTTGTTGAGGGTATTCCGCTTAATCAGCAGCATATTCTCCGATATGAGAAGCGTCTTTGCAGCCTCAACACAGGACTCGTGAACAAGACAAGGCTCTCCACCGCTGTAGACGAGTAGAAGCTTGTTTCGAGGAATAAAGAGCGTCTTCAAGCAATAAAGTCCTGCAGCATGGCGATACCTCTCATTTACCTCTCAGCATGGTGATACCGGAACACTCTCATTTGCGCTTGGAACCCTTCCAAAGCCAAAGGGTCTCCGTTTTGAAAAACCATGAAGGCCAGCACGGGCATGTGCATGGCTTAACAAAAACAGTCTTCCTTTTCCCCATCAGATACAGAAGCTTACATCCTCAAGAAAGTTATGAAATTCCCTTATTCGGCACGGTATTGCAATACCATCGTTACGTTGGCAAAGTATTTCACTACTGAGATACAAGTACGTCTCTCAAATGTATCGATACAAAACCACAGATACTTAAAGGTATCTTGCAGTTACCATCGTGGTACTGCCTAGCCGTGGGCGAAACAGTCACTATGCGTTTGCGTCCTTTCTATATTAGATTTGAGGCTAGAGCTAGCTCTTATGGATTCGTATTAGCATACGTACGCGCTTCGCGGCGTTAAAGAGTCGAACGGAAGTAGAAGGGCCGACAGGAAACTCAGAAATAAATGTTTATGGAAAAGCGGGAAGGGTACCCTCCTGGCGTCCCTTGCCTTAACAACGCACAGCTCGCACGTATTGTAATATGAGTCCCTTATATAGTTGGTGCTTACCTACGCCACGGGATTCGCCAAGAGCCGGGAAACGCAGCACCTCGCAACAACCGTTTCAGTTTGTCTCGTTGTTCTCTTCTTCTGTTCCGGTGCTAGCGAGTAATCTACAGCTGCTTACCTTGACGATGTCATGCTTTAATGATGATGCTTGTCATGATGACAACCGTGGTGGCACCTACCCTCTCTGGCGTATTTCTGACGATCACGGCGGACATTTCTTGAACTTCCCCAGCCTTTCCAGCCTTTTGGAACTTCGCAACGGCAACGACTCTTTAAATGCTGTGGGATCGCTGTTTGCTTTTTGACCATTTACTTAGCCACAAGTGCATACAGGCAATGTCGTCACAAACACAGTGTGGTCTGGTTTCTAAGGAATCATGTGGAAACTCGTTCGAAATGTTTATACTTCTTTTTCAAAAATATCTATTTGCAGCCGTCTCAGTTCGCATCGTTGTTATATCGACAAGGAGTACATGCGAGGCATCAAGCAATCCACGGCTGGAGGAGTCGACGACGACAAAGCAGCGCATGTAATGAAAAGAATGAAATAAAAGCATGTCGTATGTGCCAGAGTTGAAGACACAACGAAAACAACATATGAACTACGCCACGGACTCCCATTTCTGGCGTCACAACCACATGCTGCAACTTGCTTTGAGAGGAGTAAGCATCGAAAAATCACCCGTGCTACATTTCAGAAAGACTTCATCAGCGACACTGACAAGGGCACCTACTGTGGCAATCATTGTGTGATTGCCTCTGCTGCAAATGCCCTTTCTTTCATGGGTGACCGTTGACTTTCTGCGTATAGTAACTTGACAAGTGTCCCGTAGATGTGTTCTAATGTTACTTCTCTGCTGACTCCATTGAGTCTCTGAAGTCTTTGAAATGAAATTTTGACATTGCGTCCAATTTCTCTTACTGAATGAACAGTATAGCGATCTCCGAAGGGCACGTGCATGGATAGGTTCCTTTCTAACGTTTCATTCTAATATCTCTTCGCGCCCAGCGTTTTTCTTAGAGTTAGAAGTTTTCGTTCACCCCGAGGTGTTCTAAGATAGCACCGGCGGGGTGTCTTACAGAAACATCTTAACAGCGGAGCTGCTTATGTACTTGTTTGCCTCCCGTAACGCAACAGCGAAAAGCCGACCCATTATCCATGTCCTTGTCCTCATCTCACTGATATATATATATATATATATATATATATATATATATATATATATATATATATATATATATATATATATATATATATTGTTAAGAATGACGGGTGGCGTACGGGGACTTTGGTAGCCCCACCGCTTCGAAGATGCGCTGGAGTGAGTAGCCAGGAAAGACGGCCGGTCGAAGAAGACTGAGAAACGACTTTATACAGTAATGTACATAATCCACGGCCGTGTCTCCGTGAAGAGCCCTTGACACGGCCGGGTCTCCGTCAGCCGCCGCCGGTGCACCCCCGATCCACCCGCTTTTCTACACTCCTTGGGTCGGTTCCTCCTCCCGCTTTCCCACGAAGCGGCTGGAGTCCGGTGCCGGTCCGTGCCTGCAGTCATGCCGGGGGGTCCTCCCAACGTCCCTTGCTCTTTGTTCTCGCCGACCGGCGAGGTGGCTTTCGAAAGACGTCAACGGATGACGCATGAACGCCTTCCGGGAATGCACGCTGTGGGGTCGGTCGCTGGTGGAACTGCACGTGCTGGCAGGGGAATTTGAGGCACAACAATATATATAGGCACTGGATCTTGACTTGCAATGAAGTGCCGGTGGGAGATTTCACTTGCGCATAGTTGAACCATAAGGATACGTAGCGTGCGCGTTAACTAAATTAATCCGCAACTCGGCACGATCTACGATGGACCTCCCGAGCTTCGCCCGCTCATCATCATTCACTCCGTGGATATGCTGTCATTCACTCCGTGGATATGCTGGCAAGATGGAATAACTCGAGAAAGGACCGACAATATGGAATAATATAGTTTGTTTCACAATACGAGAAAGCCAGTGATACGTCCGTTGTGAAGTTCTGTTCCGTTTTTCTCTTATCTGTAATGTGTGCATTATTGCGTGAAATATTGAAATGTTCTAATTGTGCGCTCTTATTCGACGGCGCGTGTGCCGTGCAGAGGCCCTTACCAAGCTTCAAGGCTTTTAGCCTTATGCTTACGCTCCTCTATATATATAAAACGATTTAAGCTCCATTGTCAGAAAATTAAAACTTTCAGTTTCAGCCCTTTGACGCTGTGAAACCACCTAGTAATATGGAGGAACCATCGCCATTAGGTACGGAGCGCCTTTACTTTTATCAGTGAGCAAAAGTATTAAAAGGACGTTTGTTAATTCGTAGATACATTGAAAAAAAAAGAAATAAAATCGAGAAAGAAATCCACGCACTTTAGCATTTCTGTTGGTTCCTTTATATATACATCTAATATCTGAGTTCTTACCACATGATATTAGGCCTTTTGCTATGTACTACTGAAATCTATGAAGAACGGAATTTCTACCAATAAGCGAAGTTGCCTCCCATGAGGGCGCTTCTTTCATTCTCGATGCTTAACTTTTATCTCTTTTTGACGCGTAGGCGATGAGGCGCTCTTGTTGCCGAATTTTCGTTAGCGATGGCGCTGCCCGGAAGCGAAACATTACGATGTAAGAAAAAAAATTACACAAGAGGTTCGGCGGATCCCATGTGTTGTGGGAATCGATGTAATGTGAAGCAATCAGCGAGTAATATGTCTATTCCTAACTTCTTCGCATCAACATCCGCAAGTTTTAATTAATGCGAATGAAGCCCTATCAGCATCTCTGTTTAAGTGGGCTGTTAAAGCATATTTGCTGTCGAATGTGCCTTCATAGTATGAATCGATGAACAAATCGCAAAATACGATTTAGAACAGGGAATGTCGCGGGAGCCAACGTTTCGACAAGCGGACTTGTCTTCGTCAGGGCGGCAACTGCCTTCTCCAGCGTTCGTTTATGTACGCCTTTGCACACTCTCCCCCGTCCTCAGAAAGAGAGGAGAAGAGCAGCACGTGCGAAAAATAACAACAAAAAAAAGGGGGGGGGGTTGGGTGCAGGGGTAGTTCGGTGACAGGTGTTGGCGTGACTAATATAAATGGCAAAAGCGAAAGCTTCCAAAGAATCCACTCCTTGTACATATCTTGCAAATGCATTGTGTGCGCAGCGCTAGAAAGCAGAATGAAAAAAGGAACACACGCTCGGAACAGAAGTTGCTCCTATTACATGTGCCCCCTATCCATTCCACACCACCTGCGCCGCACCAACAATGCATTTCACCGAAAGCTTGTAGCTAAATAAAGTATAACTACACTGTTTAACGCCGTTGTTCTCGTTGAACTGGATGGGGGCTCCGCACCTGAAGGTAGACTTTCTGGGAGAAACATTGTTAGCTTGTGCATACCTCAACCTTTTGTTGTCTTTGTTAACCCTCTGCCGTATCTAATGGACTCAAGGGTTCCCTTTGAAAGGTTTATGCCTGTAGGCTGGAGAGTACCGAACCTGTATATGAGATACGATTCCCTGTATTTTCTGTCCCTCGGCGAGCGGAAGTTTCCTTGAATTATGTAGAGTTTCAATTCATCGAAATTATGACCTGTCATGTTAAAATGCTGTGCCACTGCCTTCGGTAGGTTATTCGCCGTGTCCGCGCGGTGCCCATTTAATCTAACATTAATTGGTTGACCAGTTTCGCCGATGTACTGCTTGTGACAGAGTGAACATTCCAACATGTAAATAACGTTTGAACTAGTGCAAGTGAAACCCCTTATATTAGTCACGCTAACACCTGTCGTCCAACAACCCCTGCACCCAACCCCCCCCTTTTTTTTTTGTTGTTATTTTTCGCACGTGCTGCTCTTCTTCTCTCTTTCTGAGGACGGGGGAGAGTGTGCAAAGGCGTACATAAACGAACGCTGGAGAAGGCAGTTGCCGCCCTGACGAAGACAAGTCCGCTTGTCGAAACGTTGGCTCCCGCGACATTCCCTGTTCTAAATCGTACTTTGCGATTTGTTCATCGAATCAAGCATGCATCTACCCCTGAGCTTGTCTTCTAGTTTGGATTTCATAGTATGAGCAAGACATGAAACATTATATGGTTTACGATCTTTGTATAAAAGAACTTGATTGATATTTTGTGTTGTTTGTGTCATGAACTGTTGCTTATAGTACGATCTGATGTTTCTCTTTTTTTCCCGTTCAGGGCTTCCGCTTTCTATTGTATAATTTCTTAATGTCCCCGCAGGGGCGTCTGTGAGAGCAGGCGTTTGGTGTGTGGCAACACGACGGACCCGAGCCGACGGGGGGGTTTTGACCCCCTCCCACGTGTCGCCGTGCGTGGCTTAGCCGTGCCCTGCGAAAAGGGGATCCTGGGGGTTGAGCCGACACCGGGTGATTGGACCTTTAAGGCCCCCCGGCTTCACGTAGACGGCACCCCCGGACTGGGGAAATCGGCAGTCGCCCTTTCCTGTCCTCCTCCTAAATCTTTGTCTTTTCTCTTACTTCAAATCTTTCCTGTCCTCTACTCTCTTCTATCTACTTCTGTTTTTCCGGTGTATGTGCCCTCTCTTGGGTATCTTATATTAGGTTATAGCAGCAATGCACGGCTGGCGCCTGCAGCCTTACCCGTTAAGTGCTGCAGCGTCCCCTAGTTGGGCTCCGTGGTGGGTGGCTGCCATTGCCGCCGAAATAAATCAATCAATTATGGGAACACCTGCATTTCCCCGTTTACTTGATCGTCACCCGCACAAGAGGGGACGCACCGAAGAAATACTAAACCTGTTCAAACCAAAAGAAATCTTTCCCCGATTCCAAGTAGTTCACAGTGAAAAAAACTGAAAAACCAGCTAGAACCGTATCCCCATTTCTTGTTGCGAAAGGCTTGACTGACGCCCTTGGCCCAGGTTATAAGGTCACCAAAATGGCCCTTTCTAGAAAGAAAGGCCCAATACAAGATCCAGATGTTATGCTGCATGGACAGCACATACCAGTCAACACTGAACACAAATTTTTAGGCATTATACTAGACCCAAAACTGACCTTCATTCCTCATATCAAGTATCTCAAAGCTAAGTGCCTGAAAATAATGAACATCTTGAAATTACTGTCACACACAACATGGGGTAGCGACAAAAAATGCCTCTTGAACCTCTACAGGAGCCTTGTGCGATCGCGGTTAGACTACGGCGCAGTAGTGTATCACTCTGCTACCCCTAGTGCTCTCAAGATCCTAGACCCGGTTCATCATCTTGGTATCCGCCTCGCCACCGGTGCCTTCAGGACAAGCCCTATTCAAAGCCTCTACGTTGAATCGAATGAATGGTCCCTTGATCTACAGCGATCATATTCTACTTTTAATTACTTTCTTAAAGCACACACGGATAAAGACCATCCTTGTTATCCTACCATCAATGACATGGCTTCTGCAACACTTTTTCATAACAAGCCTGGAGCGAGAGAGCCATTCTCGCTCCGTGTGAGGAGGATGAGCAAAGATATGGACGTTCCCCTTCTTGAAAATCGCCTAATGGTTCCTGCTAAGCCGTTACCACCATGGTTGTGGCACATCATTGACTGCGACACGTCATTTGTGGAGGTAACGAAGCATGCTCCAGAGGCCCACATTCGTGCGCATTTTCTAGAATTACAGTTTAAGTACTCGTGTCCAGAATATTACACAGATGCGTCGAAATCGCATGCCGGCGTGTCTTATGCTGCCGTGGGCCCATCCTATTCAGAGTCAGATGTTCCTCACCATCATTCAAGCATTTTTACACGCAGAGGCTTATGCACTATGGTGCGCTGTGAAACACATCAAGCAGTCAAAACTACATAAGGCGATCATATACACAGACTCACTAAGCATCGTTAAAACATTGATGTCATACCACAAACACAAAAATCCAGTAATTGCAGAACTTTTCTCTCTCCTGTGTACTATTTATGCCTCTGGCCAACATGTAACGGTGTGCTGGGTGCCTGGACATAGAGGTATTGAAGGTAACGTGTTAGCAGACCGAATGGCTACTTCCTTAGATATAAAATCTTGCAACATGTCTGTAGCTGTCCCAGTTACAGACCTAAAGCCCTATTTACGGAACAAAGTCAGAACCTACTGGCAACATAAATGGGACGATGAAATCCGTAATAAACTCCACGTGGTTAAGCCACATTTTGGGTATTGGCCATCATTGACCAACTCTAGACGAAGTGGTCCTATTCTGTCGTCTCAGAATAGGTCACACTTATGGTACGCATAGTTTTTTGTTGACTGGTGGTGAACCTCCTGTGTGTAGTAGATGTGGGGACACCCTCAGTGTTCAGCATGTCCTCCTGGAATGTCACGAAGCCCAATCCGAAAGGAAAAGGCACTTCCCATTAGCATATCGGCAGTGTATACCACTTCACTTGGCACTGTTTCTTGGCAGAGAACCACTTTTCGACACGAAATCCGTCTTAGCGTTCTTAAATGACGCCCATACGCTGAACGTATTCTGTCCAAGAAATTCGTAGCACGGCCTCCTGCGAGAGGCCGCTGTTGCGATGTCAACCCTTGTTTATAGCACATGCCTCCGGTCCCTTGTACTCAAGGTACCTGGAGAGGCTGTTGTGCTCCTGGTCGTAAACCTTTATTTTTCATTTTTAAATACATGCTATCAAGCCTTGTTCCACATTTCATACTCATAGCATACGCTGCTTCAGTCACTATCATTATTTTACTACCTATATGTTTTACGGCAATTACAGCGACAGTTTTTAGGCCCCTTTACAGCCGTGTCACATGTACCATGAGAAACTCATCGCCCTCGTCATAACAGCTCATCGATTACATTACCATTTGTCATGGCGCTCTTTGGCCATTCCTGGCTCTTGCGCCATTGAACACACATCATCAATTTCTTAATGATGTTCACAACCTTGTCGAACAGTGCTTGGGTGGTAGGGCCATTGTCAGTCAGTTTTCTCTGCCTTTAGCCGTACCCTGCCTTGACATGTATCATGTCGAAAAAAACAATACACAAACAAACAAACCCAGGTGCTATGAGTAAGATCAAGGCCTGTGTGCAAGCGGAGCGGAGGCACCATCACCACATCTGCTGATGCGATACGCTTCTTGCAATATATAAAGTTTCGTAATTTTTTTCCAAGTTGTTGCGCGTAGAATGGACAATCACAGGAAGAACAGCAAGGCAGACAGAAAGAGCGCAAACTATCAACTGATTTATTTGCTCTTGAAACAGCTTATATAAGCATGTCCAATCGTCACACGGATAGGAAAGAGGGTTGAGAGGGGGTGAGTTTTGGAAAAAAATCATGCACCAACTCGCCCAGCAAGAAGTTCTTCTACGAAAGTTTCGTAAGAGCCGCCGTGGACTAGCGGTAGCCTCCTTGCTAGGAAACTCGGTGTGCCGAATTCAATACTGCCGCCTTAGGCTTGACAGTTTGATGCTTACCTGTGTTTGTTAGCTTCGTATCTCTGCATTTCAATCGCCAGCTAGACCAAACAGTTTGCCTAACGGGCGCAAAATATATTCTGTGTATTTCGGTTGGGCTGCCATTAACATAACCTGCAAGGTGAACAGTTAACCTGGAGCGCATACTCGCATAACCTGGACCATGCACAGCGGGTATGAGCCTAACGTGATCACGTCATCGTTAGTATTGACACACGTAACAGGTCAATCATTTCAATGACATCAACATCAATAATCCATATTCAAAAGAACTGAAAGTTGGGCGAGTTTTTACGAGTGGGCAGTTTGCACGAATGGACAGGAGTGCAAGGTTTAACGCGGAAAGTAGAAGGAACAAGACTAGCGCTTACTTCAAACTAAATTTTGTTAAACAAACACCGCATTTATATTAATCATCGCGAATCACTAAAAACACACCATCAGGCCACAATATGTTCCCCTATATTGTGCATGCCTAAGCCCTGACACAGCCACAGATAAACAGGCAGTTTGTAAAAACCAGAGATTGGATGACTGTAGAGACAGTAGATAACGACAAAACATGCATTCTCAAAATCAGACCTTTAACTTCCGGACAACAACGGCATTGAATTTGCTTTTAAACATCCTATATCACGGGGATGAAGATTTGATAGCTGGCTTACATATGAAAAACCATTCATATTAATATGAAATGCCTCAACAATTTCTCGGGTTGTCTTGTCACAACTACGATAAAGCACTTCTTAATTGAGGCTCGCACTCACATTAACTGCAATGAAACGCCAAATGCGTGTAGGGGGAACCTTTAAAAGAAGTAACGTGTTCTCTGAGTCTGGTGTTCAAGCGGCTGAACGTACGGTCGATGTATTTCTACCAACATGAAAAAGGAATGCTATACACCGCGTTCGACGTGCAAGAGACGACCCTGAAACTTTTATGGCGATTAATGGCACATTATGCCATTTTCACCAGCCCCTTCGCACATCAACGCTTCCGCAATTCCGGTCAGATGGATCAGAGTTTGTTCTTTAAAGGACAACGTCGACGCCGAGGCGCGATGCAACCTTCTTTACGCGATCCGACAGCGCATGAATGTACGGGATGACCGAAAACCTGGCGAATTCCTTTGCCTATTCTTTTGTAGCACGGTTGACTCCTGCCTTGATAACCTTAAGGCGCTTGAAGCAAGCCGCTATCAGAACAGCTTCGGATAACCACCTCTGCGGGGTTTCTCGACTTGCCCTTCCACACTCTGATCCAATAGATGTCGGCACAACTCCACCAACGCAGAGCGGACGCAATAAAAAGCGATGCCGTTCTTGACAAGTTTTGAGTGGCAAGAATTGAAGCTAGGAAGGGCTTTTACCGAACGAGGCACATACTGCCAGCACACATGCGAACCTCGCAGCACAATCAGGTCTTCGAGAGCTCGAAACAGCGGCGAATATCGCAGGGCAGCTTCTGCAAACCCAGAAGATGAACTGGAGAAAATAATTCATAACCCAGCAAGCACACAAAGGATTTAAGACGTCTTCGAAACGGATATCCGAGACGTTAACGACGTCGCAGAAACGGCACGGGTAAGAAGTTTTAGTCTAGGACACGTCGTATATCTCGTCTAATGTCCGTCTTGTTGCACGTAAACGAGACGTTTCCTGAACGTCTTCGAAACGTCATCAAAAAGCTGGTCTTTTCGACGGCCTGGGGGAGCCTCCAATAATGCCATTTGCCGAGATTTCTGAATCCGTTTAAAGACATACCAAAGACGTCATTAAAAAGCTGTTCCTGAAACGTTAGCCGTAATCTGAAAAAAAAGCAGGAATCGTGCTCGGGAACGGGGCGCGGCCACCAAAATTTTGATCTGGTTACCACACTCAGAATGTAAGCTAACGCCTTAGGGGTACATATAACCACAAGACATTTTTTGCGCCCCTAGGGCATTAACCCTGTGGTTCTGAAGGTGTCAACGGGATCATAATTTTGGGGGGCACCCCCATCCGCGGACGCCATCCCTGCCTTTGTGGTAGTAGTTGCGCCCTGCTATGTTACCAGCTGCACCATAATCTTTTCGGTGCTGCAGAGTGGGCGGTAGTGCCAGCCGAATACTTTCGTAGTTACGTCCTAGGAAGAAGTCCTGGCATCGCCCTTGCCTGGAACTCTTTTTTTTCTCGTGGTTAAAGGCATCAGCACTGAGTGCAACAGAGCAAAAATAGTGCAGTAAGGTACGTACACAGTTCTCAACAAAGGCTTCACAAGTCTTAGCATTTAGGTCAAAATTGGTTGTCATGAATACAAATATCAAATCTAGCATGTGATTTGTAGAGTAGGATGCGAATCTACCAAAAATAGTAATGACATATATCTTTCCATAGTGAAGGATAGACAATTTCATGGCAAGCAGCCTAACAAGAAGGCCTCTGTGCCAATGATCACGAAGTCGAAACACTGCTACATGAACATTTTATTCAGAAACTAACTTGTGGAAGTTTAAAAAAAAAAGAAGAAAATGAGAAATGCGAGAAAAATAAAAACAGAAATATTCAAAAGGAACTGCAGAAGAAATACGTTCAATATATTTGGAACTTACTAACCGCTAGAGGCTTACAAAAGAGCACTAGTAGACACACAATAATCAACAGCCGAACGACTATGCGCTTTTCGCCATGAGAGCAGCGCATCCGGTTATATGAGCAGAGACAGAACAATGGATGACTGTGTGATAACCACTTTCAATCATGTTATGCAGAATGTTCACCGCATAAAATCAAGGAATATAAACAAAAGCAGTCAAATATAACTCAGATATGAAAGTGAAAATTTGCCTAGGACATGAGCTGATGTAATGAGGCAAGCTTTAAAAGACAGTCAAAGACATTATTCAAGTGTCAATGAATATTGACCAACGTGACCTTCAAAGAAATTAGCGCATGAAATATTAACCAAATCGGTATAATGAGCAACGTCGCAATGCAGTGCACAATCTGTCGCAGCGAGCAACGTTACATCGAAGCAACCTCAGCTTCATAATGAAGCTACATACGTGCCTGAAGTCGAATACACTGGAGACAGTGTTCAGGCGACCAAAAAGAAAACAAAAAGCAATATTGTCACTTACATATACAAAATACAGACGTGGCTGTCTACAAAGCACTGTATTACGCACATATATGCAAATCTGACATCAACGGCGATCAGACTGGCAAGCATCAGCTGGAAGCCAAAAAAAAAAAGATTTTGGCACTCAGCACATGAAGCTATTCGTAAAAGGGACTTCAAATAACCATCAGGTCTACATGTGCAGGATCAAGCTGAGAGTCTCCGAATTTTGCCCTGTTTCACATTAAAAAAACACTCTAACCTTATACCTAGTCATTTAACAGAACACTTCGAACAGCCAACTCCTTTGAGAATGCAACCTCTACCAAACGCGCAACTAGTTCACATTCACACTCATAAAAAACTAGTTGTAGTGTCCAGGCTTAGTGTAGCTGGTGAATACGATGCTACTGGCGTCATATGACACGCTGAAACCGCCGTCGCGGAAAAGCTTTCAATGTAGAACCGCGGTTGAGCCGTGGTAGAACGCAGTTGGTGCCCTATCAGGTTATCCATACAACCGCCGATTAAACCGCATGTATTCCTGCAAAGGAAAAAAAATGGGGCCGTTATTTTCTATAAAGCTGTTCTACAACTGTGCTTTGAGGAACGAAATTTGAAATGCATCTCTGTCACAGACTGCGCCCTTTACAGGAAGTGCTCATAATATCCTGCAACTTGCAATAGATAAGCACTCAAAATGAATTTTCCTCGAGTGCCTGGTACTTCTAAACTGCTGCCTGCACCATATACATATATATAAAAATCTAACGAACCAACAAACCATGAAGCTTAGGAAAGCATAGGAGAAGTTATTGGGGTTCTTAATTGTAGTAATATACTTCTGGAGTAAGTATAAAGGAATTTAAGTGGACGAAAAGACAAACCTGCCTTCTGTGGGAACCGAACCCACCCACAACCTTCGGATACTTCCCAGCTAGCACACAAAGGATTTAAGACGTCTTCGAGACGGATATCCGAGACGTTAACAACGTCTCAGAGACGGCACGCGTAAGAAGTTTTGGTCTAGAAGACGTCGTATATCTCGTCTAATGTCCGTCTTGTTGCCCATAAACGAGACGTTTCCTGAACGTCTTTGAAACGTCTTCAAAAACCTGGTCTTTTCGACGGCTTGGGGGAGCCTCCAACAATCCCATTTACCGGGATTTCTGAATCCGTTTAAAGACTTACCAAAGACGTCATCAAAAAGCTGGTCTTTTCGACGGCTTGGGGGAGCCTCCAATAATCCCATTTACAGGGATTTCTGAATCTGTTTAAAGACTTACCAAAGACGTCATCAAAAAGCTGTTCCTGAAATGTTAGCCGTAATCTGAAAAAGAAGCAGGAATCATGCTCGGGAACGGGGCGCGCCCACCAAAATTTTGATCTGGTTACCACCCTCAGAATGTAAGCTAACGCCTGAGGGGTACAAATAACCACAAAACATTTTTTTTGCACCCCTCAGGCATTAACCCTGTGGTTCTGAAGGTGTCAACGGGATCATAATTTTGGGGGCACCCCCATCCGCGGACGCCATCCCTGCCTTTGTGGTAGTAGTTGCGCCCTGCTATGTTACCAGCTGCACCATAATCTTTTCGGTGCTGCAGAGTGGGCGGTATTGCCAGCCGAATACTTTCGTAGTTACGTCCTAGGAAGAAGTCCTGGCATCGCCCTTGCCTGGAACTTTTTTTTCTCGTGGTTAAAGGCATCAGCACTGAGTGCAACAGAGCAAAAATAGTGCAGTAAGGTACGTACACAGTTCTCAACAAAGGCTTCACAAGTCTTAGCATTTAGGTCAAAATTGGCTGTCATGAATACAAAAATCAATCTAGCATGTAATTTGTTGAGTATGAAGCAAATCTACCAAAAATAGTAATGACATATCTTTCTACAGTGAAGGATAGACAGTTTCATGGCAAGCGGCCTAGCAAGGAGGCCTCTGTGCCAATGATCACGCAGTCGAAACACTGCTACATCATCATTTTATTGAGAAACTAACTTGTGCAAGTTAAAAAAAGAAGAAAATGAGAAATGCCAGAAAAACAAAACAACAAATATTCAAGAGCAACTGCAGAAGAAATACTTTAAATGTATTTGGAACTTATTCAACACTAGAGGCTCACGAAAGAGCACTAGTAGCCACACAATAATCAACAGCCAAACGACTATGCGCTTTTCACCATGAGAGCAGCGCATCCGGTTATATGAGCAGAGGCAGAACAATGGATGACTGTGTGACAGCCGCTTTCAATCACGTTATGCAGTATCTTCACCGCATAAAATCAAGGAATATAAACACAAGAACTCAAATATGACTCAGACATGAAAGTGAAAATTTGTCTAGGACATCAGCTGATGTAATGAAGCAAACTTTAAAAGACAACCAAAAATATCAATCAAGTGTCAACGAATATTGACCAAAGTGACCTTCAAAGAAATTAGCGCACGAAATATTAACAAAATCGGTATAATGAGCAACGTCGCAATGCAGTGCACAATCTCTCACAGCGAGCAACGTTACATCGAAGCAACCTCCATTTCATAATGAAGCTACATACGTGCTCGAAGTTGAATACAGTGGAGACAGCATTGAGGCGACGAAAAAGAAAAAACAGAAGCAATATTCTCAATTACATATACAAAATACAGATGTGGCTCTCTACAAAGCACTGTATTACGCACATATATGCAAATCTGACATGAACGGAGATCAAACTGGCAAGCATCAGTTGGAAGCCAAAAAAGAAAAAAAAAGGAAGATTTTGGCACCCAGCACATGAAGCTATTCCTAAAAGGGACTTCAAATAACCATCAGGTCTACATGTGCAGGATAAAACTGAGGGTCTTCGAATTTCGCCCTGTTTCACATTTAAGGAAAACACTGTTACCTTATACCTTGTCATTAAACAAAACACTTCGAACAGCCAAGTCCTTTGAGAATGCAACCTCCACCAAACGCGCAACCAGTTCACGTTCACCCTCATCAAAAACTAGTTGTAGTGTCCAGGCTTAGTGCAGCTGGTGAATACGATGCTACTGGCATCATATGACACGCTGAAACCGCCGTCGCGGAAATGCTTTCAATGTAGAACCTTGGTAGGGCCGTGGTAGAACACAGTTGGTGCCCTATCTTGTTATCCGTACAACCGCCGATTAAACCGCATGTATTCCTGCAAACGAAAAAAAAGAAAAAGGGGCCGCTATTTTCTATAAAGCTGTTCTACAACTGTGCTTTGAGGAACGAAATTTGAAATGCATCTCTGTCATAGACTGCGCCCTTTACAGGAAGTGTTCATAATATCCTGCAACATGTTATAGATAAACACTCGAAATGAATTCATGAATTTTCCTCGAGTGCCTGGTACTTCTGCACTGCTGCCTGCACCATATATATATATATATATATATATATATATATATATATATATATATATATATATATATATATATATATATATATATATATATATATTTAACGAAGCAACAAACTATGAAGCCTAGGAAAACATAGGAGAAGTTATTGGGGTTCTTAATTGTAGTATTATACTTGTGAAGTAGGAAGGAATTTAGGCGGACGAAAAGACAAACCTGCCTTCTGTGGGAACCGAAGCCACGACCTTCGGATAAGGCGTCCGATGATCTACCGCTGAGCTACGAAGGCGGTCGTCTCCACCCCCACCCCCCCGTCCCTTTTATCGGTTCTATGTGCACATACAATCTAACACTCACAGGATTGTATGTACCTATGTACATATATACGAAGGTCAGCGAGTTCCGCCGTAGCTTGGACGCTCGTGCTAGATGCCCAGCGATGAAAAGGAAGAGAAGAAAGAAGTCAGGATACAACAGCCGGCCTGCGGCAAAGGCGCTGTGTCTATGTCTCTATCATTTACAATATACAGTGGTGTTCGGGCCATCTCCGCAGGAAACTTGATGCATCTCCTGATGCTACCACCGCCGAATAGTATGACACTCGTGAACGTTAAACTGCACATTACTGATTCGTAGTTTATTTTGGACGCATTCCCATACACAGCATATAGAAATCGGGTGACACACATGCTTCACACTTAGACTGTGAGAATATTCTTCGAGGCGTGCTTACGTGCTCACTGCGCACTCGGTATGAAAGGGTCCCTGCAACACTTTTCGAACGCACTGAGCAAACGGTGCCAATCAATCGTTGAGACTTCTGTAAACGTGTGAGCCAAATGTTATTGTGCTGCAAGCAGCAGTGGATTTGCAGTTTCATTTTAAATACATCATGCAATCGCCTGCAATTGTTCCAACAACTGACGTCACTAGCAGCACCGACCAACGACTTGCCTGCTCTTCTTTCAACAAGTAACGTCACTGGCGCCAACGACTAGGTCCCTTCGCTCACCTCGGTCTTTTTAAAGACAGGCACTCAGATTGCCTTTATTTCTTTAATGCAAAATGAACAAATATATATAGGCAAATGAGTTCTGCGGAAACCCGCAAGGGTGGGTAACGTTTGCCTTGTGCTACAAAACGGGTGGATGCTAATTTTCCCTTTCATGAACAAATATATAATTGCAGACTACCTTTCCGTGACCGTAAGTTCAGCCAGTGATATATCTGCCTCGAACAAAGTAGTCGACGGCCTAGTGACATTTGTTGGAACGAAGAGCAATGTTAATTACAGCTGTGTTTGAAACCAAATAAAAAATTCCCTGGTGCACGCAGCTCAATAATACTTGGCTCACACGTTCACAACAACCTCCACGACTGTTAGGCATCGTTTGCCATCGAGATTCCAAATGTCGCAGGGCTCCTTTATTAAATGGGACCTTCAAGGTCGCGCGATCTACGGGCACAGTGACTGCGCATCACATCTGTGCATAGCATCAACAAATTTTCGCTGTGGCTTCGATTTCGCCTGCACAAAACTGCCTTCCATGGCCAGGTAATAGTGAATTTAGTACAATGCAACGAAATATGGCTCATTTGGGGTAGCGAGTATGTCGCGGGGTAGGAGGAAAACGTCAAACGTTCCGCTGAAAACTGTTGAATGGCACCGTGGCTTTGATTTGACGTTATAGGTATAGGCATGCACAGCTAGATCCCGGCACCGGACAAGCTGGCGGCGCCCGTACTAAATAATAAAAATAAACAAAATACGTCCAAACGTTCATGTATAAGTCGTCGTAACACGCCGCTCACCCATAGCCCGACGTACTAGTTTAGTTCGTCGTTCGTCGCCTTATCATCGCTGTCCTACGCTATCAGCCCAGCTACATGGTTCAAGTCTTCACTCCCCAGTCCGTACCACGTGAAACACTGGACAGTTTATGGCATACCAAAAATCTACTGTACACAACAGCGTCCCTGTAACACCACTGTGGAACCAGATAACAGGTCTTGTAATTATTTTGGTATTTGCGGTCTGCAAGAATAACGAACCCCAAATGCAGAAAACCGCAACAGCGTGGACAATGAGAAATAATAATAACGAACATTCGCAAACGAGTCACATGCCTCTGACAAAGTTTAAATATGACCGAGAACGAGCACAACGACACTCATGCTCATATGAATGCTGAGCTGCGAGAAGTCATTACACCACCATAAGACGTCATGATTGCCTGCTTCAGTTCTGCTGACATGCCACAATAAACAATGCGCGATTTTCACATCCACATCACATGCACGTAAATTTCGCAGCTCTGAACTGAAATCTCACGACTGCAATGCAACAGTGAAAGGACGCGCGGCAACGGTTGCCCTACAACGCGCGATATCACATGCATGTATTCGTCTGTGTAAGACACGAGTAAATTACTACTACCCGACATTGTTGTACATGCGCTGCACTCGCTACCCGTAACGACCAAATGACAGGATGGTGGGAACGAAGCCAATGCACTCGTTACTCACTAATCAGGCTGAACACGCACATAGACCTAAGAAAATTTCAGAATGCAATCATACACGATGATCTGAATAATAAAACCACAGTTGCGTTGCTTTGCGTTTAATGCGTCAACTATCTTAGACCTTACATAGCATTAATCCTCCTTGTATCTGTCACAGAACGATTCGCCCTATCCACGGAACACATGAGTGATCTCACAGGCATCATGTTATGCCATTCAAATGTGGTACTTACATTTATTTTCGGCGAGACGTAGTTATTGGTGTTACGGGATCCAGTCACAGAAGCGCCGGAATTGAACCAGGGTTAACATAAGGAGGAAAGTAGAAAGAACATAATGCCACCACACAAACACACGCAGCAGTTGCAGCACGCTAACAGAATTTTCCCAGAAAGGAAGGAAGAGCCGGCCGCCAACAACTTGACCACACTTACTCCACGACCAACCACGCAAACGAGCTTCGCTGCCTTTGCTTCGTGTCTCCGCGTGTTTGCGCCAGCCTGCGCCCTCTCGCCTCATCCCCCTGGTAACCGGCGAGAAGGAGCCGGACATTCTGGCGCCTCCCTCCCGGCCCCATTGCAGCTGGCGACACCTCGGCGCCGTGCATTGTGTCGACGCCCGCCGACGCTTTGGGGAGGGAGGGTAGGGGGGCGGTATTCTTCCACGTCTGCTTACCGTCTTGCGTAGGACGTTTCGAAGACGGATTCATTGTCCCTTTGATGTCGCTTCCCCTTAGTTCGCGTGGCTGACGTCTTTGAGACGTCAGCCACGCGAACCAAGACGTTAATCCCCCAATAAGACGTCTTTTTGGTCTTGTGTGCTAGCTGGGTTGTGGAGTAAGTATAAAGGAATTTAAGTGGACGAAAAGACAAACTTGCCTTCTGTGGGAACCGAACCCACAACCTTCGGATAAGGCGTCCGATGCTCTACCGCTGAGCTACGAAGGCGGCCCTCCCCCCCCCCCCTCCCCGTCCCTTCTATCGGGTATATGTGCACATACAATCTAACACTCCCAGGATTGTATGTACATATACCTATGTACATATATACGAAGGTCAGCGAGCTCCGCCGAAGCTTGGACGCTCGTGCTAGGTGCCCAGTGATGAAAAGGGAGAGAAGAAAGAAGTCAGGATACAACAGCCGGCCTGCGGCAAAGGCATTGTGTCTATGTCTCTCTCATTTACAATATACACTGGTGTTCGGGCCGTCTCCGCAGGAAACTTCATGCATCTGCTGATGCTACCACGCCCAATAGTATGTCACTCGTGAACGTCAAACTGGACATTACTTATTCGTAGTTTATTTTGGACGTATCCACATAAGCAGCATGTAGAAATCGAGTGACACACATGCTTCACACTTAGAGGGTGAGAATATTTTTCGAGGCGTGCTTACGTGCTCACTGCGCACTCGGTATGAAAGGGTCCCTGCAACACTTTTTGTACACACTGAGCAAACGGTGCCAATCAGTCGTTGAGGCTTCTGTGAACGTGTGAGCCAAATGTTATTGTCCTGCAAGCAGCAGTGGATTTAAAGTTTCATTTTAAATACATCATGCAATCGCCTGCTATTGTTCCAACAAGTGACGTCACTAGCGGCACCGACCCACGAGTTGCCTGCTCTTCTTTCAACAACTAACATCACTGGCGCCAACGACTAGGTCCCTTCGCTCACCTCGGTCTTTTTAAAGACAGGTACTCAGATTGCGTTTATTTTTTATGCATAATGAACAAATATATAATTCCAGACTACCTTTCCGTGACCGTAAGCTGAGCCAGCGATATATCTGCCCCGAGCAAAGTAGTCGACGGCCTAGTCACATTTGTTGGAACGAAGAGCAAGGTGAATTACAGCTGTGTTTGAAACCAAATAAAAAATTCCCTGGTGCACGCAGCTCAATAATAATTGGCTCACACGTTCACAATAACCTCCACGACTGTTAGGCATCGTTTGCTATCGAGATTCCAAATGTTGCAGGGCTCCTTTAGTAAATGGGACCTTCAAGGTCGAGCGATCGACGGGCACAGTGACTGCGCACCACAGCTGTGCATAGCCTCAACAAATTTTTGTTGTGGCTTCGATTTACCCTGCACAAATTGCTTTCCATGGCCAGGTAATAGTGAAGTTAGTACAATGCAACGAAATATGGCTCATTCGGGGTAGCGAGTATGTCGCGGGGTACGAGGAAAATGTCAAACGTTCCGCAGAAAACTGTTGAATGGCACCGTGGCTTTGATTTGACGATATAGGTATAGGCGTGCACCGCTAGATCCCGGCACCGGACAAGCTGGCGGCGCCCGTAATATATAATAAAAATAAACAAAGTACGTCCAAACGTTCATGTATAGTTCGTCGTGACACACCGCTCACCCATAGCCCGACGTAATAATTTAGTTGGTTGTTCGTCCACTTGTCATCTCTGTCTTGCGCTATCAGCCCAGCAAACTGGTTCAAGTCTTCACTCCCCAGTCCGTACCACGTGAAACACTGGACAGCTTATGGCATACCATAAATCTACTGTGCACAGCAGCGTCCCTGTAACAATACTGTGGAACCAGATAACAGGTCGCGTAATTGTTTTGGTATTTGCGGTCTGCGAGAATCACGAACCCCAAAATGCAGAAAACCACAACAGCATGAGAATGAGAAATAATAATAACGAACATTCGTAAACGAGTCACATGCCTCTGACAAAGTTTAAGTATGACCGAGAACGAGCCCGACACTCATGCTCATTTGAATGCTAAGCTGCGAGAAGTCATTCCACCACCATAAGACGTCATGATTGCCTGCTTCAGTTCTGCTGACATGCCACAATAAACAATGCGCGATTTTCACATCCACATCACATGCACGTAAATTTCGCAGCTCTGAACTGAAATCTCACGACTGCAATGCAACAGTGAAAGGACGCGCGGCAACGGTTGCCCTACAACGCGCGATATCACATGCATGTATTCGTCTGTGTAAGACACGAGTAAATTACTACTACCCGACATTGTTGTACATGCGCTGCACTCGCTACCCGTAACGACCAAATGACAGGATGGTGGGAACGAAGCCAATGCACTCGTTACTCACTAATCAGGCTGAACACGCACATAGACCTAAGAAAATTTCAGAATGCAATCATACACGATGATCTGAATAATAAAACCACAGTTGCGTTGCTTTGCGTTTAATGCGTCAACTATCTTAGACCTTACATAGCATTAATCCTCCTTGTATCTGTCACAGAACGATTCGCCCTATCCACGGAACACATGAGTGATCTCACAGGCATCATGTTATGCCATTCAAATGTGGTACTTACATTTATTTTCGACGAGACGTTGTTATTGGTGTTACGGGATCCAGTCATAGAAGCGCCGGGATTGAACCAGGGTTGATGCAAGGAGGAAAGTAGAAAGAACATAATGCCACCACACATACACACGCAGCAGTTGCAGCACGGTAACGGAATTTTCTTCAGTAACTAAGGAAGAGCCTGCCACCAACAACTTGACTGCACTGACTCCACCGCCAACCACGCAAACGAGCTTCGCTGCCTTTGTTTCGTGTCTCCGCGTGTTTGCGCCAGCCTCCGCCCTCTCGCCTCATCTCCCCGGCGACCGACGAGAAGGAGCCAGACATTCTGGCGCCTCCCTCCCGGCCCCATTGCAGCTGGCGACATCTCGGCGCCGTGCATTGTGCCGACGCCCGCCGACGCTTTGAGCCATGCCCTGGGAGGGGGGGGGGGGGGGTCGGCGGTATTCTTCCACGTCTACTTTCTGTCTCGCGTAGGACGTTTCGAAGACGGATTCATTGTCCTTTTGATATCGCTCCCGCTTAGTCGCTGACGTCTTTGAGACGTCAGCCACGCGAACTAAGACGTTAATCCCCCAATGAGATGTCGTTTTGGTCTTGTGCGCTAGCTGGGAATGTTGGGGGAGGTGTCGATACGATGCTGACTCCTAGCTATCTTGCTTCGAAAAGAGAGAGAGAATAACAGATTTATTCAATAGTTTAAAAAATAAGGTCGCCGAGTGGGATCCTTAAAGCGCCACAGCTCCGTACTTATCGTTCGGTAAACATAATATACAGCGCCATCTGAAGCATTGGGTCGAGGGCGAAGGTGGGTCGCTCGTATAAGATTGCGCATGCACCTCTTTCTTCTATGGGCTACGAAAGCAGCGTCAACTGGCATTGCGGGCTGCGCCATCTCTAGCAGAGAAATCGCGACTGGGAAGACATACGATGCGTGCTGATCTTGCGCGCCATGTATCCCCCACAGGAAGGCGTGCATGCTTTCGCTTAAAGAACACCGGCGCGCGATTCCGTGCACGTGCAGAGTTCTCTTCGTGGCGCTCTCTGCAAGCCCCGGAAAGCATGAGCTTTCACAAATCGCCACACAGGGCAAAAAATCCATCACGGCGCGTTCATTCTTGAAGCGCGGGGAGCGGACCTGCTAACCCGTCAGCTATGGAGGCTGCCGATCGTTCTATTGCACTTTCATGTAAGGGTGCCCGCGTCAGTGCCAAATTTCGATGCAGAATGTTTTTAGAGTCGGAAAAGACTTCTTTGCATAATGCTACACTTAAATACCAAGAAATGCTGCGGATAGTGAGCGTGCCTTTCAGATACTAAGTTATCTGTCCTTCATACTGTGTTTGTTCCTGCTGACTCTTGGTCCTCCGCAGTTTATTGACATCGACATTACGTCATCCCCGTTTTCTTCAAATAACAATAGAGAGTTTTAGCAGGCCACCTTACCGTACGGTAAGTACGGTAATGCCGTACCAGCTGAATAGTGCGCATGCGCCAACTTTACCGTACGGAAACCGACGTAAAGCCTTTCCGCATCGTTTGCCGTATATCTTTCCGTATACGGTAACCCTGTGTGACAAGCCAGTCTAAGCCAAGAAGAGAGCCACTTGCTTCAAGTGGTCGAAGTCTTGAAGTGAGTGGAGTCGACGGAGTCGTCAACGTGCTATCTGGTTTGGTCTAAGAAGCGTTTGTGGCGCCTTCTGGTAGCGACTCAAGCTTGTGCGTTCTCGTTTTGCTGCAAATAATTAATTACACTTATGAATTACTTTGTTAATAGTTGCGGCCGGCCGGCCAGACTGTGCTTGCTGTTCTTATTTGTTCAAACGCGTACGCAGACTGCTTATCTCCGCGCCTCTGCCTTCAACGCAACGAAGTTCCTTTAAGACCCAGCGTGCGCGGACCGGCGCGTATAAACCCAGTGCTTTTTTTCGTTTTTTTAGGGCGGTTGGTTTTGTCTTGTGCAACAGGGAAGTGACACACGGCAACTGGAAACCTTTTGACCTCTAACATCTCTTTACCGACAGAATCTGCGTTCTCTTATGTGACGTTGCTGCACGTAGGAAAGAGTGGTGAGTCAATAGAAATGCACTTCAAAAGTATATCACACATTGTCTGGACACAGTAAAATACAGTTCTGATGCCCCGAATGTACGTCCGTAACTCGCCCAAGCATCAGCGCAGAGAAACATCAGTAATACACTGTATAACAGCCTCATTAAAAAAGAACGAAAAACAACCTTAAGGCAGTTCCAGTGGGCCCTTTTGAAGTCTCAGTAAGCAGCGGATGTGGGTTGTCCTGTGTTGCTCTACTATTTACATTGGAACGGCAGTTTAAGTTATATGCTTACTTTCATTTAGCGTCACAAAGAAACGGGAATTTTAATAATGGATATATTCTTCTTCTGTTACAGCCTACTAGCCGACACCTGCAGCCTCAATTCCGCGTGAATGGAACTACAGCACGTCACCTGCTGTGGTAGATGTCCAAAACACCTACCAGCAGATCTAAATTGTGGATGGTACGAATATCATGCAATGTTGAGAATGACTGCCGACAGAGGTCAGGTGTTTATTGCGTTACATAATCTCCGGTCCAGTATGGCGATGTTCAACATAGGCTCTGTACAATAGTTACATCACGTGACACCGCTAAGTCTGACGACGTGCATTGATTTCGAGGCCATGATGGTCGCATTTCCATGGGGGCTAAACGAAAGATCACCCGTGTAGTCAGGTTTACGTGCGTCTCCAGAGGCCCCAGATTGTTGCTACATTCATGATGAGAGTCGAGCTAGTTGGTAGGTACTGATTTCAGGCACAAAGAATTCACGCAATAAAACCATGCACAACACAATGGAACACGAGGGCTGCATTGCTACTTATGTCCCAGATTCCGAACATTAAGCAGGTATGCCCCACTATGATGTGCATAATCTTATGGGAACCTAGGCGTGTGAAACGTCAGATATCAGTCACAGTACAGCCATACGTCAGGGCAGTGAACGGAGACCCTTTTGATGTTGTCATGTCTCCTTGTGGGATGGTTCAGAAAGATTCTCGGATACTTGTTTTGCCAGATTTGCGTTAAGCCATAAAAGTCTGCCAAAGGTAAGCCGCATCTTCGGTAAGCTGCCCAATTCAATTAGCCTTTGAACCTATATTCAACACAGTTTATTAAATTTTGTGCACCTAGAAGCAACAAATGCTACAATTAGGCAAGCACTAGTTTCAGCATAGGAAAGTGGAGGACACTTGCGTTATGAGCCAAATCGTGTCCAAAGGATGCCTTCAATTTCTTTTTATATAGCACACAAATATCCATAGTTCAAATCTGAGCATACCTACTACAGCTGGCTGTGGTTTATATACATGTCTTTTTTTTTTTTTTGCTTTGCAACCTGCGCAGCTTATGAAGTGAAGGCCTGCGCAATGCTGTCGCGAACCGAGAAAGCATAGGAATTCGAAGACGTTAAAAACATACATATGACGTACGCGCCGCAACACTGCGCGATTACCCGTACATTGCAGGTTGTAGAATCAGCAAGAAAACAGTTTTATGCTTTCCAAGAATATACTGAGAAAGCGAATAACGCCATAACAACAGGCGCGTGTGTAATAAGCATGACCTTTATTTGTCTTCTGGCACTAGCTCAGGTTGACATAATGTCGAGCCAAATCAATTAGTGTGTCTGCGCTCCTACTAAAGTGCGTGGTTTCTCTTGACATGTCCATGCATCGCGGAAGTCGTGCCCATGACTGACCCATTCATTATTGCGTGCGCCAACGGAGATGGTGAACGCATCCCTGAAACTAATTTGCGCAGAATTGTCTCTCTCAAATCAATCTGGGTTACCTTAGCGCTGTTCATGCATTGCAGAACTTCTGCTGTCAGTTGATTTATTTCTGGTGTTTTTAAGTCCCAAAACCAGCTGTCATTATGAGAGATGCCGTAGTAGAGGGCTCCAAAAATTTTGACCACCTGGGGTTCTTTAACGTCTCAACATCTCACAGTACATCTCACAGTACATGTGACATCTCACAGTACACGTGTCTCAACATTTCGCCTGTATATAAATGCAGCCGCCGCGGCCGGGATTCGATCCCGCGACCCTCAGATCAGCAGCCGAGTACCATAGCCACTAGACCACCGTGGCGGGGCGCTATGCTGTCAGTTATCCTTCCTTCACAGAACATTTCATATTATCAGTGCGTTTACGTCCAGCAAAGCATTTTCGCTCGGCAGGAACTATAATGAGTAAATAAACAACATTGAAATTTTTTTTCACCCGCTACCTACGCATCTACGGCATAGAGAAACATACCACGTAAAGAGTGGCCACATGGGCCGTTTCGCGGCAGAGCAATTCATGGTCTGACTACCCGCCAGATGGCGTAGCGATGGCCGCTTCCACTTTGCTTCAAAGATCAACAGCAAAGATCCAGTGGGCTGCATCGACGTGTCACATATTTCTCTATGACGTCCTTTCTGTGACGTCCCGTTAGTCCCGTCTCCATAGAAACGTTGATGCTGCGCCGGCTGCTCCGGTCATGTGCCGCTGGTTACGCCCACCTCGCTGCTCTTTTCAACACGCCTGTTCGCTGCTGCGGTAAGTTGCCTCCTTTTGTCTGCACAAATAATTTGCAGTTTCTTGCATTCAACACCGTTAAAGAGGCGTTTAATAATGCTGGTAGAGTGTATTTTGCGTTCGAACAATACAATATGTGCTTCAGCTCCCGCCGGGGCTTGTTCGTAAGCGTGGGTTGTACTTGACGCGTTGCTGTCATTGCTAAACCATTCTTGTTGTGGCTCTCACGGATGTTTTAGACCAAATAGACGCAGCGCCTCTGTGTTTTTTGTTGTTCTTTTTGACTTGATGTTCTGCGCCTTACCATTCATATTTCTTGCTCCCCTTTTTAATATGATGCGTATCATGAAGTGTCTGATGAGGCATGTTTTTGTGCAATTTCTCATGTAAACAACGACAAAATATATTGCACCGCGCCACCACTGCTCCTTATTGTGTGTAATCAGAAACGCGGTTTAGGCTAAATAGTGATTATAATTACAACAAGAACAGCTCTGATCGCATAATTTTATCGTGTTCGCATAAGCAAATGCTCTTTTGCATGAATACATCGAAGATCATGGCGGGTTTTTTTTAGTAATAAGGTTGCGATCCGCTGGTGCACACATCTGTGTATACTAAAAATGCAACATTGAAGCTTCACTAAAGACGACTTAGTTCAAAATTTAAACAGCCGAAAGCAGAACAGAGCTACACCAGGCGTCCCAAATCTCGGAAGACAATATTGCCGGTCTCACCAGCCGCCAGTCGCGCTGATAGTGGCTGGGCCGCAGGGCCCTACGGCAGTGCCCGCTGTTTACGTATGTTTCGCTGTGCCTACGGTATGGTCTCAAAGCTGAAAACCGAAACTGGTACCTGTCCTATTCCACTTGTTGGTATAGGGGTTGGGAGCCGGGCCGTCGGTCCTAGGATCCACATACCAGGTCGACGTTTCCACAATTCCGACTTCAAGGGGAGGTTGCCGAAGTACAAGGAGCCGACTCGGAGACGATGACTTGCGGGAAGAAGAGAGAGATGTTTATTTTACATGATGATGGGAGCTGATCGAGAGCGTTTTCGCTCTTATTATATACAACACTATATACAATAGTGTCCAATCACGACGTCGTCTCCGCCCTCGAAGAGAGGAGGTCACGCCCTGCCTTCGCTGCTTCTCTGCGGCAAGGTGTGACGTGACCCGAGTGGCAGCCGATGCTGATCCAGTGTTGCCACGGCTGCTGATTTATCAGTAGATCTGCTGATTTTTGAAATTTTCTGCTGATTCAGTGATGAGGCGTCTCAATCTACTGATTTTTTTGTCTCTTTGCTGAAACAGACGCAAAATCTGGAGATTTTTCGTCACGAGTTTGTTTTAGTGTGGTTTCCTGTGTTTCAAGCTTCTCATTCGTACGGCTATCTGTCGCTACAGTAAATATTGCAGCACGCTATTATGCGCTTTGAGCAAATTTGGAAAAATGCTGAGAAGGTGAAAGTCAGCACTTTGCCGCACCCCCCACTTTAGCTGCCTCTACCAATGGCACTCTGCCTGTGGCAAGCCTCTTGTCTTTACTTTTCTTAAAAGTAAATAGGCGTGCCACAGGAATCCCTGCCAGCTGGTGTTCATTCGTAAAGAAATCTGAGGAACAATTTAGCCAAGTGCCCGATGACTTCTTTAGCGTGCACTGGATCACTCATTTACAGCCACTGATAAGGACAATGGACTGCTTGCAGTGGGATCAACATAAGCGCATTCGATGTGGCATTGTTGTGCAGCCATTTTTAGAATAACGTCGGAAATGCCATTTTAGGAATGCCTGTTTGCGCACAGTAAATTTTATTTGCTCAAGATATAATGGCATTATGTTTTCTTTCTGGGGCATAACTTAAACAACATAGCTTTAGGTACTGCTAGCCGTGTAGCCCCTGTGGACGCATCATCGGAGCCTTGAATCGCACTTCTGCACGGCTTTCTCTCAGGCACTGACAACTATCATAGGCGCCCTCCTCTACACCCTTATGTATACGCTCACCTTTGTCACCAAACTCGTGCTATGATGTACGGGACGCGATCGCCGGAAATAATTCCAAGAACCAATGGTTTGGTTCCCCGAAAAAGATCCCACGAAGCTTGGACAATAAGATTTTTGGTCCCCTTTAGCACACTAGCAAAACGCCAGCAGTGGTTCAAAGACCGAGTCAGAGCCAAGGGCGATCAAACAAAACAAATATATTCTCATCAAATAGGCAGTTACACAAAACGTACACAAACACAAAGCCAACAAACACGAACAAGATCATGCACTGCCACAAAGAACAAAACACAAGAGTCCTATTCATGAAACCTAAAGGCACCGGCGCAACCAGACGACACAGGAAGAATGTCTCTCTTCCTGTGTCGTCTGGTTGCGCCGGTGCCTTTAGGTTTCAAGAATGTACCAACTCGCCCAACAAGAGGTTTTGATGAAGTCCTATTCACCAAGTCACTCAGGAGTCTTCTCAGTTCGAAGCTTGCAGGTGGCTTGTCAGCTGGCTCGTGGAACGGAGTCTGAGTCACGCACGACTTCTTGCTTCTTCTTTTACTTGCTACTCTTATGCTCTCCTTTTTCGCGGCCCGTGTCCGACTGCTTATATAGCCCTGGGAAGGCGTGCTAGAAAGTTCGGCGTGGCCTACGTGACTTAAACACACACAAAATTGGGAACCTTCTCGCCCATTCTAGGTCCTCCTTCTTTGGGGCGGCGCCTCTTTCTCTCTCTCACTGCGCGAGGAGCGTCGGTGTGTACTCTCCGCCTCCTCTCCTTACGTCTGTCCCACGCGCGCGCTCGCCACGATAAGAAAGATTCTACAATATTCTCCCCTTTTGGAGACGCGGCGTGACTTTGGGTCCCCCGTGAGCGCCGCTTTTCTTGTTGTTTTGGGCCTTCCCTCTAGTTCGACGCCAGGTTTCTCGTCGAAATAGGCACTATTTTGTGACAACCTCATAGTTTCAAAAACTTAGTGCAGGACGGTAATTAATGATCTACTGATTTCTGCTGACTTTCACGCAAAAATTCTACTACAATTTTTTTAAGTGTCGTGGCAACACTGTGCTTATTCCCGGACAAGGTACGGTCCGGCGAAGAGGCTTGCTGAAAAACAACAGCAGCACAAATAAAACCACTCTTCCCGGCCCCGTCCTTTTGACGACACGCCGCCGTTTTCTCACAAGGGGGAAGCCATGGGTCGCCTGCTGGCAGCAGACCTCAGTGTCGGCCGGTGCGCTGATGCACCCCTCTCGCTGCGTCGGTGCGGTCGAGAAGTTGATACTTCAAAAGCGGCACAAACGCGCACACACGCACCGCACGACTTACCGGCGGTCCATGCGGATTCCGGGAGCTTCACGCGGGCTGGTCTGAAGCTCGAGGCAAGCGGCGAACAAGGCCGTCGCTGCAGCGTCCAAACAATGCACTTGTCTCTTCGAGACGGCAGCCCAGCGATGTACGTCCGTGGGAACGCAGGCACACGCGCTCCCCACGGTCATTTTCCCCGAAAAGTAGATCCACCGGCCACCGCCAGCAGCGTCCCTCCACCACATCCAAGGGGACCCCCGCCGATCTTAACACACTGCACGACGTTTCTTGTTTGTAACGTATTCATTTGACTGTATAGAGTGGCGTAGATGCAGCATCTAAGATTTTATAGGTAACGTTAACTTAGCGAAGCTAATTCGGCGTTGGGGATGCTTCCGATGCTGCATCGTGCACTTACGCACGGCTACTGTCTTAAAAGTTACGCTACCAAAATCGGACGTTGCAACACAATGAGAGAGCAACATTAATTCGATGACTTCTGTGTCCAGTCTCTCCATCCACAATTGTCTCTGATTAGGGTCATTATGCAGGGGTTAAATCGCACTCATGTGTGTGTTTCGTTTGCACGCGACTGCAAACTGTTGGCCCATGTCGGCACTATACCGTATATTGTTTGTGCTAGCTGGGTTCTCCCAATAAACGATTTAAAGCTGACGTCATTGGCGTTGCTTGTGTCAGTCGAGACCGGTTTCATCACATGGCGAGAAGCCACCACACCTATGTACAAAAAATAAATACGACAGCCGCGGTTTAGCGGGAAGATCGCTACAGCGCGCCTAGAGCTAGCAGGGCGCCCCAAGCGAATGATGATCCGGGAAATGACAGAAGCGTGGCACATTCACCTGATGACAGATATTTGCTTTAGTGAAGTGTCAGTGTCTCTTCATGAACAATAGGTAAACTTCTTAGACAACTCGTAATTTGTTTCAATAAGTACGTATGTCCTGGTATTTCTTATGTTTCGGACACGTGTCCGAAATTGTGCGCGTGAGCTGTACATAAATCTTATTGCATAAGCGTTGTTGCTTTCTTTTAATAAACTTCCCATTGATAGTCAGCGCTCGTCCTTTGTGCTTGCTTTCTTATTCTGTTGCCTTCCTCGCTTTCTGCGCTCTTCTTACATGGTGATGACGCAAAAGGGTTAGTTGACTGAATGAGTTCCTCGCAGAGTAGCCCTACAGTGTCGATGGACAATGCGACAGAACATTTAACTTCATGGCACACTGAATACCTTGAAGATACGAGACGTGCTCCGTCGGCTGGAGCATCACCCGCTCACTTAGTCGTGAGGCTGCTGCACATTTAGAACGAGGAGGTTATTTGCGCTGCTCGCCTTGTTTATTTAGCCTCCCACGTCACGTCTGCCTGCTGGTGGTATGAGACTATCGCTTTTACTGACGCGTAAATATAACCTGCGCGTGAGAGCGGTGCTGAATGATAGACCCGCTGTGGTATCGTATGAGCCAGATGCCACAGTGTACGTAGGTAGCGCATGCGCACACGCACTCGGATGACGATACTCACTGTTTGCACGGGAATCGGTGCAGTACCACGGATGGAACGCGCGTCCTAATGTTGTCTACATCAACTCCTCGGACTCCGATAACGTTTTGCAGGTGCCACTCCCGCCATTACGTAATCAAGGCCTCACAGAAGCCTCGCGTACCAACTCGGCATTGCGGTGCTCCAGTCCGCCACGCCTACTGAACAGATCGTGCGCGTGCCTGCCGTTCCGCCGCCGGCAGCGCCTATCCCCAGTCTCTCACTGCTTGCCGGCTGCAGCGTCTGCAGGGCACTGTCGTAAGACGCTGAAAGTAGAGCTTGACTCTTCGCAAGATTGGTGTTTTTGTTATCGTGAAAAGCTAACGTACTAATACACGAACAAAAACACTTTTTTTTTCAATTTAGTGGGGTAAGGGCAAGCATGGTGGGCGGAGCCGAGAAGTGCACCCTCCAGACGTGCCTGGGAGAGCTCCCGGCACAAAACTACAAAGAAACGGCCAGACTTGAGAGGCGACGCGAAGCAAACTAAAAAATTATGCTCGGCGACGACGAAGCAAGCCTGAAAACATGTCGCAGAAGCCGTTGCCAAGAGTCATAGAGGAGCAGAAGATAATTTAGAGCTAGAGGTGCGGCGGCACATTGACTTGCCACGGCACAACGAACACAATCCGACGCTGGCCTGCGATTGCCGGAAAGCTTTCAACGACGGAGAAGGAAGGCCGCAACTGGAGCAGACGGGAGTTTCAGCTGTGATCCCTCCCCTTAGTTTGGCCGCACTTCTAACGTAAGCGAGCCCCTATGGTTCAATTTGATTTTGGCTACGATCATTAGCGTAAGAGACCTCGAGAAGCGCGAATTATCCGTCCAGTTTTGGACTACGCATTCCCCACTGGAGCTAGCCTACGCATCATGAAGCTACGCAAGACACGCAGAGGTACTTTAACAGACTGGGTAATTTTAATAGACTGTGCAATTCCAAGTCTGTCCAATTTTTTGCGACCAGCGAATACATGTACCCGTCGAAACTTCCGTAATTGCTGTAGAAGAATAGACTATGGCCCCAAGTTCTCAATTAATGAACGTACGAAGACTTGCGAATGCCATCGGGGCGGCTTGGCAGCCAGAATGTACCTAGCAAGTCGAGTTAAGCCCAGAGAAAGAAGATGTACCTTGAGAGTCACCTTTTTGCACCTTTATAACGAAGCCAGAAAACAGTTCCATTCAGTGGGGAAGGCTCCCGTGGACGTATGAGCCGATTAATATTGTACCGCCCGCACCAGGGAATTCGTAACTCAGTTTCAAACATGGCTGGAAAGCGGCCGCTCTTCATTCAACATATGGCGTCACTTGAGTCGCCGATTAATTCGCATGAGGCAGAAATAGCATTGAATGATTCTATGTTCGCGGGAAGCTGCTGCGCTTTAATTGTTCGTTTTAAATTCGACAAATAAAAAATGCGCATCGCTCTTAAAGATCAGCGAAAACAGTCGAGTGGTTTAGTCGGCGCCACATCTGAAGGCATCTGCCGATGGAAGAGAGTCTGCTTGCCAGATGTGTTTGAAACGGAATTTTTAGTTTTCTGGAGCATGCGGTACAGTAATATTTGGCTCGCATGTTAACAGGAGTGTGCACGACCGATACCTAACGTTTTACGGCTATGTTGAAAAGCGTTTCATGGCCTCTTTAAGCCTAGAGAAGCCAAGCTAAGCCTTGAGAGTAAAGTTAGCCCGACAGAATCTGTGAGAATCCAGCTAAGCCTGTACAACCCATAATTTGCCATGAGAGTCAAGTTAAGATTAGCTAAATTTGGCTTATATAAAACGATCGCTAACAGAGGCCTCCAAGCTCCGCTTTTTCTGGAGCCTTGGCCGCGCTCCTCCACAGCTGGCGGAATTTTTTTTCTCCTTCACGTACGGCGCAGGTAAACGCAGGGAGGCGTTCAAAAAGCTGCGAGATATTGATACTCCAATGCTCGTCCTTGTGGGTTTTGCGACGCTGACGCACTTCACATTAGCGTGCACTTATTTTCGTGAGACATATGTCAATGTAAGCTTGGCGGAAAGGGTGGGTCTCTTGTATTTTGAAGATGTTGACATCTGAACGACCGAGCGCTTCAAATTTCAACCATCCCGGACGTCGTGTAATCTCGTTGTTGTCGCGCAGGAGCGATGGCGGTGGTCAGGAGGACCGATCCCGATGGCATTGCGCCGTGCGAAGTGCAGAAACGTTCAAGACATCTCATTGATTTGTGGGGTTTCACGTTCCTAAACCAGCTGTGGTTATGAGAGACGCGGTAGTGGAGGGCTCGGGAAATTTCGAGCACCTCGGTTTCTTTAACGTGCACTGGACATGGCACAGTGCACGGGCCTACACATTTCGCCTCCATCGAAATGCAGCCGCCGCGACCGGGATTCGATCCCGCGACCTACGGATCAGGAGCCGAGTGCCATAGCCACTGGACCACCGCGGCGGGACCGTTGACGTTCTCTGGGGAGTGAGTGTGCGTGTCTGCATGCGTGTGTTTAATTCTGTTGTGGGTACAAGGCCTCATGCAGGGGCTGCATTTCGAAGTGCTACATGGGAAGGAAGGTAAGTGTCTATATCAAGGGTGCACGTTAAAAAAGCACAACTCAACGTGCATCGAAAGCAATCAAGAACCAAAACAAGTGGTATGAGAGCCTACATTGAAGTGCGCGTAGATAGATCAGTCTACCTAGGTGGCCTTGTGGTTCTGGTACTTGACTGCGGACCCAAAATTCGCGGTCGTTTTTTTTTTTCCTTTTGGAGGCGAAAAGTGCTCCAGGGCCCCTATGAACGAGTGGTTTTTCCGAACGTCACCTCCGACCGCACCTCCGACGCCGTTCCGCCATTCGTAACCTACGCGTACAACAGCGCTATGCAGAGCACCACTGGCTTTCCGTTCTATTTCTTAGTCTACCCTAGGCAGCCATCACCCACCATTGATTCAAAGCTACGATACCATCCGGATGCATCAGAACGTGTGCCTATTTCTAAGACGGGAGAGACGCGCCATGGACGGCCGGGACCTTTGCCATTCTTCGCCCATCTTCCTTCCTGGGGCGTTTCTTCTGGCTGTCGGCTCCTGCGCAAGCTCCGTCTTCCAAGTTAGAGAATAAGTATTCTCTCATCACTACCTCTTCGCCGAGCGGCCGTCATACGCAAAATGCGTGAGTAATGCAGTGGGAACATCTTCGGGCATGCGCTGTAGCGAACACTAAATTGTCGACATCGAGCGCCTCGAGCCATATCGTAGTCCCTCATAGTGATGGGCTCCTCGTACGCGTAGGCGCTGACGGCCCGTCCGTCATTTCTAGCGGATAATACCCTAAGCTGGCGACGGGAGCGAGCGCCACACAGGGAGCCAATGCCAAGTGCAAGGCGAGAGGCAGACAAAAACACATCGCGTAGGCGACAGGAGAATCAGTACCGAAGAGCGCGATATCTCGGAATGGAAACGCGTTTCTCGGGAAGGTTCCTTTCCGCTCTTCTCCCGTTGCCCTCTCTTTACTAGTGGTTCGAACATCACCCTCCAGTGCGAGAGACGGTTCGATTCCCAGTTTTTCTAACTGGCAGAGACTTATTGGACCACATATATCTCCTGGCATAGCCTCCTCGATATTTCTGTGCCTGTACAATTGCGCTGGAACAGCCGTTGCTTCTCCCTCTCCTCTTTTCTTCCTTTCCATAGCGAGAGGCTGCTATGGACGTTGACTAGCTTCCACCAGACGCGCCCGTGTCTCTGTTCACTCCGCTGGTGTCACAATAAAGCCGATTCGTCGTGTGCAACGCATTTGTCGGTTCTTGTCGCGTAGGGGGAAAGCGCACTTTATTATTGCGATAGCAGTTATATTTCAAAATAGTTAAAAGCTGGGCTAGTTTTTGTTCAGACTTCATGTTCATCGTAATTTAGCGCAAAGGTAACACAGACAGTAAAGAAGAACCACAAACAAGGCGCTACTAAAGTCTTTGCTGTTTGTGGTCCTTCTTTACGGTCTGTGTTACCTTTGCGCTAAATTACGATGAACGTGACGCAGTTATATGGACAGTGTCGACCGTTTTTGCCGTCGCCGTCATGTACCATATAATGTCCAAATTTATAACAGCCCCCGCGCATCCTACGTTCTACCTACGGGAAAAAGCACGCGAGCGGGGCCGCCGAACGTGGCTGAAGCAGGGATCAAAGGAGCCCCGGTCCATCTCCGTCGCTTGGAGGGCACGTGCGATAAAATCACCCCGCTCGGGAGGCCTGCGTTGAAGGGGGGGGGGGGGGGGGGGTGCCCTCCGCGTCTTTGACGAGCTTGAAAAAGCCATGCGCAGTCGCCATCGCTGGCTAGCGCGCTGTCTCGGCAGCCATCAGACGCTCTGCGTACTAGCGCCTTGGTCATGTGCTCCGTTCCAGGCGGCTCACATATGTATCATCGCAACGCCGGCAATGCCCTCGCCACATAGCGCTCCCGCGAATGGTCTGTGAGTGCCCGGAGGAACGCGTGCTTGATGCCACTGTGCTGGGCCAATTTTCTCAAAGGTGTAAAGCACACGCTGCTTAGCGCGGTCGCGCGGTGTGAAGCGTGTGCCAGAAGACATCAAAACAACATTACTTAGCTCGGAGCTCTGCTGGCTCTCCTTGTCTCTGCCGCTCGACTCTGACATGGTACTTTAAGAACGTGCATGCTTACTTAATAAGCCCACGTTCACTTCAAATGAGATTGCCCCTAAATCTGCTAGTCCTACTTCATGTATCATATCATGCATTGCTATCGCATTCATTGCTTCGCCCTTCTGGGGAAACTGTGGTTTTTCTTGCTTATAGGCGAATTTGAAAAGGGAAATAGTATTCGCTACTGCCACAGCTTCCTCTTATGCAGGAGAACTGGCAAAAACTCATCTAACGTATGACAGAAAAAAAAACTCATTACATGTACGCCTATGCTAGTGTATTACTCTTTCCCTTATTTCCATACCTATGCAAAGTGCTTTGACTTGTATTAACATGTTATCTACCTATAGTCAGTGCTGCACACTGTCGAACTGTAACACAGGGGGCCGGGCTTAGTCAAGCTGCAGTAAGGCAGCTTTTTCCCGCAACCCCCTTTCTCCTTGCTGAGATGAATAAAGTTTGATTGGATTTGATGTACCTGTCGACCTCAGCTGGGGACGTCGACGGGCAGCGATTGCACGATGCTTTTGACGTGCGTCGTGCAGCTGGCAGTTACGTTTGCTGCTCTCGCGTGCAGAAAATAAATTTCATACACATTGCCTTCCTGAGATATCCGACAGTAGACAAGCCATTTACGAGACTATGCTAAATATGACAGTAATGGCCTTTTTAGACGACTGACGTCCACTACTTCTGCATTTCAAATTTGTAATAACAGCTGCTGGCGTTTTACTGGCCAGAACCACTGATTAGGAAGCACGTCGCAGTGGACTTTCGATTAAATTTTCCGCCTGGGGCTGCTAAGCGTGCACCTAAACCTGAGTACTCAAATGTTATTTTCCTCTTCCTCCCCATCGCACTAAATTTCTGCTACCATTGCTAGCGAACAATTTATCCCTTTCAGCCACCGACAAGAACTGACAAAAACTGCAATTAAGCCTTTATTTTCCGTCTGAGCCACTCATTTATAATGAAAAAATGCTTTCCAAATAATGTATTTTCTCGAACCTTGTCAAATGAAGTAATGTGCGCTTTTTCTTCGCGCCGTCACTTAAGCCAAGCGGGCGTTATACAATTTGAAAAGGGCAATAGTATTCGCAACTGCCACAGCTTCCTCTTATGCAGGAGAACTGGAAAAAACTCATCTAACGTATGACAGAGCTCAAAGGATGACGCACTCCCGGAATGTTCCAGCTTTACATTAATACAAGCTCGCTGTACTTGATGGTTTCGAAGAAGCGCGCGAGGGCCATCACCTAAGTGAGGAGAAGGACGAACAGATCTGGCTAGAGGTGAGAGCTGAACCAGCATGTTGCAAATATAACCTGTAAACAGTCCGCTGCTTCGCTGCCTCATTGTGCGCGTAACATTGTGCTGGAAGTGGAAAGTTTCCCGTCCTTGCCTCGAAGCTCCACAGCGGCCGTACCTTCCCGCTTTCGGCCACGGCTCCGGAACGCTCGACCCCGTTCCCAAATACTGCTGCTGCGCGTACGACAACGTACGTCACAGTTTGCAATATGTGGGATCCCAGGATATTCTCTGCCCAAAAAAACCTTCACGTGGACGACTGGATCAGCACGTATGAGCGTGTTAGCCGAAGCCACCTGTGGTACCATAGCATAATGCTCAGCAATGTCATCTTCTGTCTGGGCGGGACACCATGTGTCTGCTTCCATGCTCATGAGGCCGAAATCTTCAGCGCGGATGCTTTCAAAAAGAAGCTCCGCGACATATTCGGCAACCCGTGAAGCAGGTAACTCGCTGCGCGTAATGAGCTCCCAACCGGTCCCAAGTCGTCAACAGTACCGTATGTCTCATACATGCAAGTTCTCGCGCTCTGCCAGAAAGTACACGAAACAATGGCCATGGTTGACAAGAGCATCGCGGATTATGCTTTTGGCCGGAGCTAGTCAAGCTGCTTGTCAGCTTTTGCTCCCTGTCTCCCTCATTTTATGCTTGATGAAAAATAAAGTACCTGTTATTACTATCTGCTCGTCTACAACAACGCCTCTACCAATGATGCCATTGTTAAAAGATGCCGCCGCTTCGAATCGGCCAAAAGCCGCCGCGTCAATCCACAGCTCGCCCGTCTGCCTAACACGGCTGCTTGCGCTGACCGAGCTAGCGCACTAACTTCTCAAGATAATGTGACGCGTATTGTTCGAGAACAGCTTGAAACGGCAACTCCAGCCCCATCTCATCCGCGACCATTTGACGGTCCCCTCGTCCAAGTGCCGCCCGCCATCTCGTTAATTCGAGTGGTAATGCGGCATGGCATTGGCAACATCGCTTTCCCAACCAACTACTCTGTCTCCCCACCTGACTTCTTACCCCTGCCCCAACGGCTTTACCCCGCTGGCACCAGTTTCTTGCTCCGAATGCCCGCAATCCAGATAAAGGGAGGACCTATGATGATAAACCTATATGCTTCCACTGCCACAGAGCTGGTCATATATCCCGCCACAGCGCACAACTAGGACGCCGCCGTATTACAACTCAATTCCTTCTGCTCGATCACAAGTCGAGTCTGGCCGCTATTAGTTGATTGACTTGTGGAGTTTAACGTTCCAAAACCAGCTCCGATTATGAGAGACGCTGTAGTGGAGGCCTCCGGAAATTTCGACCGCCTGCGTTTCTTTAACGTGCACTGACATCGCACTGCACACGGGCCTCAACATTGCGCCTCCATTTAAGTGCAGCCGCCGCGGCCGGGATTCGATCCCGAGACCTTCGGATCTACAGCCGAGTGCCATAGCTACTAGACCACCGTGGCGGGCCGTCTTGCCGCTATTGGCCTCCTCGTCGTGTATGCACCACTTTACTTGGGACAGACTGCTGGGCTAGTTGGTTATGCATCACGAAAAGTTCAAGTTAGCGCGATTTACACAGACACCCAAGAAGAGACGAAGCAGACAGGACGGGCGCTACTAACAACTGTTTATCGGGAAGGTCACCCACCGACGTATATATGCGTCTTAACGCATGCGCAACCAATATTTCCAGCAACATCCGAGGAACCAATATACTAACATGCATAAATCAGGCAACGGTCGCCATGAAACGACATTCATGCATGCGACTGCGAGCCATGGTTCAAGGAGACAAGAATCCTAGTCAAAAGCAAGAGCTGCACACCTCGGCTGGCGTTAGAAGCCTTCCACATTAAGAAAAAAATGAGCTTATCTCTATTAGTGTGGCTTCCATAGGTTTGCACTCTACTGAATTTCGTTTCATGCAGACCGCTGCTTGATTTATGCATGTTAGTCCATTGGTTCCTTGGATCTTGCTTCAAGTGTTTGTTGCGCAGGCGTTAAGACGCATATATACGTTGGTGGGTGACCTTCACAATAAACAGTTGTTAGTAGCCCCCGTCCTGCCTGGGCTCTGGGCCGTCTGGGCCAGCGCTGGGCCGTCCAGCAGGCCCGCGGAGCGGCCGGCAGGCTTGGCCTGACGGTCCCGACGTGGGAGTCGCCCGCTGCGCGCTGACACGCGCCTTGCAGGACCACAATAAAGTTTTCCATCCATCCATCCATCCATCCATCCATCCATCCATCCCGTCCTGCCTGCTTCGTCTTTTCTTGAGTGTCAGTGTAAATCGCGCTAAGATGAACTTTTCATGATACACCACTTTTGCCGCACCCGACAGCCACTGGACCGCTCGCTGACCGCCACCTCAGCGCTGCCGTACCCCGTCGCCCCAACCAAACCGGAATTCCTCGCACTCTGTGCCCCCTCCCCCCCAGACAGAAAACTAAGAAACGCGGCTCCTGGAGGCAGTGCTGCAGCATTGTCATCGCGACCCAATGATCCGTCACCCCGCCATGGTGGTCTAGTGGCTATGGTACTCGGCTGCTGATCCCAGGGTCGCAGGATCGAATCCCGGCTGCGGCAGCTGCATTTCGATGGAGGCGAAATGTTGAGGCCCGTGTGCTGTGCGATGTCAGTGCACGTTAAAGAACCGCAGGTGGTCAAAATTTTCGGAGCCCTCCACTACGGCGTCTCTCATAATCAAAGCTGGTTTTGGGACGTTAAACCCCACAAATCAATCAATCTCACTGCGGGTTGTCGCCTAGTGGTGCATTACTTTTTCAAATCTTGCACACTTTCTTAGAAGATTCAAAATACATTATCCGGCAACTGGTTAGCACGCTGTACAACTTCCCATTGAAGATTTTTCATTGAAAGCATCAGTTTCAAGGTTCCTTAACTTATTACTCAACTAGCTCACTCGAACAATTGCCCAAGGTGGACAACACGGCAGGAAACGCCACCAGTATGGTTGTATCCTTGAGGTGCTCGTGGATTTTGTAAATTGGGGCGCAAGCTAACGTAAACACCCTCTGTTATGTCGACAGAATAGCGTTATCTTGGAATAAAACATATTGTACGTTGTAATTCTGTATTTATATTATGACAATAAAATTTTGTATAGGAAACTTGAAATCATAATTAACCAACATCCGCGATGTTTCTTTAGAAATTCGGTCGTTTTTTTCATTTTATTTAATTTCTAAATCTCAATGCAATGGTTTCTCAAAACAATCTATTTCTCACTGTTGAGTCTCAACGGTGACTGCAGTAATCGCGGTTTTATTCATAATGGTATGGTGGCTCGATTCCTCATGTTGTAATGCTCAAGGTTGAGAAAGCGAACAGGTACTACAACTTTCCCAACTAGGGCTTCAGTTTCGCGTGTTTGAGTTTCCTGTCACATCTTCAATTTTCTACGACATCTATCACATGAGCATCGCATGGTCATCAGTGAGCCAATATAAGACGTGGGAAAGACCACTCAAGCAAAAAGAATTAAGTGTACAGGTTGTACACTTTTAACAGCCAATAAAATTTGATATAAGTAAGCTTTGCCAAATACTTCTGAAGAACATACTGAGAAACTGTTAAAGTGTTTGTGAAGATGTGCCCTTCAACGATTTGAAATTTTTCAGCGCACTTCCGCTTCCTTTGATTTAATAGCCTTAAGCATTAAGCGTAGCACTCCTATATCAAACATCAATGCCCAGCGGAGCTTTGGAGGCTTAGCAAAGTGGCATCTTCGCCGTGAGCCCCGACAGTAGTCTCTATCTTTCTCTCCCTCAGTTTCTGTTTTCGTCGCTCATAGCAACTTGTCTTCTATCTCTCTTTCTCTCTCTCTCTGTATATGTCTTTTATTCTCTCTCCCAACATCTCTTTCTGTCCCTGTGTACATATCGTTCTTCTACTTCTTCCTTTTTCCTTTCTCTCTCGATTAGTATTGCATCCTGTCGCCTACAGGAACTTTTGTTAGCATTGTCGGCACAGTGCCCCCACTTGGTTACCATAAATGCGTTTCTGCAGGCGCGTATGCGTAACGTAGTGGTCATGACGCTAGCCTACGGACTGTCAGCACGCGGGTTTGAATCACGCGTGAACAGAAAGCTTACTTTGTTTACGTATCTTTATCTATCTCTTCCTACACTTCCCCATTTCACACTTCCTTCGCCGTGTTTTAAACGGTCGCCGGCCATGCCAGGAACTCAAGCATAACACAACCTCATTGTTAAAACAGATGACGTACATATATTCTTTCGAAGCCGCTGGGAACTTTCTCAAAATGAGCTCCTCGAGAAACATTTTCTCAGCTAACGTGTCGATGTTTGGGAGCAGGAGTAAAGGAGTTCCCTTTCGTAGGAAACATGTCAATTCTTTATTTCATCTAATGCAAATTGCCATGTAAGGAATTAGCACCACAACACCACTAAGGTTACCTCTAACAGAGCATTTTTGTACTACTATGTAAATCACTTTCGCCGGAATTGGCTAAGTACCATTTAACGTGCGACATCAGTTAGAGTGCCTTGTTTAGGAAGGCACGAAACCATCTGATGCCGTTACTTTACAACTGATAAAATACCTATAGATTCTCTTCCTATATATCAGTGAGTGGCAATATTCCTTCCGATGAGCCTTTTCTATCATTTGGTCTTTCATAGCACGTGAGCACCGAAGGCTTCGCAGAATGTGCAGAGGTTGGCATAGTTATCTTTCTGAAGTTCTTGTCATGAAGGAAATGCACGGGTTTGCATAATGATCTTCGTGCAGCTGCTTCATTTAGACGCCCATTTTACCGATGTTGTCAAATGATTCAGCAGCCTGCAATTCCTGCAGTCGTTCCATAAAAATAGAGATTCATTTTTAATTAGGTTGTCAAATAATTCAATCAGCCCGCTAGCCATGATATCAGGGACGAAGCCGTACAACTAAGTACGGCTTCGTCCCTGATATCATGGCATGACATGGTATCGTATATAGGTTTTCCTTTTTTATGTGTTCAAGTTTGCTGTAAAAGGTGCCTAGCTGTTCAGTGCTCAGCTGCAATCCAGGCTTCGTTGTCATACTCAGGGACGCGATGGGCTGCACTCGTGGCTATTGCAGCGGTATTTCAGCTTTCGAAGAAAAATGTGCCATAGCCTCATTGGGACACTGGGACGTACAATCACGAGTAACCTTGGCCGATTAATGTGTGCTGCAAAATACTTTTTTGGCAGCGAGTATGTTGGTTGTAATAGAGGTGTGCAACATACGTGCGCATGTTAAAATAGTGTTATCGACCGAAGCAGTTCCACACTGTATAGATTCCCTAGGTTCAATTTTAAATATCAGTTGGTTCCTTGTAGTCCTAACATTTGCTCGTTACTGTATTCTCTGGAGCCTTCCATATTCTCTTGATGCTACCCTGCAAGCCTACGCAAAACCAGCCCAAGCTTGCTCTGTTCAAGGTATGGGGATGCGCTGTAAGAGGGGTGCACTTCAGCGTGCTCTCCGGCAGTGCAGCAAGTCTGCTCCATTTATAAATTCAGCAGGTCGGCTGCTCTTCTATGGAGTCTTCTCACGAGAGGCGCTGTATGAATATGTGGAAATAAGGCGGACGTCGGCTGAATGTACTGATCTCAAGAACAGATATCCTACATACGTCATACCTCCGACACAATGTCCTTAAGGCGTACACGAGGTTATGAAATCAAATAAATCATGCCGCTCATGACATGCATGTCATGCTTTTCATGTTATAACCTGTCATTCATGTTCGTCATGCAGTCATGTTGTGGCATACCAGTTTTCTTATACATCCCATTAATGAATCGGCCAGGAGAGTACCAAGTCCGTGGCATGTAAATCATGTTGCTCATGACATGCACGTGGTGATTTTCATGTTATGATCGGTCACTTATGTTGTTCATGCAGTCATGTTGTGGCATACCAATTTTCGCATACATCCCATTAGCGAAATGGCCAGGAGAGCACAAAATCGTAGGCGGCTAGATAGATAGATAGATAGATAGATAGATAGATAGATAGATAGATAGATAGATAGATAGATAGATAGATAGATAGATAGATAGATAGATAGATAGATAGATAGATAGATAGATAGATAGATAGATACGCTCAAAGTCGCCGAAGTTCGCTAAGAAATGCTTCGCATTTAAAACATTCGTATTTAAACATCTCATCTTCTGGGCATCCCGATATCACTCTAAGGCATTCCTGGGTGCGTATAGGAATGCCAGTTCGCTTTCATCGAGCAATCCCACGTACATCTGAAAACATCGACCTCCCCCCACCCACCCATGGTGGTCCGTTGGTTATGACACTCGCCTACTCATCCGGAGATCGCGGGATCGAATCCCGGCCGCGGCGTTGCATTTCGATGAAGGCGAAATGTTGAGGCCCGTGTACTGACGATGTCAGCGTACGTTTACGGACCCCAGTTGGTCGGAGTTTTCGGAGACCTCCACTACGATGTTTGCATAGTCATTGCTGGATTTGGGACGTAAAACCCCACAGATCAAACATTTGCAAACATCACAAAATTTACACGTACGTCCTACGAACGCCCGAATATCCCCTTTGGGGCATACGCTTGACATGTGTAAGACCTTATTCATACAATGCGAAGGTGCCCCCGCCTTGCGCTCGATTGTGTGGATAATTTGTATCGGTAAGGGGGCCTCTTTTTTTCACTCTGTTCTTTTGCTCCCCTTCCCCTCTGGTTGTTTCTGTTCAGGTCCCACAATCAGGCGACAGTTGCCTTGCACTTCGAACCGAATTGCATTTCCAAAATATCCCTGCCCTCCCTCACGCGACACTGATGATGCTTCCTCCGAATTGCCCTTGCAGGAAGAGCGACCATTCCTCACTTAAGTCACATATTTTTCTCTTTTTCGTGCGACCTATCTGCAACGGCGGTATGCTCCCTGACATAGAGGATACGTGTGTGTACCTTGCAAGCCTATCGGACGCTATAACGGTCTACTGGAAAAACCACGTTTATCTCTTGAAATCTAAATGCCAATTTGGAGCCGTGTGTAATGCTTCAAAGTACATTACTACCAACATGACTGAAAGATGTGCTCGAGGACCCACTGTGGTGAGTGCAGAAGGAAGATAACGTCATGATGGGACTCTTTCTCGTCTTCCAGTATACATGGTACGAACGATGAATACTTTGGTGAACTTTTCGTAGAGCATGGCATGGCTGTAGACTGTCATTGTTCAAGTTAATAATGATAATTTGGGGTTTCAAGTCCCAGAAACACAATAAGATTATGAGAAACGCCGTAGTCGAGTGCGTTATGTTGCTGCCATTAGCCGGTGAAGTCTGTTGCATTGCCACGGTATGACGCATTTATCGGTGTTACAATTACTGAAATGAACTTGCTGCTGCCAGCTTTAGGCATTCAGCATTTGGACCGAGCCTAGTACGTGTGCTATCTCGATAGAACATGACAACTGGCGACGAGAGCTAAAATCCGCATGTTCGGCGCGGCAGAAAACGTCCATGCCACTGGAGTCAAGAAGAATGTCATCCGTGGGCAGACGGGAGGCGTTCTACGCAAGCACAAGTGACTGGCTACCCGGAATATTGTCACGAAGCTAGCACATCCAAGAGCTGCCCGCAAGCAAGGAATCGGGAGATGTCCAAGCTACAGCCAGGAAAAAGCGTTCGCAAGCGCGAGCTTGGCAGTGAGCGTATGGCTTCAGCAAAGGCTGATTGTCCGAGAGCACGTGGCGCCCAAGAACTTCGTCGTTCTCGCTTCAAGGGGCCGTTGGCACCGCGTTCCAATCTACCTCGCGTCAATATCATGAGCGTGTTTTGCTTTACTTCGCAGAGAACGATGTGGCCGAGCATAAAAAGAAGGCGGCACTTCTGACAAGCTGCGGAACAGCAACGTACTCGTTGCTACGGGACCTTCTGTCGCCTACAAAACCGGAACATGCGGCACTCGCAGCTATCTTCGCTGACCTCAGCGCACAGTTCAAGCCAAAGTTTCTGAAGTGGCCGCAAGCTTCAAATACTTTTCAAGCTAAAGGCACGTAGCTGCACTTAAAAGCTAGCAGATGGTTACAACTTCGGCGCACTGCGTGAGCCATCGATGCACGACGAGAAAATCCTTGTCATGGAGATATAAGCCGCAAGAGGAGACTCGCCTATGTTACGCTCGTCATCCATTTCTACGTCTTCAATACAGTCGGCAAACTTCGTAGAATAGCCAATAAGAGAGCAAAGACACACCTGGTGCAGTGGGGAGCACCAGACGTGGCACTGCCTACATCGTAAAAGCTTCAAGCGCGGTCAGCAGGGCCACCTCGCAAGGGTTTGAAAGACGCCTGCGCCTAATAGAACGAAAGGGAGGGGCTCCAGCTCCGTACACAACATGAATCACCTTCCCGAAACAGTTCCGGCACGGCTCGGGAATACACCTTGTGGTCTCTTCAAACTAATGGACAGAAACCCATGCAAACTGAAGCTCTCGTCAATAACGTGCCGCTAGTGATGGAATTAGACACCGGGTCCAGTGTTTCAATAATAAGCGACGCGATATTTCACGCCATTTTTTCAGGAGATCCTTCGGAACATACTCAGGTGCGGCTCATAAGCTATTCTGGGGAGCTGTCCGCCCTGTCGGGAAAAATGTCGGCCACAGTAAAGGTGAGCCTGCACTAGGCAACATTGCCGTTAATAACTGTGAGCGGAGAGTGCCCGATACTTTTCGGAAGGGACTGGATGGAAGCCTTCGGTACTACCATCTCGAAGCCGTCAGACGGGAAAACAATCAGCACCGTTAATGGCTTGGTCGAATAGTTCAGCGACGTATTTTCAGGGAGCTTTGGTGCGATGACGGGGGTACTGGCAAGGATAACGCTGCAGGAAGGGGCACGGCCAAGAAGAAGAAGAAGAAAGCATTTAATGAGAGGAAAGGAGGAGATGTCGGCCTGGAGAGTGAGTCTCTGGCCTGCTACTCCTCACAGGGGTAAGGAGAAAAGGGATAAATAGAGATACATGGAGGTAGGCAAAAATTTGTTCAAGGCGCGACCAGTGCCTTTTGCACTGGTTGATAGGTATGTCGACGAGTTACAGTGCGGAGGCATTATACTCCCTGTGAAGACGTCGCAGTGGGCCGCGCCAGTAGTTCCAGTAGTGAAGCAAGATTCTGTTAGACTACGCACATGTGGTAATCTTAAAGTCGCTATCAACCCAGTGCCAGTCACTGAAAGTTACCCTATTCCTAGAACCCAAGAGCTGTTCGCCAAACTTTGTGGCGGAAAGAAACTTACAAAGCTTGATTTGAAGGACGCCTACCAGCAGATAAAGCTGGATGCCCAGTCGCAGGAGCTAGTTACCATCAACACCGTGAAACGATTGCTTCAATTCCGACGACGTTTCGGCACCCGCTTTGTTCCAGCGGGAAACGAACAACTTGCTGGGCGATCTTTCGCACATCGTTGTCTACTTCGTAGATATCCTTTTGACAGGAAGCAAGCACGAGGACCACTGGAGGAACGTTAGCCAAATTCTCAAGCGCCTACAAGATGCCGGCTTGCGCCTGAAGCTAGCAAAGTTCGAATTCATGAGGGACCGCGTCGAGTAACTAGGACACGTCATCACCGCCGAAGGTCTGCATTCCAGCCCCAGGAACGTTGGCGCCATTCTTTCGCCAGGAAGGCCACAACATGTGAAGACGCTGCAGAGTTACATGGGGCTGATCAAGTTCTACTGAAAATTCATCACTCGCTTGTCGGCTGTGCTCAATCCCATAGCCTGTTAGTACCTGGTACACTGTGGACTTGGACGTCACATAAAGAGGAAGCCTTCGCGAATGTAAGTCTCTTAGTACCTGCCGAGACAGAGGCGCATTTTGACGTGAAGAAAATTACAGTCCTTGTCACAGATGTGTCGTCATATGGTCTTGGCGCGGTACTAGCCCAGCGGGAAGCGTCGGGAGAAAAGCGGCCGATTTCCTTCGCGTCCAGAAGCCCGGCCGTAGCTGAGCAAAACTACAGCCAGCTCGATGAGGAAGCCTTAGGAGTTATTTTCGGACTAACACGTTTCAAAGAGTACATCTGGGGGCGCCATTCGAGGTAGCATCCGGGGCTATTCCCGAGTCGATTCCCGAGTCGATTCCCGAGTCTTGATCACTTCGATTACTCCGCTGGGCGCTCTTCATGTCGGGCTATGATTACGTGGTGAAGTACAGACCTGGTGGCCACATTCCGCATGCTGACGCACTGAGCCGCCTTCCGCTTCAAACAGCTGATATTTACGTGGAGTACCTGCCATAGAATTTATGGCCCAAGAGAGTTATACCAGGGTGTTGTCAGCGCAAGCTATTGTAGCCGCTACGAGAGACCCACTGCTGTCATGTCTTCGCGAAGCGCTATGGACTGGTAGAGGAGTTACTCTGGAAGCTCCGTGGAAAGAGTGCGCAGCTCGCCTTCGTGAAATGAGTGTCCGGAGTGACTGCATCCTGCTGTGAAGCGGGATGGTTATGCGCGCCTCTATGCAGGCCGACGTGCGGCGACTGCTACATGAGGGGCACCCAGGAGTTGCGAAAACGAAAGCGGTGGCCCGTAGCCACTTCTGGTGGTCGGCCGTAGACAATGACGTCACGGGAACGGTACGAGGATGCCGCACCTGCAAAGAAAATCCGCGATCTCCGAGACGTGCGCCGATTAAACCGTGGCAGTTTGTGGAGAGACCATGCTCCCGGATTCATGTAGACTACGCTGGACCACTGACGAATGCCTGCTTATCATAGCAGTCGACGCATACTCGAAGTGGATAGAAGTGTTTCCCGTATCCGCCCTGTGGGCTGCAGCCACCATTGGGTGCTTGCGAAAAATGTTCCTGCGCATGGACTCCTTGATGTGGCCCTATCTGACAATGGCCCAGCATTCTTGAGTGAAGAATAAAAGATTTTCTTACGTAGGAATGGCATCCGACAAATTGTTGTACCACCGTACCACCAAGCCTCTAATGGAGCAGCTGAGTGCGGTGCGGTGCAGACCATTAAACAGAGGCTGAAGAAAGCGGAGCGAGGGGATGATTTGCTGGTGAAGTTATCCATAATTTTGCTCACATACAGGACAACTCCTCATTGAAGCAACAGGTTGCAGCCCCGCTGAGCTTCTCATGGGCCAGGACTGCACTCTAGAGAAGTTCCTCCCAGGCTTCACTCGATGGTGGTCCTAGGAAGTCTTTTGGGGGAAGGTCCTTGCTGCATCCGCAGATGGTGCACTCCACGGCAGCAGTCTCTGTCGTGCAAAAGACAAGAAGGGGAAAATGAATCTTGTGAATAGTGCAGTCGCTGCGAGTGATAAAAACCGCACATTTCATTACAGTGACGCTCTCTCTATAGTGGTGGCAGTTTACACTTCATAATAAATAGAACAAGCGTCAGATGCGCAGAAACCGTTGTACTTACAGGCGAAGCGTATTCAAAACATGTGAGTCGCAATGAACGAGAAGAGGTTGGGCCCTTGCACTTGTGCGTAACACGCCTTCAGTAAGCGATAAATCACTAAATTTTCGTCCCCTGGGTAGATGTAGCTCAGGGGATGAACGGTACCGTGGGGATCCTCAAAAGCGCTGTGCGGTGCGTCAGTCTCTCTAGAGCATCGCCCGGACAGCGCCGCTCACCCACGGGGTCCGTGAACTGCCCCAACGGTCGGCCCTATCGCTAGTGCGCCATAAACATCTTTACGTAATGCTAATCGCGACGTTAATGGCATGCATGGCAACATCTTTATGCCATGGCCTTTCGTTCCTGTAGAGCGCACATCTGTAAGCTGCCGTGAACGTTTGCTTTATTTAATATATTCAGTCAACGGAGCGTACCCTTGTTTTATGCGATCAAAGTTCTTGCATTGCCATTCGCCTTTGACGAGACATGTATGGTTCATCTTTAATAATGCGTTGCGGCATGTGGCGTCCGGACGGAGCAGCTAAAGTAGTGTGGCTACACTGAAGTGGCGAAAGGAAGTGGGTTTCCCTTCCCCAAAGGGGAGCCAGCTCCGAGAAAGTGTATGGTCATGTGCCTCAGCTGCAGGTTAAAATATGTAGCAATGCGTTGAGCGTTTTTCTTAGAATTGGTTCAAATAAATCAACTGCTCAACTCATACTAGGCGTTGCCTGTGGGAAAGGTGCAATACGCCAATCGTGAATGTCTGACTTCGCGTAAACAGCAATGCGCTCGGTTTATTCCGTAATTATAAATCCACTATTCCGCTTGAGTAGCAACGTTGATTTCACATATTTGTCTGTAGTCACTTCCCGCTCATCTAGCAGGTGACGTGCAGCGGATCATTCGCATAGCGGGAGGATACAGCGGCGATGTCGCTACAATTAGCTGGACAGGAAACAGGTGGCAACGCATAAATGACACCGCGTTGCTGCATCGAAGCCGGACATAATTCCAGTCGCGCAACGTGCGCCTCTTGTGAAGGAGCTTCCTCGCTACAAGTCTGTTTTGAATGTTGTTTCCTGCATCTGCTTTTCCTTTGCGAAAGCGACCTTGCTGAATCTGTTCATAGAAGTCAAGCTTTCGGCTTACCCTTTTCGAGATAACCTTCGTGAATCTTCGACATTACTGTGGGTAAGGTGACTAGTCTCTATTACGTAAGGTGTTCCTCGTCTCGCTCATTGTGGATTAACGGGCTATTCTCCAGCTCATAGGTGTGTCCGTGGTCCTGAGACATTCTTTGCAAAGCGCTAACAAGCACATCCCGATACATCTTTCTCTAGCTCTCCTCATGTGGCTTTTCCTGCTAACGCTTTTGCAGAGAGAAATCCACATTTACAGATGGAAATATAGCGCCGATTACAGCAATGATTGCGTATAAAATTGGATGGCTCATGAACTAGCTTTAAGCTATGATTGAAGTTCCTCTGCAGTTTTCCCCCTGCCTATTTGCTTCCTACCATATTGGCATTCTTATGAAATTGTGCTGGCATCACAGCCCTACGCCATTTTCCAACTACTTTCATGCTGCTGTCCTTTTTGCATAGCTTTAACGAGCTCGCGTCACAGAAATTCCTATGTCGGCGTGCCGCGCAACCGCCGGCGTATGTGGCAGGGAAACTCATTCTGAACCACCCCCAGCAGCAGGCTCTCTGTCATAGCGCAGAGGCGTTAGTCAACGAAACTATTTCTCAAGGTAGGGTCTGTCAGAAAAAAAATGGCTGCGACTTAGCACAGCTAGGGCTGCTTGTGCAAGCGAAAGCTTGTTGTGCTGTTTTGCTAAGCCGGGTTGTGACATACAGACAGCCACTTGTTATGCATTCTTGCATGGTTTATTCCCGCTTTGACTTTACGGCAGCAAACACTCTTCTGTGGTCGGTGAAGTATTTTGCCGCCGTTTCAATCTTCGCCACAGAGTAGGTCGAGTCCATCGACTCTCTCTGAAACACCAGTTCTATTACACCAGGACTGTTGCATCCGTAGGGTGGTCCGACGCAGCTTGCCGTTTTCGCTGCTAGGAACGAGCACACAACTTTAGCACAGATAGCACAGAACTTTAGCCCACGCACTACTTACACTGCGTGACCATGCCACAACGGCTGAACAGAAGCAATTTAAGCGCTAACCCTGCTAACCCGCCAACCGACATGGCTGAGAGGGTTTGGAGAGAGTGGTGAACCACGTGGATATGGCTAGCGGAGTAGCGGTAGTCAGCAATGGCCGCCGTCGGGGAAACAGCGGAGACGAAGCGCGGCCAGTCAAGCTTTGCGCGCACACACGCACACACATACGCGCGCGCGCGTACGCATGGTGGCGGAGCGTGCCTATAGTCACGCGGTTTCTGTTCGCTTCAACGTCAAGCGGAGATACATGGCGAAACTCGCTCAACTAGGCCTGTAATGCTTTCGCTTTAAAAGATTCCAAACTACGCCCTAATTACCAACTAAGCACATTGTAGCTCGGAATAAAATTTTAATGTACGAGAAATATATTTCTGTTTCGAGAAACTGAAATATCTAGCCCAGGTACCCTGCCCAGGCCATCAACTGGGCAGGGTACCTGCGTAGACATCGGCACGATGCCACGGCAGTGCCAGTGGCTTGTTATCCGACGATATTGCCACGTGCGTTTAGAAAAAGAAGCGGACTTCATCTAATCGCTTTCTTTATCCGCGTTTTGTATGTGTTGGAGTGTATCCGCAAGCCAGCTTGATGCCCGGATGTGCTGCAACATAACGGATTAATAAGGGATCGTCACGCCCACCGGCGGGCATTCTGTCAGCCGCCGTTCGGGCACGCTGGCCTCTTTCTTTCCGCTGTCGCCGAGCAGCGTGTTTTAGCTTGCTTTCGGGCGCAAGTCAGCCCCAATAAATTATCCTTAGTTTTATTGCCGCCGGGGTCTGCCTTTCTGCTCGTCTGTGCACCGGCCAGCTCAACGTCGCCTACGTGACAATATATTGAGTTATGCCAGCTTTTGCGATCTCCACAGAGATCATTTGAGCGCTGAAGTATCAACGTTTTGCTTTTGAAGGCCCGCTGGCTCGTGTAGGCAGCGCTGATGGTGAGCACATCAAAAACACAGGGTAGCCCGCGTGAGAATCCGCTAAAAAATTTAAAATTCATTTACAGGAAAACTAAATGACCTAGATCCGTCTGACTTGGCATATATTATTACAGTACCGAGGAGAGTATCTATTGAAAATTTTATCGAGATCAGTGGAACAGTGAAAAATCACCGGAGTTGTCCTTTAAAGGGTGCAGTATAATTGTAAGGCATAACCATTCTTTTTCGAGAAAATATGTATACCTGCGTGGCTTTGTTCTCTTACACCTGGAGAATGACGAACACGCTGTCGGGTGACGCTGGCGGTGCTTTGTGAACTGCTTTCAGAGCAAAGTTTACGAAATGCACAATTCCTTTTTGTGAGGTACAAGCGTGCTGCATGGTCCCCGTAAAGGTGACTCACGACCTTCCCATTCTTACCCCGATCTAACAAAGCGTACTGAGCAGTAGACAGTCCCTTTAATATGTTTAGCTCACTGCGCGACTTCCTAATGTACTTGCATGGTGTGCTTTCGCTGCTCTTATTCCCTCGCGGGGGCTCAAGTACTGTGCAAGTGACAATTATAGCGCTTGTTGCGATGTTGTGAATAACCAATGCTACATCTCGTCATCACAACCATATATAAATATTTTTAAAGAACTGAAGCATGCGGCACAGGCTTTCCCGCCAGGGTGGTCTAGTGGCTATGGCACTCGGCTGCGGCTTCGAGGGTCGCGGGTCGCGGGTGAATTTCTACGGGCGCGAAATGTTGAATCCCGTGTGCTGTGCGATGCCAGCTCGCGTTAAAGAACCCCAGGTGGCCGAAATTTCCGGAGACCTCCACTACGGCGTCTGTCATAATCAGAGCTGGTTTTGGGACGTAAAACCCCAGAAATCAATCGTTGCGGCACAGGCTATTTCGCTCTTTTGTTTGATTTGCACGCAAATGATATTGGCTGTCGAATAACCTGCATTAGTGTTGTCATACTACTTTCTTTTACAAAAGCGTTTATGCAGTATTAACGGGGAAGTTGGGCGTGTTTGCACGTTATCACGACAACTTAAGAGCTCTGAACTTGCAACAGCTGCAAGTTCACCGCTCGTACTTGTCGTTTATTTGTGTCGTCCTCGCGTTTTATTGAGCTGCAGTTCTTGTTCATACAGTGTCTGAAGAATAATTCCCTGTGAATATCTGTGTTGTTGTTTCCCTTCAGGTTACTACAGGGAGGATGATTTCAGTGATCCTGTTGACGACAGCGGTTGCTTTGCTCTTATGGGCGTTCTTCCAATTTACGGATGAGTGTCGTCTGCGACGGCGCTTGCCTGCTGGAAGCAGGCTGCCACCTATGCCACCAGCAAGCAGCATACGAGGACACGTTGAACTGCTACGCCGAGACTTTTACTGGAAGAAGTGTCCCGAGTGGACAAAGAAGTACGGACCAGTGATAAGGTGCGTGGTGTATTCGGAAGCAGGTTTAACATACGTAGTTGTCAACAGCAACTGACCCTTATAAATGCTGTGACAGTCTAGCAACCTAAAGAATTCTGTGCGATATGCGTAGTTTGTTGCTGGTAATGTTTAAACATCCTAGTTTTTAAGGCAGCCTGCTTTTTTTTTTTTTTTTGAAGCTGCATCGTAAACTGAAACTTTCACCTCAGTGTCGCTACTCAAGATAGTTCTTCACTGTGAGCGCGTCATATAACATGAGCTCAAGGCTTTTGGCAAGTTTCGTGGTGCGCGTCCATGCTTGAATAGAGACGTTTTGGTGTGTGACTCGACTCGTGATGTGTTTGGTGTTATTCGCTGTTTATCATGACCAGCAGTAACCCTTCATAGCTTGTCCGTCCACGCTCCGAGTGCACGGCCTTCTCACTCACGTACGGCGACTGGGAGCCATCGATAGAATCTCCCCCATCCATGAGCAGTGACACCTCTCTCTAACGGACGCGCATCGTTTGCCGCAGACGTCAACATGTGGTGCGAGTTTTGTGATGAAACGTCAACATTGCGAAAAAAAGGAGCTAGGCCTGCGCGGAATCGCTGGGCAGTGACAGCGTAAGTTGGAGGAGCGACCTTCTTAGAGGCCATTGTAAGTGCTTGGAGATCTCACCGAGTGATCGGGCCATCAGGTATTGCGAAGAGCCAAGTCAGGTTGCTGTCGGGGCTGCGCACGTCGCCTGTCGCGTGACGCATGGCACGATACGATGAAACTGCTTCACGAGCAGCGCTTTCTAATAATAATGACGGAAAAGTTCAATAAGACCATTTCATAATGATGATGTCGATGATGCCTTTGGCTGCAGAGCCGCAAAGTATGCATCCCTGTGTTCTTTCAAATGATTCCTCGCACTCGTTATGCAATCCACTTTCCGCGACGCATAGTGACGTATTACTATTTTGCAACGTAACATTGCATTTGTTAATGCGATTCTTCGGTAGGCTTTATACCTAGTTTAGGTCTTTTAGCGATGATTTTTGAAGCACAGGCTTAGCTGGGTAGCAGAATACTCGACTGCCTCATCAAGGAATGGAAAGCAAACAAGGCGGTCGAAGAGAACGTCGAGAGAAGTGATCACCTATGGGTGATGTGCTCACTTTCAAGACGTGGATTGAAATGGAAAACACTCAATTTCCAGCAATCAAAGAGGCCGAGGAAGCAGTGACTTCACATCCCAAAGATGCGAGATCGTAAATATGGTTCGAATCGATTTCTCAAGACAGATCAAACATGCATCCGAGTGCAGGAAGCTTGCGATAGACAACTTCGCGGCGCTGCTAGATGGGAAACTGACAACGTGAGAGAGTGAGCGCCAATACATGGAGGACAAGCTTCGAGAGTGGCAGTGTCTGGGAGAAATCCTGCATGCCTGATTTGAATTCCAAACAGATCATTTAGTCCTGATACTGCGGTAGTGAAAAAGCGGTATGTGGGACCTCTAGCCAGCCCCGTAAACTATAACGTCAAAATGTAAGTAATGCCGTGTCAATAACTTTCCATGACAGGGGGGGGGGGGGGGGGGGGAGCCTCCTTGTGCGGAGGCAGTACTGACTCCCATGAGGTCTGAGCACCTCAAGCAGCTGGATGGGAAGAAAAATTGTCACTTCCAAGACAGACAGGGAAGCAGGCAACACACAAAATAAGAAGAATCCCAACAGAGGGCAGGCTCATTGGATTCCTAGAAGGCTCTTCCGGCAACCCAGTGCAAAAGAAACCGTCTCCCTCGCCTGTAAGATACAGATCGCTGATGACGCAGAGAGAAACGACGCGCGAACTAGCGGACCACGACATCAGGGCCAATTACAGAAAAGGTGGGACAAGCGGTTTTTCGACCTCGGATATGCGAACGCATGCGAAGTGAAGCCGCACGCATTTCGAACCACCGCGTGGAACAAGACAGTGCGGATTTGGACGCAAAGAAGTAGCACTTGAAGTCTCTGAAATAGTCGGGTGCAGGTGTAGCATATGGAGCACAACAGAGGTTATTCTAGCACACCATGCGTGCAACCAAGACCTAGCATGTGAGAACCATAGAACACCTGGTCCAGAAACTGCGGGAAGAACTGTAGTCATGACTTGAGCGACTTCACAAGCACAGGTGTTTAAGACGCAAACATGCAGGATTTTCGTGGGAGAATGGGCATTATATGCTGCTCAGATCCGCAACAGGAAAGGAACCTTCAAGAATGCACAGAATATATATGCATGACGGGCAGAATTGGAAATCTAAAGGTGGCTCTTGGAACTGCGCGCTTATGGACAGGCACCGACTCATGCCCCACGATCTGGACATTCGAAGATGCTTAGAAAAAGATATCCAGGTGCGCGGACACTCAGCCTCCATTTTATTATCATAGAAGACTTCAATGCTAACACTGATGAGGATATATCGCTTGGAATAGGCTGATAAAGGGGATTCATCGCTCTAAATATCAGTGAGAAGTATCATGGCACAACAACCTGGGTAGCTGTGGACAAACCTGCGTATTCTGATCTGTCTGTGCGCATGGCTGGGCTGTGTATGCACAGAAGCATGTTGTGTCCACCACTGGGCTCTACAGTGCGGGGCTGCAGAAGTCCTACGAATGTGGTCAGCTTGGTGCGATGGCCAGCGTGGGGCAATACAAAATAAAGGATTTAAATATGCGCTTTCTATGCGACATCAAGACCGCTAAGAAATGTGATGGAAGAAAGTTATGGCACTATTTTCACATGCAGCAGCCCACAGCACCTCAGATCTAGGCTGATTTAAAGCACCCGGACATGGACACGTATACTCAGAGGAGGAATGCCTTCAACATGTGAAGAAACACTTGAGTACCAGATTCCAGTACCAAGAAAACAGTGGCAGCCCCAACACATTAGCTGAAAAACCTTGAAAACCTTGCGACACAATCCCACACTTAGAGAACTCGACCGAGCTGTGAAGCACATGTCGGGGAGCCGAGCTGTCTGGCGGGAAGGAGTACCTATACTACTACCGAAGATGCAGCCGGCCACACGGCAGCTACTTCTTGATGTACCCAACCGGGTACTACTGAGGGGTTAAGTACCCAAATCTCCGAAATGGTCAGATATTATATTTATACTAAATAACGGCACAGGTAAGCATCAGCTCAGCAGCTCTCCACCAATAGCACTCTTGTCACTGCTGTATAGGCTCTTCTGCTGTATTGTGGTGCGTGGCTTGGAGGTCTATGCAGAGAGTGTTCTGGGGGATCTGCAAAACGGTTTCTGCCGGCACGATGCCTGCAAGAGAGCCTTTTCATGTTATCACAGTCAACAAAAGAGGGAAGGCATTTGATGCTGGCTCCTCTTGATATCACATGCTTGCGAGCTGTGCAGAACCACCTGCTGTGGTCAGTGCTAAGGGGACAGGACTGGCCTAAAGACCTGCAACCAATCCTACAGGCAATGTACAAGAATAACGAAGCGGTGTTCCACTGGCATGGCAGTTTAACACGACCGGTATCAATTTCGAAGGACGTACGTCTAGGTATACTCCTTTTTGGTCGCCAGGAATGGCAGCTCTCAGAAAGTGTCGTAGGTTTCAACATCGACTAATGGAACCACATGTTAGTCTGCGCACACCATCTGCCAGCCCTTCCTTCGCCGACGGCATGGTACCATGGTACTACTGACTGATCGAGATCACCTGCTGAAGCTGCTGGGCGTTTGTGCGGAAGAGGCGCGGTTCCTTGGGCTATGCTTCAACCCTGAAAATCTAGCATGCGTGGTTGTGGTGAACCAGGGGACAGGGGCTCTGGTAGGTGACGGAAGCCAGACCTGTCCACATGAGGAACCCTGTAGAATGGGCAACGACCTAATGGTACCTCTAAGTGAATATGTCCGCAGAACGGAACTGTATATCCCACTATGAGGCCCTGCCGAGACCCAGGACGCAAGAAAACGCGACCCCATGAGGTCTAGGGCACTTTAGGCGTTTTACTCTTTTGAGGTCGCCAGGGAGCTCCGGAAATCTGTAGCAGTGCGAGCCCTAACTTTTGCGTATAGTGTGATATGCATACCGTCTGGGACGCGCCAGTGTCTGGAAATGCGGCAAGGGGAAGCGGGAAGGACGGCACCGCGACTACACGGCGGCGTGCCTAAGGAGGCAGTGCAAAGTGACGCTGGTTGGCCCTCCAACGCTCGGGAGGCAGTCTCAAATCTACTTTCTAACTAAGACTTAGCCAGATCGCGGATTGTCGTTGGACGCATGAGGTGCTCAAATACATCAAGCGGTAGTGCAGGAACACCAAACACCAAAGGATGATCTTTACGAAGCGCCTTGGTGAGTGTGACGCGGTTACCCCGTGCCTCCTCGCAGAAACGCCGCAAGGAGACAGGCGCAGCAAAGTAAAATAAAAAGTGCAGGTGGTGCAAAGCAAAATGTCGTTGTATACAGCAGCAATGAAGGTCTCATTGAGTCCCCACAGTAGGCTAAACACGAGATCCAAAAAGAGCGCTGTAAGATAATGCCAGGGAAGGCATGGGGGGGAGTCATTTCTAGTTGTTGGCTGTAGCATAGTGATTGCGGTATAAATGGAAAGGAATTAAAGTAGGGAGAACAACAAAACAGCCGCCTGCGGGGACCGAAGCCGCAACTTTTGGATAACGTGTTGCATGCTCTGCCAACTGAGTTTCGCCGGCGGGAGTTCCATCGTGCACCTTTTTTGGGTATTTCCGCACATTTTCTCCTGGGAGTGTTAGTCAGGGACAATCCTAGTCGCACTCCCCGCTGTTAGTCAATAATTTTCTCTCTAGTCTGTCTGTCCATCTTGTCCGAGTTGAGTGCGAAACTGCGTTTCACGATTACTGAACCCTGCGACACCACATGGAGACATTAACAGGTTTCATGCGGTCGTCTCATGAATTATCAGTATTATTTTGGTTCTATATTAACGGCATTTCATCTGCAGTTGAAAAAAATTACGGTACGACTTTACGCCGATGCAGTGCACAATGGGATTATTGCCATAGAAGGTCAGCGGTTACTCAGTGAAGGCCTTAGAGCCATAGAAACTGGTGTGGCAAATCTAAAAGGAACATAGGACCGCTGCATTGCGTATAACAAATAGAATAAATCATATGTCCGAAGAAAATCACACAGTGCCTTTTACAGCGCTTTTCTAAGTTTGACGTGCTCAAATGGGTACAAATATAGCCACGAATTTGAGTAGTCGACACCACATTACAATACTTTGTGAAACTGCGGACAAAAAGCTTTGGGTCTTGTGACGAAAAGTACAGCTAGCCTCACATTTAGCAAAGCTAGCAATTTAGTTAGAATACTCCAGCTCTTACAGCATTCGGGGACCTAGAGACAGCCGCCGTCCTAGGGCAGCTGTTTTCTATTTTCTGACAACCTGCTCTGCTCTCACTTCCGTGTCCCCACTCACGGGCGTCAGAGCTCCGCTGCCCCGCTTGATTAAAATACCACACAGCGCAATACGGGGCAGTTATAAGTCAGGGCTAATTCAGAGACTGGAAAACATTTACAACATGTAGAGCCAACGTTTCTTCCAACACGACGTTTAACATTAGTAGAGCGCGGTATCTTATAGCACGACAAAATAGGACGCGAAAAAAGCAGAGATGGCATTCGTTAAATGCCTACACTGCACACTAACGTTTATGAATTTTCCGCTCCTCCCGAAAGGCTATAAAGAGTGGACCGAATTAATCGAAATAACGAGAGAAAGTACTAACGTTGAATAGTTTGAAAATCGCTTAACACCCCACTCGACATTGCAAAGCGTGCGTACGTACCTACCTCTTTGGTGGATGAGCATGCACTCGTCTATTGAGCATATTGTCAAATAATATTGCGCATAATATTTGATTACAGCATGTGCAGGTATCCGCTTATGCACAAATTTCACTTTTAAGTGCGAACATTTCAGGCTTTCCTAATGTGTGCGTGTATCGCAAAAGAATCATCGTCATCAGTTTATCCCTAAGAGTGCGGGTGCAGTGCTTCTATAAAATGCCCAATGTGCGGCGTTCGCGGGCGCTCTTCTCCCTTCTCTTGCGCACGTGACCTAAGCCCACCACTGCTCTGCCAAAACTGCGGCTGGTGGGCGCGCGTTTTTAAGCGTAACAAAAAGACAAAGACAGTGTGCGTAGATTTGTACGGTGCACAATTTTTATCTCTCATCTAGATTTTCTTTTCTCTGCACCGGCCGAAGCTTCACGCTCCACAAAGTTTAGAACTTACTCGAGCCTTTGAATGTTCATATTTGCGATGTACTTCCCGTTTCGATGGAGACCCGTATAGTGTGCGATGTCAGTGCACGTTAGGAAAGCATAACAGCTCGAAATTTTCGGAGCCCTGCATTACGGCGTCCCTCACAATCATGCCGCGGTTTTAGATTCAAAACACGAGAAATTATTATTTGTCTTAAATTCGGAGCGTTTCTGGGCCGTATCGCACTTCTTGGCCGAGTAACTTTGATCGTATCTATCTATCTTAACTATCTATCTATCCATCTATCTGTCTATCTGGTCGCCTAGTCGCCTACGTCGCGGTGCTCTCCTCGTTGTCCCGTTCACCCGATATACAGGGCAGCTGGTGGCCCGGGCGTCAGTCTGCACAGATCAGCTCACAGTTGAGGAGGAGATCGCCATTGCATTAGCTCTTCAGGCTGCAGAGGTGCCTTGTGTGGTTTACTCGGATTCACGATCGGCCGTCCGGGCCTTCTCTGGAGGTTTGATTTCGCCGCAGGCGGCACGGCTCCTTCGGAGTGGTCGCAGGCAGGCGAGATGGGCCGGTGGTCATCATATTTCTTGGTTTCCAGCGTACGTCGAGGGCATTGATGGGGTTAATCCCGATGTCAGCGCTCACACCCTTGCACGTGAATGCACGAACCGTGCGGGGGTGAGGCGTCTGGGGGGAACACTGACCTCAGAAAGGATCCTTTGACAACGTTCCATGAGATTACGTCTAGCTACAAGCTGAGTAGGAGGCGCTTTCCCCTTCCTAATGCTAGGCTCAACAGAGCCCAGGGAATCACTTTTAGGCTCCTTCAGACGGATACGTATCTCTGCCCGCGAACGTATCGTAGGATAGCGCCGGATTTTCAAGAAGAGCGTCCTCGTTGTGGCCTCGAGAGTTGCTCGCTAACACACATGCTCTGGCAGTGCCCCGCGAATGTAGGGGCGGACTTATGTGACGAGGACTCGTGGCGGCGGAGTTTACACAGCCCGGACCTGGGTCTGCAACTACTGACTGTCCAGAGGGCCCGGCCCATCGCGGAGGATATTCATCTTCCGGTGCCGACCTGGGTGGAGCCACCGACTGGTTGAGGGGGTCCTAGGACCTCCTTAAACTATAGTCGGGTACAACTTTAGAAGACAGGAGAGGCCCCGCCCACATGACCGAAGCGCAGCAGCCAATTGCCTCCGCGACTAAAGAAATAGTCCCGCTCAAAAAATTGTGACTGCCTCTAAAACTCGTATTTGTCGGTATAAATAAGATTTGTGTTGCTTGACGAGTGCTTTGGTAAAACTGTCATGATGGAACTGCTACAGCGCATGCCGTATCGCGAGCGAAAAATAACTCCGAGCCTTCTACAACGCTGTGCGTCGTCTGCTACGGAGCAAGATCGACGGCCAGCGCACGCTACAATCTCTCATCGTTGGCTCACGGCTCAGAACAAACGCACGCGGCATAAATTGTGCATCGTAAGCTCACAATAATATTTCCGGCATGACAGACCACCACGAACAATTCGAATTCACTCTGACGAAGGGAGACGCACACAGCTGACGCGACTCGGCCCAATTCGACGCGACGGCGGCCATCTTTTTTTCCGACGGCGGCGTCCCCGGCCGTCCGGCTCATGACGTCACCTGAGGTGCGCGCCTATTGGTGGAGGCTCGTGTTCATCCGCCTTTGAGGGGAAAGTGCCGCTGCCTTCTAAAGTTGTACTCGACTATAGTCCCTCTGGTCTCGCAATAAAGTTCTTTGTATGCACGTATGCGTGCCGTTCGTCGTAGCACAGGAGTGAAATGCACACTCCTGTGCATTCGTGTGCTAGTCAAAATGCTTCACATGGCACCAATTCCCACGGTTTGCGGGTTCTGCAGAATGTTTTCATTTAATAATTTGGCATACCAAATTTTCCAATATTCAAGGTAGCTCGAATATTCAGTCTCGTGTATGCAATTTAGCATTCTCGCTGAAAATGGCTTATCGTCCGCTCTTGCGCCGGGCACACAGACCGGCGGTGCCTATAGGAGCAAGATTCGGCAGTGCGCGTTAGCGAAATGGCGCCCAACTGTGATCGAAGACTGTGATTATGTAATTGCTATCATGGCAAACACACCCAACTGCACGGAAGCGAGCGCCGTTGGCTCCGAGTAACCATGTTGCTTCAATGCCCACATTTACATGGCAAACATAAGGCGCTGCTCTTCAGTTCGCATTCCCCTCTTCGTGCGGGATCTTGTACGAAATCATCTCAGTGGCTTCATTACATGCAATTTATAATGTTCTTCATGACGTAGTTCAGCATGTGTTATTGCTCGCTTGAGTATGTGATATTTTGTCAGTACGTTACATTAGGACAAGTAACTCTAAGCAGCATCTATCTAATAGTAACATTGTCCCGCGAACAGCGAGAGCGTGAGACTAGGCACATTTTACAGGTTATAATTAAAATTGTGTTTCCAGTGTTAACCAGTAAATCTCAGAGCTTGCGCAAAGTCCATTAGTACTCTTCTTCCTCATCATTCAAAAGACGAAGTACAACATTCGCGTAGCGCAATGCACCGGACATGGAAGCGAAGTCTCAGGGCGTTTAAATGTGGTCGCTGGGACGGTGATTCATATTAAATGTTTTGACGTGCGCTATGTCACTGGTTTGTGAGGCATGTGAAGCAGACGCGCAATGATTTCGCATGTCACAGAAGGCATGGCACGAAGCACGCGGTGTGGGCCTGCGTATACGGAGACAGCACTTTTTGCGAGAGGCCGACGTGGTGCAACGGATACCGCAGATGTACGGAAGAACCAGCGGAAAATGCACGTCTAGGTGACGCCGGTCGAAGAAGCATTCTCCTTGGGTGTGTTTGTACTTCTGTTCGAGTGCAATTCTGACGCTTCCTGAGCCATTTGCTTGAGATTGGTATGATATGACTACAATCCTGAAGTCATATGCGTCGCTGCATAGGACTGCAGCGAATGTTGAGACGTATGTCCAGCCACGATCCTTCAGCTTCTTTCGTGGATCTCTCTGCAATAAAACCAGGTCACATAGAACAAAATCCGCGACGTCTATGGTGCAGCTTGCTGTAGGTACGCGGGTAATGGCGTTGCCAGTGGCTACGGTGCTCTAGGAGGTAGACAAAGGGGCATTGCTAACGCGAAAAAAAAAGGCACATACTAACGCGAAAAAAGGGCTCCACGGGAATCACGAGTGGTTGAAGGTACCCGGCGGGCAGGGTCGATAGTGTCTTATGGCGGAGGCATTTCTCGCTCGCCGCTACGTATCTTCACACAAGGCATGCATCTATTGGTCAAACGCATAGGCATACCTGGTCGCAAGTGGGTGACATTCCGAGATGTCTCACAGTGGTAATGTCGTGAAGTTCATAGAGAACAGCGGCTGTATCATTCCACAGTATCACAAGAAGTAAGGCTGGTCTGTCTCGATAAACTTTTGTTATGGGGTCCTTTGTGAATTTAGTGGAACGCACGTTGCGTCTGACGACGGCAACGCGTTCCGAAAGATGGCGAGGCTGATTTCTGCGAGAACTTTATAAGAAAAGCGATGACAAACAACGACACGGACTAAACACACTAACAAATGAATAAGTAAACGCAGCACTTCGGAACAAGGAGAGAAAAACAAAGAAACAACACGCGAGTGCAGACAGAGTTCAGAAAATAGTCTCACCGAGGCTGGTCTATTGGTGCGGGAGAAGTACACGAGGTCGTCGAGGCAAGTCGCCGACGAGTGGTGCTGCTGTCTCCGTGGTGCCGGCGAAGAGACGACGAGACACCGACGCTGGCGCGAAACCCGAGGCGCTCGTGGCTCGAAGAGGCAGGGCAGCTGGCACGAAACCCGAGCCACTCGTGTGCTCGAAGAGGCAGGGCAGCACTCGGGACTACGCCCGACCGTGCTGCAGGTAGCGACGGAGATGATGCCCCACCGAGTCGTGGACCTGACTACGAGGTCCTATGCCGGTGGTACAGCACTCGGGCCTACACGCGACGGTGCTGTTGGTGGCACGGGCGGCTCGTCAGGCGTTCCGTGGACACAGTCGGGAGCTCGGTGCCAAGCGAAGCCATACGCCCCGACTCTTGGCGCCCGCCAGGCACTCGGGACTACGCCGCGACCGTGGTTCTGGCGGAGGGCTCCTGTGCCACGTCCGCGCTGGTAGACTGCCGCCTCGCTTCCATCATTGTGATGGGGTTCTTTGGGATTTTAGTGAACGCACGTTGCGTCTTACGACCGCAACGCGTTCAGGAATACGGCGAGGCTGCTTTCTGTGAAGATTTTATAGCAAACACAAAACGAAAACAACCACGACCAACGACATGGAAAGAACCAACTCAATGAATAAAGGAACGCAGCACTTCAGAACATGGAACAAGAAACACAATGAAACACGCGAGCAAAGTCACAGTTCGAAAGTCTCACCGAGGCTGATGGGCTCAGGAGGGGTGAGTCACAGGAGGGAAGAGTCGGCGCGAGCTCGCGGTCGTCGCTGTGCCTGGTCGACGAAAGGTGGCCGGCACTGGTGCGGGTCAGGGACGACCGCGAGCTCGCGCCGACTCTTCCCTCCGTCGCTACCTGCAGCACGGTCGGGCGTAGTCCCGAGTGCTGCCCTGCCTCTTCGAGCACACGAGTGGCTCGAGTTTCGTTCCAGCTGCCCTGCCTCTTCGAGCCACGAGCGCCTCGGGTTTCGTGCCAGCGTCGGTGTCTCGTCGTCTCTTCGCCGGCACCACGGACACAGCAGCACCACTCGTCGGCGACCTGCCTCGACGACTTCGTGTACTTCTCCCGCATCAATAGACCACCCTCGGTGAGGCTATTCTGAGCTCTGACTGTACTCGCGTGTTGTTTCTTCGTTTTTCTTTCCTTGTTCCGAAGTGCTGCGTTTACTCATTCATTTGATAGTGTGTTTAGTCCGTGTCGTTGTTTTCTTTTTATAAAGTCTTCGCCGAAAACAGCCTCGCCATCTTTCGGAACGCGTTGCCGTCGTCAGACGCAACGTGCGTTCCACATAATTTCAAAGAATCCCATAACAACGTTGTCGCGAAAGATTACACCATCTTGACGGGCGAAAAAGTGAAGGGCAACTGTCGGAACGTGACGATTCCAGGCGGCCAATAACGACTCACGAGGCCAGATCACGGCGAAGCGCATAGTCCAGTCTCTCCAGTCTAGTCCACATAGTCCAGTCTCTCCATTCGGGCTACTTCACGTGTACTTTGGTTATCCCGCTTTCCGAATGTTATTTATACACGGTGCGGAAATTATCGCGATATGGGAAATCGAACGGTGCCTTCCCGCTTCACTTCCTAGAAAAAAAAATACCCGCATTTCCCCGAAGGGGAGTATGAGGAAGTGCGAAGCACGGGTTGATGCTATGAGGGGGCGCGCGCGACTAAACTGCAGAGCCGAGCGAAGGAGACGGCAGCGAGAGAGCACGCGCCAGCCGACCCACGGAGGTCTGGCCGTTTTTAAGTGCAAAGCACTTTTACTGATGATGATGATTAAGTGTAATTAATGATTTAAAGTGTTGTTGTCATGATGCATTTGTACACACACACACACATTTATATATGAAGTATTATTTATTTTACACTTCACGCTTTTCGTATATGCATTAATGCACCTCGCGAGTGTGTCACACACACACACACATACACACACTACACACGTCACTACAGATCAGCACCTATTCGGCGGCCGAGGGTGAGTGCAAACCTAACGGGGGGAGAGGCACACCAGCTGCGCGGAGAGGGTGCGAGGAGCCGGCGCGGCGCGCGCAGCCACGGCGCGGAGGCGCCAGCTGCACAACGCGCCGTGACGTCACGGCGCGGAGAGCGGTGCGGAGCCGGCGCGGGGCGCGCGCAGCCACGGAGCGGAGGGCGGAGCGCGCGCAGTCACGTGGGGCGTGACGTCGCTGCGCCGTTGCTACAGACGCTCCTCTCCGCTCCTCGCGCCGTTGCTAGGGGAGAGGAGGAGGAGCGCGGATGCCGGCGGAGTTTTCGGGGTCGCTTAAGAAGTGCATTCGCACTTAAAAGCCCTTAATGCGCAAATTATCTCCCGTCCTGGTTGTACTCAAGAAGCATCGAAGGATTGGCCCAGCCTAGCCTTTCCGAAGACTTCTATAATAGTAGCTACGTGCTCTATATGCGTCTCAAATGTAGGTGAAAACATAAGGACCTTTCCGATGTATTATAGAAGTCATGAGGACCATTCTTGTGGTTGGCAGTCCATCTCCCATTCGAATGTGGCGCGGGAACTACATGGAACATATCATTAAGTGTCATTAACTTCTTAAAAGCCGTCTGGAGTGACGAACGTGGTCTTTTCTTGGTCTTCTGTATTCACATAAATCAACCAATAACAAGATTGATGGCCTACTCAAACGCGTCTGCCACGGTGGAGACAATATAGAGCGCCACAGAATCATGGTAAAAGCTGAATATCCTTTGTTCTGATTGGCATAAGTTGAGAGCAATCAACGCAGAAACTAGACGTGCCATCTTTTTATCCAGTGTGGCTGGTGAGTCCGAAGGACTCCGTGAGGGATGAACAATGTTTCTGAGGAGCATCTTGTTTGCTTCCCACAGTATAAAACGACACTGCGCCGTGGACACCCGATACGGCCGGCGTTGAAGGGCAGCAGCATCCTTAGTGGTTTGTGATGCTTAACAAGGGACGTCTGTCAAATATGCCGCGACAGGACAGCAAAAGGCGTCATAGGGCGGCTGCTTGCTCAGCAGATAGGTCCGGAGCGATCATGGGAGGAAGCATTGCATCGGGGCTGATGGCGTCCTACGGGCAGGCTGGAGGATGTGAGCGCGCCTCGAGCACAAAGCCAGTGACGTCATTCTCACCACCGAAGTAGGTTACGGCTGAGTGTGGCACAGTGACGTCGAGCACCAGGAGGACATCAAGCGTGGCAATGATGACAAATTAGCTTGGAGCCAGGGCCGGTGATGTAGCCAGTTCGATAAAATTTAGGACTTAAGGAGGTGAGTGCATGAAGGTTGTGAAACAAAGGGTGTTCGGAAGTTGAGTGTGAGCAGGCTGAAGAGGAGAGCGTTCGAGGTGTTACGACATGGGCCGGCGGCAGCCGGGCGGTCCCGTGTGGAGGAGAGGAGGTGGGCGCGCAAATGTTCAAGCCGGCGGCGGCCAGGCGGCCCCGTGTGGAGGAGAGGTGGACGCGCGGCCTACAGAAGCTGACCTCGACCGCCTTGCAAGCTCCCAGCTGTGACCCACGTGTCGGGGTGTAAATTGCTCGGGGTATAAATTGAGGTTTTTCATTGGTACCTAGTGGAGGAGGTCGAGAGTGGAGTGTATTTAAAGACCATGCATTTCAGGCGAAAGTGCTCTGGACCCTACGTTTTGGTCTCAATCCAGTTCGCTCTACGCTGTACCCCATGTTCTGTATCTAACATGTAACTAAGTCCTCGTTGTGTCAGTAAACATTTTGTTATCAATTTCCCAACTCCGGTTTTGAGAGTTTCTCAACCCGATGACCTCGCCACGCTACTAGGTGAGATCTGCGTTGGAACAAACCCTGCGTCACTACAGGGGCAGAAGGCGCTGATAGAGTAGTCGTTCCATTCCGAGAAAGTCCATTCCGAAGATAAGCTAGTACAGGCAAGTATGAGTGTAGTAAAGATTGGAACGTGGGGGCCTGGGATGCCTTTCTGAGCAGTACACATTTCAGTGACAGCAACAGTGCCGACATCTGCGACGCTTATGGTCTAGTGGTAGGAGGCGCTCATTATAAACACCTGGCACCGGTATTGATTGACGCCGTCCAAGGAGTACCGCCGATGTTTCTTTCAACTAAGTTTTCCTTCATGAAGAGAATTAGCGGAGGATTTGGGCACGTCGAAAATCTGGAAGTTTTCCCACCAGCTAGGTGCAGCATGACGACGTGGTCGGGGCGACGGGGAACGACGCCGTTGAAGTGATGGCGAACAAGCATGCGAGTGGCTGTCAGGTGCTTCAGAAGCGGTGTATCCACGACGCTTCGAAAAGCAGTAAGGGCGACCATATGGGCGAGGAAGAAAAAATGAGCTTAATGCGGCGGCTTCCGGGCTTTGCCGCAGTGGCAAGACATGTGACCAGATGAGCGGCACAGGGAGAACCGATCGGTTTATGGCATTAAGTCCTCCATTAAGCTAGATTGCTGGCGGTTTCAATCGTGACCGGCTTCAATTCAGGTCGCGAAACAAGCCAGCCGGTCAGGCAACCGATGTTGTAAACTCTTGCCGCAATATCCCGGCAGCGGCGGCTGCATTTCAATGGAGGCGAAATGTAGAGGCCCGTGTGCTGTGCGATGTCATCATCATCATCATCATCATCATCATCAGCCAATTTTATGTCCACTGCAGGACGAAGGCCTCTCCCAATCCTCGCCATCCTTGCCTGTCCTGCGCGAGCTGATTCCATTTGATGCCTGCGAATTTCTTGATTTCGTCCCCCCATCTTACTCTCTGCCGCCCACGGCTGCGCTTACCCTCTCTTGGTATCCATTCCGTCGTTCTAACTGTCCATCGGTTATCTAGCCTTCTCATCACGTGGCCTGCCCATGTCCATTTTTTCTTCTTAATATCGTTCATTATGTCGGCGACCCCCGTTTGGTCTCTGACCCACTCGGCTGTCTTCCTATCCCTTAGTGTAACGCCTATCATTTTCCGTTCCATCGCCCGCTGCGCGGTTCTTAACTTCCTCTCTAGCTTCTTTGTAATTCTCCAGGTTTCTGATCCGTAAGTCAGTACTGGCAGGATGCAGTAGTTATATAGTTTCCGTTTGAGTGATAGTGGTAGGTTTCCGTTCATGAGTTGTGAATGTCTGCCATATGCGCGCCATCCCATATTTATTCTACGGTGGATTTCTTTTATATGGGTGGGTTCTCCAGTAAGTAGCTGTCCTAGGTACAGATATTCTTCTACGACTTCTAATGTATGGGTTTCGACCTTGAATAGACGTTTTTTCGCCGTGCCACTTGCCATTATCTTTGTTTTCTGCATGTTCATCCTTAATCCTACCTTAGCGCTTTCTCGGCTTAAGTCCTCAATCATCCCCTGCAATTCGTCGCCATCATTGCTAAAGAGCACTATGTCATCTGCAAATCGCAGGTTACTCAGATATTCGCCGTTAATCCTGAGCCCTGTCTCTTCCCAGTCTAACCTTTTGAAGATTTCTTCCAAACATGCAGTAAATAGCATGGGAGAAATAGTATCTCCCTGTCTGACACCTTTCTGTATTGGGATTTTTTTTGCTTTTCTTATGGAGGAGCAGGGTGGCTGTAGAATCTTTATAGATGTTGGCTATTGTGTTTATATAGCTATCACATATTCCTTGACGACGTAGTGCCTCCAGAACTGCTGGTATCTCTACCGAGTCGAAAGCCTTTTCGTAATCTATGAAAGCCATATAGAGGGGTTTGTTGTATTCAGCGGATTTCTCGATTACTTGATTGACCGCATGCAGGTGGTCCATGGTAGAGTATCCTTTTCTGAACCCTGCTTGCTCTCTGGGTTGATTAAATTCAAGTGTGGCCCTTATTCTGTTTGAGATAACCTTTGTGAATATTTTGTAAAGTGCTGAGAGTAGACTGATCGGCCTGTAGTTCCTCAAGTCTTTAACATCTCCCTTCTTATGTAATAATAGAATATTTGCGTTTTTCCAGCTTGCGGGTACATTTGAAGTTTTGAGGCATTGAGTGTATAGTGTCGCGAGCTTTCCAATAAGGAAGTCTCCGCCATCTTTGATCAAGTCGGTGGTTATGCCGTCATCTCCAGCCGATTTTCCGCGGGACATGCCCTGTATTGCTTTCCTAACTTCGTCCGCAGTGACGCATGGGATTTCGTAGTCCTGCTCGGCATTTAATACACTCATGGTGGGGAGACTCCTATTTGAGCTGTATAGTTCGGAATAGAAATCCTCGGCCACTTTGGTTATGCCACTAAAGTTAGTAACGATGTTGCCCTGCTTATCTTTCACTGCATGCATTATGTTCTTTCCCGCACAAAGCTTCCTTTTGGTTGTTTTGATGCTGACTCCTTTTCTGACGGCTGCTTCTATTTCTTTCACGTTATGGTTACGTACGTCACTGACTCTACTTTTACTGATGAGCTTAGATAGCTCGGCGTATTCTATCTTGTCTCTTGAGTTAGTTATTCTCATCTGTTGGCGTTGCTTGATTAGATTTTTAGTAGACTCCGAGAGTTTACTCACGATGTCAGTGCACGTTAAAGAACCCCAGGTGGTCGAAATTTCGGGAGATCTCCACTACTGCGTCTCTCATAATCAGAGCTGCTTTTGGGACGTTAAACACGATGTCAGTGCACGATGTCAGTGCACTGACGCGATGTCAGTGCACGTTAAAGAACCCCAGGTGGTCGAAATTTCGGGAGATCTCCACTACTGCGTCTCTCATAATCAGAGCTGCTTTTGGGACGTTAAACACAACAAAACAACAAAAACTCTTGCCGCAATACTGCTTGAGTAGCTGAGGCGATTGGGGTGCTTGGTTGAGGGCAACGTCAAGTGGTCGCGGATGCAACAGGAATGAAATCCCCCCTGAGCTTCTCAACGAAAAATGCGTGTCATGTTGTCATGAGAGACCAAGGCGGTAGCGAGCTCGGCGCAAGATGAAGTGGCAGCAGTGTTGCGAAAACGCGATAACTGCGGCACAATGCGGCGTGTTTTTGGCCATCTCACAGCTCTGGTGTTCCTTAAAATGGCATCGATCATGGACCCATTTTTTTAGGCCAACAAACTAAAAGCATCGTCCACCATTCCTTTGAGCATATGCTGTAGTAAGCGCCGACCATAATCGGGTCTACTTTCTGGCAAAGCGCGTTGATTTCCTCTATGTACTAATAGCATTGCCCGTGCGATTTTACTCGCCGCGGAGCACGAAACGAGGCAGTAGGACTAGAGATGCTAACATATCGTGACAACGGACATCATTGAATGTACTAGATCGTTTGCTGACAACCTCGGAAAAAGATGAAATGCGTCGCGTGGCACGAGACTCGAGTCTTTCACTTGAGTTACCAGCCAGTCTGATCACTAGAGCATTGCGTGGCTCAAGGCATGTGTAATGTCCCGAGATATTTTTTCCGCTTTTTGAAGTAGCGAAAAGCTTTGATGTGCCGCTGGCGCATCTGATTGGTCGGCGTTGCTTTTGGCAGCCATGTTCTTCCTAAAGCTGTTACTCGAATGCCGGAGCGAGAGAACGTCAAATAAAGTTGCGCGTTTTAGTAGGCGTTTCATTACATATGGCACGTCCGCCATCACATTTCAATATAGGAACGCGTATGTTGACGGCCGGACGCTATCTGCGCGCGCGTGCTCCGCTCCACGTGTTTAGGAAGAACATGGCTGCCGACGCGGGCTTTGAGCGAGAGGGTGCAGGGAGAGGAGGTGGTTGTCGATAAAAACGGAAAAAATATCTAGGGACTTTAGGCATGTGAGCCGGTACATCTCTCCCTAGCCTTGTTCGTTCATGTACGGCCTTGTAAAAAGAAGCGTGCGGCTCGAGACTCACTATAATTTTTTTAAGATTTCGTTATGTCCTCAGAGGGCACACTCTCTAGAAGCAGGACACGGAACACTAAAACCACATTCAAGAAGTCAGGGTGGACAAGCGCACCTACCAAGCACAAAGGCGACCATAACTCAAGTTTGTAATGTGGAAGACTACATTTCTAAATAAATACTTCAAATTCGCGTCCGTACATCACGCCTAATGCTATCTTAACACGAACTCTCTTTGCCGTCGCTTATTATTAGCGACTTTGTGTTGCGTCGCCAATGTTCACCAACATTATATTGTATTGCACTAGCCAGTGGCGCACTTCAGTAGTACAAGTTTCTTTCTCTTGCTCTTCATAGGCTCAAGATTAATTTCCGAGATGTCATAATCCTTAATGATTACAACAGCATCAAGAAATTCTGGAACACAAACGAAATCCTCCGGCCATGGCCCAGCGTTGTTGGTTATAGTGACAGGTACAAAGGTAAGTTGCTGCACAAAGTCCCACTGCATGCACTAAATCTCCCTGCAAGCTTTAGTGGAGTAATCGATATTATCAGTAAGTAAACTATTCATCCTACCCAAGCACTGCTCTGCCAAGAAAGACATGAAATTAGGTGCTGCAATTTACGGGGAGGATTGGAGATATCCGTCCAGAAGTGAATGCGTTCGCTGGCTGCCACGTCACGAAGTGGGGCATGGTCCTCGTCGTGCAGCCTGTGTAAATAAAGAAAAGATTCATAGCGCATCAACTAAAATCCATGTACTTCCGGAGGAAAAGAATAGGGGAAAACCAGCTCGTTTAATAAACCATCTCGCGCCTGTTACTCGGTGACGCAAGAGCTGCATACTTTTTGCCATAAGCGCGCACTTCCCTTCTACATTCCTGCGGCGTTTTGTCCCAAAAATTACATGCCTACCGCATAGCTCAGAAACATCGTATTCACAGGGAGTTCGGCAGCCCTGCAGGTCACGAAATGGATCCACAGTTCCCATGTTATTGCAAGAGTCTTCATGCTATACAGGGTGTCTTTTTTTTTTAGTTGCAACACATTTTGAAAATTAGAAAAACATAAATCGCGGGAATGTCTTGTGTATCATTCGAGTATACGGATTGGTGGCCTCTAGATGCAGAACAATTCCTGCGCTTGTATGCGTAATTAGCGAAATTACGCAAATTAACCTTTTAGTTATGAGTAATTGGTGGCTACAGAAAATGACTGCCTTGGAGCCCGTCCTCGACACTACCTATCCCAATGATCAAATTTCGAATAGCGGAGTGCATGTCGTAGCTACGCGAACAATTAGTTCCCCGTGGCAGGCTCCTTGATACCGAAACTTGCCAGAAAAAGAGCGCCTGTGACGTTCACTGATCACTGATAATTAAAAAAGTTAATTAGCGTGATTTCGCTAATTATCCATACAATCGCGGAAATTGTTCTGCATCTAGAGGCCGCCAATCCGTACACTCGAATGGTACACAAGACATTCCCGCGATTTATGTTTTTCCAATTTTAAAAATGTGTTGCAACTAAAAAAAAACACCCTGTATATACCCAAGGGGAGTGCAACGCTATGGCGGTACATTGGCTATGGCACTCGGCTGCTGATCCGAAGGTGGAAGCTCTGCATTTCTATGGAGGGGATCCTCAGGAGAAGCTTGGATTTATTTCAACCGTGCAGTTCTGCTTCGATATTTGTGGCGTTTTTAAAAAGATAGGGCCGCTGTGTTTCTTTACAGTTCACCCTTCATTAGCATGCGTTATTCACAATAGTTTACGGTATCTCTTCGCCATACGTTACAAACCCTTAGGAAACACCAAGACTATCTAAGAACTCATTTCTCTTGGACGGCGGCGGAAACGTTGCTCATCCGCAAATCCTTGAAGTGTTATCGAAATCAGGCAGAGCGCATCGGCGTTTCCAGTGCTTCTTGGACTTATCATACCGCTCTGATTCGCCCGTTTTATATCTTTTCTGAGCCAAGGAGTTCAGCGGTTTCGAACACTTGGATCATAGCCCTATCTCAGAAACAAAAGTTGTCGCGGTGAGCAGAGCAAGAAGAATGCGCGTTCTGTGGCGCTGCTCCGGCGGCGTGTACACACCTTTGTACGGCATGCTGACGCGGATTGTCATTGTTCCAGGCCTGAATCAAATGAGAGGAGAAGCTTGGACAGCAAACAGGAAATTATGCGTGTCGTTGCTGAAGGACTTGGGCTTTGCGAAAACAGCTACGGAGGGCCGAATGATGGTAAGACTGTTTGTTAAAGCGATGAAATAGTCATCATGAGTTCTCATGGCTTCATATGTTGAACCTTCTTCTGAAAAAATTCACAGCATATCCACGGAGTGAATGATCATGAGTGGGCGAAACTCGGAGGTTCATCGTAGATCGGATTAATTTAGTTAACGCGCACGCTACGAATCCTTGTGGTTCAACTACGCACAAGTGAAATCTCCCACCGGCACTTCATTGCAAGTCAAGATCCAGTGCCTATATATATATATATATATATATATATATATATATATATATATATATATATATATATATATATATATATATATATATATATATATGTGGCCGGTGAACGGTTCCCCAGCGCGAGCAGTCGGTATTTTTCAATCAAGAAACTCGCTAGAAGACGCTGCCTGCGTCAACGATGCTTCTCGCGGGTGAGGGCGCGTTCTCCTTCTTTGCGAGCTGGTAGCGCGTTCATCGAAGAAAGAGCGTTTCCATAGTCAACGCGCGCCTTTCGCTCTCTCTGTCTCTCTCTCTCACACAAGACAGCAGATGGAAGAGTGAGAGAGCTCGCGCGCCGGGAGGCACGCGCCGAGGGCGCGCCTCCCACACGCGCCCTTCTAGTAGCGCGTAGTGGCGCGTTCCTAGTAGGTAACGCGCTACTACAACGGACGGACAGACCCAAACCTTAAGAGCTTCGCCCCTAATAACTTTTTCTGCGGGTGATGTTCGTGGCGCTTCCAGAGTTTCATACGCTGTCGGCGTGCATAGGTAGTCTGTGTTTTCGCGTTGAGGAATTGTTCGCTCTTACTTTCCATTTCTGACCGCAGGAAGAGTTCCGGCATGTTGCTGAGAGCGTCGCCCACACAAACGGGAAGCCGGTTAACACCCTCCAGTACGTGGCACCGTGCGTATTCAACAACGTCGTATCCTTCTTCTACGGGGACCAGCTGAAGCACGACAACTGGACGGTCCGTAAGCTGCACCGCTTGATGGTGCAGCTGGTTGGTGCACTGTTCCGGGGCCGGGTTCAACACTACCTGCCATGGAGGCTGCGGCGACTGCTCGTGAGGATTCCTTTCACCCAAAGCCATGAAGTCGCGGACATGTTGGCAGAACTGGATGCTGTCTCCGCGTAAGTGAACATGCTTTTACCTACATGTATGATTCAGTGTTCGAGCATGGTAGTACACAAAAAATGACGAATCGAAAAATACTTATGCAGTACTGTATATGCTTAATTGCATACATTGGAGCTTCGCGTAACACAGTTCTCGTTTTTCGAAGTAGGCCTGAATAGCCCGATTCTCCTGCGTTCCTTGATTTGCGATTACACTCATACTGTAAGTAGCACAAAGCACAACAAGGACATAAGGAAGAGCAGAACTCTTAAGAACTCGCCCAAATTTCAGCTCTTCTATGCTAGTACAATGTTTTCACGAGTTTGTACGCGTTTTCTCTCTGTTCCATTGAGCCTCATCTTGAAGTAAGCACAACCAGGTTTTATGTTTAAGCTATGTTTCTAGTCAGTCCGTATGTATAAATATAAAAAACATAGCCTATTCTGTCCTGGCTCAATTTTTACCTGTATACGTCAAAATGTGCTTTATTGCCAAAGCCAGCAGGGTCTCAAACAAGGAGCCTTTCTAGAACAGTGGAATGGTACGCCGTGGTCTTACATAGGTTGCCCTTTTTTGAAGCAAGGATCCCGTTTTTGCCGTATGCCTCATAGAGTGTCACAAAAAATACGACGGGAGCACGTGTGCTATTGGAATTGCAAAGAACGCTGCTCTGCCTGCACCAGATAGGTTGGTATTACATGGTTTTGCCTAAAACATCTTTCTTCCGTCTCCGCACGGGATGACGGAGTAAAATCAGCTCAAAGTATATTATATATTATGTTGTAGATGCGACATTTCGCGATGGCTTTCCACGTGCTATATAGCTAATTTATTTAGGTGCATTCAAAATTGCGGTCTACCGCAAATTGAGGAATATGATATAGTGCAACTGTTGCCTCGTCCACTGCCGTAAGGCATCATGTCATCTGGAACTATTGAGGTAGGACATATTAATCGCCTTTTAATTGATAACTCAGGATTCCCTAGCTGAGCACGTGATGCCTATGACTTTTCCGATACGTAAAAAGTAAGACGCGCCTTTTGTACTTTCACTGGTCTCTTAACGCATGCTAAGAACATCGACGGTGTCACTCCGTTATGTCGTAACGATTCGTTAACGTTTTATTTCGTCATTGTTTGGTGGCTCTTGCTTGCGCATTCGTTTTTAAATTTCTATCAGTATTTCTTCATTGGCTTATGCTGTGCACATCATTCCATCACGTGTGCCTCTTAACCGCATATCGCTGGCGAGGCATGTGAGTGTGAGTCACGCACAATTCCATTTATTGCGAAGCACTTCCTGAGATTGGGTCAATTTGACGGTATCTATCAGTATCTACATAGCCGCCCACGTCTCTGTGTCCTACCTATCGTCTCGTTTACACAGTATACACCAACATTTGGATGGTACGATAGCAATACCTGAGGAACACGAATGATCAAATTTACACCACCCATAAGGCACGTCACCTTCAACGAAGCAGCAACCGTGTATGGCTCACAGCCGTACTACGAGAAGAGTAACAGCTGGAAAAAGAAAACAAGTGCGAAGAATAGGACCACAAAGATGAAGAAGAGGAACAGGAACAGTTAAAAGAAGAGAAGGACGGGGTCCGCAAACTACGACGATGAGGGAGAGGACGACGTCGGCAGAGAAGACGATGACGACGAAGAAGTATAAGGGGAAATGTGAGGAAGAACTAGGGGGACAGAAATACTACAACTGTAAACACGGTAGAAACGAGCACACTAGGAAACCGAACATGATGGACCAGGGTAAACGTCTGAAGCAGCTGGGCGCGGAAATCGTCCCACATAGCAAAGCTCCTCAGCTCCTCTCCCGGTTTACGTGGCACGTCCGAGCGTTGTCCCGGAGACAGAAATAGACACTAGCGAGCTTGTCTTCTGAGCATGGTCTTATTATTGTACTTCGTGACGCACTCGAACTGGTCCAACCAATCTTGAGAGTCCTCAAAGAGGTCACCATGAAAACTCCCGGGAAACATAGGATTCTGCAGTGTTACCTACGATGAGGATGCAGTGGCTATGGTCGTAGACGGAGGCGAGCGAGATCGCGAAGTTCCTTGCAAGGGCTCGGGCGACAGCCGATCAGGCGGCGACTGAACCGGTCAACCGGTGTTTCGACGCGAGAATATTCACGCGTAGCACTTCTGGGGAACTGAGAGGAAGTGAACAAATACACCCCCTCACGTATTTTTTTTCCACTCTAATAAGTGTAGTCTATACCGTAACTGCATGAACTTCATATATAAATCTGCATCGTCGATGCCAGAGTTATCCACGCAACAGCGCCAAAGAATAATCAACTGCTCGGTAGAAAGCACCACTAAAAGAGGAAAGGCATGATGAATTTTCCTCCTCATATACAAGTAACTGAACCACTTATCACTTCATTTCAGGGTTTGCCTTTGTGCCTTCTTTCAGAAAACAAGTACAGCAATCCAAAGCAGCGAAATCTGGAGACGACACCAAGGGCTTTATTCATGGGTATATTAAAAAGATTGAAGAAAGCAGAGATGAATCAGTTCCTCTAATCACGGGTAAGTTTACTCTTTACAAAACTTTTACAATCTTCAGAAACAGACATGTTCTGGATATCCGAATATTCTTGAACTTTATCTCCTGGAACATGCTTGATAGCTATTCCATAGAAAGGAAATATCTAGTTAGGTTGTTTTCATTTACGCGTACTTAGGAAATTTTCTAGTGCTCATGGTTTTCACAACAATCGAGGCTCAAGTGACACCTTATATTAAGAGACGAGTGTCAAGGAAATCTTCACAGGAAAATGTATTTCTTAGAAGTAACAACCGAAAAGGCAGATAAATAAGTTTATTGGAGGCCTAGGGAAAAGGGTTGGGTTTTACCCCGACCCACCTGCGGGCCGTTCTCACGTTGGAACAGGCAGGGAGTACCTGCTCGCTGCATCATGGGCCCCTTGGATTGACCGAAGTTGGCAGTTACGGTCTGTACGGAATAAAAGTTCCGTTTTGAGATGAACCTCACCTCGAGTTCCCTGGGTATGGGAAGGGGGGGGGGCGGGGGCAGTCTCACATCATGTGATCAAATATACACTTACAGCCACAGTCCTGGCAGTCAGGAGATATGTGCATATATACCGACACACTAGCTGGACAGGGGTAGACCCCTGTATGTAGCAGCCTGAGGGTAATTTCTGGTCCTCTGGTGAAATGCGGATGGTGTGAAGGAAAGACTATACAACCCAAACGATAATGGGAAGTTACTTCGTTGAATGCAGCCAGAATGTCCCGCGACCCTCGATCATCCGCATCCCCATCCAGAGGCCTGGCCCCGGACGGGACGGAGCAGTCCAACGACCCAGGGCCAGTAAGTCGTGCGCGGAAGGCAAGTCCTCGCGCCCGGGCAAGCGCCATTTCGTTGGAGTTGATGCCGCTGATCGTGGAGCCCACATGGGCCGGGAACAAAATGATCTCGTGCGGAATGATGCTCCTACCTCTTAGAATCCTAGTAACGAGCGGGGAGATCCTGTCAGAGGCACAGGCTCTAACCGCTGAACGTGAGTCAGAATAGATGTGAAAACGAGTGGCGTCCAGAAGGCCTAGTGCAAGAGAAAGCTGCTCAGCTATTGCCGGAGAGGCTGCCTCGACAGGGCATGCCGACCTTGTTCAAAGACCGCAATGGCCCCATAAAAATTCCCATCTACATGCGCAGCGTCCGTGAAGGTCGGCGATCCCGACTTTAATTGTACATGCTCCAAGATTCTTTTTACTCTAGCCCTACGCCTTGCAATGTTAAATTGAGTGTGCATATTCCTAGGGATACGATTGACCACGAGTGCTTGTCTAACGGAGGATTCAAGCGAGATCATTCGTTCCTCCTCTAGTATTGCAGAAATTCCGGCACGCATGAAAATCTCTCGACCCGCCCGGGTGACCGAGAGGTGAGAGATCTGCCACGTGCGTTCAACCTCCATAATTTCATGCAGTGTGTTGAAAATACAAACATTAAAAAAAATGTCATCCATGCCATCTTCAGAAGGCGTATACTTGGCCTGGAAGTCTTTCTTAGGGCAGCAAATATTAGGAGCGTAAATAAATGGCACCCTAGTTTAAAGAGAGTAGCTGAACTTGCCTTTAAGTGGAGGCATATTGTGGTGCTAAGTTGATCGTATTAAGCGCGAAAGCACTGAAGTAATTTACTCTTACGAGCTTTGCAGTTTGCCTCATGCATCATGAAAGGCAGCCTTAACTGGTGACTATTACATTATAGCCACAGTTGTACTTTTTTTGGACGTAGCAGGGGGTATGAGAAGCTTCATCTGGAGTTTCCCAGTGGAAGAACACCACACAAACGCATTAGTGTTGCCATTTTTATCTGTTTAGCATCTATTTAGACGAATGCGCCGAAGTTACAAGTTTTGAAGTTTGCCTTTAAGACATCTAATTTTATGTGTGTGCATCCACACTTCCATGTTTGGGGGTCCTTGTTTTCGTCCCTCACAGAGGTATCTAGAGGATGACATTTAACACGAAGAGCACTTTTTTTCAACAGTTACGGTGCAAAGTTGTGGCGACTATGGTACCATATTGGGACGTAGAATGCAAAGCTTTTAATGTGGATCTCTCTTAATGTGCACAGTCGGCCCATTACAACTCGGTCCAGGATCCCCATGGTGGATTTTTATCTGTGTCCTTATATATTGCTTCAAAATCTATGCGCCGCAATCGCAGGCCGTGCGAGCTCAAACAATAGTGGTTCTTTGTGACGTTTGATGAGATTCCGCCCTTCAAAGCACACAATTAGGTGTAGCACTATGAACACAGCCTAAAATGACACCAGGATGAGGCTAGGATTACGTGCACGATAGCAGATATATTGTGGTTGTTGGCCACTTATATACTCACTCATGTCGTTACGGTTCCACGCACATCGCGTCCCGTGTTGCTTCGTCGAAATTTCCGGTTCCTCAACTATGGTGTCTCTTACAGTAACAATGTGGTTTTGGGCCGTAAAACTTCAGATGTTATTGCTTTTTCAGCTTTTAAATAATTCTTTCTCGGGCGACATTTGTGATGGTATATCTAAAGTGAAACTACTGAATACCCGCTTGATTACTGTGCAGACGGATACCTTGTTGGAAACGTAAATGTGTTTCTCATGGGCGGCACGATCACGCTGACCGCCACCCTGATGTGGCACATGCTAAACTTCGCGAGAAACCCTGACACGGTGCAAGCGAGGGTTCAACGTGAAATCGACGAGGTGGTCGGAGACCAACGCCTGCCAACGTGGGAGGACCGGAAGCAGATGCCGTACACGGTCGCCTGCATCTGGGAACTGTTTCGGTGGAGGACCGTTGCTCCTCTTGGCGTTTCAAGAGCGTAAGTAGTCCTTGCTTTATCTCAAGTATTGTCACTGTTACTTCAGGGCCAGGAAGCAAATTAAAAGCAGGTTGTTCTTTATGAACTAAAGACAATACTGAAGAGCTTCTTTTAATGGTTGTATAAGAGGAACTAATCCTTTATTAATGCGCTTCCTCTGGGCCCAGAGCCGTGGCTTCCGAGCCACTGAGCAGCTCAGGAAACCAGAGAGAACACTGGGTATATAAGCCACTTGCGTCTCAAGAGGATGCACAAGCAATGCATCCTCTTGAGACGCAATTTAGCAGTTTTTAACGCAATGCACTTTGATCACCCAGATATATTGTAGGGCGTGCCACAGGGGTCTACGTTGGAGTAGCTTCTGTTTGAAAGACGGTAGTTCTTTCTTGGACTACATAAAGGCGGAAACGATTGTCTGTCTGTCTGTCTGTCTGTCTGTCTGTCTGTCTGTCTGTCTGTCTGTCTGTCACTCTTTGAATACTCCACCACTGGGGGCAGCGGGGGTAACAGCTCAAGAATCCACAGTAATGAAAGAAGAATATCAAATCATCAGCAAAATCCCATTTCCGGAGTAAACAAAGCGGTGGGTCCGGAAGACAGAACACAGGAGAACATAGGAACAGAGGTGCGTTCGGGATTGCAAGTTGGAGCGTCGAGTTCCAGGATTCGTATTTGTCGGCACGGAACTAACTTGATTAACATGTTAACAGCAAGTCTGTTGTAAAACTAAACAAAAGAGTTCAATAAGTCCCGCTGCCTGTATGCTCCCTTGGCTGCGGTTTCACCGGTGGTGGAGTCTACTTCCCCTTAACATTCCTCCTCTTTCAAATCTCATTTGGTTTTGCCCTGTTCATTTTCTTTTCGAATTGGCAACGCCTGCCATATTCTTATGGTGCGGGCTGAGGCTTTACTCTTTCATACCTCACAATAACAAACGTCTGTCACTCTATTTAACCACCCGGCCCAAACCGACCTAGCTTCTAGCACTGGGGCTGCGGTGTCATGCACATCAACGTTACACGGCGCAATAGAAACGTCAGGCCTATTTGAGGAAAATTAATATCTATGTACATAACCGTGAGCTGCAGTGTTCATTTAATTAACAATACACAGTGGACGGGTTTTTACGTTAGCAAATCAAAAATAAACTCATTCAAAATGGTGTTGAAGAGACGCCATTCGTTAAGAACGAGCCGACAGCAGCCGCGGCTCCGTAGCCGGTTTTAAGCCAACAGTAATTAGGATTCCAACAGATGGTGGGAGCGCAGGGCGCACGCGGGAAATTTGAATTGAATTCAGTAACACCTGCATTGCATTCATCATGAGAGGGTGAGAGAGAAAGTGAAGGGAGAGTGTTACATATCAGGGATGGCAGAAAACATTCTCCTTCGACGTCATTTTCGGCGAAGCAAGCGGCTATGCGGCCATTTTTTTTTTAATCTAAGTGGATAATTTGTTGCGACACTTCCCCGATCCTGTGGCTGAACGCAGACGAGTGCGTTTTATACAGGGTCAGTCACATAGCTTAGGATAGCACTGCTTTGTAGACTGATTTGAATTTGATTACAATGTTGTGTAACAGCTGGCTCATGGACATCAGCACAAATTAAAAGAAGAAACAGTATGTCGATGTGATATGCTAGAAAAGAAAGATTTCATTATACAAGAGAACATTATAACACAGGAAAGCTGCCAAACTATTTAAAGTGCAAATGCCGATGTCGAACTTACAGGGCAGTATATTCCTGGCACCGGTATGTGCATGGAATCACAAGTCCTGAAGGGTACAGGGCTTCTCTCGCAAACATGCGAGGACATTGGCGACCTACCGCTGAAGGACGCTTGTACAAAACGAAGGTGCTTGTTGTGTGTGGAAGCCTTGTCTGCATGTTGACGTTCACAAGAGCGAAGGAATTGAAAATCGGGTGGTCAGATTTGCCCATACCAACTGCCCCGGCTATATCGATGTGTTCCTCCCACACTATAGGTTCATTCCTAACCAGTACCCAAGCGGGGGTAGTACTTGGGGAGCAAAAGCAATCCTCAAGGTTAGATTCCTCTGCAGCATGTTTTCCAATAGAGTGAGTACTAACTGGGATCTATACAATCCCGAATACATCTCACCACCCCTTGACAATATGTATAAAATAGAAGGGATAAAATTCAAATGCATTTCTCGAAATGGCGTCTTCCACCCAACTATACGTTAGGGAAGCATGTACATGTACATGTAGCCCGCAATAGGATGTCGCATACCCACTCTGGGGAATTGGCCAAGAGCCAGGTAGTTATAATGTCTGCCCTTATGTGTTTTCCTCCTCTTTGCGGAGTCCGCACTGCAGTTAGTCTTCGTATTTCCCACTCTCTGCGCTTGGAAGTGCCGTGGTATCTCCCGAATCGCCTCCTGTTTCTCCAGCCTACTAGCTTACTTCCTTACGATTTTCATACACGCTTTTGTTGGTTGTGTCAGCGTAATATTTACCTCATCCATCAAAATGATGTGCTTCAATTTTTGAGTGCCTGTATTAAAAAGGAGGAATATAAATAACCAAATGTACGTGCAGGTGCGCGGCAGACGTCGTTGTTGGCGACTTCTTCATACCCAAGGACGCTATTCTTCTTGCAAACATTTGGGCGGTTCACAATGACCCTACTCTATGGCGTGAACCCAATAAATTTATGCCTGAACGGCACCTGGATGAAGAGGGCAGACTGGTTTCACAGAAGCCCGAGTACGTCTTACCTTTTGCGATCGGTAGGTGACTTCTTGTTACGCGCATTCTTAGTGGTTTAGGACATACGGACAAAAGCAAGATCCGTGAAAGTGCTATACATAGGCATTTTGTTTCAGATTGCTATAACAACGGTTGACGCACACTAAACCGCCGTTGGCGTTAGACAACCACAATCATCACAAGTGCCTACACAATAGGTTTATGGCCCCGCCACGGTGATCTAGTGGCTAAGGTACTCGGCTGCTGATCCGAGGGTCGCGGGATCGAATCCCCACCGCGGCGGCTGCATTTCGATGGAGGCGAAATGTTGAGGCCCGTGTGCTGTGCGATGTCAGTGCACGTTAAAGAACCCCAGGTGGTCGAAATTTCTGGAGCCCTCCACTACGGCGTCTCTCATAATCAGAACTGGTTTTGGTATGTAAAACCAACAAAACAACAACACAATAGGTTTATTTACAATATGCACCGCGTGGTAAAATTCGCATGGCTCCGCCACGGTGGTCTAGTGGTTATGGGACACGGCTTGCTGATCCGACGGTCGCGGGATCGAATCCCGGCCGCGGCGGCTGCATTTCAATGGAGGCAAAATATTGAGGCCCGTGTGCTGTGCGATGTCAGTGCACGTTAAAGAACCCCAGAGGGTCGAAATTTCCGCAGTACGGCGTTTGTCATAATGAGAGCTGGTTTTTGGACGTTGAACCCCAGAATTCAATCAGCAAAATTCGCATGGATTCGTGATAAAGTGCTTTTTGGACACCTAGAAGGCCCGGGTTCCGTTCCTACGGGGCCGAACGTTGCTTTTGGTCGTTAAAACACGTTTGTCTGTGTCTGCTTCTTGTTATATCTGCATTGTAATCGCACGCTACAGTGAACGGCGTGTCCTTATCTCTAGTTCTTCATTGACAGGGGCTGTTACGTTAACTGTCAGTCACCTATGACGCGTACCTACATAGGCCGGGACGAGCAATTCAGGTATGAGCCACACGTGATTGTGTTATTGTTAATCGCGACGACGGTGATGATATTGATATCGAGAACTAGCATGCACGCTAGCTATATCATGAACTACTCCTCTCCAAAGAAATCGATTGATTGGAAACATTGGAAAAACTGTATGCAATGCTTTTATAAGGGCCTGTAGCAAGCGTGTGTAATGCGGTCCCGTAGGGAGGCTGCCGCGATGGTCCTATTGTTCTTAACCCTTGATTCGGTGCCCGGACGTTTGGGTGGCCGGATGATCTTGTTTCAGTATCCACGGATTCCCGTCTGCGAACCGGAATATCTTCCTGTGTGTGCCCGGCAGATCTCGTTTGAGTCCTCAAATAACGGCTATGATTTTTAGCTCAACGTCACTTGAAGCTTGCCGGCAAGAGCTAAAAGCATTTCATCTTCAATAAATTGAGCCCTTCCCTCTTCGAACTCGTCAAAAAAAAATTGTCCAGTTTTCGCAAGTCTCCCGCGCGAGCTGTAATGACGTTAGACGTAAGCGTGTATTCGAGGTACCTCAGAGGAGAAACCCTGCATATTATTTTTGACCGTGATGCCTAAATCGACCATATCGAGGACAAGAATTTTTCGCTGGACAACGAGGTATGTGAAAGCACCGACAGTGAGCCGCTTCGATCGAGTGCGAGCAATGGTAGACCATGCAGTAATGCTATGGCGTCACTCCATAGTACCCACTACTCTGACAGAAACGTCGTCCAGGCTTGTTACTTACCTCGGAGTGCCGGCTAGCTCATACCTTAATTACAGTTCATGCGGCTTTCTGTGGTGGACACAGGACATCGCGTTACATCGTCGTTGCACGATCGCGGAGGACGAATATAACTTTTCACACAGCGGCAAATAATGTCGAGCGTTTAGCACTTTTCGTGAATTGGGCATGTATTATTGTCGTGAAACACATTTCAGTGCAGCTCATGGCTTGATCCGGTGAACGCGGCATAGGGCGTAAGTCTGTGCAACCTGTCTTTCTCAGTGCTAGCAAACACTTTACAGACGGGTCTACCCTCCTCCGGACTACCATCTTGGATTGCCCAGCCCGTTCCTGCATATATTATCGCCCAGCGCTCTGCTATAGGGCATTGCGAATATGAATAAGCATGGAATCAACCCTAAAAATAGAAGGCAAGGACGCAGCCGGATGATTTGTGTGTGTGTGTGTGTGTGTGTGTGTGTGTGTGTGTGTGTGTGTGTGTGTGTGTGTGTGTGTGTGTGTGTGTGTGTGTGTGTGTGTGTGTGAAAGGTTATAGCAAATACAAAATCTCTCCAACAATGTAGAATATCTTTAAATGCAGTTCATCCCACTAAGGCTTCCGGCGAAAATCATTGTGCACCTATGAAGGTCTCAATGTATGACCATATGGAGAAATTACGAAGGCCGCACTAAATTCTTCTAAACGTGAAACCAGCGGATTCTAGTGATCGTTTCCAAGGGCGAAATCTGCAGGGCAGTGAACCGAGCACAGCGCGAGACCTTCTGTAAATGGAAAGTTTCTTCGCGCTTCGATAGCGTTCGCGTAACTATAGCGAAACTAACTTTTAGCATTTTGTTGGAGTCCTCCTTCGGACAAAAAGGTTTTGCAGTATCCTTTCGCACACTTCTCAAGCAAACTGTGTGAAAGAAAGAGCCATTATTGGTCACCACACCTCAGGTCCACGGAAATGAGCACTGCGGTTCGGGACGCTTCTTGCTTATAAACAAGCCGTTTGTGGACGCATGCACTTGTGAGAATCGAATGTTTCATCAGCGGAGCTGTTATGCTTTGCGAAATCTCTTCGGTGACCATTGAAACCAGGAAACTACGCAGGTATTCGCCACGGAAAGCGTGTATGTGCCAAGCAGCTACCAACATAGCGTAGTGATGCATAGTATGGTATAGCAAAGAGTGTAGGAAAGGGAAGTGAGGAAGAGCAATAAAGGGGAGGGTACAAGGTAAAGCATGGATATCTTTGTATGGTGTAGTCTGCGCGACACAGGAGGTGATATGTGCTACACAACTCAGTATACCATAGCCATGCATAGCATGTGGTACTATAGGGGCATGACAGAGACTCCAGTGTGAGGATGGCTGATGTCAAGGTGAGGAGGAAGAAGAACAGGGCGAAATGGAAATGTAGGCGAGGAGGAGGGAAGGGAGGAGGTGAAAGCTTCAACAGTACAATATCTACGTGCAGTATAAGTATAACAGAGGAAGGGAATGGGAAGTGAACTATACATACGGGATACACAATGCCTCGGGCTACACACCACTGTGCGATTTCTTGGTATCGCTCGGACTTACCTATACGTTGTTGCCCTTCGCAGTAGCCATCTACTACGCTATTTCTTTTCACAGGCCGCCGTGATTGCCCAGGGCAGACGTTCGCTACAATGGAGATATTCTTCCTGATAACATTCCTGCTGCAGAAATATCGCATCGTGCCGGAGCACCCAATAGAGCTTGACTTGGACTCCCCTGGCACTCCGTTGTCCTACGCCAATAATGTCAAGCTTCGATTTTTGCCAAGGAAGAGTTCCAAAGATTAGAGGCAGTAGGCATTTGCTGTAGGTGCTCACATCATTTGTAAAATTTCGCAAATCATGTGTACAACAGACAAATAAAAAGGGTTTTCGGATTATCTGTTTGCTGGTCTTTCGTATATGTTTCACTAAAACATTAAGATTCCAGGCTTACAATTTTTTTCGGTGCATGCCGTTTCAGTAGGCTGCTTTATGTGTAAGACGGAATACTATCGCTCTTGACAATGCTAGCAGCCCCGTTTACTCAGCAGCCACTGCTACGTTCGAAATCCGAAGAAAAATATGAGTGATCATGGCCATATGGAGAATGACAATGATCAATTACGTTAACTGCGCTATAAATATATCCTTGTGGTCGTTTGCATCCTCATCAGCAAACCACAAGCTTGCCAGGCTCCTTGCATAAAAACGTCTCCTGTGGGTCTCTTCCATTAGCCCGCTTCGTTGCTCTAGTGGACCCGTTATTCTTGAAAACGAGCGGATAATACGCAGGTTGGGCAGCGAAACAAACCGGGGTGCACTGCTCAGGCGGGCCAAATCCCAACTCTAAATGAATTCCCCGGTCGTCTTCTTGATAACGGCAGCGATATCTTATCAACTAAACGATTAAGGCGACAACAATGGGCTGCTTTCTGTGCGAGTCTATCTGTGTTTACCCCCTTAGCGAGAGTTTGGGGAATTATTGGTACGCTGGCTGGAAGGACTTCCCACAAAAGACCTTTTGAAGTTCTTGCCTTGAAGCTCGGGAAAACACTTGCAACATTAGCGGAAGACTTTGCAGATGCCTATTCCACCCACACTTCGTCACAACCCATGGATCCCGTGCCACCTCTTTCCCATTCCTTGATGGATGCCCCTTTTACGTTCCGTGAATTGGAATCAGCGCTCAGCGGTTTGCGCAGACATTGTGCGGTCGGCCCTGATCTTATCAGCAATCAGATGATCGCGAACCTGCCGAAGCCACGGAAACAAGAACTCCTTACCATCTTCAATGCTGTGTGGAGCACAGGAGATATTCCGGAAAGCTGGAAAGTTGCATGGGTAGTGCCCATTCTAAAACCCAAGAAAGATGCTACTGTCTTAGGCTCGTATCGCCCGGTGTCACTGACGTCCTGTGTAGCGAAAGTCATGGAAAAACTAGTCCAGAGCAGGCTGAATTGGTTTGTGGAACAGAATAGGAAACTTCCATCATGCATGACTGGATTTCGACAGCGACTGTGCGCTCAAGACAGTGTTTTAGATCTGGTAAGCCATATTGAACACCACCGAGAAGACGGCCTCTCAACACTTGCAGTGTTCATGGATATTTCTAAGGCCTATGACTGCGTCTTGAGAGGAGCCATCATCACCCAACTGCAATCCATGGGAGTTACAGGCAACACTCTGCGCTTCATACACGCCTTTCTCAGTGACCGTGTTTTTCGGGTTCGCCTTGGAGACACTGTTAGCGAGGAAAGACTCATTTCTCGTGGGGTACCACAGGGATGCGTTCTCTCTCCTCTCCTCTTCAATATTGCTTTGGCAGCTCTCCCGAACTCAGTTGGCTATCTGCGCGCTTCTGTCAAAATGTCAATATATGCGGACGACATCTGCATTTGGGTGTCGGGATACAGCCACAAACGACTGGCACGTATAGCACAAGGAGCGACTTCTTCCATACAGACCCACCTGTCAACGCTCGGCCTGTCAATCTCAACGGAGAAGTCATGCTTTATTCTTTTTCCGGGACGACAGCGAAAAGCCACGCGGTTGCATATCAACTTGGGAAGCCAGCCAATACGACAGGCTGCAAGTGTTCGTTTCCTGGGTGTGATATTGGACAGCAAGCTGTCATGGCGGAAGGCTGTAGACTATGTCTTTGACACATCACTGCAGCGACTTCATGCCCTCAAGCGAGTCGCCGGCATGCACTGGGGTTGTCACCCAAGGTCTATGCTCGCTCTACACTCCGCCCTTGTGACCAGTCGGATACTTTACCAGCTGCCGTTGATACGTCCATCAGAGACCCAATATGAACGCCTAGAGGTGCTAAATCGGAAAGGTATTCGCTTGGCCTTAGGAGTTCCACAAGCGGCCTCAAACAAGAAAGTATTATTCGAGAGTCAATCGCTACCATTACGCCTTTTGGCCTCTCAAGCCCTTCTGATACAACTCCTAAGACTGAGTGAGTCCTCACCTGGGAAAACCCTAATCAGAAGACTCAGAAATAGGCACAAGTCTCATTTCTATGCCGCTCTCAGTACTCTGGAGGTGCTTAGTGCCAAGAGTCCCAAACGAAGGCAACGAAGTGACCCTCCTTGGATGTTCGAAGACGTCTCCTACGAACTGTGCATTCCTGGGCTGAAATCAAAGCGATCAACCCCTCCTTCTGAAACATGCTACCGGGTGCTCGAGTATTTATATGATAAATACAACGGCTATCTACATGTATACACGGATGGATCTGTTTGTATGGACACAAACAGCTGCTCTGCGGCATATTGGATTCCATCTGTTTGTTATGCATGGTCTGGACGTTTGGACAACGTAGTCTCTTCAACGGTTGCAGAGAGTGCTGCTATTGCTGCTGCACTACGCAAACTGAAGAATGGACCCACAAATCAAGCCGTCATTCTCACAGACTCAAAGTCGGCAATTCAACAGCTCTCTCGTGGAACTCCTGGAAACAAGTTCTGCCGACAATCATTGGTCTCACTGAAAACAGCAGCCCAAAGAGGAATTAGGATAACTTTCCAGTGGATACCTTCGCATGTTGGTATCAACGGCAACGAAAAAGCAGATGCCCTGGCCAACGCAGCGCTTTCACGACAACCGACGATAAGAGCTCCTATTAATCAGATATCAGCAAAACAATCAATTCGTGATCATTTCCGTTCTTTGTGGAAGCCACCACACCAGCCTTGTGTGACTAAAGGACTTAGCCGCAGCGAATCAACTTTACTGTACCGAGTCAGAACGGGGTCAGCATGCACTCCCGCATGGTCTTTTAAAGTTAGGGGCGCTGCTTCGCCATTGTGCACGGAGTGCAATGAACTGGGAGACATTGACCACTACATCTGTCCTGCAAGCGCTTTTGCACCGAGAGAACAGCATTCATGGATAACATGCAAAAAAGAGGGCTTGCGCATGGGAGCACTGAAGAAATTATATATCCGGAAGGGACACGGTCGGTTCGCAAGAAGGTGTCAGCTCTGCTTGTAGCGTTTCTTCAAGAGACAGGATTGAGTGACACGTGGTGAACAATGCGACATGGACAGAGACGCTCGGGCGGAGCAATTGCCGGCCAGATCTGCCAGGCTAACACCGCCTGTAGCCACAACACCACTACTACTACTACTACTATCAACGCCGGCTTGAGCGCTGCTAAGCGTAACGTTATCGTCGCATTCTGTATTGCGCGCGCGTTGGAAACAATTCACGATGCCCCAAGAAGGAAAATAATCGAGCCGAGATTACCACAGCTCACCAGGTGAATTCTCGCAGCCTCGACAACAGGGGCAGCACGAGGTGACACTTGGTGTCAATTCTCTTCACTTGGTGTCGTTCTAGGTTCTTGGTGTCATTCGTCGCGCACTCTGCAGCCATCGAGTCAATAACTGACGGTTGTATTTGCTTTAGCTTTCTGTCGTAAAGTTTCGACAATAAAGCATCCGTGACAACTCGATACCATTTCTGAGCGCGACACTCAAATTGCCGAGGCTCTAAGTTTAGCGAGTGCCTGCTGGAATCTCGGAGGGGCTAGATCTTGGGGTTTTGCTTGTTCATCGCCCATACGTGGTGCCACTTGCCTGTGATAAACAACGCTCCACGCTATCCGGTGTCCGGGAGGCCCTTGCCTATACCGGTTTACCGGACCCGCTAAAATCCTCTCTTATATGTCCAACGAAATAACGTTAACAACCACATTGCGTCACCAGAGCATCTATTTAGCAAGCCGTCAACCAAGGGCCAAACAGTGCCCTACCCACTTCAAAAACATAGCTAGATGGTCTGAGAAAATGCGCTGACACATGATATCCTCTGTGGAAAATTCAGTCATCGCATCTCGCTTCTGGCGACTCATGACTTCGTCTTCTCGCTTCCTCCCGCCGCACCGAATCCATGGACAGGAAGAGTGCGCGTCGCTACCTTGTTGAAGTAGGCTGACGGCTAGGGGTGTATGGTGGGTCAAGTACGAGAGCGGGCACGCTTTTTCTTAACCCCAAGCTTTGTGTTTCTTTCCTTCTTTCTTTTCATTGATTTTCTCAATTCTTGTTTTCTTTCAACACGAAAGTGTTTTATGCTGGGGTCCACCAGAAACCTGTTACGTACTTCCGTAACGGAAGTGGATCTCTGAGAAACGAACATACATTCCCAATGAAGATTCGCGCCCAGTCGGACTCGCACCTACTTTCACCCGGGATTTGACGAAAGGAGCTCCAAGCTCTACCGATACACCACCGCAACATTGCTCTTGCAGGGCACAGATGTGCCTTATATGTTCCCGATAGCGCTTTAGAAGTTGCATTTAAAGGTGTTTAGTACAGTGAACTGTAGTGTTTAACAAGCAAAGTTACCCTTGCATTAACATTGCCTCCTTTGCAGTGCGTTCTTTGTTTGCTTAGGTTCGCTGCGGTGGTACCGCCATATGGGAACGATGCATAGAGCGAAACAGATTGACACGTGCGGTTATTTTCGTTTGTTTAAAAGAGAACGCCGTTATCACCTTCCCATGAATCGCGCGCTTGCTGTGATTGTTGTTTGCGGGGAGCACTGTTATCACTTTCTGTTACGCGCAATGCAGGCCGCGTTTATCTTGCATGTCACTTCGGGAACCATGTCGATCATTCTTGAAACGTCGCATGCCTGATGCGTACATTTCAGTGACTTCTGGAATTCCAGAGATACTGCGAGAACGCGTTATGACGCGTGTATAAAAGCCGACGCATTACGCCGCTTGTCAGTCTTTCCGTCGACCGACGACTGTTCACGCCGCTGTTGCTGTGAATTGTGATTGTGATTGCGGGGCACAAGTCCGCCCAGTAAACAGTTAGCCTGACGTCACCTTGAGTCCTGCGTACTTCGTCTCGAGTGCTGCGAGTGTCACGACCACGTGACAAGATCGTCATGCTAATTCGCACCGGTAGTCAGCGCTTCGGTACTCCTCGCGCCTCGACCACCGGAGAAGGTAGGGGCATGGCAGCGTCGTGGCGGTGCGTTCCGAGGGCGAATTACGTACGCGGCCACTACAAAATTTCTGGTGCGTGGCCACGTGTGTTTATTTGCGATGTGCAATGCTCCAAGAACGCAAGGACGGCTGTCCACAAACAAATGATTGGTCTTTTGTTGCAGTGGGCTGTATTTTCACAAGAACCGCTGAGAACCCGTTCGGTTTCGCTTGCAAGTTGTCACCGTTTGCGGATGCTCCTTGTTTATGGCCGATTTGCGCAAGGGCTCTGGCTCGGGCAGTTCAGTGTTTCCGGAGCAATGTGAGTCGTTCCAGAACTTTCCCTCGTGTACAACTGTCGATGATCTTTGTGCCGTATCAAGGTGCCACTGGTGTCTAGATGTAGCGCGTTGACATGTTCTCAGTGCCGAAGCCATCCTCCACCCCTCGATTCGCCAGACGGCCGCTTATGCATTCCACAGCTTCGCAACGACAGGTTTCAGTTTCGTGTTATACCGATATCTGTGGCTGAGGGATCACCACGTTTATTCTGTATATTCCTTCGCTTAATCATTATTATCTAGCAGTGTTTATCGCCTCTTTTTTTTCTTTATTTCGTTCGATCTGTCTAAAATACCCTTCGCATAATCACTGTCCTGTAGCAGTCGGCTGAGCGCACGATTTTCTCCCGTGGCCACAGGACAAGACTGGGTCTACTTTTGTGCCAAAACGCCGTAGGTGGGCCCTACGGAAGAACTTCAACCGCCATGGGCTTTTTTGACATGCGCCTAAGTCTGACCACATGGGCGTATTTCGATTTTAACTAAATCTAAATGTGACCGCATGTGTCGCACATGCACTAGCAAGCGTGCCCTTGCATTTGCCATTAGAGCACCTTGAGTAAGTGAAAATTTTCTCGGATTTATGCGTCCCGTTTGCCATCGTACTTCTGTCTGCGTTCGTCTCCTCGCCTGGAAAACATCAGGTTTTTGTCTTCGTGGAACCGCTACGTCGACATCTTGCAGTGCGCATTCGCATAAGCTCCTGCATGCATTTTGTCATGTACCACAGTTTGTGAACGGCCTGCCGTACATAAACATGGTAAACTGTAACAGCCGATAGCCGACCTTCAACTGCCCCTACTCGGTGGCAGTTGGCAGCTGGCTCCAGGAAGGAGCAAGCTGCCAACTGCCACCGAGTAGGGCACAACGCCTGCTTACTCTTGAAGGATCATACACACAGAAAATAGAGGCTCCCCCCACACCCCTCCCAAGCAGGGACTCAATACTCGCGGCGCATTAGACAGCATTGCCCGCACTGATTATATCCACATGCCCCGGGCCTCTTAGGCGCCAAGCACGTCGTGCGCTAGGGCTGATGGCGTCTTCTGTCGCCCGTCACCGTTAAGCAAGCAGTCAAACAATGGTATAAAAACGATGGCAGAATCCATCAAAACCGGCTCAAAATAAACTAATGTGATTGAAGGTGTTTGAAAATATATGAATAATCTGAATTAATTACAATAATCAACAGAAATTTTTCAAATTGGGTTGCGAAATTGGTGTGGCCGATCGTGGAGGCAGTGCACTCAGCAGGGTTGTCGTGTCAGAAGCGATTTTGACGAATTTCTGTTAATGAGCCCGGGCTGTCGGCGTCTAACACTAGTAGTCGTTTCCACTGTAAAGCAAGCCCATTAGCAGCGATTGATGTGTTCCTGTGGAAAACACCGCCGCATCACAGCACACTCCGCACCTCCCTAGATTTCACGTTAGTGGAGCTGTGATAATTTTTTTTAGGTTGCCTCTGTGTTAGAGCTGTACCGAGGTGCTAGTAATTGAACCTTCTATATGCGCATTTACTCAAGTTAATATGGGCACATTTGTTGCTTGCACATAGCAGCTACAGGTATTTATAAATTACAGAGATTTATCCTGGAAGACCACCCTACTGAATACTTCGGCCAGAGCCTCGAAGTGATTAGCTTGGTGGCGAGGACACGTGAGAAGTAAAGGCATCCCAGAAACTGAGCTTTCGCTGCGCAACAGGCCGCTACTGAAATTAACAGCTTCCTTTGTTAGTCCAAATGACATTACACCCACGCGGCGCATGATTGGTTCTTTCCGCGCTCTCCTCTTCGATACGTCTGCGCGATAATTGCCCCAAAAAACCGAAGGATAACTGTCCCCCCAAAACAATGGAGAACACATTATCCCCGAAGGGGGAAAGCTTTCTGGCTCATTTGACTTATCTTTTTTTTTTGTTACGCTTAACTACTACTCTCAATTATGCATTTTCGTCACGGCTTAAAAAAGCACTACAGAAAAACAGTAAGTCGCACTAACGTAATTAACTCGAATGTCACTATTACCATGATGATTACTTGTTAAAAATGAAATAGATTCCTACGTCAATGGTTAGAAACCTACTTACTCTAGCTTTGCTTAGGGGAAGGTGTCAGAAGACGTCCATAAGATGCATTACGTCAAGGCATGTTCATGGTGGGGACTCTTCGATACTATTTCTTCACCGACATAGATGCTGCCTGTTGACCATGCAAGTCCTGCTTCGAAGGAGTACACTGGTTTCACTTACGCTATTGACAGTAGTACAAACTAAATTTCCAATACATAAAAACAACACTTGTCAGAGCTGCGGTCCTTCGGTGTCAATTGGTCCATTCCCCCGCTTCCCTCTACCTATCTTTACGCACCTGTTCCCAATCGGTCATTCTGCCTCCCCAACAGGTACCCTTCTCCTTGCACGTTGTACTACACTTTATCCTGGTTTGGTTTCAACTGCGCAGCGATACTGAAAACAATATCGTCAAGCTTGGGTTGGCAGGCTTTGCACAGAGAAACGAGAGGTCGCATGCGTACATTCAACTGCATGAATCATCCGTTTCCCTCTTTTGTGCGTTTTCTGTGCGTTTTCTTTCGTGCGTTTTCTGAACACCTGTGGTAACAGCAGGTGTTCATTTTAATTGAGCTAGGTTTATAGTACGGCCAATATAAACGTCGTTAAAACAAATCCAGGAAACTGACCTGCAAATGGCAATGAAACACTGCTCACGTTTTCTACGTACCCAATTTAAAACAAAAAGACAGACTTTATAGTGCCCTTGTATTGTGGAAGCTACTTGTCCCGATGTAAATACTTTGCTTCACGACAGAGAACCCCTCTGTGGTGCACGGGCAATCCGGCGAAATTGTGCCTCCTTGTTTATTCCGTCTAGTTGACAACGCACCCTACTATATATATCGCACAGTGTTGGGCACAGTTGCGTGCGTAACGGTGCAGGATATTCAGCCACTGCCGAATTTGTGCGAAAACGCCCACGTGATGCACGAGTTCGTGATTGTAAACGGTTGTTGGCTACAATTTGGAATCGTCTTCTGTTGAGCCCGTGTCAGTCGTGGTTGCGGCTGTTTGCGTACGGCCAGCTCTGTGAGCCCGCTTCCGGTGCTTGTAGTCGTTTGGAGAGGGTGGGCTGGGGTGTGGCCCAGACGTGGGCTCGCCGTCGACCTGGAAACAGTTACAACGCTGGAACACATCATGACGTTCGCTTTATGCATCGAAATCATAAGACGAAAATAAAAGTCAGTTTTTACAGAAGGCCGAAGGTATGAATGCGATAGCAATGCGTGTCGGTCACGAAGTGCCTACACGAAGTAAGACTGGCAGGTTTAGGCGCAATCTGAAATGTAGCCAACAGCGGCTTAATAAGTAAACATGCAGGTGTGCTTAGGCTTGACCAGACTCGCTTGAATGGAAGAAATGACCACGACATGCTACTCGTAGAATAGTGGTACTGATGAGAAACGGCGCCCGTGTGGCAAGCCGACAAAGGTTATTTACGTTCCAGTTGCTGCTAGTACGGTCAGTATTGAGTGTGTACCACGCTGCGGAAATTGAGCAGAGAAGAAAGCGTTCACTTCACGGCACGGGGGATGGTAGCTCACGTAAAAGTAGAACACGAGCAGCGACCTCAGCTCTCCGTCCACATCGTATGGTCCACGATGCGAGCTGGTTTAGATAACACTGCACGCATCTGTGTACACGCAGCCCGAGGCACCTTTGCGAGCAGTGACTGCGGGTGCGGGCTCGATTGTGCTTTGAATGAGTGTTGCAGTGATTATGTGAGAAGGAGGCGCGCCTTGCTTCAGCGCGAGTAGCATTCAGCTGGAGCTCCTCGGCAAGCGTTCTGATAAGACGCGGTGGCGTGAGCGTACCCTGTCAATTTTTAACGGCAGAGACAACGGCCAAGCAGTGCTGAGGGCTAAGTCATGTTGTTTTGATTTCTTCTGCCACGCAGTTCACACCGTGCCACCGTGCTAAGCAGCGTGAGCTTTGGCCACTTTGCAAAGTCAAGAAACTTTTCCCAGCACAGCGCCAACAAGCGACCGCGCTCCTTCCGGCACTCGTAGGCACATTCGCGTGAGCGCTATGCGGCGAGGATAATGGCGGCCTTGCAACGATATGCGAGGCACCTGAAACAAAGCACACGGTCAAGGCGGTGCTACTCTGTAGAAAGATGTGGTAGAAACTCCGTCGCCGACCTACGCGATTTAGTTGGCTAGCCAGAGAGAGCACCGCGCCATCTCCGGCGATACTGCGTGTAAGCACAGCTTTTTTCCGCGGAAGCCAGCTGCTAGGCCTGCATAAGGAACAAGAACCACCTCTGCGCGGCGACCCACGCGAACAACGCACTACTTGCAAACGCGGGCCTCCTCGGTGGAAGCCAGCTCGATAACTAAATAAAAAATAGCATGTCAAGTGGCATTCCATTACGTCATTTTGATGGAACCATGTCACGTGGCATTGCGTTACGTGATTTCGGCGGGAACATGTCACGTAGCATTGCGTTACGTGATGTTGCCGAAAACAAGCGCCGTTCAGCAGCTGATTTTTCTGCTGGATAAAAAGATATTTCTCCGAGCGACTTGTGGTAGTTGCACTTCCGAAAGCAGAAGACGCGGTCCTTACTACAGCGCAAGCAAAATTTTTAACAGTCCCCTTCATTAACACTAAGAGGGGAAGAAGCCCACGCTATCTCACGATATATTTGATAAATTCGCGTTGATGAAACCATTTTATTGAAACATTTATTGTTCGTGGGATTTAATTTTTGCTGTTTCCCTCCCCATTTGTTCAATAGATATTTCATTCAAAGATATTAAATTATTATGATGATTATTAGGCTGGCATCACTCAATTTACTTTTCAAATGATCGTGGTTCTCTTACAAGCCGTCTGGCGAAGACCGTAGATATCTGTCTTGTCCAAGAGGAACACAAGCCGAGTGCGGACGTTACTAACTTTGTGTGCTATGGTCGGGACCTTAATCAGGCTCTAGTGAAATAGGAGAGGGCTGTGCTCTTCAGAAAGAAGTCCTGAAATAATTTGGTTGGCTTAACCGGACCACCACCCGGACCTGCATCATAAACACGGTCCTGAGAAGCTAATTAGTGCGAGTCATGGGCCTACTAATCTGACTCTTCAGGTCTAAAAGCTGAATCTCGAATTTTTTTAGGTCCAGTTAGTGCTCTCCGGTATCGCCTCGAACGCTTAACCTTATCTATACTTTGAATAACTGGTTGACGTCAAAGATTCGTAACCACGAAAGCTCCTCTTAAGTTCGCTTCACCTGCTCGAGGGAAGTCGTCAAATTTAAACTCCTGTGTATGCCAGCTTTGATCTGTAGCCCTGCTCAAGAGGACCCTCCAGCGTTCTTCGGAACAGCTGCGCCGTTAAGTATGGTACTACTGAAACAGCTTGTCTGTTACGACGACTACATTGGCCATACAACGAAAGGATGACGACTAGCTTGGCATAGTTACACCATTACAAAGTCTAGCGAAGTTTTCTACGGGTTTCCCGCGGTTTAAGCGAACGCTTAAACAGCTTCGCTGTTAACACAAATTCATGCAAGCCTACCGGTGTGTGTATTTTCATTGAAGCCTATCCGTATTTATTTTTCAGTTATGTTGCAAGGGCTGCACCAGCCCATTGGGATAGGCAAAGGCAAGAAAAGAAAGTTCGGCTAAAACCATCAGTTATGTGCGACCTACAATTTTTAAAGAATTATTTCAAGCAATATGCAGCAATAAAAAGAAAACTAGTGCATGTCAGCTTACGGAAAAAATTACACGTGCTTGTCCAAGTATGCCGCGTTCAATGCTTTCCGAATGGCTGTGCGTGGACACGAGAAATTCCGAAGCTGCCACTGCCTTTTTTTGATGTCGGAGGTCTCCAAATGTAATCGTTCTGGCTCTTTCAAAAATGTAAGCATTCTCCAACCATTGCAGAAGTGTTTCGTGAGCAAGGGCATGCAACATCCAGGCATAATATGCGGGGCGCGGTAAAGAAACCACCGTAGCAGCTCGCTTTGGAACGCACGCGAGTGAAGGCGGACGCCCTCGAAACTGGCGGTACTCAGCGAACAATGAATGTCGCCACCCTACACAGAGCGGCGGGAACACATTGAGGCATCCTAGTTTCACAGCGCGCTCATTGCACGCTCGTCCCATACCGCCCGCCAGCCTGCTCTTTCGCTCGCTTCAACGGCGGCGTGCTTGCCTAAATCTGGCGCAAGTCCCAAGGTGTCACATCTGCAGTCGCTGTGGGAACCGTAAAAAAGCCCCGCGCTGAGGTGCCGATAGCACGTCATTTCTACTCGCACGTATCGCCCTCCGCTTTGTGCGCCTTACCCTTGGAATCCTGGAAGAGCGATGAAACAGACTGTCTTCGCTGCCGTGTAGGAGTGTGAACGCCTCTGGACGCGGTGTTTAGTGGCCGCACTTTAAAGATTGATGGCATCTCGATTGCCGCAAACGAGTGCCGCCGATGGCCGTTTGATCAAATAGTGAGAGTGGTGAGTTTTCCTAGATCGCCGTTATAATGCTCGTTTGCTTCGTTTACAAGAAATCAATCGCGCGTAATTATCGTTATCCCTGGCTCACATCTCTGGACGCACGATATTGGGTGGTTTACACCATATCAGTGGGCGCAAGATATTTGGAACTAGTACCACCAAAGCAATGGAGCTCGCATAAGTTTTCCGATACAGAGCACACGATACATCGCTGCACGTTCAGCAGATCACGCAAGTGCATTTGAGAAAAGGCGACATATCCACGTTTTCCGCCCTGCAGCTATGAAGAAAGCGTAGCGGGCAGCGAGCTCCTGGCCCTGCTAGTGCAGACAAGGCACTTTAGTAGCTGAATTATCGCTCGGGACACGGGGGCATATGCAGCGACTCCATAAGTGACACATTCGGCTTTAGACACATTTCGACAAGCGCGCTTTTGAAGCAAGCCAAATAGCAGGCTAGCGGGTGGAACTGTACGAGCGTAGCAATCACTGATTCTCAGCGATTCATCTCTGAAGAATGTAAGGTGCGCCGACATGGACGCGAAAGAAACACGCGGCAAGATCCAGTTTTGTTGTCTCGTTGGCGTTCCCACGTCTCAACGTCAGCACGCCTAGCTTTATACTGCCGCATCTGCACAGCTGCCTCCATCCCGCTTTAGTTGCGCAGCATGCACTATGTTTTACAGCGTAAGCTGTTATGAGATCACAACAAGGGTCGTTTTTGGTGCCGTAGTTGTCCGCCGCCGCCGCCGGTGTCCGTAACCACTACCGCGCCAACTTGGCTCATCGATATACCGGATGGCCCGATCATTTGGCCAGATCCCCAAGCTTTTACAATGACCTTTAAGAAGGTCGTTCCTCCAGCTTACGCTGTCACTGTCCTGCGATTCCGCGCAGGCCTGGTGTTCTTTTTTTTTTCTCGTACCCGATCGTTTCCGTCGCGGCCACAGGTGGCGTGGCCTTCGTCCGATGCGAGCGCCTCGTGCGCAGGGCTTCCCCGCTGCTCTCTCGCCTCATCTCACGGAGGAATGCCACGCCGAAGACCACTACGAACAGCAGCAGCACGCCAAGCAGCGAGAGCATCAAGCGCCCCACGTTGTTCCAGTCGTCGACAGGCGTTACCCATCTGCCGCGCTGTCCCTCGATAAGCCGAGTTCTCCGACGCGTTCCGCCAGGGCTCGCGACTTGCGGATTACCGGCCCCGGAATTCGTGCCACCTGTAGCTGTTCACATGATGAGTATAAGTTGTCGAGACGCAGTGCACACAGAACACCAACTGTAGTCGCTAACGAAGACATACTTAAGACACAGACACACGCGAGCTAAGAGATGTCTCGCACAAGGGGAAGCGCGCCGGCCATCGCACTTGTCACAAGCATGCCACTATCATGAAGCTTGCTTCGTCTTAGTTACGACGGCCTTACACATGCGTGCACAGGCCATGGTATGATTACCAGAATTTCTTTAGTCTTTCGTTTTGCTCACCAGGACATTACGTAGGTACGATATCGATTTTAGCAGTCTGCAAGGTACAGTGGAGAGCACACTTAGAGGGAACACATGAACGCATGGCCACTCACTACCAGTAACTCGCCGGTGTCGCCAACGTGGCCCCACATGAAAGCAAGCGTGCCCGCGCGCAGTAGTAAGAGAAGACATGACAATTGTGCAGGTAGCATTTTCACGCCGCGGATACACGACTTCCAAGCACTCAGCAACTGACACAAAGCCACACGTCCCGCCTTCCAGGCGCATGCGCGCGCTTGGTTCAATGCGCGCATAGTTAATATACTGACTCTAGAGGCAAAGCTGGGCCGCGGAGGGGGGGTCCCTCCCGCGCGCCACCCTGTTGAGATTGTGTCAATGTGGCCAGCCTAATTATTACTGAAAGTGCTAAAAAGAAGTGTAGGTTGTCTTATGCCGATTCCTTAAAAAACAATAATCTTGCGAAGAATATGTGTGAATATTAAGCATACTGAAAACACTTCTAAAAATGTAATTATTATATTACACGATGCACGCATTTGCTCAATAAAGCGTGGTTTCGGATCTCTTTATTTCCGTTTTCGGATGCTCCCTCATTTTGGGTGTCTGGTATGACATATGTGATCGCGCGGTGACATAGGTTGACTGCGATGGTGCATTCGTGCGGTTACGTTGTTACTGTTACGACCGGCCCCTCCCTTTGTGACCGTAGCGGGGTAGCGACGGAAGGGTTGACGCGGTGTGGTTCGAGGGCACCGGCATGGCAGCCGGGCTGTTCGGTCATGCTTCAGCACGCCTCAGCCGCAATGTACAGGCAAAGAAACCCAAAGTGGCAGGTTGTGCTTCGAAAGAGCTTTCTGCACCCGAGATAATAGACAGTTTTAGTTTCACGTACGTAGGGACTTCACGTACGCAAATGTGAAGAGTCCACGTACGTTATGTGCACGCCATCTGAAACGCTATTAGCTACACGTACGCGACACGCGGTGAGAGCTACCACGTAGCTCCATCTGCTGGGAATCATGAACACTGCGGTAGCCAACTCGATCCAAGACGAGTATTTTAGCCAAGCCAGTGATGTGCTTTTATTGACGGTTGATGTGCTTCGGCTGCCAGGGCCCAACGGTGTCTTCTTAAAGATTCTTATTTTATAGCCGTTCTCTTTCGCGATTGTCAAAATATCTTCGAGCAACTGGTCTTGTTCCGAGTACTCCTCCTCGGTTCCGGACCTAGCAGGTGCCACCAAGGAAAAGAAAACTTTGTACTGACCAGTGTAGTTCATATTGTGCGTTGTACACTAAATGGAAACCACCAAGCGACTTACCTGCGAAGGTTTCTCCTGTCTCGCTCAGCGTGTTGCGCGAGCAGCAGGTCCGTCCGGTCGCGAACAGCGCGAGCGCTGAACACTTTTTGGTGCGACTCTGTCAAGCGGACAGCGATCTCTGTCCACCGCACTGTGTGCCTCATGTTTTCCTCGAAAGGGTTGCATTCCCTCACATCGCGTATCAGGTCTAAATCGTCGCTCTTCGAAAACCGAAGGCGCGGAACCGCTCCAGTCATCCTGTCGCCGTGTTTTGAAGCAAGCCCTCTGCTCGCGCTCGACATGCTTGTTCTAGCGCCCGCGTGAAGCTGTCTACGTGCGCAAGAAACGCACGCAAAGAATCGAATCTCACGTGCGTCCGTGAGACCAGCGCGCGGCCGCTATGTTCTGCGCATGCGCACTGCTTACACGTAGAAGCTCTACGTACCCAAAGCCTCTACGTACGTGAAACTAAAACTGTCTAATAAACCATGTTTAGCACGTACGTACGGTTATATCGGTGTTCTCTGTACGCACGTTGAATATCGCGCACGGACCGCTCGGACACGGCGATAATCCGCAAGATCGCACTGACAACGCCGGGTGCACCGCGTCCACTGACAATGCCGCGTGTAGATGTCTCGGTTTCTTGCTGAGACTGAGCTTCCCAGCTCCACCGAAGGCCACTGTTCCACATTCTAAGGTTCCATCGCCGGGGATAACGAAACGTGTTCTTTGAAGGCCTTGATTTACCAGCTCTAATCGTAAACAGGATAGCTGCCGCCATCTGTCGGCGCTCATTTCCTCCGCATAGCCTTCTAGATAGGCGCGCCTAGCGCCATTTCGGAGGCTATGTGTTTTTATACTTTGTTGCCAGATTAATACCGGCTACTATTCCCAAGGATAGCGTGAGCGTTGCAAGATGGCGTCGACCACACGGGACCCCTCCCTCCTATACACGGGCTCTATGGGGAGCTTCGCCTCTAGAGTCAGTATATTAACTCTATGAATGCGCGGCCGTGCTTGCTACGGTGGCGCTCAGTATATTGCGGCCGCTAGAGTGCCTTGGTGTCCCGCTCGCCCGCCTCTCCGCCCCGAGTGAGCACAACTGCGCCGTCGGATACGTAATCCGCCATTCCTGTGCCCCCGCTTGTTGAAGGCCGCGGTACGCGCACATGTGTGGACGCTTTTACGGCAAAATGGGGGCTGCAGACAGGCACTGATACTTAATTGAAGTTAAAAAGAAACAGCATTTAAAATGGGGTGTATGTCCGAGAATAGTACGAAACATGCCGTCTAAAGCTGTGTTCATATGCTGCAGTGAAACACGCCGCTCGCTGGCGTGGTAGCTTATGTAATGTGCAATACAAATGAAGTCGTTTAACGCCTGATGATCTTGTTCTAGAGTAGCGATAACGCGTTTGCCCATATATTCTTATACAGCAGTGCACAGTCGAAGGTAAAAATAATCACATTACAAGCCATTGCTGCCCGTCATCCAGGCTTTCACGGTGAAGGTACACTGCTTAGAAAACATCATGGGGCAATAATACTGAGATACCTTGAGGGTACTGTTACAGCTGAAATGGCGCAGCAGTATTTCAAACGAACTCCGAACGAGGAGGTTATCCGTGGAGCCCAGCCACCGAGCAAGCGTGTTAAAACTTGGTCGCCGCACGTGGCGATTGTGCGTGAGTGTGGTGTATGTGCGGTATACCTGTGCCCTTCTCTCCTCCTTCAGAAGCTCACCCCCACTCCACCGCCGGCGCACCTACAAGCAACACCACCTAGACAAGAGTCCCAGGTGGTGCTGCTACAAGGCACCAGCGCGTCTGCCTAAAGGAGGGCAGGCGCTGATATGCGTCGACCGTGAGGAACCTTGGCGACGCTTCACGAAAGGGGTATAAAAGAGGAGAGGGGTCTCTGTGCGGGTGGTGTTGCTAGTAGTCGGCATTTGCCTCCGCTCTAGTGCGTTTATCCCGGCCGCTGCGGTCGCATTTTCGGTGGAGGCGAAAATGCCAGAGGCCCGTGTACTGTGCGCTGTCAGTGCGCGCTAAAAAAACCCCAGGTGGTCAAAGTTTCCGAAGCCCTCAACTGCGGCTTTTCTCTCCTTTCTATTCCTTTCACACCCTGTCCCCTACCTCCAAGCACGCTTAGCCGTGCTCCCGACATGGGTTCCAGAAATTAGCCTCCTTTCCTTAACCGAACCACAATCATCGCATACAGTCACAATGACGGCATTGACCTCGCAACGCAGAGCTCAAGCGAATGCGTCTACGAGTGCCGGAGGGACCGTTCCCACTTCATGCCGCTGTGCTTGGCCAGTTTTCTCGATGGTGTAAAGTGCACGCTGCTTAGCGCGGTCGCGCGGTGTAAAGCGCGGGCCGGAAGACATCATTACAACATGACTGAGCTCGCAGCTCTGCTAGGCCGTTGTCTCTGCCGCTCCACAGTGGCATGTTACTTTACGCAACTGCACGCTTACATAATAAGCTCACATTTACTACAATTCAGATTGCGCTATATTAAAGGTGCTACTCTTCGTGTATTGTATCACTCATTGCTATTGTATTCATTGTTTCGGGCTTCTGACGAAACTGTGATTTTCTTGTAGGAACACCGTCACCGACACACGCGTGCACGCACGGTTTCCCTCGACGGAAGGCAGGTCAGAGATCCTGGCATGTTGCCAGCTTCCAGCGCGGCGTAAGTACGCCTCCGCTAGCGCTGTACTAGAGCCACGTTGGTGACTGAGTTGGGCAATTTGCTTCTCTGGGCATCTAGAGGTCTGGCGTTGGATTCCCAGTGCAAGCGCCAGGCGAAAATTTTCTTGAGGTTCTTCTTGAAGATTACGGTTTATATGGCATGGTTATATGGAACATGACGCCGACGGCGAAAACCCCCTTCAAGTGTCCATATAATTCTTGTTGCAGTGCTAACATAATCATAAGCCGCCAATGTCGCTACACCCTTATCATCTGGCTTACTTGGGAATCCTGGCTTGCGTGAAGGCTTCAAAATCTGTGGTTCTCCCTGTGCTTTCGCAGAAAGGACCAGGGCTGGAAATTGGCTGTACAGGGGAGCCTGGATCTTTGCGCGCGCCGACACTTGCCATGCTGGTAGACTGAGTGCGTCGTCTTATAAAGTTCTCATACTGCGAGGAACAGTTCAACGCGCTGCACAGAGTCTAAAACACTCATAACGCGCTTGGCGCTCAATATATACGAGATTATTGTACTCCGTGAAACGACATTTCGAAGAAGCGTACAAAACCTTGACGGCCATTTTTACTTATCAGCGCAGAGGCTTCAGTTTCGGCTGAGTCATAGCTGATCGCGAGTGAACACTGGCGCTACCATGCGATAAAAAGGAGCCAGGAGTTGGCGTTGCAACTCAGCCGTACTATTTGGCTAATGAAGGCTGTCCTTTAAATGCGATAAAAATTTGGTTTATATATTTCCATAGAGCGAACTATTCCGCACACTAAAGCTACTTTTTAATGAACTTCATTGTTTCTCATCGTATGTCAAAACAATGGCTCTTTCTGGTGAAAAAAAAAGTGAGAACACGCGAAAGAGGAATGTATTCCTAAGCGACGAAACGAAACCTAGTGTAGTAGGATTTTTTTGTCGTGGTAGGTCTTTGACTGCCATTGATCTTAACAGAAGCTCTGATTTTCTGCACTAGGCTTACTTGGAATTGAGACACCTGACCGAGATTTCATAACTGTTACCCACTACAGCGCCGTGTCTGCTGGCAACGGCCCTGCGAAATTCAAGTGCGGAATTCGAGCATGACTTAGCGCAATATACAAATGAACTCCCTACATTATATGCCGTATTTCTGCCGTTTCTTGAAGCATATGATTGGACATGTCGCAATTACTTATGCATTAAACTGTCATCCTTTAGTATATCTCAGAGCCTACGCAGTAGGCTCGAGTACCTTCAAAAATGTAGGTTTCATCTCACCAGCATAAATAACCCCTCTAAGTTTACTAGCATGACATCCGGCCTTTTATATTCTATAGCGATACTACAGCTTTTCTTTTTCATCTATACCAGTCACCGTCCGACCAGCATCAAGTGAGAAATACCACTTTTTCTGGTGACTGTGTTCTTTTCAACCTTCTTCACGACGCAGATCGCACCCCTACCCCCCAACTTTTGTTAGAAGAGATCGCTGCATGATGTAATCAGTGGCATGTGCTATTGCATTTGTCAAAATGTAGACTAATATAATTCTTATTATAGAGAACTGGCATTGACCACGGCTGTCTCTGGCCAACGTGAATAATAGCGGTGGTAATCAAGAAAGACGCCCACCCAAATTGATCAGGGCTTGTTTTGGCAGCAATATTATTAAGCCACTGCCTTCATATGCGTATAAGCGACCTGCGTGGCTCGCCTAAGCATAGCAATAGCTGGTTACGTCACACAAGAGCTCTCGGGTGATCAAACTGTAGGCAGTATTTTCCGGATCATTATCAGTTTGTTCTACGCATGAGACTACTGCTAGTGCTCATCGCACGAATAATTTCAATTTTTCCATGGCCATATTGGCGTCTGTGGATCACGGGTTACCGAGAACAGGTTTGCCAACACGGGTAGCAACATCTCGTGGCGCAGTGCGTCATCAGAAGCACATAAAGCTAGTATTGATGGGGCTGACGCGTCAACGAACTGCTAGGGTGTCACTGCAGGGAGATCATTTACTCACGATACTTTATTTTGCTTTCTGCGCGGACACTGATATATAGCTCAACGATTCCGATGTACTATACGATCACGTGTTTGCTTGCTTTAAGCTGACGGCGCAAAAGAATGCGGCAAATTAGGATGCCCAGTTCAATGCGAATTATGCGATCCTGTTGAAGGTGTCATTTCACTTTAGCCAATATTGTATTTGCCAGACATGCACACCTTGCTACATACCTTCAGAGTTCCCACAAATAAGTATTATGAAGTCCCTTACCACTTGCAGGTATCCTAGGCCGAATAAGCCAATGGCCATAAACGAGTTTCCGGGACGTAAATTCTCGACTTGGTCCTGCTGTACTACAGCGGAGCGTTTTGTGGCACATCTGGTTCATATTGCGGCGTGCGTACAAGAAAGCGCATATGTTAGTGGAAAACATGACGACATTTACGGAGTGACGAGGCGCTCGTGTGTCCCGGCAACAGTATCACTTGCGAGGAAAGTAGTAGGTGCCGCGGAACGACAGGGAGGCGAGCGGGAAAAGGAAGGGGGAGTAATCAAGGGGGGGGGGGGGGGGGAGTAGTGGAAAGTGCAGACACAGAGTGAAAGGCAATCAAGACAACCCCTGGAAAACGAGTGATGCGATAGCGGCGGGACCCCGATAACGAATAAAAAAATTACACCATCTTACGCTAAAGGGAACCATGTGGGGATGCGAAGCAGTGGGGAGATGGTTATGGAGATGGTGTAATTTTTCACGGCAGCGGCCCGAGCGCTCATGGCGGCGCTGCAAAGGAGAGAGAATGAGGCACGCGCGCTCCGTCATTTTCATACCGCGGAACTACCGTGGCGCCCTCAGCGGAGTATGCATCTGTGGTGGTGGTGGTAGTAGTGACTATGATAAGGAAAAGACGCTTATCTCTGCAGCCCAAATTGGGAGCACGGCGCAGCGTCTTGGGGAGGGGATAATGGGAAATGAAGAGGACAGAAAGCTAGGGAAGGATGTCAAGGCTCGTTCAGCGTGGGCGAAGTAAGCCGGCGGAAAGGGGAGGGGCGGGAGGGCGACCCGGACTCAGCGGTAGGCTGCGATGCCCGTCTCATCTAGGAAGTCCACCAGACTCTGCAGTGCTGGCAGATGGGGGCGAGACAGGAACAGCAAGTGGTGGAGTGTGGTGGCTGGAAGTCCCCTGCCTCCGGTAGGCTGTGATGATCCTCGAACGTTCCTGTGTAAGTCTGGGACAGGCACTGTCGCACCACCCATCGGGCGCGCCCGTCCGTAGAGTAGAGGATTCCTAGAGGAATGAAAGGAGGGAAGCGTAGCAGAGAAGAGAGAGGGGGGGGGACGCGCATGCGCATGGGGGGTGTGGGACGCGGGACGCGGGCGCCGCTCCGTAGAGTAGAGGATTCCTAGAGGAGAGAAAGAGGGGGAGCTAGCAGACGCTGCATGCGTTAGCGTTGTCTCTCGCTGGCGAGGGCACGTTCTCGTTCCTTGCCATCTTGGGCCAGCTATTGCGCATGCGCAGTGGGGGTGTGGAAAGCGCAGGCACGGAACAGGTTCGACCATAAGCTGCTTCGCATCTAATAACTGTGGATTGGTGAAAATAAGGAACTCTATTTGCTGCAGCCTTGCCGGGAGTGTGGTTTAAGGCAACTTTGCTCAGCGTTCGTGAGAATAGGACAAGGTGGTTGAAGCAGTATAGACGAAGGGAACGCCGCAGTGGACACTCTGGAACTCTCGATCACATAGCCTTATTTTTCGTGCACTGGCAACGCACAGTACACTTGCCTTGGGTGTCACTGCCTCCGTCGAAGTGGGAACATCCGCTCCGGGGCGCATACACAACTTCGTAAGTAGAACAGCACAAACGCAAGACACGAAGACACAGGAAAAGGTGCTGACTTATCAACTTAGCCTAAGGCACTGGTCTTTGCTTCTGGCCACTTTGCTGGGTTCCCTGAAGTCAGCACCCTATCCCCTCTCTGGTCTTCGTGTGTCATGTTCGTGCTGTTATACCAAGGCCGTGCTTGTAGTTACGAAATAATGCATGACTACCTAACCTGTCAAAAATCATTAGTGAAGGGTAGCAAAGCATCAGCAAGAAGAACGCGGAAAGGATTTTGCCGCTGTCGGCGCTCGGTTCAGCGCGAGCTTATTCGCAGACTGTTCGAACCTACTGTTTCGTGTGCGGTGTGTAGTCGTATGTAATGTTCGCGCCGTATGTGCGCGAGTCCCCCAAGCGCGATTGCGCGCTAAGGTTTTCACAGGTGCCTTTCCCGGACGACACCCAGCCACATTCGAGGTTTTAACCTCCTGGACGGTTGTCCTTTTGTCGTATTTCTTTCTTCATTTCTCCATGACTAACGGCTACCAATACTAACCGCTACCGGCTCGTGTTCCAGAGCTCTAAAATTCATACATCTCCAGAAAAGTGAGATAGTCGCCAACGTTCTTTTATTTATATTTCTCAAGAGGATGGAATATTGCTACGTGCGGGGAGGCAGGTGAGCATTTGCAGTAAGTGCTGAGCACTTTAGGGCACCGACTGTAGGCTTATAATTTGATGTCATGTGGTCGCGCTCACTCTCAGAAAAGAGCAGCTTAACACTGGGCAAAACATGCCAAGGACAGACCTGACCAAACTGGTTCATGTAAACCCATATTAAGAATGTAGAATAAACCAGTTTAGTAAGTAACATCATATACATATTGAGGAGTAATTACATAATCAAATCAAATTAGGCGAAAATAATCCCGCAACGCCGATGATAAAGACTAGGGACAACAGGCGAATAAGAGACCGCAATTCGTACAGCGTTCACTGCATTAGAACTGGGCACCTTCTTTTCTCCTATTATTAACACATTTGTCCCCGGCCAGGAGACACTTCAGGCCCAACGTGGGCACATTAATTCCATTACGGTTTACTTAAGCTTGCATTTAGCAACGAAGGTTACTGGCATGACTATGTTGTTCGTTTAACGCTACGTCAACACGCTCAGGCGAAACTAAAACCGTCTCATGTGAACTGGCGCTTTCGACGGCGTACTTACGGTCGCGCAACGCCGCTCCGGCGCCTTAGTAGGTGCCTTGTGTTTCGTTCTCCTCTTCTTCGGCTATTTTATGGAGAGTATATTAAAGGTGATGATTACCTTTGTTGAAGATGATAATTACGTTGATGGTACTGCAATGGCACTGGCACTCGTACTAAATGGATGGTAACTTGCCAGAGCTCGTCCCGATTTCAATACGATATTAGAGTTCGCTTTTCTTAGGGCGAATAAATCCAATCAAGATCACTGTGCACATTATTACTGAGAGGTCGTTTATTATCGTTAACAACGAATGTTTGAAAAGGCATTGCTCCCTACGTGTGTGACAGAGAATGATGATGATGATGATGATGATGGTCCTTTAATCAGTAGCAGACGCTGGACGCGCATTGGTCTTCCTCTTCCACATACCATCATTAAGCTTGGCGACACGTTCCTTTCAATGCAGTGCCTAGTGGGTGAAGCGTAGCCATATTGGCTGTTCAGGGCGCAAATATTAGTAGCAGCTCATAACACCGTTTCAACGGTTACCGAGCAACATCTGTTGTCCACGAGGACGCACGTCTATTGATGACGTGAGGGCCTCGACGACGTAGTTGATCGATGGTGACATCTCTGATATCTGTGCCGATGAGCGACCTTGCGGACCGACGAAGTCTCGGCCTTACCATACAGAGAGCAAGCCCGACACGCCCGCTGTGATCAAAAGTCTTTTAATGACTGGATGGAACGGTAGCACGCACAGGCCCGTGGAAGCGGCAACTGCCTCGTGCAAGAGTGAGCGTCTCGGTCTTCCTCAATGCGACGCCGATGGTGCTGTGCTAGCTGCCTCTACAGAGGGCTCCCCCACTAGAGAGGAGGAAAGTCCGACGAACGATCGGAACTGCAGGAGACACCATATATCTTGAGTGTCGCCTAAGAGGGAAGCGATCCGGGATGCAGTAACGTTGCGTCGCACGATGGTGGGCCCAATGGCAAGGTTGCTTCGAAATAAGGAGGCTTGAGACGTTCTAGAGCGATTGTGTCCGGCCGTCCGTTGACGTTGACGACGAATGTCGGCGGACGATGCTCCAGAACTCGATACGACCCTGAGTAGTACGGCTGCAAAGGCTTCCGCATAGCAGAGTTTCGCACGAAAACGTGTGTAGCAGAGGTTAGCTGCGGCGACACGTAAGAATATCTCGATTCGTGCGGACGTGTAGGCACGGGGCGTATTTGCTGGAAGATGTTTTGCAGTTGTAAGACGTAGTCTGCGGCTGGTGGCACAGGTGTTTTGGCTGGGGGATCGAAGAAGTCGCATAGCAGGCGTAGCGAACTACCGTAGACCAACTCGGCGCATGAGGAGCCCAGGTCGGTTTTGATGGCAGCTCTGATGCCAAGCAAGACGAGTGGTAGTTGGACGACCCACTTCTCCGGTAACCCATGTGCCATGAGGGAGGACTTGAGATGCCTGTGGAAACGCTCGACCAGTTCACTTGTTTGTGGGTGGTAAGAGGTCGTGCGGAGGCGTGTCGTTCCGAGAAGCTTGAGGAGTTCGTTGAAGAGCGCCGAATCAAACTGCCGACCGCGATCAGTGACTATAGTAGATGGGCAGCCGAACCTTGCAATCCAGGTGGACACGAAGGCTGCTGCAACTGTGGGCGCTGATATGTCGGCGATGGGCCACCGTGTGTAGCGGTCGATGCATGTCAGTACGTAGCTGTAGTCCTTGGAAGGTGGGAGAGGGCCGACGAGGTCCAAGCGCACGGTGTCAAAACGAGCGTCCGGTGGAAGGAAGTACTTCGCAAGGGGGGACGGGATCGCGATGGATCTTGGAGCGTTGACACGGCAAGCAGCAGCGCACCTAGGCGCGAACTTGTGCGCTTAGCTGAGGCCAAACGTAGCGACTGGAAATGAGCTTATGTGTCGCGCGAATACCGGGATGCGACAGACAATGTACCGCATCGAACGGGCGTCTGCGGAGTGGTGCCGGAATGAAAGGTCGGGGTGCGCCTGTAGAAGTATTACAGACTACCGATGTACCATCTAAACCCAAAACGACGTCCTCCAGTTGGAGGGACGTTGACGAATTTCGGAGGGTGCGTAGCTGACGGCGAGTAAGCTGACGTCGATGAAGGAAGGCTCTGCGGTTGGTGTGGAGACTGCATCGACTCGGCTCAAAACATCGGCAAGAATGTTGTCGGTGCCTTTGACATGACGGAACATTGTTGTGAACTGCGATATGTAGGAGAGATGTCGGCTCTCGCGAGGCGAGTAGCAGGACCCCGATCGGTTCATCGCGTGCACAAGGGGCTTATGGTCGGTCAAGACAGTAAACTGACGACCTTCTAGGAAGTGTCGGACAGCCAAGTACACGGCGAGTAGCTCGCGGCCGAAGACGCTGTAACGGGTCTGCGCAGGGTTCAGTTTCCTGGAGAAGAAAGCCAGTGGATACCATGTACCTTTGATCAATCGCTGCAAAACGGCGCCCACGGCGTTGTTCGAGGCGTCTGTCATGAGAGCAGTCGGTGCATCTGGTTTCGGATGTCTCACCAGTGTTGTACTGGCGAAGGCAGACTTGGCTCTTGTGAATGCGTTGGCGGCTTCTTCAGTCCACTGAAGCTCTTGCTCCCGTTTCGAGCTTAGCAGATCGTCTAGAAGGGCCACAAGTCGTCCACAATCGGGTATAAACCGTCGATTGAAAAACCGTCGACAGTCTGGGTGTATCGCTCCGCTTGGCACCGAGCTCCCGACTGTGTCCACGGAACGCCTGACGAGCCGCCCATGCCACCAACAGCACCGTCGGGTGTAGGCCCGAGTGCTGTACCGCCGACCCAGGACCTCGTGGCCAGGTCCACGACTTTCTGCGTGGAGTCAAGAAAGGCCACCGCTATCAGCAGCGCGCCCAGGCATAGACCCGAGTGTTGCCCTGTTTCTTCGAGCCCCGAGCGGCAACGCAATGCTTCCCGTGACTCCGGTGCCCGTGGTCCTCCTTGTCCCCGTCCCTGGCCCGCACCACAGTAGCATCATACGTCGACAAGCGACAGCGACGACCTCCCGTCCGCACTGACGCTTCACCTGCGTGGACTTCTTTCACACGTCAGCCGTCCAGCCTGGGTGAGACTGTTTCGCAATGGCTAAAGTGGCGTGCTAGTTTGCATGCGCTTTGTCTTACTGTCCTGCTCGAGAGTGTCACGGTTTGCTTATTTATTGCGTTGGTTCTTCTGTGTTCGTGTTCGTTTGTGTTTTCATAGTCACCACAGAAAGCAGCCTCGCCGTATTCTTGAGCACGTTGCCGTCACCAAGCGCAACGTACGTTCCTCTTTTCCTTTTAAAGAATCCCATCACAACTATGTTTCTTTTCCTTCATATCAATTTAATTATGTTTGGATAGCCGGCTCTGAAGTAGCCTACCTTCACACGTTTTCTCGCATCTATGTAAAAAAAAATGCTCCTTTCGTTTAGCAAAATAAAAAAGACTAAGCGAAGAACAACTACACGACATTACTGAAGCATACTCAGGCGTCGTCAATTTCGTACGCTCTTTCAGTCATAGCACATCATTCCATGTATGTGCGTCATTAGGCTTACCTACACTTGCCACACAAGTACAAGTGGCTGAAGATTTGCGAAGGTATACTATTATGTATGGTAACCCGCATTCAGTAGCGATACTGGACGCTCTGTTGAAATCTGGTTCCTGGATATCTGGTTTGTTGAGAAAGGGCCGCCACCGCCAGAAAGCAATGATAATTTCACAAGAGAGGAAAACCAAGCGATAATTGTTGGCCCTCTATACTCCAATGTGAAAGATCACAAAGAGGAATATAATTTAGAGTACACATTTCTTGCTTCCCTTTTATGCTCGTCTCTTATTTGAGCACTCTTTTAAGACAACCAGATGTTCGGAAAGAATGAAGTATGAACACACCGTTGCGACTTAATGTCGCAATGGTGTGTTCGTCGAACTGTAATATGTCTCATGAATTCGGGATCCTCATAAATTCACATTAATTAACGAAATCGAATCGGTACTAAATCGCGCTGTACGTTTCATCCTGGCTAATTATCATCGCACTGCTAGTGTTACACTAAAAAAGAGTACGCTCCATATTCCATTGCTCTCTCTTCGCAGAAAGGAATCGGGCATTTCATTATTTCATAAAATCTATTACCAAAACGCAATCCTTCGCTAACTTTGGATCCACCCGGCACCGTACGACTGAGCTCGCCATGATCACGTGCGTAAAGTCAACGTACCTCGTCACATCACCATAGACTGTTCACAATCATTCCTTCTTAAGACCTGAATCGATTGGAATAATCTACCTGAATCATTGGTAACCATCACCGATGGCACTCGTTTTAAGAATTCACTAAGAGTAAACTTGAAATCGTGAATTGTACCAACGGGTATAACTATTATTGGGGCAGATTGGCTGTTTTATTTGTGTTTTGATTTTCATTCGCTGTTAATAAAGTGTACTTTTTGTGTGTAATATTTACTATTATGTAGTATTGTTATCTTCACTGTAATGTCTCTAAATAATCCTGTATTTCCTGTGGTTATTGCTGTTCAGCTGTATTTCTGCCCCTCCCCTCTACAAAGTACAAATGTACTCTCAGGGCATCACAAATAAATCAATAAATACATAAATAAGTGAATAAATATATAAATGTATAAATAAATAAATAAATACTCTGGACGATATCGCTACTTGAGCTCACAAAAACATTTGACCCAAGACTGCAGGTGCGGGAACATTAGAAGAGATCTCAGACAACCTGTCAGAACCTGTACCCTTTCTTAAGGTTCCACGGTTCTTTAAGCTGCTGCTATACAGTCGTTCACCTAAATATTGGGCCGATCATGACACGCGCGTCATGTTAAAGTGTTGACAAGAACGAAACGAGCGTTCACGTGGCCCCGCCATGGTGGTCTAGTGGTTATAGCACTTCGCTGCTTACCCCAAAATTGCGGGATCGAATCACGGCCGTTGTGGCTGCACTTCCATGGAAGCAAAGCGTTCAGGCCCGCGTAGTGTGCGATGTGAGTCCACGTCAAAGGTGGTCCAGATCTCCGGGGCCCTCTACTAAGGTATATCTCATAGTTAATCGTGGTTATGAGACGTAAACCCTCGCAAATTGTGTTTCGCTTAGCACACGTAGTACGGAAGAAGGCAAGATACAGACAAGTGCAGACTAAAACTGAAATTCGTTCACACGGCACATAAAAACATGAAAACCAACCATGGACTTGAGCCTCGCCCTCATCAATTTTCTTTTATCTCTTTATTAGTGTTTTGATGCATTAATAAGCTCTGTGAATACATTTGCATTTTAATCTGCGCTTCTCCGTGTCTAGCTTTTTCTTGTGCTGTGCGCGCCTTCGGGAAATATCGTTCATGAAATGCAGTCATGGGCACGTTACCAGTAAAAAGTAACACTGTTGCAGTTAGTTGCCCAAGCCAAACAAGTAACTGTGCTACAGTTACAGTTACCGAGCTTCGAAAACTAACTTGTTACAGTTACTGTTAACAAGTAACGTCGTTAAATTTTCCGTTGATGTAAAATACTAAGCAGTAAATCGCAAACCAAATTATGCAGTTATTTAATAGAAATGCATGAAGGCATGCGGTTAGTCAAAATTGCTCGTGGTTTTAAAATGACGGTAAAAGGAACGGAAAAGGTCTCTCTCAAAAGCCCAATACCAGCAATCGTTGTGTATGCCCCATTTTGCTGTAACAAGTATTTTATTGTTTGTCGGGAATTTATTTACGAAATCGATTCGGACAGGCTGGTTGCACAAAAGACTGATGCACCTTCGTAAATGAAATAGGAGCTCATCCTGCGACGCCACAAAGAAGATAGGCCCCTTGGAGCCACATTGCTTGCCGCCATTTTGGGAAGTGGTTTTTGAACCGCCGATTTAGAGAACTGAAGTGGTGCGAGCGCCTGTTTCTAGGTGGTTTCCGCGTGGTTTGTCATCAAGAAATTGCTAGCCACACGCAAAAAATTAACGATGCTGCAGCGGCCTCTGAAGAAGAGCGTCTTTCGTCACTTAGGCCTACCATACTACCTTTCCGCGCACCTTTCTCTGCGTGGAGGCGGGGAGACCCTTCACCGCCCTTTTGTGTCGCCTAATGGCGGTGATTTGCTTGGTCTCGCCGAAAAAAATCTCTTCATTCTTCCTCAAAACATGTCAGCCCATTTCCGAAAAAAGAAGCGAAAATATGTCCGTGTCAGTGGCATAGCCATGGGATTTTTTCTCCAGGGGGAGGGTCAGAGCTGCAACTTTGGACATGGTCCTTGTGCATATATATATATATATATATATATATATATATATATATATATATATATATATATATATATATATCCACACGTTCTAATGACGTGTACCTTTGTTCATAGGTTCAGCAAAGGAAGCAAGGCGCATGCTGGAATAACTTCGGGGGTGCTTCAGCACATTCAGCTCATGCCTGCCTACGCCACTGGTACGTGTCCGGCACAGCATCGCGATACAAGCGATACATCGTAAACGTATTCCACTAGTGAGATATCTACCAATATATTTTGCAAATGTATCTCGATACAGTATTTACGAGCAACATCGCGATATTGTGGTAGCGCGATACTGCCCAGCCGTGCTTTTAGGCAGTGTTGATGCTGGATATTTTCTTTTTAAAAAAGCAAGTGACTGTAACAGTATTTCCCGTTACAGTTACTGTGTAAAAAGTAACAGTGTTACAGTTACAAGTTCCTCTAAATTAAAAGTAACTAGTTACAGTTATAAGTTACTGAAAAAACTAACTAGTTACCAGTAACGCGTTACCGGTAACTAGTTATTGCACAAGAGTTATGGAATGCTAAATCTCCGGCGAGGATGAAAAATACGGGAGGAGCATATAAGCCGCAGCACAGGGGCATCTGCTTGCTGTGGCCTGTATTTTTGAATCACGCGAAAAGGCAGTGCATCTACTCAATGTGCAACAGCTGTTTTGCGAGTTACACAGCCATGAACTGCAGCCTATTGAAAGCAAAAACACGAAGTGCAGAAGCGAAAGAGTACGCATTGCCTTGATGTGTTCTCGCCGCAAACTGAAAAACTAGTGGCGCACCAAGCGGTCGTGAATTGCATATACCATCTGTCGTTAAGCACACGATAGCAAGAACAATAGCAGCGGTAACAAGGCGCCCCGTGCTTGTAACAGGTACGTCTGTGCATACCTGTTTTCATTTTCCAAATATCCATTTACCAGCACTTACTACGCTCCTGTATTGCAGTGGGCTGAAAGTTTTGCCAATGTAAACGTTAACACACATTTCGGCGTGTTTCCATTTGGTAAAATTTTAAAACACAGACTAATGAACGCGGCTCTTCGAAAATTTACCGAAACTGTCGCGCTTTTGCGAATATACCAAGCGTTATATAAATATGTATATATTTTCTAAGTGCATACTTCATATCATTTGTTAAATGTTTTTGTTTTTGTTTGAGCACCGCTCAAGCCTAAGACTGCTAAACGTTGTCGGAAATGTATGGGGGGCGGGGACATTTGTCAGGCTCGCAAACCTTTAGTCCTCGTCGCGCTCTTGATTGCTCAATGAAATAAATATAGGCATTGAATACCAATCCCATTATTGCTAAACAAATCTCAAGGTCGAACATACGAAGGCACAAACCGCGCGCATTTCAAAAGCGCACTGAAAACGAAGGCGCAGCGCAGGTGCTTTTTTCGGTCGACTGCTTGAAAGCCTCCCTACTTCTCGGTCGTCTCTTCGCAGAGCTGGCGCAGAGTGTTATTGACCTGAGGGGGATCCGCATTGTTCGTATTTTTAAAGACGATACTCTTACTTGGGATACTTGGACATAGAAATTTTGGTCTGTCTTTCTGTTTGTCTGTCTGTCACACGATTCAGCCACCCGGCCAAAGTTTAAGCACTTGCCTAACGCCCAGCCATCTTAAACTGGTAGCTGCGTTCATAGTTATGAACACTGTCGCTCAAAAAGCAAATATTACGCATATCTGAGGCGCAACGTCGATGCGCAAGCTTTACGTGGTGTGTTAATTTACTAGAAACTACATAGATACGTAATTCTAAAGACTCGAGTGTTTGTTAGGCTGCGCTAAATATGCGACGCTATGCCCGAAAAAGGCCTCTGCTGACGATTTGGTGCTGCCACCTGGCTTCCGCCCAAGGATTCTGCATAAGCTCACGTTTCCCGACGGCGCTGCCAGATGGCGTCCATATCTCACGCAGCGTACTACGGCCGGCAGAAGTTTATCGTCTTTCGACGACGTTTGCAGCGAAGCACGCAGATTTCTTTTATTGCGAAATGGGCTTGCCCTTAAGGCATAATTTATGGCGTGTTTTGTTAAGTGTGGTCTGCAAGTCCTGTGTCCTGTATGAACTGAAGTAGTGTTTTGTGATATCTGTTGTCGTGTATCCAATGATCATAACTGGTCGAGGCACTGTGTCGGAGTCTGGCTTGTTGAAGGAGACGAGAGCGCTCCCGATGGAGTCCTGTGCATGTCCATATAAGATGGATACGCGGCCAATGTTTTGTGTAGGACGTCGTTGATACCAATTATATTTTTCTTGCCTGAGATTTTCTCGACGGGCACAACGCTGCCATCCATTCTGCACAGGATAAACTGTCTTATCGCCCATTTTATGCTTGCCGACTACGCTTCTCTTTCGAGCATGCTGGTAAGACACGGCCCCAACGTTTCTCCCCAATTCATCACACGTCTTCGCTAAGTGCACCTACAGTGCTATTTCCTACCCCTGGCGACTTTTACACTCTAATGGCCCGCTGTTACCTTGGGCGACCGTGATTATCACATGACTCCGGCAACATTTATTTCGCAGCTCATTCCCATACAGTGCGGTTTGAGGCGTGTGTGTGTGTGTGCGCGTGTGTGGAAATTTTCTCTTGGTAGAAGGCATTTCACAATCGACTGACGTGTGATTGCTTATAGATGCGTCAGGAAAGCTATTCTCATTTCATGAGTCTCCAAATTTCAATCATTCACTTGTCTTCGTTGCCGCCCTGACGAAGACAAGTCCGCTTGCCGAAACGTTGGCTTCTGCGACATTCCCTGTTCTAAATCGTATTTTGCGATTTGTTCATCGATTTGATCATTCACTTTGGCATTCTGATTCGGCTTCGTTTTCTGCTTCATTTTTTATCGACATCGCTTCGCCTTACTTTATTTTTTTTTCGTCCTTTACTCGTATTTGTTCTTCAGTCTATTGCATTAATGCTAACTTTGCTTCCTCTTAGCACACCACATTTGATACCCGCAAAAGGTTGCGGTGCGTAACTGCATACTTCGGCCCCTCGTACGCGCATTCCCGCAAAGCCTAGCTTCCCACAGGTGCATACATTATGCTCCCTTTCTCTCCATTGCCGAACATAAGCTAGCGCGTAAATTATGGAACGCACCAAGAAGTGGGACGCATGTAGGCTTGCGCATGCAAGTGGGTCGCGCACTCCCTTTCAGAGCGCCGCAGGCTATGTGATTGTTCTACCCCGTTCGCGGACTCGCCCATTTCATTTCTCGATGTTCATTTCTGCACTCCTTCTTGTGATGCTGCAAGCCCTCTTAGGCGGCCCGCTAGCAAAATACACTAGAGAATGGTTCTAGCCTTCAGCGCTTACAAAGCTACTGGTAGATGAGATACATGTTTCAAGTGAGCCATCTGCTGTTCTCGCATATTTGATGTGGCTTTACGTGTCAGATATTGTGGCTCGGCCCGTATTCGGAGGGAGAGGGCGGGGTGAGTAATTTTGACTACATGGAGTTCTTTAACGGGCACCCAAATCTACGTACACGGTTTTTCTTGCATTTCGCCCCCCGTCCGGGCAGCCAACCGGAGATCACCTCTGGTTAACCTCCCTGTCTTTCCTTTCCCTTTCGCTCTCTCTATCTCTCACCCATCAAAATCTGGACTCTGTAGCATAAATTCGTAAGGCAGCACCTTAGCCACTAAACCTTCCGGGTGGGGTGGTATTTCTAACCCAGAGACTTAGATAACTTGTCGCAGGTGTAAGCCCGCAAATATGAGTCTATTCTTCGGTATGACCGTCATATCTGGCCGCCGCGTCCTCTTCTTCTTCTTCCTCTTCTTCTTCTGCTTCTTCTTCTTTGCCTGCGCACATCATGCTTCCCTTGCACGCGTTGTTTGACCCATGTCTTTATCTAAAGTGCTGGACTTTGGTTTCGTTCATTTATAGTGAGGCAAGGAGGCGGAAAACTGTCGCGGTCCGTGAGTGCGCATAAACTCGTGAAGAGCCAGCAGTCGTTCGAAGGCGGAGCGAGTAGAACAACAGTAAAAAAAGATGAGAAGCGCGAATGCCGCAGTTTCTCTGTCTACCGCGGGGGTGCAGTTGTTATGGGACTCCGCTGCAACGCCCTCCCCCCCCCCAAAAAAAATGGCCGCATATCTACTTGCTTCCCTGCAAATGATAAAAGACGATAGCCTTCTGCCGCCCCTGACACGTAGCACCCTATCTTTTGCCCCCTCCCACCCCTCTCACTCTTCCAGTGATTGATGGAATGGAGACCTTGCTGGATTCAATTAAAACCTACCGTGTTCGCTTTGCTCTCTCGCCATCTGTTAGGACCTTTTATTGGTGTTGGCTTAACGCGTGGCGTCTCTTCGACGCCATTTCCAACACGTTCATCTTTTATTTACTACGGTTAAACGAGTCCAATGTGTATTCTTTATTAAATTAACTCCGCGGATCACGGTTTTCTTCATATGTCTTGCCTCAAGTAGGCCTGCCGTTTCCTTTGCGCTGTATAATGTTGACTTCCGCCGCGGCGGTGCTATGCTTACAGTGCTCGGCTGCCGCCCAGAAAACGTAGGTTCGATCCCGACTGCGGCGGTTGCATTTTCGATGGATGCGAAACCAGGGGCCGGACACTTCGACTAGTTTCGGTATTGGAAATTAATCGTCCGCCATTGTTTTGGTAGGAAGCGAAAACTCAGTAACTTTTGCATGTGTGGCCTTAACTTTACAAGCTGCGCATGAATAAAGTAATGTTATGCAATTATGTGTAGAAATAAAGTGTGCCCTCTGGTATTTTGTTTTTTTAACGCCGTATATATTTATCCAGACGCTGCATTCGTTGCGCCGACCGGGCGGCGCTTTCGCTCTTATCTCTTCTGCTGCCATTCCGTGCGTTTGCTTCTGCCGTTTTCACTGTGCACGTGTGGAATTTCTTTAAAGTGCCTTGAAGGTGAACATTTCGGTGTTTGTGAGTGCGAACGCTCTGAAAATATAGGCGAAACTGTGAAAAGGACACAAGGCGTGCTACGCTGCTTTTTGGTGCGACAACTCGGGAAGAAACAGCACAGCGAAATTTTTCCGCTTCCCAGCGGACGAAGGGTAAGCACACTTTTTGTTCGGTACGAAGAAGCAAGTGCTGTCCTTATCAAAACAGCTACAGGGCGAACCGAAAGATTTCTGCTGTTGCTTTACAGTGATATTTTTTTGTTTGGCACAGCGCATTTTTCAATAATGTTGTAAGCATATAAAGCTACTTGTGGACAGTTTCTCGTGAGCCGATTGACGGCAGCTGACGGTCAGACGGAAATTTCGCTTCGGTATCGGTTTTGTTAGCGGTGGCTCTTAATTTCTTATTCTTCGACAAGAAATCTTGCAAAGTATGTTGGCCGAATGCCCTTCTTCGACGAACTGGTTCGGATTTAGAGCATTCCGATAATCAGTTCCGTGGAGTGGCATTACCACATTTGAATGTTTCAGAAAGAAGCCCCCAAAGTCATTTACGTAGCAGCGACTGCTTACATTCCGTGTTACGTGAAGTTCGTGTTACCTGCGCTAAGGCCGAGCTGCGCTTCGCTTTTGAACCTGTGACACATTCTGTTCTCCCTTTCTCGCACTCTCTATATTAGTGTCCCTTTTACGTGTTTTTTATTGATATCCATGGTGGTATTTGTTTTATTTTTTTCTAGCTGTGACGTATGGTGGAATTACGCCAAAAGGGCAGACCTCGAGGGACTCGCACGGTAGCTAATGTGCAACGGCTACCGCCTCTGCTCGGACCACTTCGCCGAAAGTGCCAACGCGAACCCTGCCAAAACAAAACACTTTAGCGCATTTCGATGTCTGCGCAAACAGCGTGCAGGGTATTCTCTTTGTGCAGACATTCATAGCTCACATTGTTGCGCTATAACTGACTGCTACGATACACGAATTTTGAGATCTTGTACTTGATGCGGTGAAATTTCACAAGTACTAATACTGGACGGCATTCTTGCCACGAATACTTTCATTTTAATAACAAATGAGGAGGAAGAAGCTCCTTCTAGAAAATCCAGAAATATTTTAGTAAGTCAAGAAAGCACGCTATGCCACAAGCGAGTGTACCAGCAAAGTTGAGGGGCTTTCACAGGTTTGATAAGGTGTCTTCGAAAGTCAAATGACAAATTACCTCCAGCCAATTACAAAACTAACAGCACAGCTCAGATTTGTCGTATGCTTCCAACGTGACGCACGGAGCTGGGTCTATGAGCTCTATAAAAAGATGCATTGTATGATTCAGGCATATTAGAGGAATGTCTTGAAAACCAGTCAGAACAGGCTCGTTCTGAGCTATCTTCCCAGGCTTATTGATTAAATGCTGTCGATCTGATTTACCTTTGTGATAATTTTTCCATGTCCCGAAGGTGCGCGTTCCGTAGTACCTTTGCGAATGACTCTGTCCTAGCCCAGTTTCCAATCATGATTAACCATCGACACTTGCCTACACTGCATCTACTTTTTCTCCATGAAAAGCTCTGTCTGCAGGGTGACACTTGTTGTTTGATGTAGGATTGTAATACTCATCCCTAAACTGTGATTGAATATATCTGCATTACAAATGTCAAGAAATAACTGCAATATAGGCTGCTCTAGAATTCTGTAACGATGCACTGTTAGCAATACTACATCTTTGAACGAGGGTCTACGCGACCCATCGAGAAATAAAGGCATGCGTTAAAATGTAAATATAATTTCCTCAATATGTAACGGTACACTAGCACAAGCTGAGTTATGTAGGACATTAGCTTGATATAGAGGGTTGTTTCGACTAGCAAGTTTCGCATAAAAAAAACAAGGAGGTGGTTGCGTTGGGCTGCATGATCAGTTCATTGTTCACAAACGAGTTACTATGAACCGTCTTTTCTGGAGAACTCTATTGTGTATAGCCAATAAACGTGGTGACCCCTGTAGTGATATTCTGTATACGATGAATTGTGTGAAGACTTCACTTATGCTTGTGTAACCGATACAGAATGCGAACCTTTGTATATACTGTACGACATACACAGCTCTGTGCTATTGTGGCATGTATTGAGTTCTGTCGTTTGCATTACATTGCTAATAAAATCAGTGAATAAACCACCATTTTCTGACTACGCCATTTTTTTTTTTGTTCAAACAAATCGTCACGCTTCAAGGCTTGCCGGCTCGCGCGCATTTAACCGAGAAATATTTCCAAACAAACGTTTTGTGGACGTGCTGAAAGTCCGAGAAAATTAGCAACCGAAAGCTGTCGAAAAGAAGATATGGAGCAGCAACACAACCTGAAAAAAAAAATGCAAGCGGTCGCGCGCTCGCCCAGCGCATAGCAGACGACAAGCAGCTCGGCGCATCCTCCTCTCTCATCAACAAAAGCGTTGCCATAGCAGCATCACAACTTTTGTAGTGCTTTTTTTTTTCACAGTTTGGCCTACCAACCAGCAGGGGATAAATTGGCGCTAGTGACGCTGTTATCGCTTACCTGGGGGGTATACTAACTGACCTAGCCCTGGAGAAGATGCCAGAGGCCCGTGTGCTGTGCGTTGCTGCCGTGCACGTTAAAGAACCCCGCGTGGTCAAAATTTCCGGAGCCCTCCACCACAGCTTTTCGCTCCTTTCTACCTCTCTCAGTTCCTTTCCCCTGCCCCCACGGACGCTTAGCCGTGCTCCCGACATTGGCTACAGAAATTAGCGTCCTTTCCTTAACCGAACCACTGTCATCATCAGAAGCACGGGATGCTGCATTGCTTGCACACGCTTCTCTCTCATGGCCTACCGTACAGCTAGCGCAACGCCTCCTAAACTAAGAGGCGTTGGCTAGCGTCAGCTACGCACTTTACGACCATTCACTGCAAAGCATGACACGGAGCAGGAGCGCATTGGCGGTGCCTGGAAGCGTCTTTTGCTGAGCTTCCCCATATCCTCACCAACCCTGAAAAAACTCCCCAGGCCTGCGCAGTGAAAGCAGCGCAGTGGCATCTTAAGCTGGATTTTGCTCTGTCCTTATTCTTCTGTTTGAATCTTACTTTATTCGTGCCCCCCATCCTGAATTTTTTCCTCTTTCCATTATATGCTTTTTCATGCTTAATTTTGTATATCACCTTCCGCTTCTTCGTCTTCGTCCTAGAAATCCTCAAAAGAAAGCATGCGTTCAGTCCACCTTGCGGAAGTGGGTGTGTGTGTTCACTAAATACGTCGTGGCTTTCTTTCTTTTTCATTTATTTCTCGCAGCCCACTTCAGCTTCAAAAGGAAAAAGCATGACCGCGTTGGTCGTTTTGACAACCATCCTGGCCTTGGCTGTCTGGATTGCTTTACGCTTTTTCGATGAGTGGCTCCTGCGATGGCGCTGCCCCCCGGGAAGTCAGCTACCACCTAAGCCACCAGTGACCAGCATCCGAGGCCACATTGAAATACTTGATCATGACTTCTACCGGAAAAAATGCCTCCAGTGGGCCAAGCAGTGCGGTCCTGTGATCAGGTGCGCGCATTGTTTTGCCTAGCACCTTTCAAATGGTGTGGTGAGTAGACTGTAAAAACACAAAAAATTACCGCTAACAGTACGCAGACTTCACATTGAGCTCTACTAGGTCAGAAGTTATTACGATTAAAATATTTAAATATTTCGAGGAGCTAAATATTGCTCGGCGGAAACATACTTAAAACACTGGCCGATTAATCCGTTGTTGGAATTGTTTTTCGGAAATTACAGTTTGAAACTTGTGTCTTCCAATAACATTCCGGTAAGGCGGATTGCGTCTCGTAGAACCTAAACAGGCACTAAATATCGGAGCCGGAGGGTACCTGTATCACTGGGGTAACTGGCGTACCGGGGTAAAGGTACCAGCGACACAAACGCTACGATCGAAAACTGGAGCTCACTCCTATTCGTATAATGTTTACATATCATTCCATGGAACCTAAATGACACCTTAAACGTGGTACCGAACGATTCTGGCTGTGCCACCGAATAAATTTCCCAAGATCTTCTAAAATTCAGATTGTGTGTCGCTGCACACAACCCGCAAAATAAATGATTGTCGCTCAGGATCACTCGGCTTACTCGTCAACCCTTTACAAGCCGGGTTCATTCCTTCTCAGATTCATTGATACTCAGCTCAGCTCAGCTTATTCGCGTCCAGGCCCACAAGTGTCCAATATCCTGCTCCTCAGGGCTCATTCAGACTCACCAAAATCTTAAATGAACCGGAATCCCTCGCACTCACTCACAATCATTGAAATTCAGCTCGGCCGAGCTCACTCCAACTTAGACTCACGAAACTCACGCTCCGCCGATCTCACTTAGATTCAAACACAAGCAAAAATGGTCCAGCGAAAGTCACTCGAGCTCAAACCTTGGTAAATTTTCCTCAAATGGAATCCCTCAAACTTACTCGCAGGTCTGTAATGTATGTCATACGAACCTGCGAGTAAGTTTGAGTGCGAGACTCACTCACACTCATACTACGAGTGTGAGTGGGTCTGAGTAAGTGGACTGGTGAGTGAGTTTCCCGCCTCATGGTCAAGCCAGCATACCGGGTCCCCGTACGACGATCCGCGGAAAGTGCGCGGCTCTTTAGGTCGCTGCGTGACTACAGTCGCTGTTGACACTGCTGCCGTCCTACTCGATGTCCTCTTTGTCCTAGACTGGGTTTTCCTGTCTTTATTGGGAAGAAGCCCATAATATGTAGTCCCTGCTGCATGCGGTGGAATCGACGGGTGAGATTGCAGTCGCCTCCTTTTTGATGGTGCAGCGTAGGCTCACGGCTATGCGGGGGCGTTCGGTACATAGAGTGGCATGCACCTCCACGAGATTTCACGTACTCGTGACCATGAAGGACGCAGCAGGCTTCAAAGCGTAGACGGTCGAACTGTTGATTTGGCGAAGCTGTGCGTAGCGTAGAACAACAAATCGCAAAGCGAGACGACAGTGGCGCGAACAGTCGTCTGTCTACGATAAAAAGAAAGCTGACGAGAGGTGAAATACGTCAAATTTTATATATTGGTCACAGCGCGCTCTGGTATTATCACTGACATCCACTAGGATATCAGCCTCGGCCATGCCAAGTTTGTAGAACTGTCGACACCATTCCCAAAGCAGCATGCAAGGTGAGCGCGGCACGCACTGCGAGTCACAAGAAAGTGATAAAGGTGATCCGCTTGAACAAAAAAGTGCTTCTGTCAGTACGTACGTAACGCTCTGTATGTCTTCCAGGCTCAAGATCAATTTCTGCAATATCGTCATTTTGAATGACATCAAAAGCATCAACAAGTTCTGCAACACAACGGAACTACTTTACCGCTCAACCTCTTTTGTCGGCTATCGTGAGAACAGTCAAGGTACCGTATGCAACCTTTTTTCTCCCTCTCTCTCTCTTGCCCGCCTCGTTGTTCCAGTGGCTATGGCCCTCGGCTGCTGATCCGAGGGCCGCGGTATCGAATCCCGGCCGCAGCGGCTGCATTTCGATGGAGGCGAAATGTTGACGCCCGTGTACTGTGCGATGGTAGTGCATATTAAAGAACCCCAGGTATATATATATATATATATATATATATATATATATATATATATATATATATATATATATATATATATATATATAAAATTGATGTCGTTACCCTCAGGGCCCGAGGGCATTACAGAGGGGAGTGGTACATTTTACCATACATTGTTCAACAAAGCATCAAGTAAAAGAACTCAGGTGAGTGAAGAAAATACAAGTAATCATTATACAGCAACAATGGCAACAAAAACTAAGTGCAAAAAGTAACTCAAAAAGCCGAAAATATGCATGTGAATCAGGAACACGAGCAAAACAAAAAATTGATCACGCGCTATAAAAAATGCGCATATGACTCCAATCACACCATTTCTTTGTGACGACAATTGGCTAATCAAAGCATCTTTGAACCTGGCGTTGTCAGATATTTCGACGACGGAGCAGGGAAGGTGATTCCACTTTGTTGACGTATCGGGGATGAATGAATTAAAAAAATGATTTGTGTGGCACGAAGGAACACCAACCATATGACGATGATCGGCGCGGGCAGAAACATAGCTGGGGGGGAGGGGGGGTTATCAAGCGATTTCTGAGAACAGGCGTCATAATATATCTTATAGAACAGGCAAAGGCGAGGTACTTTTCTACGTTGTGATAGCGGCGGTAATGATAAGTTTGCTTTCATAAGGGTGACGCTGAAAGTACGGTGATAATTGGAAAGACTGAAGCGAGAGGCCCGGTTCTGGATTAATTCGATTTCATGTATGGGTCTTTCTTGGCTTGGGTCCCAGACGGATGCAGCGTACTCAACTTTAGAAAAACTAATGATTTATAAAGGTGTAACTTTACGGTACTAGATGTACGACAAAAATTGCGGTACTTGAGGTATTTGCGGTAATTGCGGTAATTGAGGTACCTCTAGTACCATTCTCTACCTTTTCTTCTTCCGACCAGTTTGACAGCGATATCACTTCACTTCTCTCTATGCCTTGAAAAAGACCGGACCCGCGGTCGAAACTGTTGGGAATAAACGATAACTGCGAAGTCGTGTCTGCAATTTCACTCATATATATATATATATATGAGTGAAATATATATATATATATATGATATATATATATATAGATATATATATATATAAATGATATATATATATATATATATATATATATATATATATATATATATATATATATATATATATATATATATATATATATATAAGAAAGGAAGTGGGTACACGCAAGAAAAAGCAATACTTTTATGCCCAACGTTTCGGCCGTGCCACGGCCTTCGTAAGAGAATCTTCGTCAGAGAAACCTTTCTCTGACGAAGGCCGTGCCACGGCCGAAACGTTGGGCATGAAAGTATTGCTTTTTCGTGCGTATACCCGCTTGTTTTCTGATACGTGCCGGACCCACTGAAGTTACTGTATATATATATATATATATATATATATATATATATATATATATATATACAGAAACCTCATTCAGGCTCCGCTTCAACAACCACAAAGCCCATGCCAAATCTATTCCAAATCTACCTCTCTCGAAACATCTAAACCTCCCAAACCATTCATTCGGTAAACTAACAGTGACACTATTAGAAACGGGCTTCAAGTCAAGGCGAGAACGTGAGCAACGAGAATCATATCTAATATACCGGTTCAAAACGATCGAGAAAGGCATAAATGAGAACCCGGGAACCATCGCAATAATAAAATCATTGGCAAGCGTTTAACCTGTGGCACCGTATGTACAGCGGGAACCGGACCATTGAAATAAGACGTGCTTTTCAAAGCGAATCATGTAAACCTGTTTGATGATTTTTCCCTTTTTTTTTTAACTTCCTGACCATTCATCTTTTACATGCCTTATTCTAATTATTTCTCTGAAACTTTCCTTTTCTTTTTTTTCTATTCTCCTGGATGTGGCCAAACGCGCAGGCAGGTCAGTGCACGTCTTTGCCCGTCCGGGCGCAGACTTCTAGGCGCCATCGCCACTGACGTCACTGCAATTGTACTCACCCACCCCCACCCGTTTTCTTCCTTCCTTCCTTTTTTTTTCTTTCTCGACATTGACACACCTGAGGGAGGCCTGAAGTGTACGCTTGACTATTGGGTCCAGCCACGAAAACCACTTCGTAAAGAGGGGATGGAATAAAAAGGGGGCAATGGGGGAAAGAAAAAATAATAATAAAAAAAAAGGGGGGGGGGGGGACATGATGCCCGCATAGACGCACGTCGTCTGCTTTTCTTCCACTCTTTGCTCCGTTTCTTTCAGGTTCTCGATCTTGCCTGCCTTCTTTTCTTATTCTTTCTTTTTTCGTGTTTTTCTTCCTTCCCCTTTCTTTTATGAAAATCTCTCTCAGATAGGTATAAATAGAAGCGGGAATACAACCATAGGCATTCCTGATGAAGGCCGGTCTCCGGCTGAAACGTTGAATAAACGCTTTCCGCATTTTTGTTGCCAATTCCGAGGGTCTACTACTCATATATCTCTATCTCTCTCTGTCTCTGTCTCTCTCTCTCTCTCTCTCTCTCTCTCTCTCTATATATATATATATATATATATATATATATATATATATATATATATATATATATATATATATATATATATATAGCGTACACGTTAGGAAATAACGAAGAACGTGAGGAAATGTTTGGTTATTCTTCCAAAGTTGCGGCAGAAGGGCCTGCGTTCCTGCCGAAACATACATATATATATGTATATATATAATGTGTGGTGTGCGCGCACCCCGTTTGCTGCCTGATAAGAATGACGTGGTCTTTACCTATGAAGGTCCTTGTTGCGAAATTATAGTCAACTCGGATGTGCACTACCAACGGGCTACTACACCACCATTATGGGTTTAGTTTTTAGCAACAAAAGGAGTGGGGTACTCGCCAACAAACCATGTGCTCCGATTCTTCTGGAAACACCACCGGACAGGCCAGGCATGTTTAACATATCAGGACCTTCTACCCTATAATGAAGCACTTAAGGTCGACGTTTATTTGTAGTTCACTAACGTACACCTAGATTTAGCAACACATGCACTTGTTTCTATTATTCTTCGTTGCTTTCTTCCTTCTTTCTTTGGACTTCACGCTATGTTAATGCAGCCACGGCCGTGGAGATCGAACCGGAAACTTTGAGTTAAACGCGCACATCCTCTCACAAACACACTCATAATCACTCACTCCCCGTATAGCCTGCACTTCACGCTTTCTGCACCTTACATTGTGCAATGTTTTCACCACATGTCCACTGCCACTTGGTAGCCGGCTGAGGGAAAGAGTGGGTCGAACGGAACAGATGAAAAGAGTGCGGTCGCAAATGCCGCCAATGCGGTTGCACATAACGACCTCCATTTTTTAGTATTAGAACGGTAATAATAATGGTAAGGAGGGTACAATGTAATAGTAGGTAGAGGGCCGGAGGGGGTCCGTTCTTCGCTTGTTAGTAACATCGGACATTGGGCGGCGAAGGGTCCACCTAGAGTACCTGAACTCTTAAAGTGGTCTTGGTTACGCCAATGAGATTTATTGTGACGCCGCTATAACACTGTAACCCACGTGCTACTTTCGAGCGCTTGATGTACAGCAATCTGCTCTGAAAAAGAACCAGTGTCTGTATGTGTCAGAGTAACGATGACGTTATTCTTCAATACACATCCTCTGAGCACAACGAACGTCCACGAGGAGGTTTACTGAGGAGCGACGTCAAAGTAGCATCAACGGTCTTGCGTTTGCTTCCTCTTCTCTCGATCACCGTCCTCCCACAAGTACCCAACACCGACAGAATTGTGTGGCTCATTCATAACGCTTCCGTACGCTTCCATGAGGTAAGGGTACATGGAAACTGCTTAAAAACCAGTGATACCCTCCTAGCTGCTTTCTACAGATAGCGCATCCTTCTGCTTATTGGCTCGATCATTGTATGCCTTCCATCAATGATCCTGAGATTGCATTGTGCGCCTTTGTAAGGCGACAGTTGTAAACGAATGTCCTCTACCGCTAAATAACAACGCGGATGAAAGTGGTTGTTTTGTAATACGCAGTTCGATGCCTTCGCAGAAGCCTATGTTAACGTAGTATAACTACGCAATGCAGTTCATTGAAGTGTCTTTTCCAGGTCTAGGCATCATGAACGGTGAAGCCTGGTCAGCGAACCGAAAATTCTGCATGTCCCTCTTGCGGGGATCTGGCTTTGCAAAAACCGCTACGGAGGACTACATGCTGGTGAGGTGCCATCAAGAGTGACATGTCGCGCAGAACAACGGACTGCTGCGCTCATACAGCGTCTTTGTGTGTGTGTGTGTGTGTGTGTGTGTGTGTGTGTGTGTGTGTGTGTGTGTGTGTGTGTGTGTGTGTGTGTGTGTGTGTGTGTGTGTGTGTGTGTGTGTGTGTGTGTGCGCGCGCGCTTATTACTGGATGGAGTCTACGTGTTGGTGAGTGTAGAGGCTCTGTGAATCAGTCACACTGTCAGAAATTGTGGACGGTACACAAACTAGAACATTCTTAAAACTCGCAAATTTGTGGAACGATTGCGACGGTGCAAGCACTTATCACTTCCATTGCACAGAAGGAGTGGAGTGTAGCCTGTTTAACGGCGCAGGCCACCTGTGTGGAGTACGCGCGTGGGTAGGGAACTGTTGCACAAAGGGTGACACACCTAAAAGCGATCTGTGTGTTGCACGTGCGTGCTAAGCTCGTGCGTGTGCTGTGCGAAACGGACAAAGGCTTATTGTTGAATCTGTATTTGTTGCTTTCTTGTGCCCGTGCGCAGTTTGTTACACGAACTCAGCAGATGACGGTGCTGTGTTCGTGTACTCGCATTCCCGTACATCATAACGCTGAGTGCTTCTGAAATTTATGTAGTATTTCATTGATACTTCACCAACCATCCCTGAGTGTATGAGCCTGTTAGCAAATCAAAACATCTTATTCTCAAGCTGTTAACGACAGACTTTGACGTTGGAAAATGATATGCGTTATGTTAAGAGCGTCAACACACTAGTACCAAAACTACTCAAGTTAGAGGGTTACGACTACCAAGAAGCTAAGGAATAACCGTTATTTCAATGCAGTATCTGAACGCATCTTTCATCGAGAACATGATGTGCCCGGTAAAAACGTGTGGTCGTGGCCGCCAGCAAGGTCCCGAAGGGACGCGGTCGTGTGCGCCGAGCGTGGATCGTGCTGCCAGAAGCTGCTACCGCTGCGCAGCGAGGGCGCGGCGTGGCATAACTGGCGGGCGCTAAGCAGAATCACCACTGCAGAAACCGATAAGGAAAAAAAAACTGATTTTTTTCCCTTATCCTTTCGTCAGTGGGGATTACCGTTCTTTCAGTGTGGAGTGGCTTTATAGTTGCGTTACATACAGGTATGGGAATCCCACGTGGTTGGAAGTGTATTCTCTTGGTGTTAACTGAGAGGCCACAGTGTCGCATCGTGACTCACCGCAGCCGATCACGTGCTCTGTCCAAGCAGACTTCCATAGCCATTCCCTGTGCAGACATACGCCTCCGTAGCCGCACTCTCTCCCTTTACTGTACCCTTTAAAGGAATGTGCTCTGCAACACAATTTTACTCTGATAAGGGCCGGTCCACGGGCCGCAACGTCAGTGAAGCTCTATTGTTTTGTCAATCGTGTGCACCTCTTTAAATTATTCATTCGGGCTCATGGAGCACTGCTTTCATCAGAACAATATATATATATATATATATATATATATATATATATATATATATATATATATATATATATATATATCGTCATCAGCCTCTTTAGGTCCACTGCATGCAGGACGAAGGCCTCTACCAATGATTTCCAATCCACCCTATCCTGAGCGAGTTGGTCCCACTTTATGCCCGCAAACTTTTTAATTTCATCGCTCCATCTAACCTTTTGCCTCTCTTGGTATCCATTCCGTCGCTCTTACTGTCCATCTGTTATCTTTCCTTCTCTGACATGTCCTGCCCAGGTCTACTTCTTTCTTTTAATTGATAAAATAATATCGGCTACTCCTGTCTGTTCTGTGAGCCATTCCGCTCGTTTTGCATCTCTTAGCGTTACCCCTACCATTTTGCTTTCCATTGCACGTTGCATGCTCCTTTGTTTCATCTCTAGTTTTTTTCGTTATCCTCTACGTTTCTGCACCGTACGCAAGTACTGGGAGAATGCAGTGATTGAATACTTTTCGCTTTAGTGAGAGCGGTAAGTTTCCAGTAATGATTTCAGAATGCCTTCCGAAAGCGCTCCAGCCCATCCTTATTCTACGGAGAATTTCTTTTTCGTGGGTAGGAGTTCCTGTTAGTAACTGTCCCAGGTATACGTATTCGTTTACACATTGTAAGGATTCATTGTTGATTTTAAATTCCTGTTCGTTATCTAGGCTATTGAGCCTATATATATATATATATATATATATATATATATATATATATATATATATATATATATATAATGTGTGTGTGTGCCCGCTCTGAGCTTTCCAAAGCACTTCAGTTTCGTGTATGTGCTTCCTCTTGTCGGCTCTTTCTTCCGCCCTCTTTATACTGCACTGGCACGTCGTCTCAAGGTGTTTCTAGGTCCAGTCTAACGGCTCCTCTGTACTAAATTCCCATTCTCAGCGTGATATAGAAGCGTGAGTTGTTTGCTTGCTTTGGTGAGCATTTACTATTTTGCTACGGCCCATTCCTCCATCCGGAGAAAATAGCGTCTGCGGTGCAATCGCGAATTAGTCAGCCGCAATTTGAAATGAGCTGTACTGGGAAATAAATATTACATGGACAAACTTCTGCGCATCAGCTCCCCTGGAAATTAACGCCAAATCTACCGATGTCATTGTATGTTCATGTGTAACTAGAAAGAACCAGTACACGCATGCGCTCTTAAAACGCCTTGTCAAAAAAAAAAACAAAACTTATGCGCCGTACTTTCTTTCGCATGTCCCTCTTTCTACTCACGGACGACAGCGAGAGTTCGGCCACCTTGCTCGAAGCATTGGCGAGACCAACGGAAAGCCAGTAGACATCGGTGAATGCGTACTCCCATGCACACTAGGCATCATTGTTTCATTCTTCTATGGCGCCCAGTTGACAAACAATCATCCAAGGCGCCGCGAGCTCCTCCGTCTGATGAAGCAACTGGGCCTAGAGTTGTTCGCGGGGCCTCAAAACCAATTCTTACCGTGGTCCCTGCGACGCCGGCTCGCGTGGCTTCCTTTTACCCGAAATCATCGCATAATGAATGTGATGGCGAAGCTGGATGCTGTGAACAGGTAGGTACTCTTCGTCTCTTTCACGAACGTGGGAGGACGACGAAGAAGTGTTTCTTTCATAGAACGCTTGTACCGTAGTCTCGCTTGTTTTACTGCAAAATCTGGGAACTTCCGCTCCCTCCTTGCGGCAATGGATGACGAAGCACTCGAGGACCCCCCTGGCGCACAACCGTCACGTCAGGTCGCGTCTAGAAAACGTGGAAACACGTCAAGCGACTCCGACAGCGATGCCACCGAGCTGTACTCGGACAGCTACGACTCGTCGGACGATGACTTCACCCTTGTCATGAGCCGAGCAGCGAAAAGAAGACTGATGCGGACGTCCTCGTCGGCGAGTGTCTCTACCGTGAAGACCGCGCCGCAGCGATGGCCGCACACTGTGCTTTTTACGCCCGTGGACACTACGTGCAATCTACGTCTCCTGAACAGGCAAGTTCTGTCTGTGTATCTCGAACAAGTAGCGCCCAACGAGATAAAAGACGTGAGAATAAATTCAAGAAGGAATGTCCTGGCAGTAGACATTCTGCACCGTAGCACGCTGCAAAGCCTCCGCAACGTCACGGAAATTCACGGTATCAAAGTGAAATCAACGATTCCTACAGGCTGCAATGGAAATGTTGGTGTCATTTATGATATAGACATCGCCATCAAAGCCGACGACTTGCCCATATTGATAAAACCAGCCACAGAAGGGGCTCTTATCAAGCACATCACGAGACTTGGCAACACGCGTTGCGTAAGGCTTGTGTTTGAGGGCGACAGCCTTCCGTCACACGTTAAGGTTGGCCACGTACAACACCCGGTCAGCGCCACCCGTTTAAATCTCTGGCACTCCATCTAAAGTGCAGTGAGATAGAAGTCGCCGAGTCTTTCTGTAAAAGGATTGCTGGTGAGGCAAATCCTGATGGAGCGGTGGTGGGGTCGCCCGACCACCCTCTCTCCTCACGTGATCCTCGCGTGGAATGTCCATTTTCCATGGAAGAACTAGAAGCTGCACTGGCTGTGTGCCGGCGTTCTTCAGCGCCCGGACCGGACGGCATCACTTATCGCGCCCTGTGCAACCTGGGTGAACAAGCACGGAAGGCACTCCTGATCCTTTACAACGACTACTGGCAGACGGGCACGGTACCGCAGGAATGGAAATGCAGCCGCTTAATTCCACTCCTTAAGGCCGGCAAATCTCCTTTGGACATCTCCTCATATCGTCCGATCGCGCTTGGCAGTTGTGTCGGCAAAACGATGGAGAGAATGATTTTAACGCGCCTTGAATGGTACTTGGAGTACTATGACGTTTATCCCGACGCTATGACCGGTTTCAGACGCGGTCGTTCATCAACAGACAGCGTTGTTGATCTGGTCACATATGTCCAACACCAGAAAGCCTGTAAGCGACTATCTGCCGCTGCGTTCCTGGACGTTAAAGGCGCTTACGACAATGTCACCCATGAAGCCATTCTGAGCGCACTAGACGCTGTAGGACTTGGTGGCAAGATGTATACGTGGGTATGCAGCTACCTACAGATGAGGACGTTCTACGTTCACACAGAGAACGGCCCGACATCAAAGCATCACGTTAGCCGTGGAGTCCCTCAAGGCGGAGTGCTAAGTCCAACGCTTTTTAACCTAGCCCTTATTGGATTAGTAAATCATCTGCCCAGCACCGTACGACTTTCCATCTATGCCGATGACATCTGCGTTTGGACGTCCGCTGTGACACGGCTTCAGCTTCGTGCTCGGCTTCAGAAGGCAGTCACGACGACGTCACGTTACCTTCAGAAACAAGGACTAGACATTTCATGCGAAAAGTGTGCAATGGTGGCATTCACCAGGAAACCGATGTTTGCATATAACATCGCCATTAACGGTCAAGTAATACCATACTGCCGAAGTCATAGGTTCCTGGGAGTGGTAATTGACAGAGACCTGTCTTGGACTCCGCACGTGAACTACATGAAGAAACGGCTGACTGCTATCTGCCACTTATTCAGATTCCTCGCAGGGAAAAACTGGGGCCTGTCCATACACGCTATGCTACAGCTGTACAGAGTGCTGTTCGTCGGATTCCTGCGGTACAGCCTACCTGCTATCGCCAACACCTGCAAGACTAACCTGCGCACGATACAGAGCATTCAAGCACAAGCTCTTAAGATATGCCTTGGCTTACCACGCAGCGCGTCAACGGCTGAAACCATTGCCATAGCGCAGGATTACTCTATCACGACGCACATCGCCGTTGAGACCATGCGACTTCACCTCAGGCATGTGGCTAGGACTCCCTCACACCATCTGGCGAGCCTCGTTGCTGCAAGGCCCCGCACTTCATTCAGCGCTTATGTCAATGCACACAGTGCGGCGTTTACTCCAGGGTACACGCCTGCGGCTAAGCGAGTGCTCCCTCCGTGGTGTTTGAGTCTCCCACAAGTACACCTCACAATTCCTGGGATACAGAAGAAGACAGATCTACCAGTATCTGCGCTAAAGCAACTCAGCTTACACCTGTTGTACGAACGGTACGGTAACCACGTACACGTATACACCGATGGATCGACTACGTCGTCCAGTTCTGGCGGAGCGGTGATCGTACCAACGCAGGGGATAACGATTCGACTAAAGACGTCTCATGTCACGACGTCCACGGCGGCAGAACTCACGGCTCTACGTCGTGCGCTAGAATTCATCCGTACTGAGAGGCCGAGGAAATGGGCTGTGTTTTTGGACTCGAAGGCGGCGTTGCAGTGCATACGGTCAGCTCTTAGGCGCGGATGCCACGAGCAGCTGACGTACGATGTAATCGTGTTTCACCACCACCTCCGAGAAAATGGCCACGAGATTGACTTTCAGTGGGTGCCCAGTCACTGCGGAATCAGCGGCAACGAGTCCGCAGATGGCGCAGCTCGCACTTCACATCAAGAAGCGAACATTATTTCAATTCCACTCTCAAGGACAGATGCTGCAATGCAGCTTCGACACCTGGCACGCCGTCTCTCACTGGTTGAGTGGAACACACCAAACATCAGACGAACGCGACTGTACCAGCTAAACCCTTCCCTGCATCTCCGCCCTCCATCAGGACTTCCTCGACATGAGGCCTCGCTTCTTTGTCGACTTTGGCTGGGAGTTGCCTTCACAAAGGCATACTCCGCATTAATTGGAGCGATCGACAGTGCAACCTGCGAGATGTGCGACACCGACGAAACCCTGGAGCATCTGATATGCCACTGTCCGCGATTCGTCGAGGAAAGGAAAATCCTTGCTGAGACGCTACACCACCTTGACTATCGGCCACTGTCCTTACAGATGCTACTCGAACACCGCCCTCATCGCTCGTCGGCCCACAAGGCACTAAAAGCACTTTTACGCTTTCTCAAGACGACTGGTTTGCGTGAACGCCTTTGACAGTTGGACTTGTCCGACGTCTTTTTCATTATTCCCCTTCCTTCTCTCTCTCCCATCTTTCTATTCCCCCTTCCCACTCCCCCAGTGTAGGGTAGCCAACCGGACGCCCTTCTGGTTAACCTCCCTGCCTTTCTGTTTTCCCCTTCCTCCTCCTCCTTCACGAACGTGCACCAGCAGTAGTAGATATTTGCCATAATTCGCGAGTGTTATAAATCATTTTCCTAAATGTAGAGCTAGCTTTCCTGTCATACAGTTTGCCCAACTAATGGCGGCGTAGCCAATTCTGCGCGCAACATCTACAAACGTAGTTTTGCTTGCGCTGAGATGTGGCAAATGTCAGCTAAGCCCTCCTGGGGCTAAACGCACACAGAAAAGAAGCCTGAGCATATCACCTTGGATTTTGTCGGCATTTCAAGAAAGACTGGTGTTGGTCAAATGTGCAGTGCAGGCAAGCACACTTGTGAATTCTGAAAATTATATATTGGCGACCGCTAGCAGCGAGTGACGGAAACGGTGTGATTACGATGGTGCAGCTGAAAGCCACGAATAAATTTTTGCGTCTACTTCTATGGCGCATCCTTAAAATCGCAGAGGTTTCGGCAATTCGCTGCTATTGATATTCGGCCACTGTGGCTGCAATTGCATAGAGAAGCTCCTACTCGGCAGTTCGTAGGATTTTGTCCAGAATGCTTTAAGAGGGAGCTTTCCTCCACAACAGAAACGTACTGTTATTACTGCAATGACGTGGTCCCCGCCACGGTGGTCTAGTGGCTAAGGTACTCGGCTGCTGATCCGAGGGTAGCGGGATCGAATCCCGGCCGCGGCGGCTGCATTTCGATGGAGGCGAAATGTTGAGGCCCATGTGCTGTGCGATGTCAGTGCACGTTAAAGAACCCCAGGCGGTCGAAACTTCCGGAGACCTCCACTACGGCGTCTCTCATAATCAGAGCTGGTTTTGGGACGTTAAACCCCACAAAACAACAACAAGCAATGACGTGGCGTAGCGGCTGTAGCACTCCGGGTTTGGATCAGAAGGTTGGAGGATCGAATTCCGGACGCGGTGACGGCTGCATTTCGATGGACGCGAAATGTTGAGGTCCGTACACTCTGCGATGTCAGTGTATACGCTGACGTCGCAGAGTGTACGGACCTCATGCAGTTCGGACCACGGACCACATGCAGTTCCTCAACGTATGCGTTAAAGAACTGCATATGGTCTAAATATCCGAAGCCCTCCACTAAGGTACCTATGACTATGTTGTCGTGGTTCTTGGACGTAACCCAGAAATAAAGGTAAATAACTGCAGTGACAAACATGGCACACAAGATGTCACATGGTGGTCTGATGAAGGAGGCAGTAAGCAAGCTGCTCAAGACCGAACCGCTTATTAGGCGATCTTGTACCCTGCAAACAAAGCAGTTGAAGTTGAAATATATGTGCTTGTTCTTTTTTTTTTGCCCCTTCTGCATGGGCCCATGTGGACGTGCAGTATGTTATAAGTGAATAAATAAATAAATAAAACGATAGCATCGTTGCACGCATCCTTTATGAAAAGGAACACTCGTGCTCATGACTTCGGCTCTGCGGTGGCTGCATGCCGTGCCATATCAGCCGACAGATAAAGAAAGTACTTCTGCTTTTGACGTCATCTATTGGCAAACAACATAATGAGTCATGGCCGGTGGAGGAGCGCTACCAGATTACCTTTCCTTCACCTGAGTGTATAGCTCTTGGGGAAACAGCTCTAGCTTAGGCGAGGCCCATCTCGCGGAAGCGAAGAGACGGCGCTTTTCCGTTTCGACAGTACCCGCTCAGGGGCGATATCTTATAACGATTCAAAGAGTGGACCGGTCCACTTGGCGTCGCGTGATTGGCCAGAATCGATCTTTTGCTGACACGAGCGCGACTCTATCCAATCACGCGTGCGCAAGCGGACTGGTTCACTTTTGGAACCGTTATAAGTTATCGCCCCGGCACGCTCGATTTCGTGGGAGCGGACGACGCACTGCAGCGACCTGTGGAGCGAGCGGCAAGAAAGTGTAATCTGGCAGTATTTGACCACTGGCCATGGCTCGTTATATGACTTGCCAATAGTTGACACCAGAAGCGGAAGTGCTTTCTTTAGCTGTCGGTTCATGGCGCGGTCAGCAGTCGTCACAGAGCGCAGGCCATGCACTCGCGAGTTCACTTTCATAGAGGACGCCAGTGTACATTCGTCGATCGCCGAAACAACTAATCCGCGGTAAAATCCATCCGCTTTTATGCATGCGTAATCGCACATTATACCATTGTCAGCGACCAGCTTACAGCGCAAAGGAGACGAGGACGAAGCTCAAAGAAGGTGACAACACGAGCGCTCCTGTTGTCACCTTCTTTGATCTTCGTCCTTTTTGCGCTGTAAGGTGGTGAAAAATTGGCCGCGCATCTGCGTGCTTCGCTGCAAATGTCGTCGAAAGATGATAGTCTTTTTTCCGGCTGCACTACATGAGTCCTGACCTCATCCGCAGCCAGCCATGATGCCGTTTTCGTACCATTTCCTCTTGCCCGCTGCAATTTCGTCGTCGGTCGTCGCTTTGGCGTTATCTGGGCATGATTGTAGAGTAGGTTGTATTTCATCAAGCGGCCATTTATGTTTTGCCTTACTTTGCCTCCTCTATGTTCAATCGGCCGCATCTGGCTGGCATTGATAAAATAAAGGAGGCGGTGAGTGATATATGGAGGCCATCTGGCAGCACCGTCTGGAAACATGAGCTTGTGCAGAATCCCTGGGCAATTGCCAGGTGGCAGCCCCAAATCGTCGGCAGAGGCTTTTTTTTTCTTTTTGTGCATAGCGTCGCATTTTTAGCGCAGCCTAAGCAACACTAAGGCCTTTAGAATTACGGATATATCTGTTTGCTAGCAAAGCAACACGCCACCTAATACCTACGTATTGATGTTGCGCCTCAGATATTCGCAATATTTGCTTTTCGATCGACAGTGTTCACAAGTAGGAACGCTGCTACCAGTTCAAGATGGCTGGGCCTTATGCAAGCGCTTAAACTTTGGCCGGGTGGATGAATCGCGTTACAGACAGGCAAACAGAAAGGCAGACCAACATTTCTGCGTTCAAGCATCCCAAGAAAGACTATCATATTTGAAATGAGCTGTCATAACTACCCGAGATTTCCGTTGTTCTCACTGACGCACTAGCACAAGCTAGCAAGTACTGAAACACAGGTGTCACGCCTCCCGAATTTGTAGATCAGCCACGATCATTCGAGGGGCAGAACGCAAATTAAGCGTGTTCTGCACCTAGCGATAACGCGCGATACAAATGAGGCGTTGCCCTCAAAACAAGCTGAAAAAATCGCGCATGCCAGTGCCGTCACAGCGCCTCTGGAAGTCAAAGTAGGGATGGAGATGAACGAACAGGTTGACACTGTATTCAACTGATTTAGCGGACTCGTTCCATCGGAGTGCTTCGACGCCGAGCGTCCTAAAGAAATGCGGTCTCGTAAACGCCGCATGCCCTGCAACAATGTGAGAGAACAATTTGCTACGCGCTGCCGCTTCCGTTTACTAGAGCTATCGCCTTTGTTCCCGCAACCGCGGCAGCAGCGCAGCAGCCAGCACAACATTGCTGCGGTTTGTCTTCGTTAGCACATATTGCGCACCGAGGTATTTGGCATGCCTATCCCACACGCCCCTTGATAACAAGCCAGCGCCCCATCTTTCCGTTCTCTCCCTGCAGCCACATCCATAAATTGAAACGCAGTAAACAGAACAAGAATCAGAAATGTTATTATTATCACAAAGAGCAAATCACATTTCAATATACAGAAGGAGGTCCAGGAGTCGGAGAGTAAATTGGGACTTTAACCGAGGGCATGAGTAACCAAAATTAATTATTGTGCTTCCTGTTTAAATAGCAATAAAGTGTGGCTCGTGCCCCCCTTGGATGTTTGCTCTGGGGAACTCCAGCTACAATGAAGAAAGGCGCGAGTTCATATATTTCACAAATGCCTTCTCCGAGTCTTTGCTGTCTTGAATCGCAATATGCCAAGTGAAGACTCTTCGAAAACAAACCTATTGCCTGTACGAGTTTAGGCACCTTCATGTAGTATTTAAAGAGTACAGTCGAAAGCAATATTTGCGACGTGAGGTGGGATTTGACGTTACATTAGCAAGTGTTCAGCATAGCCAGTAATATGGCGGAAAGACTATTTGGTACCTTCCAGGCGTCAAGTACGCGTCTCTGATCAGACTGCGGCCAGGAACTGCACCTATCAAGTGCTCACAAGCATTTCATAGCAGGCTATAGAGAAGCTAAACGGGCCTTTCCCTTCTTAACAAGGTTTGGATAAGTTAAACGCCAGCAGAATGTTTATTTGTTATGCCATCTCGGACAACCGTTACGTGCTCGTTTTTCCAGGCAGGAATTTCAGGAATACAAGGCGCGAACGTGTGGTGATGACACCAAGGATTTCGTTCTGGCATATACTAGAAAGATTGAAGAAAGCAAAGTTGAATGTAATGCCTTATTCAGAGGTAAGTTCTACAATTTTACAAAGCTCTCATGAATTCTTTCGGATGTATACCTGCCGATTGTTGTGATCATCACGGTTTCTTTCGTGAAGGCTCCATTTCAATTCCTGATATATCCTAGAAAGGAATGCAATTTCTCTCCTGGGCGCAGGTTGCTCCTTAGAGTATGTGTGCTATCCCCTTGTTCTGCACCGCACGTTTAATCCTTTCACAATGCTTTGAATTTGTGCATGCCTACCTCTATTTAATCACTTTTGAATAATTACGCGGATCGTCAAATGTTCCTTTTACATAATTTACTTTCTTATATCGCATCTATCTCAGGCAACCCTAACCTTGATGTTTTTTAAATGAGTTAAGTTTGACCACGATATTTTTTTTCTGATTCCGTAAAAGCCCCCGCCCGAATGTCAATGTGACGTGCTGAGCAAGAAAATAGCTTTGTCAAGTGCTAGCGCCGCAGTACAAAACCAGTTACCTTGACGTCCTCTATAGTACATTACTTTATGATTAGAGAGAGCTTTTCAAATAGGCGTAGTTGAAATGCACCTTGTTTCTGCGCAGATGACTACCTTGTTGGTAACCTAAACGTCTTCCTCTTGGCCGGGACCTTAGGCCCAACTAGGGCGATGATGTGGCAGATGTTGAATTTCGCCAGAAATCCAGACACAGTGCAAGCACGTGTGCAGCGTGAAATCGATGACGTGATAGGACAGAAACGCCTTCCAACGTGGAAGGACAGAAAGCGGATGCCGTACACGTTGGCCTGCGCCTGGGAGATGGACCGGTGGAAGACGTCTATACCGTTCGGCGCTTCAAGAGAGTAAGCATGCGCACATTACGAAAGCGTGTGTGACTTTTGCGTCATGGTGCCATGAACATCACAGAATTACTGAGACTTAGGCGGAGGGCTTAGAAGAATACCGGTAACGGCTCTTACTAATATTTTCTTCGTAGTCATGCCAACGGAGGGTGAATAGGAAGTGCTGTAAGAGAAACGTAGCTTCGCAAGGTGCGAGCGTCATAGGTTACAAAATGTATTTGGTAGCTCCGTCGTAGGAATCAGCATAACAAGAAAGTGAAAACTGTCTTCGCGAAGATGAATACATCAGTAGCAATCGAAGGTAGGGTGAAAGGTTGCATAGTCTTCACATGTTAACACGTTGCATGTCGACATCAGTGGCACCTGGACTACGCACAAGGATCTTCGACAGTAGCACCAAAGTGAAAGTTCGAAAACGACTCACATTTCTCCGCAGACACTGTAGTGCATGCACCTGAGCCCTGCGCAAGCCTGGCATAATGCAGGAGCGTTCGCAACCGGTGAAACCTTTCAAGCGAAACTGAGCTCTTTTCCAGCGGATCGTTTTGTGAATGCACACTTCGCTTTGCTTGTCGACGGCCATAATAGTGCTCCCGAATCAGTGCGTGCCGCTACACAACTGGCTACCATATACGCCACAAAGGACAAGTCATGTAGCGGCCATGCTTGTACATTGCCCCAGCAACGCGCCGGCAGGACTTCCCTAACCTCCGTTGCCACAGAGGCGCTGAGGCTGCCGAAGCGCTTACTGCCGGCGCGATTTTGTAGTCGGCAATCTACTGCTTCGCTCTAACGTTTAGAGAGGGCAGTACCAAGAAAGCAGTGAAAGGTAGCCGGTGTTAATTCAGGAGCAATTTTGCTTGCTAAAAACCTTCGCTTTAATCGGAATTCAGTTTGATGCGAATTGTAAAACGGTGTAGTGGAGGTATAAGGCCCGTCTGTTCCTCCCATGTGTAGGTGGTGCGATCGGCAGAGCTCCTGTTGTCACATCCCGGGCGGTTGAGGATTCGAATGCTAGCGCCTGGTACTTTTTCAACATTAAATGTGTATTCATTCTTTCAGACCTGCACTTCCGTGACGGAAGTACGCCTTCGATCTTTTGGTGGACACCGCCATAAAGCATTTTCGTGTTAAACCAGTCACTTCCTTCCCTCCCAAACATGATTACACAGCTGAGCTGGGGCAAGAGTGCCAAGTTCACTGTAACTCTCATGCAGCACTATTAGTGTCACCATCGCCATCATGTAGCGGTGATCTGATGGCAAGGATGTGGCTATAGTGAGTGGAGGGCATGCGCAGCACCGTATTTCCTTTCGCACAACCCGACACTTTCTCACATGATCTCTTCCTATATTTTTGCTTCGCATAATCTAGCACTGTGGGCAGTTGGTCAAGTGCTAGAGCTGGTCTACTTTTCCCTTCTGCGTGGGAACTCCGCTGTTAAGTGCGAAGGTCGTCCCATACGGCTCTATCTCTACCTCAAACAGCCCCGCTTTTAATAAATACACGAATGTCTCCCATTGTTCTGCTGGGCCTCTGAACACGGCACCACGCCTTGTCTGTGTAGGAGCGCGATCCTGTACATGCAGTATAGCTTCAGCGAAAATTCTTACCGTACGAGATTCCTCGAGGCTCGCGCATTCGCGGACATAGAAGAGACGCCTGCGTGCCCCCAGCAAGAGGGCACGCAGGCGTCCTCTCTTCTCCTCTACAAACGGGACATATTTAACACACAGCAACCCGAATTCACTTTGCTACAGCTGCCGAAGATTCGTTTTATTGAAAGAGAGGTGCAGGAACTCAGACGCCAGTTTAGTTTAGGCGACATGTAATCAAGAGTTGTATATTCCAGGATGCTGGAACAATCCGCCACTTATGATACCGCAGGAACTGCGGTAATAGCGCAAAGACTAGAAGCTCTAGTGTGCGCCGTCACTCCAGTGGAATTTCTGGTGTATATTTGTAGTGTGCATTTCGGGTGTGGTTCGTGTGTGTTCACGTGTAGATAGATTACATACGTGACGCCTGCAGTGGAGGTGCCCATTTAATCGGTATATAAATAATAGTTTGTCGCATTGCTACTTATGCTATTGATTGGGTGGCTACGGCAATATTTATTACTCTCGCCCTTACATTGCCTTCATCTAAGCCAGTCCAATCACAGATTGAATCGAGCAGGAGCAGCATGGTAAGCGATACATCTAATGCACAGTTCTTTGGCGCACTTTTAGATGCGCAGAGGACGTTGCTGTCGGGGAATTCTTCATATCCAAAGGCACAGTCGTTATCCCGAACATTTGGGCAGTCCACAATGATCCTGCTTCCTGGAAGGATCCTGCAACATTTAAGCCTGAACGCTACTTCAGGGAAGACAGAACACTGCCACCACACAGGCCCGAACATTTGATACCCTTCTGCGTTGGTAGGTGATTTCTCTACAACATATTATACAACACGTGAGTGACACGGGAAAGTATGAGAGTGTGATGCAAAAGCGACACACTGCTCAATGGCGCGCATTGCAAGGATTTCTTTTACCACACGCACAATGCTAAAATGCATAAAGAGAGTTTGGATACCGAGACCATTGTAAGGCAGAAGGGAACTTCTCCGGGGCTCTGAACACCTTGGCTAAGTGGTCTCGATGAAAAAGTAAGCGATTTCGATCGCGACACCCTGATAGAACAGGTAAATTTGTGTTGTTTATATCTCAAGCTACACAATTAGGTCGCGCAGTAGTAATTAAATGACAACTATGTTTGACGGATCTGCCCCAGGCCAAGTACGCCTGCACGCAACTCGAAAGGTCACACTTTTCAGGCTCAATAATTTTGTTGGTCCCGATGTCCCTGTAGTAGCAAGGACGTTATCACGAATTATCCGGTTGTCTCGATTCTCATGAAGCCCAGCTAACCGTCCCCGCAGGTTTCCCACTGGTTGGTTTGGGCAGCTCTGGCTACATTGAGATGGGGAAGGCCGAACGGCAGAGCAGGAACACCTGCGTGGTGCATTCACAAACGCTGCCTGAGCTCGGTTCCTCAGTCATTCTAGCACTGCGCGTTGTCAAATTTGTGGAAGCCGTGACATGTCACGACAATGCCAAGAATCGAAGGCCTCCACGCAAATCAGATGAAGGAATCAGCCCGCGGGACGAAATTTCTTTTCTTAAATAACGGTTATGAGCGCTAGTTAGTGCGCCTCAGAAAAAAATCGTGGTTCGTGTTTATTGATCCTTGTTTTGGTTTCCAACATTGTGTAATCAGCCCTGAACACAAAGTGGAAGATTGACCCTTGTCAGCTTGTTCCACTCTCGCTTCGAAACAACAGCACTGTGACGGCAATCACATTGTCATGTGCCCTTTATGCTTTCTTTTCTTTTACTCTCTTTCCGTTTCAAGGTATATATTATACCTTGAAATATATGATGCTGTGGTCTGGACGTTCGTCATGCAGTCGTGTTGTGCCATAGCAATTATGGTATACAGCCCATTAACGAAACGCGTGGCATGTAAATCATGCCGCTCTTGACATGCGTGTTATGATTTTCATGTTACGACCTGTCATTTATGTTCGTCATCCGGTCATGTTGTGGCAAGCCAATTTTCGTATATCTCTCATTAACGAAGGAGCCAGGAGAACACCAAGACCGTGGCGCGTAAATCATGCCGCTCATGACATGCTTCTCATGATTTTCCCGTTATGATCTGTCATTTATGATCGTCATGCAGTCATGTTGTCCCATACGAAGTTTCGTATGCATCCCAATAACGAAGCGGCCAGGACAGGAGAGCACCAAGGCCGTGGCATGTAAATTATGCTGCTCATGACATGCATGTCATGGTTTTCATGTTCTAACTTGTTACTTATGTTCTTCATGCAGTCATGTTGTCGCATACCAATTTTCGTATACATCTCATTAACGAAACGGCCAATAGATAGATAGATAGATAGATAGATAGATAGATAGATAGATAGATAGATAGATAGATAGATAGATAGATAGATAGATAGATAGATAGATAGATAGATAGATAGATAGATATGCTCAAAGTTGCTGAAGTTCGCTAAGAAATGCTTCGCATTCGAGATATGTCATCGGGCTGAGGCAGCGAACCTACCTACGACCGCCGGGGTTACGAATCCGGCGCGGTAACAATTCAGCCGCTGTCATCTCCGTAAGAGGCACGATTTCAGAGTTGCTGCTCGTAAATAAGTATAGCTTCAGCGAACAACGCGTGCCTTAATACGTGCACGCATGGCCACAGTCCCGCTACCACAGCATGTGACGTCGCACTTTCCTCCTCGCACCACCACACGCCATCAGATTGTTCCGCGCCAATATGAAGAAGGTGAAAACAATGTGCCGCGCCAATATAAAGATGGTGAAAACAATGTGCCTTTGGGCGCGTGCTTCTTGTGTTTATGCCTTCAGCCCGCTCCTAGCACGTGTTCTGGGAGTGAAGCAGAAGTGGTGATCGGCTACGCTCCTTCGCCTTCCGCCACTAGTAGAAGCTGTCCTAATATTTTCGCGCTTCCCGTAAGATTTTCTAGTCAATCATACAACCCTACAATGTCCCTGGAATCTATACATTGCAAGGTTAAACTGGAACGCTTGGCAAGTGTACTTATGTTTACCAATCAATATGCCGCTCTGGTGTTCGTCGTTGAGAACTCGTTTATTTTTTTACAGGCCGCCGCGCTTGCCCTGCAGAAACGTTCGCCACTATGGAAATCTTCCTCATGGTGACTGTCATACTGCAGAAATATCGTATCGTACCTGAGCAGCCAGTCGACTGTGACTTCGACTCTCCCGATTTCGACCTCTCGCCCTTCAGTTCCATCAAGCTGTGCTTTCTACCGAGATGTACCAACAAACGTTAGAGAAGCAATGAATATAAATGTGAATTAGTTAAACGCTCGGCACCGTATAATGCGTGAAAAATAGGTCGTTCCTACGCGGCTAACCTGTGCTCACGGCGCAAGCGTTTCACATACTCTCGTGGTGTGTTTTTGAGGAGAAATCTTTATATCTCTCATGCAAAGATGACCTAGCAAAAACGTTTTCAAGAAAATATGGTCTAAATATTAACGTAACAAAAGGTGAAATCCACGTCTTGTTAAAGGTGCATGTGCGAAAATTGGAATGAAGGGTGCCAATTTCACTGATTGGTCATGTCAGTAACATGGCGCGCTCTAAAGTTACGTCGCTATCCACCATGATAAACACGCGTTGTATATGGTGGTATAGGCCGTACGTCATTCAGTGCTAACCTTTTCAACATAGTCTAAATTTATGTTCCGCTTCCATAGGTTCCGGGATCGAACACATAATTCCTGGCTTCCACTTCTCGCGCACCCGTAAAACTCAGTGTACCTAAACAAAAGCAAACACGGTCAGGAGCTGACGTAATAAAGAGATACGGATCTTTCGAGGTCCGAGGCCAAATGTGGGAACGGTTTTTCAGTAAGTGTTAATAAATGTTGTCTGATAACTTGGATCGTAAACATAACTGTAATCCAACGTTTTTCCTTCGTGACAGTTCTTAGGTAACGCGTATTTGTTGTAACGCTTTACAACTATCAAAGCAAGTGTAGTCTGAGCGATCGTCAGGCTACTGAGTTTACCTCTACACTAGTGGTTGGTGTGGGGTCATATCGGAGACACTGTTTTTAGGGGCGAAGCTCCTTATGGCATCACCTGGGCGGTTCTCGGTTGTCGATGCATCCTGCGTAGCCAGTAGCGTCTCCCTTAGCATACAATAGATGGCCCTGTCCCATAGAGATGCATGCAAACTGCAGTTGGGTGACGATGCACTAGATGGCGCTGTACGCATTCTGTGTCGTCATCTCCATTTCTCGTCTCGTTTCCGAGAAGGCGCTGTCCCATAGACATGCGTACAATATGGCGGTTGGGTGAAGGTACGCTAGATGGCGTTGGCGGTGCAGCTGCTCTCCAATTGGCTGCTGCGCGGGGAGCGCTCCTCTCATTCTCCGGGATCGCCGCCGTACGTGTCGAATCGCGCTTGGTGGACCATGGACGATGAGAAAAATAAATTACAGCATATCCACGGAGTGAATGATGGTGAGTGGGCGAACCTCGGGAGGTTCATCGTAGATCGTGCCGAGTTCTGGATTAATTTAGTTAACGCGCACGCTACGAATCGTCATGGTTCAACTATGCACAAGTGAAATCTCCCACCGGCATTTCATTGCAAGTCAAGATCCAATGCCTATATATATACATATATATGGGTTGCCGGTGAACGCTTCTCCAACGCGAGCAGCCGGTATTTCTCAATCAAGAAACTCGCTAGGAGACGCTGCCTGCGCCAACGTTGTCGCGGGTGAAGGCGCGTTCTCCTTCTTTGTGAGCTGGTACAGCGTTCCTCTAAGAAAGAGCGTTTCCATAGCCAACGCGCGCCTTTCGCTCTCTCTCTCTGTCTCTCTCTCTCTAACACAAGACAGCAGAGGCACGCGCCGGGAGGCAGCGCCGGGAGAGAGAGAGAGAGGCACGCGCCGGGAGGCACGCGCCGAGGCGAACGCCGAGGGCGAGCGCGTGCCTCCCGGCACGCGGGTTACGCCTGACGACTGACGCCTGACAAGGTCAGACTAAGAGGAGCTTCGCCCCTAAAAGGGGTTCACGGCTCTGACAATCCGTACGTCACAGCTGTCTCTGCCTGATTTAATTAAAATTTTAACCTTGTACTTCCAGGCACGTCAACATTTGTGTTATAGCAGTCTTTTGAGATACGTAAGCAAAGCAACGCCCATTGCTGATGTGTGGTCGGTGTGTAACTCTGGCGTTACAGTGACATACATGGCACTTTCTGATTATCCTCAATGGGATCTGAGCAGCATTTCTTCGTCAGGTCTCGCCCCTGCGAATGCGCATAGGAGACGGACTCCTCGATGTGAGGTTTGAAACGAGACTGATTTTATTGTACAGAAGTTCCCTGCAGGAGACTGCGCATGACAGCCATCAGTGTGTGGGAAGGCCATGGAACGCGTGAACCATCAGTCCGTTCTTCGCCCTCGTGAGAGCGGGCCGCGTGTTTCGAGGGTAACAAAAATTACAGCATATCCACGGAGTGAATGATGATGAGTGGGCGAAGCTCGGGATGTGCATCGTAGATCGTGCCGAGTTCCGGATTAATTTAGTTAACGCGCATGCTACGAATCCTCACGGTTCAACTATGCACAATGCACAAGTGAAATCTCCCACCGGCACTTCATTGCAAGTCAAGATCCAGTGTGTATATATATATATATGGGTTTTGCCGGTGAACGCTTCTCCAACGCGAGCAGTCGGTATTTCTCAATCAAGAAACTCGCTAGGAGACGCTGCCTGCGCCAACGTTGTCTCTCGCGTTTGCCGGGGCAGTGTCGAGTTTGCCGGGGAGCGCGTGGCTCGCGGCGCTCGCGGCGAGGGCGAGCGCCAGGTGCCACGCGCTCGCCCTCGGCGCGTGCGTGCGCTCCAGCAGGCACGCGCCGGTGGCTACCTACTACTAACTACTACTACTACTACTACTACTGCTACTACTACTACTACTACTACTACTACATACATCGGGGACGCACGAAATGGCTGCTAATGGGGAATGAGAGACAGAAGAATTCGGCTTTTAGTTAACGCGCACGCTGCGAATTTTTTATTGTTCAACAACGCACAGGAGAAATCTCCCACCGGCACCACCTTGGAGGTCAAAGCGTAAGACTGGTTACGCACTACTACGACTACGACGAGGGACGAACGGGTGCCGCTTTAAGGAGCTTCGCCCCTAAAATTCCGAACGTTGTGTCCGAAGCGCGGAATCGAACCAGGGACCCCTCGCTTCCGAACGCGCGGCGCTACAGCCACTACGCCACGAAGCGCACATGGACACATGCACCACGATGACAGTAAATACCCAACATTAACGAAAGACTGCGCGTTTCTAACGCGTTTGTGCTAGCGCGTTACGGCGCGTGTAAGAAGCTGGTGTAAGACGCTGTGGCCTCTCCGCCTTATACTCTCTCAGCAGTCATGTGATGGCGTCGGCAAACGCGGTGCGCGTTCCGGCCTGTGTAAGGGGCTGCGTAAGACGTCTTTATATGATGATCGACTGGGCGAATTACACGGAAGGTTCACGGTTTACCGATGATTCCCTCCGGAGCTTCGCCCACTCATCATCATTCACCCCGTGGATATGCTGTGATTTTTTTAATTCCAGAACGTACAGTACCTGTGGTTGTTTGTAGTATCAAAGGAATAAATAAATGCAGGCTTCCAAAAGCCGCACAGACTTTTCCTTTAACTGCGGACACAAGAAACATGAATTCGAGCCCAGTCGCGGTGACCGCATATTTGATGGAGGCGAATGTGCTAGAGGCTAAAAGGACAGAAAGTTGGGCGAGTTGGCAAGAGTTCATAAAGTAAAGCGAAGACGTGCAAGACAGGGACACAGGGGAAGAACAGTGCGCAAGATCACAAGGACACGGACACAAGGAAAAAGAGCTAACCAGACCCAGTGCCGGCGTCGGTCTTGTTCGCTACTCTTTCGTCCGTGTCTTGCACGCCATTTCTGTGCCGTATGGTCCTAGAGGCCAGTGCACTGTGCGAGAACCCCAAGAATGTGCTCGGGAATTATTTTTCTTACTAAGGCCGCGGACAGTTAAGACCCCGAAGAGCAGCTTGAACACGATGGGGCAATAATACCGTGCACCTTCTCTCGATTATTTCATGTAGCGCGCTGCCGACTCCTCCAAGGTCACGTTCATCTGTTGCATACAACCATGCCTAGCACAACATCTTGCTCCAATATTTGGTTCGTGGTTGATGCTAAGAGATAAGCGTGAACACATGCAAACCTCAGAATGCTCTATACAGAACTACAGTTCTGGTATTTCTCTGTCTTGCATATTCCGGGTAAATGAGGCGCGGGATCGCCGAGTTCGGATAAGTCCGTAACTGCCGCCATCCGACAGACTGCTTTTTCGCTAGGTTTTAATGGGGTGACGGGAGAACACACCGTTGCAATTTGTGGAGCTTTGTGATGTCATTACATCTGGTTACACAATCTTCCGATTTCTGCTCCGCTTCATCTCCTTTCTCGGGAGACGCTAAGGTGCCGGCACTACTATCTGCCGCGACTCGCTCCGTAAGCCCTCGAGCCGCGTCATGCGCCGCCGTATTATTACTGCCGTCTGCTGGAGAGATAATGGTGGAAGCGGGCGTCCACAGTAAGGAAGCATTCCTTCATATACATTTTTTTTTTTTTTTGCTACCATGAGGAGTCGCAGTGCGTCCGGGGAGATTCGGCCGTTAGCAAAATTTCTTTGGGACGCCTGAGAGAGAAAGAGTGAGTGAAACGTCTTTCTTATTAACGCTGGAATTGAGCGATGTGCATGGGAGGAACCTCCAGTCCGGGGTGGTAATTGTGGAAAGCATTTATTCGGGAAATGAGAGGTGCGGGGCCTCTATAAAATTCCCTACAGGCTAGACGGAGTCCCTATTTCAAAACGCCATTTGATGAGGCCGCCGCTTTGGCTTCCCGAACCAAGGCCTGCTGGGTCTGAAGGTCCGAGTAGCGCCCAGGGCTGATTCCGGCGACGTATCGAGCACGGTGTCTTACGACTCGGAGGAACTCGGAAGGTCCGTCTGAGGGCCACTTATTATTACGTCAGCTACGGTCTGTGATGCTGTAAGCGCATATCTATATCCTCCGCGGTCTCGATTTGTGCTGCGCGTGGCCTAACCCATGCTTTGCAGTTCTTTTCGTGGTCAGCCGCGACACCTGTAAAGGCGCGCCTGTGCTAGCCCCGTCTACGAAGACTGCGCCCTTTCCATCCCCAAATTTCTTTTGTGTGCCCGTTGCGCTGCTTTCCCTTCTACATGTATGGTATATTCAAGAGCACTACCATTTTCGGTACGCTATTCTGAAAACGTGTTTAAATATGCATGCTCCTTTGTATATTCTCTGCAAAAAAATTAAGGCCATTTCCGGCCAATGTCGCGGAAGAAAAGTGGCGTAAACGTGCAGTTTTCGTCTTCGAGCATAGGATTTCTGCCGCCCGTAGTCGTATACGACTCTTCTATAGCGAGGATTTTCCCATGTTCTATTAACCGCCAGCCAGCCTTCCTGCGCGGACTGCAAATAGTTCCTGCATTAAACATTTTGTGTTACCACAACAGAGTGATAACTGTTCATGACTGCATGTATTCGAGGTTTCCACTCATTTGTCAGAATGGAGCACAGAACGCCGAATTCTTCACTGAACTGACCCCAAAGTGACCCACGGGGCCAGTTTGACAAAAAGTTGCGTGACGTCATTTTGCTTGCTTCTGTGATTGGCTAGTGGAGTAACACCGACCGGCGTGGAAAGGGGAAAAATACTAGGTGACGTCATCGCGTGATTCCTCTAGCCTCGGCAAGCCGACGTCTTCTGACGCGTTATGCGCGGTGCCTCCGGGGTACGATCAAGCCCATGTATTTGGTGAACCACTCGAGGTTGTTTGGACGCAGTAAGCTTTAGTGGCACTTGACCGTTTATTAATCTACCGCTTGCTTATTAGATGAACGGGCCCCATATAGCGTGATTCCCTCCTTTTTTGTGGCTAGGTTTCGAGGTCTCCACGTGACGCCCTATCCTAGTTTTCTTTTTTTTTTTCTCCCTTCATGCAGACCCGAGTGTTGGGTCATCCTCGTTGTCAAATGGTGTCTTTGTTAACACGAAAGTGTTTTATGTCGGGGTCCACCGCGACCCCATACGTAACTACCGTAGCGGATATGATGCAGTAAAAATGTAATAACAATAAAGAAAAACTCAGAAAAACTAATAATGAAGATTACACATTTGTGGCAGAATTCTTGGCGGCTGTATTTGCGTAAGCTTCACTCCTCCATGACTACAGCGGTAATAGTTACGGGCTCGTTAGCGCTGTGTACTTCATTAACTACACCAGGTGAATCGCGTATTCTGAGAACTTTGCGCACTTTGGTTCCAAAGTATTTGCAAGAAATTCGGTTAGTTTGGGTGCCTGGTCATAAAGGATTGGTAATAAACAAATTGGCAGACGCTTTGGCTAAGGTTTCCATCGCAGGTCCTGTTCTTTCTCTCCTTCCAAACACGGCGTTTGTTACTACTGTGGTCAGATTCAGAAAGTACGCTTTATTGATGTCGACACCCTGTCTTGCATCCTCACCTGATTGACAGCGCTCACAATACCCCTGGAGCAGGTCATTTTGACAAACAAGGAAAACCGAAGCAATATTGACGAGGTTGCGATGTAGAATCCCGACGCTGAATTTCTACATGCACCGAGCGGGTCTGGCGATCTCTCCTTTATGCGCTTTTTGCAACGAGCTAGAGACAATCGGATACTTTTGCTGGAATGCAGGCGCTTTACCTCCCTTAGGAAAAGCTCTACCGAAATGACGTTGCGAAATCTGGGCATACCATTATCAAGCACTGTACTTCTTTCATTCAGGTCTTCCGTGCTGGGACACACGAACAGGACAAAAGTTCATTACGGATTCGAATCGATTTGCTTGTTCTGTTAATAGTTCCTAATTACTTATTTCATTATCGTCTCTATCATTGCTTTTCATTTTTCCTTATTATGGTATTTCGTATCAAAAGATTACTTTCGTAATATTCAAATTCACATCAAAGGACGAACAAACCTTTCAGGAGTATAATACCCCTGACAGACGGGCGAAAGTAAAGTCCTTTGTAGTGAACCCCTTTTTAAAGGACCCTATGCAGAAAGTTGTTGGGTCGATGACACACGGCAGCACGTGAGCTTCTTTAGGTGGTTGCTAAGACGAACGCCGCAAAAAATGGCGCTCGTTGTTAAAGCAGCAAGACAGTGAACATTTTTAAAAACTTTTTAGAAAATTACCTTTGGCTATTGTGGATCGTAAAAATATCGTCTTTATTGCTGATGGCTAACAATGTTGATTGTTCGTTTCACGCCACGACGAAAAATAGGGAGTTTGAGAATTGGGGCCCCAAGGAGCTTGGGGACCCAAGAAGCTTGCGACCGGCCAGGGCGCATGCGCAGAACCATGAAGCTTGCGACCCGCCAGGGCGCATGCGCAGATGGTTCTGCGCATGCGCCCTGGCGGGTCGCAAGCTTCTTGGGTCCCCAAGCTCCTTGGGGCCCCAATTCTCAAACTCCCTAATGACTGCCGGAACCCCGCATGGCGGCGATGTGGGCGTTCGAGAGTGCGGTAAAAATAAATCTTTGCGGCCCGACAAATCGCATTACACGGCTAAAAGCTAAGGCTTAAACGCAAGGCAGGAAAATACTTGCGGGGTGTTCTAATTTTGTGAAAAGTTTTCTCATGCTTACGGGTCGTGTACGCTGTGTGCGAGAGTACGCCTTTAAGCTCGAAAAGTAGATCGCCGATCTACCTTTCTGCAAAGGAACTTTGCCGGGAAAGAGATACTCCTTTGTCGTGTGTCAGTGGGCATAAACGCCTTTCCGGCAGATATCCCTTTACCTAAAGTACTTTAGCATGCCCGTGTGTCAGGGGTATAACTTTGTAAATTAAAGTCAAATCCGCCTGAGTCTTAGCTAATCCTCCCAAGTGGATGGATGCCAAATGTGAAGGATCATCAACTTCTGTTGATGCGCTGGAAATCGAACCCACAGCTCCCGGCGCCACGTAGGAAGATGCCCGGTGCGCTATACCACTGCGCTAACGCCGCACGTACTCGATGCTGTACGAACGCGCCTCATTGTCTCGTCCAGTTCAGCACGCGCGCATACAGGCGCACATTGCCTGGAACGGTGCCGCCATCCAGGAACGGCAAACTGAATCACTGCAGCTTTACTTCGTCTAACTTTGATGGCGGCACCATTCCAGGCGCGTTCCAAAGTCCGCCTCGATGAACGCGTGCCGAGCCGCGAGCACAGCCGCGTTCGTACAGCGTCGAGCGTATATGCGCCAATAGCGGTGGTGGTGGTAAAAACGTTTATTGAATAAAGGATTGGACAGGAGGATTGGACAGGAGGTATGCTGGGACCAGGCCGTAAAAGGCTGGTCCTCACAAACACTAGGTGGAGCTCCCTAGTTCGGGACTCCAGTGGCGGTAGCCGCCGCCCGTGCGCGCCTGACTAAGGCTTGTTGCGCCTGTAAGTCGTGGCAGCCGAGCAGGGTCGCCTCCCAGTCCTCCCGTGTTGGGTTGGGGTTGGGGGGGATGGCCGGATTGGAAGGGCAAGCCCACACCATGTGGTAGGTGTCTGAAGACACCGCACTACAGTGCGGGCAGCTGCCGCTAAACGAGGGGTCAAAATGTTTTAGGGCTGCCGGGCACAGCAATGTATTGGTGAGAAGGCGGAGTAAGAGCCGCTCATCCGCCTTCTTAAGGCCTTTACATGGGCGGGGGTAAAGGCGATGGCAATCTTGGTAGAATTTTGTAATATCTTTGAAGGTATAAGCCGGATTAAAATGGGTTTCCTGATCGGTTGGGGAGGAGAAAACAGCCCGGAAAGAGAGCGCGCGGGCGGCTGCGTCTGCTGCCTCGTTTCCTACCAACCCCTGATGAGCAGGGGCCCATATAAGGTAACGGTGTGCGGGGTCCGTATCCCGTATGCAATTTTGGTAGATTTTATAAGCTAGAAAGGGGGCCCAGCCTTGTACGACGTTCCGACAGGCCCCTCGCGAGTCGGTAATGATGTATTTTGAGTCGGAATGTGAGGCCGCTAGAGCAATTGCGACTTCTTCCGCGTGTGTTGCATTGGGAGCTCTAAAGGTGAGGCCGTTAACAGTGATGTTGTTGTGGACTACTGCGGCCGTGTACCATTCCCCGTGGTGAGGGCCGGAGGCGTCCACGTAGTATACGCCTGTTTTGTTGCCATAATGTCGGGCCAGAGCTTCCGCCCGCGCCAGGCGCCGGCCATTATGGTCTTCGTGTGACATGTTGGCTGGAAGAGGTCGCACGTGGAGGGCGCGTCTCCACAGTTCTGGGATACGAAACCTGTCTTCCATGGGAATGGTGTGTTGGATATGGAGTCGAGCAAGAAGACGGCGACCCGACTCCGTTTGCGACAAGCGCGTGTACTGGTTTGTAAGGTGCGCTTCCCGAAGCTCCCGGAAAGTGTTCACCACCCCAAGGGCCATAAGACGGCCGTTGGAAGTGGTGACGGGGAGGTCCAGGGCACGCTTAATAATTTTGCGAAGGATCACCTCAACGGCTTCCTCCTCTTGTTTCCGTAGGTGGAGGTAAGGAGTCGAATAGAGAATTCGACTGGTCACGAAGGCGTTTGCCAGCCGCAAGGCATCAGCACTTCGTAACCCCCCGCGTTTGTTGGAAACCCGGCGGACCATGCGGCCCACCTGGTCCCCCACCTTACGGAGTTTGGCCAATGTGGTATCTGGCCGCCTGTGTTTGTGGATGTGGAGCCCGAGTACCCGTATCTCGTCAGCTTCGTGTATGGGACCGCTGTCAAGAGATAGACAGATTTGAGTTGTGCACTTTGGCGAGGGGCGGATGTGCACAAATTCCGATTTCTGAGGGGAGCATTGAAGACCACAGCGGCGGGCGTAGCGGTCTACTATCGTCGCTGCTGTTTGCAGGCTGGTTTCAATGTCCCCTATGCTGCCCTGCGTGGCCCACAGGGTGATGTCATCGGCGTACAGGGCGTGCTGCACGCCGGCGACACCATCCAGCTGGGCCGGCAGGTGCATCATGGCCAGATTGAAGAGCAATGGGGAAAGTACCGCGCCTTGGGGGGTTCCCCGGGTGCCGAGTATGTAAGGGCCGTGCTCTTTGTCTTGGATGCGGATGTAGGAACGTCGATCGGTGAGAAATTGGCGTATGTATCGGAATGTGTTGAGACCACAATCGGTCTGATTTAGGTTAGTGAGTATGATGTCGTGTGTTACGTTGTCAAATGCCCCCTTAAGATCCAGAGCGAGTACTGCCCGGTCATTATGGGGGCATTCGAGGGGGTCAAGGACGTCCCGATGGAGTTGCAGGAGGACATCCTGTGCGGATCTGTGTGGGCGAAATCCGAACATGGTGTCCGCAAAGACATGTTTGTGTTCAAGATATGCAGATAGCCGGTCCCGCACCATCGTCTCCATTAGTTTGCCCACACAGGAGGTGAGAGAGATGGGGCGGAGGTTATCTGTGTTAATTGGTTTGCCTGCTTTAGGAATAAACGTTACTAGAGCCGTTTTCCATTCGATTGGTAGCGGGCTGTCCCCCCGCCAAATCGCATTGATGTAGTCGACGAGAGACTGGTATGCTGGGTCGGGCAGGTTCGCCAAAAGCTTGACTGTGACCTTATCCCTACCCGGGGCAGTGCCTCGTTTCATTTTTGCAAGAGCCGCCCGCAGATCATGGAGCTGGAACGGTTGATCCAGCTCCGTGTTCTCTCTGCCTGCATAAGAGTATGCAGATCCACGAGGGTCTTGAGCTGTACAGAGATACTGGTCTCGAAGTTTCTGTGCCAGTTGTGTCGTGTTGCCAGGGAAAGCGTGCATGGCTCTCTGTAAATGTTTCTGTGTTTCGGTTCGTGTTTGCGTTGGATCGATCAGTGCTCGAAAGAGGCGCCATGTATTGCGGCTGGACATTTGTCGCGCGGCCGCGTTGCACGTATCCACCCAGTTGGAGTCGGCGAGTTGGGCCGCGTACTCGGCCGCTCTGTGAGTGAGCTCGGCAATTCGTGCTTTAAGCTTTTTGTTGTGTTTATGGCAGCGCCAGCGGCGAACAAGGCTGCGACGTGCTGCCCAGAGGTGTAGGAGGTGGTTATCCACGTCCGTGACGGCCTCTGACAGTTTGATGTGATCTTCATGCTTGCGAAGGTGTGTCAGCAGGAGTTGAGACCATGCTGAGTAACCCTGCTCCGAAATGGGTGTGTTATCAAATGTGAAAGTTTTCCTGAATTTGGTCCAATCTGGGATATGGGCTTGTCTTGTGGCACGTTTGAGGGGGCGTGTGCGTAGTGTAATATTTAGGATGCAGTGGTCGCTACCGAGCGTCTCCTCGGTGTTGAGCCAGTCTGCGTGTCTTAAGTTGCGAGTGAAGGTTAAGTCCGGGCACGTATCCCTTGTCACGGAGTTTCCTAGCCGGGTTGGGTGGACGGGGTCTGTGTGGAGGGTGAGGCCCAACGTGGACGCAAGTTCCGCCAGCTTACGTCCGCGTACCTCCTCTTTGTGATACCCCCACAGCTGACTGGGAGCGTTAAAGTCGCCCACAATCAGGAGGGGATCGCGACCCGCTACTCTTAGCGCGCGGCTAAAGAGGTCTGCGAAAGTGACTCGCTTGAGTTTCGGAGCGCAGTATACGTTGAGGACATGCAGTGGAGGGTCTCTGCGGCGGAATGGTAGGATAGTCACCATTGTATAGGAATACTCGAGCTGTAGGTCTAGATCTACTAAGTTGGCTGTGTACGCTTTGTGTACGAGAATACAAGACAAGGGATCCTGTTGGAACGTCGAGTAGTTTGTAAGTGTGGCGCCCATGCCTGGCTCCTGGAGGGCAACCACGGCTGGTAGAGACTCGAAGGTTTCAAGGTAGAGGCGGAAATTGGCCCGCTTATTGCGGTTCTTAAAGCCTCTACAGTTCCATTGCGTTATTAATGTCGAATTGGCCGGATTGGAGGGGGAGGATCGCCTTTGATTAAGGTGTCTCGCCATGATTAAAATTTGCTAACGGGGAGGACAAGGGAGTGGCTGCCCCAGAGCCAGCTCTCTGTACCACCAAGGGATTGGTGGCAGAATGAGCGGGGTAGCTGTCCTCATTCTCCGATTCAATGATAGAACAGTTGAATTTTGAAGGACGGGATACATCCTTAACGGGCCCCAACCGACGGAGGAGGCGGGGGTTGTCCGATATATGTTTAAAAACCAGCGCAGGGACGGTAGTCATGACCTTGGTCAGGATCTGGTCCATGGCGGTCTCGATCATAGACTTCATTTTAGAGGTTAAGCGCTCCTCAATCGCGGAGAGGGTTGCCACGAGGGCAGGCGAGGGCTCCGCGTCGCTCTCCATCGCATCCGAGTTCTGTGGGCTCGGAGTGGACGCCAATTTTGATTCTAAATTTTGAATTTTGTTGAGCAGAAGCTCATTTTGTGCCCGGAGCACTTCGATTTGTTTTTTGTATTCCGCGTCGAGCGTGGAGACATTGGAAGGGGAGGAGTGGGGGAGGGTAGAGGAGGCGACCCCAGCCCAGCTGCTCACCTGTTTGCCATGTTGGGGCACTGATGCCCGGGGGCCGCCAGCGCCATCTGTCTTGGGGACCGGGAAGTGGCGGGTGTCCTTGCCGCTGGGCGGTGGCGGTGGAGACGCCGTCTTCTTCCCGTGCGGTGATGTTACCGATGGGGCAGGAGGTGACATTGGTTTGGGATCGGCGTTGTGGGCACCACGCGGCGCTCCTCCATTGGCTCCCGAAGTGGGACGACTTGGGGACTGGTTAGGTTGCCGGGCCGGTGGGGGCTTAGGGCGTTTGGCTTTGGGGCCAGACACCTTGAGCTGGCGAAATGTTCCCTTGCAGTCGCGTGAGTTGGTTGCGTGGGCTTGGCCAGACTGCACAGGACGGAATGCATTCGTGCGGCGCCTTCACTCCGTCGGTTGTCGGCACCGTTAAGCCACAAAGGCCACATTTGTCGTTGTCCGGGCTGGGGCATATGTCCGTCCGGTGGCCCACAGTGCCACACCGCACGCAGGCCGGGATGGTTCTCTTGTACGCACGCACAAGGGTCACCTCCGAGTTGTAATGCACAAATCGCGGCACCACTTTACCCACAAAGGTGAGCGCCGCGACATTTGAATTGCCAAGCTTGCGGATATCGGCAAGCTGTCCAGCACGCCACTGGATCTTGTTTTGGAGAGACTCACTGGTCTCGTGGTTGGCCACGTTGATAACGCCCCGGCACACATCACCAGTAAGTTTTAAGTGACCGTGCATAGGGAGCCGGCCCTTAGATGAGTCAAGTTGAAAGTCACGCAGAAGCTTGTCCGCGACGTGAGGGTCTCGGGTGCCTGCAACAATGAGGTTTTGCTCCCATGTGGGGAGCAAGCTGAGCAATGCGGCGGCCTGAGTGCCCAGGTAGGCCGCGAACGCTGCTCCCAGCTCGCCATGTTGGTAGACATCCTTGAGAGCGACGGTCACCCGGGGCTTCAGGATGATGACAAAGTCTTCGGGGTGAAGCCGCGGAAGCGGCTTTGGTTTCCACACTGGTCCAGGCTTACGCGCGGACCCGCCGTGAAGCGCTGTAGCGTTTGCAGCAGCGTTTTGCTGTGTTGACTGGCCTGGCGACGCAGCGTCTGCCATCTTCGCGCGCCGCTTGCGAGAGCGGCGTTCCACCAGCTTGAAAAGGCGCTCGTCTTCTATGGGCGTAGAATTCGAGCTGTCAAGCGTTGAGGTTCCAGGGCTTTCGGACCAGGCCATGGAGTCCGCGTCGGAGCCGCGTTGTAGCTCTTGAGAAGCCATGTTGTTGCGGTAGGGCGTTTCATTCACGGCCGAGCGCCGACGCAGCCGTTAGGCCTAGTGCCGCCGCCACGAGACGCGAGTGAAAATGAGCCCCAAAAAGCCGAAAAATAGTCCCACCTGGGTGCGAGTGGTGTCCACAGGTAGCTCTCAGTTTTACAGAAACAGTCGCAGCTGCTTTGGTGGGGCTGCAGTCGTAATTCCGTGGCTCCAGCCAAAAGTTGCCGGAACCGATGCGCTGCACGTCTGCTCGCCGACGACACGCAACAGCGCCCCCCCGCCAATAGCGCAGTGGTAGCTATAGGGCACTGGTCACCTTTCTTCGTGGGTGGCGTTTCCCCGCCGACCGCTCTTCGAGCGCGATGGGAACAAGAAAACTGCTGCGTTAGGCGCCAGAGCACGGCAGCGACGTCGATTGGTCAATATGGCGCAAGTAAATGTGACTTATACCTTTGTCACGCTGCATTTACTATAGAATGTGCCCAGTTATTAGGCAAAATACTTCAGTTAACACATAGGGTTGGCGCTTGATGTTATGGAGACGATGTGTGAACGTGGGTTCATCCACGTCAAACGGTGCCTTACCAGCGAAACACCCATAGCAATGGGCAAGTTGGCCTCGTTGTAATAAACATTCAACTGCTTATGTGAAGAGACATTTCACTTTCGTGTTAAAACGATTTCTTTGACCGAAGGATCAGCCACATTTCTTTCTTTTTTTAAGTTGCGCCCCACTATAGCAGGGTACATCAGTGAGCGGGAAAAAGCCACGCAACCGCTACGTATAAATTCAATAAGGCACAACGCTTACGAACACTGTGCAGAATTCAAAACACCCGAGTGTAGGCTCTAGCGTGTCATATGCAGCCGGTTATCGGCACTGCGGGCGGCTGTAACGCTAACAAGTTAGCGCTGAACCTCTCGAGTCAGTGCCTTATTAGGCAACGTTGGCAAGCTTCATAAGCATAACGCGAGAGAGAGAGAAACTTTTCTTAGTTCCAAAGGAACTAAGACCCTTATCCGTGCCTCACTTTTATACTCGTTTCATATATAGGAGTTGTTCGTAATTACCTTAGTGCCGTTGACCTCCTTCGCGCCTACCTTTTGATCTCGTTCAAGATCCTCCTGAGCCCTTCGATATATTTCGAGGGCGCCTAGGCGGAGCAAAACATCTCTATCTGCGTTTCATAAGAAGCGCCAATAAGAGGCGTCTACATATACATAAGGTTTATGCTAAGAACTTCATCCCGGACGTACGTTTTCGTGTACCGCGGAGTTCCCTGTATATATAAGGACCATTGCACCCGAAATATTTCTTTCCTATCACGAAATCGATGTTCGCAAGCGCAAAATAAAATCGAATAGCGAAGTGTAAAAACTTCGACTCAACATACGAACCAAACAAAACAGCCCCCCAAAAAAAAAGAAAGAAAGAAGTCACGGGCGACGCCGAACAAGTCACTGCGTGCTATGTAATTACGATGTACATCTCTCTATATTTTGCGTTGACCTTGGCTCTTTGATGAAAGATTCATTTTTAACCGAGTTCGTGCGCTCTGCAAAGAAACCCGACGAAGTAGGAGAAAATAATCCCAAGAATCAGCAGTATGGATATATTCACCAAGTTGGCATGCTCAGAAACAACGCTTGGCCCAATAGCTCACCCACTCAATGCCAAATGCATAGCCCAACTCGGGGTAATTGGCTGGTGCCAAATCCGGCGATAATAAGCCCTGCCGACCGCCACCTTATTAGCTCGTGTTGCTGCATCGTATGTCCTAGGGACGAGGGCTTGAAAGGATTAGCTGCATCATTGGTGTATACAATAAGTTGGAGGGAGGGGGGGGGGGGGGCTAATGTTCAACTGGAGAGCTTCGAAGTTATGGTTTGGCTGTGAAAGCAATAGCGCCGCCTATCAATGCCCATAGCGCGGGCTGGTCTGGGTTTTTTTTTCTTGTATTTTTTTTCGGACTATGAGCGCGGATCACATCACACAGACTCCTTGAAAAGGCAGGTGGTGCCCCATCTCAGAGGCCACGCTCATTCTGAGCAGTGTCTCTATGTGCACAAGAAGCACGCACAAGGCACAAGAATTAAGGCACAAGAAGCACGCACCCGCTGGACTATACTACTACCCGTTTGCATTCGAAAGCAACAAAAGGTGAGCACCGTGGAATTACTTTTGGTGATGGGTTTGCGCTAAGTATTATAGCTACATTGATGCTACGAATTGATGTGTCCAAGCCCGTAAGGTGCCATACCCCCGGACAACCGTCGTCAATCGAAAGCTGTAAGCAGTGAAACGTATACAGAATTGTGGGCATCTCTCACTTAGGTGCGCAAGGCTAGGTCACAGCGGAGCAGTGGTTGCCTTCTGCTCCTCTTTTCCCCATCCTCACCTTCGCTTTCGTTTCCTATCTCCTTGTTATACCGTGGGCACGCTACGTTTCACCCTCTCCCCTAATCGCTTCCCTCTTCTTCCCTCTCACAACACTCCTCTTCACCCTCACCTTCCCTTTCCACCCCCTTACCCTTACTATACTACCCTCACTCCTCTTCGCACCTTCTTGGTATACCACAACATACATGGGTATGCTATCGCTTACCTCTCCCCGTCCTCATTTTCCTCCTCCTCACCCTCACATCACTCCTCACCACATCACTTTCCTTTCCCACCCCCTTGTTAAACTATACTATACTACACTGTACTGCAATGTGCTATACAAGGCTGTACTATGCTTTCGGCCCGCCTCCACTCACTCCTCCTCAGCCTCACTGAGGAGGAGGGAGAGGAGGCGGGTTGTACAATTGTAAACGTGGATATCATTTGCTATTCACCACTTATAGGGGCGGCTGCCAGCAAAAAAAAAAAATTCACAGCGTATCCACGGAGTGAATGATGATGAGTGGGCGAAGCTCCGTAGGTTCATCGTAGATCGTGCCGAGTTCCGGATTAATTTAGTTAACGCGCACGCTACGAATCCTTCAACTTATCGTTCAACTACGCTCAAGTGAAATCTCCCACCGGCACATCATTGCAAGTCAAGATCCAGTGCCTATATATATATATATATATATATATATATATATATATATATATATATATATATATATATATATATATATATATATATAGGCAGTGGATCTTGACTTGCAATGATGTGCCGGTGGGAGATTTCACTTGAGCGTAGTTTATATATATATATATATATATATATATATATGGGTGGCCGGTGAACGGTTCTCCAACGCGAGCAGTCGGTATTTTTCAATCAAGAAACTCGCTAGAAGACGCTGCCTGCGCCAACGTTCTCTCTCGCGGGTGAGGGCGCGTTCTCCTTCTTTGCGAGCTGGTAGCGCGTTCATCAAAGAAAGAGCGGCTTCGGGTGATGCCGGCCTTTCAGGGGCGAAGCTCCTTAAGGTTTGGGTCTGTCCGTCCGTTGTAGTAGCGTATTACCTACTAGGAACGCGCTACTAGGAGGGCGCGTGTGGGAACGCGCTACTATAAGCGCGTGTGGGAGGCGCGCCCTCGGCGCGTGCCTCCCGGCGCGCGGCTCTCTCACTCTTCCACCTGCTGTCTTGTGAGAGACAGAGAGAGAGACAGAGAGAGCGAAAGGCGCGCGTTGACTATGGAAACGCTCTTTCTTCGATCCCGGCCGCGGCGGTCGCATTTTCGATGGAGGCGAAAATGCCAGAGTCCCGTGTACTGTGCGTTGTCAGTGCACCTTAAAGAACCCCAGGTGGTCTAAATTTCCGGAGCCCTCCACTACGGCCTTTCTCTCCTCTCTATCTCTTTCACTCCCTTACCCCTACCCCCACGGACGCTTAGCCGTGCTCCCTACATGGGCTGCAGAAATTAGCGTAGTAAAGTTGTGACCGTGGTGTCGAAGGTCCTCCGAGATTCCAGCTCCCCGCTCGGCGTCCTAAACGCACCGTCCGAGACGGCATGGGCGAGTTGGGAAGGAGCTGGCTGCCGCTGGTATGGCGGCGATAGGCTCGCGGGCAAACGTGAAGCGAATGATGAACGGGCTCAGAGACTTCAGTTTAAAGAAATGGAAATGAAAACTTGTATTTACAGTATAGTATACAAAAAGGGAATACACGGAGTTGACTGTTACATAAAAATAAAGTTGAAGCTGAACTATACGTAGGGCGACCCTACTCCGGCGTAGCCGGCAGTGCGTAGCACTTTTCCCACCCGTTCAGCCTCTCCCGTCCCATAGCGGAGCCATCTTTATTACCACAACCGCTCCGCCTTAACGTCTCAGCCGGCGAATCATCTTAACTTCGCTCTGGCATTGGGCAGCGATTCCACCTTTTGTCCCGCCTCCTCAATTGGGGCGGTCCAATTGGTGAAATCACCGCCCGGTCTGTTGACGGTGAGAGGGGTATGTTTGTACAATAACAAAAACACATACATCAGCACTAAACAAGACACACACATAAAAGCAGACCATGCCACCCAAGGTCGAAGGGCGATGGCAAAGATATGGCGCACGTGAAACGCGTTACTTGCGCACGTGTCGCGTCTGCTAGGGCGCTGTTACCGGAAACGAGCAGGCGCCCAAAAGATTCGCCCGAAAGAGTTATTGTTTGAAGAAAACCTTCCCATGGGGAAGTTGGACCGTCCGCGCGCCTGCTTCTGGTTATCCCAACAAGCCGAGCCGTACTGGCTCTTACTCAGACCCGTTTAATCGGCACCCCGCTGTGCTTAGACGCATGCTACCCCACGGCGAGCGAGGAAGGAACGCTTGAACCAAAGCCATCCCGCGGCACGCGCGGGCCACAGCCCCGTGACCAAAAACAGGCGTTTCAGACGCCGAACAACAAACAGTTTGCGAGTCTCCATGGCCGTCACCACCGGCATGTTGCATGCCGACGCCACATTCAGCGTATCCGCCCCAGGTCGTCGTAATGACGCCCGAGGTGCGGCTTACAGAACGACCGAAGTGCCGCTATCGCTGCGTGCTCACGCACAAAAGGGCCCGCCCGCGTCACCGCCGCGACCACTGTTCAAGCATCCCTACTCACAGCCCCGCAGCGGGGTGCCCGTGTCCCCAGAAGACACGGAAGACACATATGAAGAAAGCAAAGAAAATGAATAACAGATACGGCCGGGGAACGACAAACGAAAAGCCAATGCCGCGAAACGCGCCCCATTGACCGCCGTCGCCCGTCGCCGAGTGAAATTTTAAAGAAAAGGAAACGCGCCCTGCTGGCGGCAGGCTTACACCCCCCACCCAAGACTTCGCAACGACTTGGTTACAGCGTTGCCGAAGCGGGAACACCAAGAAAAAGCCGGCCGCCATTATCGCTAGAAGGCGCAGAAACCAGAGGGAGGCAAACACAACCGCAACTACGCTAACCGCGCACATAGTTCGCGATCAGACCCCTTTCATGCAGAGATAGACTCCTTCTCTAGCCGGAAATCACGGAATGACGCTGGTCAAATGTAAAAAAAGACATGTACTATAAACAAAATAGAAACATTGTTCGCAGCGCAAAGTAATCTAACACGCAAAAGACTGCGCTCCGCCACCATCGATAATATGTCATGCACACTAAATACCTCCGGCAAGTGTATACTCTCAAGCAAGATAGAAAAAAAAACGATCCACAAGGGTAACCAAAAACTGGGCGTAACTGCCACTAGCCCCTGTCCGCTCTGCAGTAATAACTTAACGCAGCACGACATGTACACATTCTCCCTACCTCAACAAAAACAAAGAAACATATAAAATCATAAAACACCAGGAGGTAACATCATCAAACGCAAGTCAGTTCCACAGTTAATAAAACACTTAATATGTGGCACGTCTGACGTGTTACGAACACCCATGCATGAAAACAAACCATAACCTCTACATGCGAAGCAGGCTCAGGATTACTATCGCCCTGTTAACCACAATGCAACCAGCCATAAGCAAATGCCAGCGGCTACTACAGAACCGCGTCAGATAAGCAAACATAAAACACTGGCGGGTTACATCATCAAAAGCCACGCGCATGATGCAGTTCCGCGGGAAAACACATAAAGCAAAAGCATCACCACAGTTCGATAATGTCCACCACGGAAACACTGAGTGTTCAACGTTCATTGCTCAGTGGCACACTGTGTCCACACAGTTCAGCACTTCAACCACACAATGAAGTTGCTCCAGCCCCACCGCTCTCTGCCGATCGCGGTCGAGCCGTAGTGTAAGCAATGCTACCCCTTATGGCTAATAAAACCTGTTCAGCTAGCGCTGTCGTTGCCGGATAACCTGCAACGTTAAGGGTGCCCAAAGGATTAGCGTTAAATTCCCTGACCCCCTGGATCAAAACAATTCACCAGGAATCGAAAATTAAACATGCAGCCACGGGCCACCCGCCTGCATACGCCTGCCGCCCCCGTAGGGTCACCTCCAGGCGCCAAGGACACTTCAATAGCTAGAACACGTAAACTGTGACTGCAGAGGCTTCGATAGTTCAGAGTGGCCATAATTGTCGCTCTCTCTCTTAGCGTCGGCTCAGTCGCGGCGACAGTGCCCAAAGAGCCTCCCTTATCATCCGCGGACTGACGCAAACCATTGTTTGCCAGCAACGAATGCGCCTGAAGGACGTGGGAGCTGCCATCCGCGCAGTGTGCCTGCGATCGACCACGCCGCAAGGTCCCTGCATCAAATGTATCGGCGCCTGCCTCCACTGCCTTAGCTGCGCTACGTCCGATCTGGGCCAATTCGCGCCGCGTCTCCCCGATTGAGTCGGGCAGCTCACTTGCGACAGCCACCGGCGTCGCGCCAACGGTATCAACGGGCTCTAGCAGGGAAGCCACCGAATATGCACCTGACACGCGGTCCGCTTCACAATTTCCGCCGCGCGGTCGTTCCGCTAAGCTGGTCTCAACTGCTCCCGCGCTTGGTGATGACGCTATCATCGTTTCCTCATAGCCGTTACAGCTATTGACAAGCGGGTCGAAGCTCGGGCACGACCCCTGCAATTCGAATACCTCCTGATACTGCTTCGGAGAAGCGGTATCCTCCCGAGCATTCGCTTCCGCTATGAGATCAGAGCCTAACTCTGTCTCAAGCCCGGCAGTCCGCGTTGCCGTTAATGCAGCCTGCGTCTCGGCTTCCATGTCTTGCGAACACAGAGGTGGAATGTCGGGACTATTCCCGGCCACGACGTCAGAGCACGGCACCTCACCGCGACCGGCCACCTGTGCCGCGAGCAACATCCCCTGGATTTGCTTCTCCGGCTCAGACGAGGCGGCACATTCCCGCTCTGTTCGCAATACGCCTGGAGACACTGCTGCCAACGAGTTCGCAGCGGGCTCCGAGTCCGCCCTGCACTCTATTACCTTGCCTACCAGCTCCGCACGCGAAGCTTTCGCCTGCTTCAATTTTGCCAACTCTATCAGGAGTTGCAACTGTCTGCGGCGCTCCTGAGCCAGCATCAAATTTAGCTCCATTTCCCTTTCTGTGAGCTCTCGAGTTCGCCCTAACTCATAGTCCACTTGGGTTAACTGTGGCCACGTGACTCGGGAATTAACTCCTGCCATATCATATGACACTCCCCTCGGCTCAAACACGACAACAGGAGCGGGAGAAAATGGAGCCGAAGCAACTCACTCAGTTTCGAAGTCGATCTCCGTCACTGCTGTCGATGGTTCACCCATGAGCCTTGACGGTTGGTACAGCAAGCAGCCGAGGATGCCTTGTCGAGGACTGCCTTAAACCAGCCGTGCCTCGTCGCCGTCGTAGATGGCGATGGGATGTTCTGGCTTCCGCCGCGTCCCCAGTCGAAGGGCTGCGCTGGCGGCAGTCACCGGAGGTGCTGCCAGTCGAAGCCGTCTTGCTGTGGTGCCTTCAATTTCTCCGTCTCTTCGCTCTTCGCCCAGCGAGCCTATCCTGCCGGCTGCGCCAGTAAAGTTGTGACCGTGGAGTCGAAGGTCCTCCGAGATTCCAGCTCCCCGCTCGGCGTCCTAAACGCACCGTCCGAGACGGCATGGGCGAGTTGGGAAGGAGCTGGCTGCCGCTGGTATGGCGGCGATAGGCTCGCGGGCAAACGTGAAGCGAATGAAGAACGGGCTCAGAGACTTCAGTTTAAAGAAATGGAAATGAAAACTTGTATTTACAGTATAGTATACAAAAAGGGAATACACGGAGTTGACTGTTACATAAAAATAAAGTTGAAGCTGAACTATACGTAGGGCGACCCTACTCCGGCGTAGCCGGCAGTGCGTAGCACTTTTCCCACCCGTTCAGCCTCTCCCGTCCCATAGCGGAGCCATCTTTATTACCACAACCGCTCCGCCTTAACGTCTCAGCCGGCGAATCATCTTAACTTCGCTCTGGCATTGGGCAGCGATTCCACCTTTTGTCCCGCCTCCTCAATTGGGGCGGTCCAATTGGTGAAATCACCGCCCGGTCTGTTGACGGTGAGAGGGGTATGTTTGTACAATAACAAAAACACATACATCAGCACTAAACAAGACACACACATAAAAGCAGACCATGCCACCCAAGGTCGAAGGGCGATGGCAAAGATATGGCGCACGTGAAACGCGTTACTTGCGCACGTGTCGCGTCTGCTCGGGCGCTGTTACCGGAAACGAGCAGGCGCCCAAAAGATTCGCCCGAAAGAGTTATTATTTGAAGAAAACCTTCCCATGGGGAAGTTGGACCGTCCGCGCGCCTGCTTCTGGTTATCCCAACAAGCCGAGCCGTACTGGCTCTTACTCAGACCCGTTTAATCGGCACCCCGCTGTGCTTAGACGCATGCTACCCCACGGCGAGCGAGGAAGGAACGCTTGAACCAAAGCCATCCCGCGGCACGCGCGGGCCACAGCCCCGTGACCAAAACAGGCGTTTCAGACGCCGAACAACAAACAGTTTGCGAGTCTCCATGGCCGTCACCACCGGCATGTTGCATGCCGACGCCACATTCAGCGTATCCGCCCCAGGTCGTCGTAATGACGCCCGAGGTGCGGCTTACAGAACGACCGAAGTGCCGCTATCGCTGCGTGCTCACGCACAAAAGGGCCCGCCCGCGTCACCGCCGCGACCACTGTTCAAGCATCCCTACTCACAGCCCCGCAGCGGGGTGCCCGTGTCCCCAGAAGACACGGAAGACACATATGAAGAAAGCAAAGAAAATGAATAACAGATACGGCCGGGGAACGACAAACGAAAAGCCAATGCCGCGAAACGCGCCCCATTGACCGCCGTCGCCCGTCGCCGAGTGAAATTTTAAAGAAAAGGAAACGCGCCCTGCTGGCGGCAGGCTTACAAGCGTCCTTTCCTAACAGAACGACAATCAATCAATCAATCTTCGATGAACGCGCTACCAGCTCGCAAAGAAGGAGAACGCGCCCTCACCCGCGAGAGACAAGCTTGACGGAGGCAGCGTCTTCTCATTGAAAAATACCGACTGCTCGCGCTGGAGAACCGTTCACCGGCCACCTATATATATATATATATATATATATATATATGCACTGGATCTTGACCTGCAATGAAGTGCCGGTGGGAGATTTCACTTGCGCGTAGTTGAACCATAAGGATTCGTAGCGTGCGCGTTAACTAAATTAATCCGGAACTCGGCACGATCTACGATGAACCTCCGGAGCTTCGCCCACTCATCATCATTCACTCCGTGGATATGCTGTGAATTTTTTTTCTTTGGTACGTTCTAGAGATGCTTTCACGCGTATTGTGCATGTATATGTGCTTGTCACATAATTTCGCGGCGCAATAGCGCTGTTTTATTGAGGTAGCAATTATATGGACAGTCTCGGCGGGTTTTTGCCGTCCCCGTCGCCGCCGTCATGAACCGTATAAGTATATATATATATATATATATATATATATATATATATATATATATATATATGAAAATACCGAAGAAAAATAAGTCAGATACATGCTTCCGAAGCGCGGAATCGAACCAGGAACCTCTCGCTCCGCAGCGCGTGGCGCTAACCACTACGCCACGAAGAGCACATCCTTCACAGAGCTAACGGCGAGCCTTATATACACACCCTTTACCGCTGGCAGGACTCAGAGACGGCAGGAGCTTATAAACGTTTCTTCATTACCAGCGAGATGGCGCGAGGAGCGCAACGGACGCATTTAAAAGTCGTCGGCCAGCTCGCTCGCTTCTATTTGCGCAGGGCCTTGCCCTTTCGCTGTCTGCTCGCGCGGTTGTCTCGTGGTGAGAGGAAGAGGGATGTTTCGAGCTTTGACCGTGATGTCCGCGCTGATGTTACGGGAGCGTACGAAAGTCACTCGAGCTCAAGGGACGCCGCTAAACGAACAAACAGAAGATGAACGCGAACTATCAAGTGTCACAGCTCGACACTTGAAGCACGCTAGTTTACTTCGCTGCATCGGCCGCCTTTGCAACAGGAGCGCTGTTCAAACTGAGAGTATCCATTGTGACAGCTTATACGCGCTCGTTCGGTGTATATCTGTGCGTTCGTTTTGTGCGTGCTTCACTTGATAGTTCGCGCTCATCTTCTGTTTGTTCATTTAGCGGCCTCCCCTAGCTTTGCATGTGTAGCTTTTGACACACAACGTATAAAGCCCTTCGTACCAGCACGTGCTGCCCACGGGAGGCGCTCACTTAGCAAGTGCATGTTTGCTACAATTAATATTGCTCCTCAAGCTGCGAGCCTCACTTCGTATAGCCTTACAGTTTCTTGCTATCGCATTCATTGCTTCACCCTTGCGGCGAAACTGTGACTTTCTTTTTTTTTATGAGAGACAAGAGACTTGGTGATCTGGAGCGGTGGATTTCTTGTTTCTTGGGGCAGCTTGATATATGTGTAACGGGCAGGCTCAGTCGCTGACATATATTTTCTTGATGTGCTAATATTCGAAGTTCCAGCAATTTTCGAATAACGTTCGCTATTCGGTTCAAACTCACACTAACTTTTACAATTCCAACTATTTGAAGTCGGTAAGTAAGGGGCAAGATATGATGTGTCTCGTGGCAACTGGCAGATTCCCGCACGTAGTACGCTTTGGCCCATATAAGACTAATGTATTGCGGCGAAGGTGAGTTTTGTGGCGAAGATAACACCTGTGTACTGCGGCAAAGTTAGCTTATCCGTACGAACTGTACTTCAGGACTTGAATGGTCTTTTTCTAGAGGCAGCACTGTGAAAGTACAGTGGTCGTGTACGAAGAAATATTACAGAAATTGCTACTGCTGAACATGGGCAATAATTTTTGTTTGCCCATGTTTAGCACTAATTTCTCTGTGATTTCACGTGATTGATTGATTTCTGGGGTTTTACGTCCCAAAACCAGTTCTGAATATGAGAGACGCCGTAGTGGAGGGCTCCGGAAATTTTGACCACCTGGGGTTCTTTAACCTGCACTGACATCGCACAGCACACGGGCCTCAACATTTCGCCTCCATCGAAATGCAGCCGCCGCGGCCGGGATTCGATCCCGCGACCCTCGGATCAGCAGCCGAGTACCATAGCCACTAGACCACCGTGGCTGGGCGTCATTTAATTGAGGTGATATTATGGAAAAGGTATTTGAAAAAAAATCCCCGCATCTCCACTAATGTGAATCGACGAGTGGCGAAGCACTGGGTATCCTACCGGTATGTCACCGTACGTCACACGCGCGTTGCCACTGCGAATGTGAAATGAGTGACATAAAGTGTATATATATATGTATAAATTGATTTATTTGTTTCCTCTTTAATGCTGTTGCATTTTAAGCCTCTTGTTATAATTCGTATATCGTCTTGAGTTCTGGATTCACGTACACACATATGTTTCGGCTATGGCAACGGTTTTCTCTTTACCGTGACAGCGAGAGTCGACGACAAAGCTAGGTCCTAAGGTGCTTCGCCCCTAAAATCATGACAGCTCACTAGCGTGAGACCTCGGAAGGTGCGAAACATGCGGTGTTTCCCACGGGAAACGTCATCCGCTGCTCGTGGGCTTGCTTTGCTCGGGCGCAATAGCAGAAACTCGTCAGAATCGTTTCTGACCCGACAACCTTACATATACACTGTCTGGGTGAGTTCCGTGCAGCATAGACAAGGCTGCGAGGCCATCGAGCGCAGAATTCTTCCGAAGCGAGACGAAATGCCATTGTTTGGACACGCACACCCCGCTTCGTCTTCCTCCTTCTAGGGCTGCAGCTGCCACTACAGCGCCCGCCATCGGTAGATGACAAGCCGCGGAAGGACACGTTTACACTGTGTTCGCCCTCAAGATTGGCCGAAGAGGGTTGTAGCTTCCACAGTGCTGCACGGAACTTCTGAAACAAACTATATAGCAACGGTGCTGTGCCGTGACGGACGGACGCACGCACGCACGCACGGACAAGCCTCGACCCTAAGGTGTTTCGACCCTAAAATATTTGACTCGATCCACACTCGCCCATTAATATTAGTATTCGCTCCCCACCCCCAGAATTTTGCTATTCGCACAGATCTGACATAGCCCCGCCACGGTGGTCTAGTGGCTATGGTACTCGGCTGGTGATCCGAGGGTCGCGGGATCGAATCCCGGCTGCGGCGGCTGCATTTCGATGGAGGCGAAATGTTGAGGCCCGTGTGCTGTGCGATGTCAGTGCACGTTAAAGAACCCCAGGTGGTAAAAATTTCCGGAGCCCTCCACTACGGCGTCTCTCATAATCAGAGCTGGTTTTGGGACGTTAAACCTCACATAACAACAACAGATCTGACATAGGCTTTCTGTGAATTCATTTGCATTCGTTGTCATATGCTGCATTCGCAATAGTGCTTCGTAATCGAAGTATAAAGTGCAGTATAATATTAAGTTATTCGTGAATTGTAATTCATGCATCAAAGACGACGACACGAGTTCCAAGGTAAGAAAAGTTCCTGGAAGTTGCAGCGATACATTAGAACGAAATGTCTTCGCGCAGTCTGGTTACACAGATACTCACGCTAGCCGCTCTTTTCCATGGCTTTCATAAAAATAGTAATTATTATTATTATTATTATTATTATTATTATTATTATTATTATTATTATTATTATTATTATTTATTACAACACCCACAGCGCCTTTCGGCATTACAGTGGTGGGAGGTCAATTTTAACAAAGCCAACCAAAAGCAGGTAAACAGATGTGCAGCGGCGGGAAGCCAAATGCACAACAACAAAAGAAAAACAAGAAACATTTATAGTACGAAAAGCACACAAGCAAATACACCACAGGGGGTCGCGAGGACTATTTACAACATGAATTCATGCAAAGCGGAAGCAAATACATCAGGGGAGATAATGGTGGTAATGTCATGAGGCAGTTTGTTCCATTCGCGAATTGTTCTGAGGAAAAACGCCATCCTGAAGTAGTTCGTCCTGCATGTTATTTCCTTGACCTTGTAGGCGTGGTCCAGACGGGGTGAGACGTAATCAGGACTGTTCAAGTAATGATCCCGGTTAATACCAGTGTTATTATGGTATATGCTGTGGAGAAATTTTAAACGTAAATATTGCCTACGCTGCTGCAGTGGCTGCCATCCAAGGTCTTCCTTTGCGCTGGACACGCTAAAGTGGCGGGTATAATTGGCATGAACAAAGAGCAAGTGCAATAATAATAATAATAATAATAATAATAATAATAATAATAAAAGATGTGTTCTTGCAATCGACCGCGTCTCATGTGGAACATAAACTCGAATGCTGTGCATCCGTCGGATAAGAAAGTTCAAGCGATAAAGCAGGTCCTGACCGGAAAATGAAGCGCAGATGCAAACTTATCTTCGTTTGTTGGTAAATGTGTGCTCAACGTGTCTCCTAAAGTAAAGCCGATATACGACTGCTTCGGACCATTGGGTTCCCGTGGTCCAGAGAGGCATAAAATCGTTTGAACAAAACAGAAACGAGGTTCACGCAAGACAAGTTGATGTATTATGACCCGTTGGGGCTGATTTGCGATGTATTCAAAATCATGTACAATACAAGTACAAAATGAATATAATACAGAAGGAGGTCCGAAACTAAAATCTGTGAGGGGGACCGCCTGTGAGCTCATGCGTAGAGAAATATTGAAATACAGATAGGCAACTAAGGGGAAAAACAGCAAGCAAATAAAAAATAAATATTATAAAAATACATGTAATAAAAAAATACGCCAGTAATAGAACAAGACTAAGACAAACTAAAAGAACAATAATAAAACATCATAACATATATATGCCAAACAATTTAAAACAGTTTGTCGCGTCTGAACAGATACGTTTAATCGGGTGGTTAGTAGTACATCTCCTAGGTGCCGCCAGAAACAGTGTAATGAAGGGCTTGATTTGATAATTGATGGTAAAGTATTCCAGAATGAAATAGCAAAAAACAACGCCGTCATATTACCGTGGTTAGTATTTACCTTTGGAAGGACGAGGTTATTTTCAGAAAATCGTGTGTACTTAGAATTGAAAACATGTGTTAGGGGAAGTACGTCAGTGAGAGTGTCACTGTTTCTGCTTCTGAATAATAAAATGTCAAGTGTGAGTTGAGACGTGGAAGTTAATGGTAGAATGTCGAAAGTGCGAAAAATGAGTGCTGCTGATGCTGTCTCTATAGAGCGATGCATCTCTATAGAGTGTTTTGAGTCACGACCTTCCACGAAGTCGGGAATGACAAGAGGCGAGTCGCTTACGCGTCAAGATCATTGAGCAAGGCTGATCCGGGCCTGGCCTATACGGAAACAGAAACCCCCGCTGTAGTATTCGTATCCAGGCAGTATCGCGAGCGCCTTTATGAAAGTACTATTTTTTTTTTCTTTTATGTTGATCAACAGCCTTTACCGGGCGTTTCGGGACAAGGCGATCCCGTACCATGTGATGTCGGCAGCAAGAATTCAACGTCGGGAGTGACGTACCGATACAGTGTGAATGTCGAAAATGTCGTGCTGTCCGAAACTGACGCTCCCTCGCCCTTGGCGTCGCCAAATGAATAGGGTGCTTCAGACTATTTTCTGCTGTTTTATGCGGTTCATATGCGCCAATGTGATGCGCATATATATATATATATATATATATATATATATATATATATATATATATAGAGAGAGAGAGAGAGAGAGAGAGAGAGAGAGAGAGAGAGAGAGAGATGAGTAGTAGACCCTCGGAATTCGCAACAAAAATGCGGAAAGCGTTTATTCAACGTTTCAGCCGGAGACCGGCCGTCATCAGGCCGGTCTCCGGCTGAAACGTTGAATCAGAAAACCGTGAAGTCACATCTTCAACATTCAGTTGCTGTATTCCATGCAGTCCAATGCCCAACGGCCTAAACCAGTTCCGCCCAAGCAGACTGTTGCCTCTCCTCTTTACTATTTGATTTGTAGGGTTTAACGTCCCAAAACCAGTCCTGATTATGAGAGACGCCGTAGTGGAGGTCTCCGGAAATTTCGACTACCTGGGGTTCTTTAACGTGCACTGACATCGCACAGCACACGGGCCTCAACATTTCGCCTCCATCGAAATGCAGCCGCCACGGCCGGGATTCGATCCCGCGACCTTCGGATCAGCAGCCGAGTGCCATAACCACTAGACCACCGTGGCGGGGCCCTCTCCTCTTTACTACCAACAAGGGTAGTTTTGCTGTACGGCCCTTGATTTCCACCAGCACACTTGCGCGACCAGCTACAGGCAACGCCTCCTTTTACCAGGTTACGAGCGTTGTGCCAGATTCTTCAAGGGGTATTTTACTTTGCTGTCCCTCGATTAACCGAAACGTTTCTTCACTCACAATGGAGCACGACGCTCCGGAATCGATTTTCATGGTTACGTTCTGCCCCTGAATCTGTACATCAACCGTGAACTATTCTTCTTGCGCATTCACTTCACAGAGAGAAAATAATTCGGTCATTTCATAGGCGTCCTTGCTTTTACTCTCTTCTGCTCGTGTGACACCTTTCTTTGAAACTTTCTAACCTTATAGGATGGATTTGCAGGCTAGTTGGTCAAGCATGATGGAAAAAACAGCGCGAACACAAGGACGATGAAAAAAGGAACACACACCACACCACGGAGCGCTGACTGTGAAATGATTTTATTTCGGCGAAAACGTACATATATACATATGTATGAGCCTCGTCACCAGTTTTATACACTGATAAACACACAGGAAGATGCAAAGGTCATCTCATGATAAAAACAAGCACATGAAGGAATAAGCAAATGTCATCACCGCACATGCTGCATGTACATTATAAAAACGGTGATCTAAGGCTTGCAAGCGGAAAGATATGCAATTTCCATGGGGTGCTGACACAATTATCTTCCAGCAAAGCGATCCTATGTGCTTCTATAATTTCCCGCGTCAACTGGGAGGGGCTTTTTGCTAGAGTTTCACATTTTTTATATAGGGGGGTACAACCACAATGCTTACAATGATCGCCAAGGTGGCCTCTAACGGTGCTGGTGACGTTATTTTTATGTTCACGAAGCCTGTCATTCAGGCATCTGCCCGTTTGTCCTACGTAAAACTTGCCACAAGGGTATACGGTACACCACACGCTCAATGCAAGGGAGAAATGGCGGAGTATGTTTCTTGCCACAGGAGGAGACTGGTTTGGGGGGCTTGTTGACGCGATTGCACAAGGTTGAGAGCTTATTAGGCGCGCTCAAGGCGACTCTAACATTTACTCGCTGGCCTATTCGCTTCAAGTTGTGAGACAGCTTATGAATGCAGGGAATTACAGTGCACCTACGAGGTTTCTCTTGTTTGGCTTTATCGACACTCACACGATCATCAGACCTAGACAGGCTTATTTCCTTTATCATCTTTTGTGCGACTGACGCCAGCACGTGAGGAGGATAACCTGCCCCTACCAGTCTAGTAACCTGCGCACGAAAATTGTCACTTTTACAATGAACGCAGGACTTCTTAAGGGCGTTGGACAAGCAAAGCTTAGCGATTCCTCTTTTTATTAGCTTCGAATGGGCGCTATGGAAAGACAAGATAGGTTTCTTACTGCGCGGTTCAAAACACCAACAGACGTACTCGGAGCACCATTTGATACGTAGATCCAGAAATCTAATGGAGTTATTAGTTGGGAATTCGCAAAATCCCTTTAATTAACTTGCGAATTCCCAACTAACAACTCCATTAACTCCCTCTTAACTGTCTCAATCCGTTCGACGTTATTTTAGTGCATTTAGACGCGCTTTAGTTAACCATCGATATTTTACATGTCTTCACACGATTTTCGTGCACCGTTCGTGTTATCGCTGAATACGACGACGAGCGGTAACTTTCCGCATTCCGTTGGCCTTCGCTTCCATAACATCTGTCCAGCCGGCAAAGTTCGGCATCGGACACAGTCGCGTTGCGTGACGTCATCAACCGACAAAGACGGTGTGACGAAATGCAATTCAAACCATTCAAACTCCCTTCCGGGAGGCGGTGCAACGCTAACGTCCTCTTCTTTGCGGCGGGACAGGTCCGCACGCTGCGAGTCGTTTGCGCCGTGCATACGATGCAAATTGCCTTGCTTCACTTGCAAGAAAAAAACCGTGGACATATGACGGCACAAGGGGCGTCGCCTATTGCGAATGACGACGGCGTGATCATGCACTTACGTCCTCATAAGCTCGATCCCATTGTTGTCGCTGCTGCGAAGAATCGGAGGAAAGCGAAGGTCTTGCGTATATGGTTCATAAAGCACTGGCAGTTGCGGTACGTGGAGACAGTTGTTTAAGAATATTCGGGCGAGGTTTTATAGAGCCAGAATTAATCATGATCCGATTACATGAGGCACGCCCCTCACAGGGGCGCTCCAGAGTAATTTCGACTATATACTGCGAGATTTTTTTTATCGTGCAATTAATGTAAACATACGGGTATTTATTGCATCTCGTCCCCGTTGAAATGCGGGGGCCGCGGTCTTGGAAGTTCGATCCCGTGATGTTGAGCTTCGCAAGGGCGTAAAAGCTATATATCACAGTGGGCCAGGCTGTGAATACATTTGCTGCAGCTTATACATGCTTAACTTAAAGCGGAGAATGTATAGGTGTAGATGTAAGCCAAATCGGTATGGCGCACACCTACTCTAAATAGCCAGGTATTTAAAAAAGAAAAATCAGGGACCCTACAGTGGCTCAATACTATATTATGTTGAACAAGTCGGATGGTGCACACCCACTCTGAAGAGCCAAAATGTGTGGTTACCAGAACGCGGAGGGTAACGATCGACCGAGGTGTGGGGACAAGGGATGTTGCGGGTTTTTTGCATAAATCCCTGTGTAAACGTACCTTAGTTTAGGCCCAGAATATGTTTTAATTTAATGCGCCTCCTTCGACTTGTGGGTGCCAATCGTTACTTGAGTGTTATTTGCCTCGTTATACGGTGGTCCATTTGATATAGCACTCGGCTGCTGATCCGAAGGTAGCGGGACGGAATCCCGCTCGCAGCGGCTGCATTTCGATAAAGGCGATATGTCGAGGCATGTGTGCTGTGCGAGGTCAGCGCTCTTGAAGAACCCCGGGTGGGCGAAATTTTCCGATACCTTTCAGTACGGCGTCTCATAACGATATGGTTTTTTACTTCCGGTTGCGTGCTCTGATTTATGGCAGTTAGATTATAATGTATGTACACATAGAGTATTCACGAGGCAAATCGTGGCATTTTTCTAAGCGTGATCTAGCTTACATTTGATGCAAGGTGATGTCAAAACGACTTTTGTGATACGAGTAGCAAGAATTCCTGGCGCATAAAATTGAAACAGAAGTGACGTAAATGTGAATAATTTACTCTCTAGCAATTCGTGAGCCGCGTCGAATGAGGCGATATTTAGTAACTGAACTAAATTAAGCATGTATTGAAGTAATTGTAACCGGTTACCATTTCTTGTATAGCCTAGAAAAGTTCGTTGGTAAGTTAACATGTCCGTGCCGCTGCAAGCCATGCCGGTACCTGAATTTCCCGGTGAAATCGCATTCCTTAAAGACGTGTTACTCATAAGTAAAGGCAGCGCAAGGGTTGCCTTTATTCTTTTCGTGTAAATGCTATATAACAGCCACACATGCAAACACGAGTCACAGCACACAGGGCCATCCCCTTACTCTCAATAAGATCTTGCTACGCACCTGATGTTGTTGTCCGACATTAGCACAAGGACGCAACTTCAGGCAGCTAAATACTAATGTTATCATAATTGCATTAGTCCACTCTTCATTAAATTGTCATATCCTTTTCCTCGCTTTTGCCATTCTGTTTGATCTTAGCATTGTATAATATTTATAACTAGCATTATATTTTGTAGTCCTTGTACATGTCAAGTATTGGTGTCATTGAACTCTGCATTCTTCCATTGTATTGACTATATTCATGTCCTCTTATTATGCTTGTAAGTGTATGCTTTTAATTATGTTTGCTTTTGTTTAAAATATTTGTGAAAAATCATTGTACTGCCCAACTGCCACGCTCTCGAAGGAGAGTAGCAGTATTGTAAATAAATAAATAAATAAACCACAACAGGTTTGAGTCAAGAGATATACATGTATAGTGCACTTGATGATGACCGATTTGATTCTGTTAATACTGTCATTGAGTTAGGTCACATCTGTTAGCCACCCTGTATACTGAAAATAGCGTGTGGTCGCATTGCGGTGTGCATGCCCCTGCAGGGACTTCGGAAACGCCAACAGCAGCGCTTCTTGTAGCTTATTCATAGCATGTGCGAGGCGAATTTGTGATGCACAATATCCGCGGTGCCGCAAAATTATATGCGAATCAGAGTTTCGTAAATTAGATATTTGGTGTATTTTGGAGAGTTAGATGACGTTCGTCTTAAGTAACGTAATTTTTTCAGCGCTTTAGATGTAATTTATCCTATATGATGCGTCCACTGCATCTTGTGTGTGCACAAAACACCAGAGTATTTGTCCGTCTGTACCCGGGGAACTGTTATATTGTTGAAAGCGTATGCATTATACGATAGAGAATGACTGTTTGTGAATGACAAAACTACGGTTTTCTGGAATTGTATGCTCATCTGCCAATCTGAGCATTATGAGCAAAACTGCGTGAAGGAATCCTGAAATATGGTGTGATCATTAGGAGACCTGGTAAAGTTCACAGTCATCGGCATAGAGACGGACTTTGGACTTAAGATTACTGGGAAGTTCACTATTAAAAATTAAAATTAACATTGTATGAATCATCTATGAACTTGTTTTGAGTTTCCCGCTAAGCAAGCGCCGCCTGTGTTGTCGACATGCACGCCTTGTTTTCGCGCAATACCCCTCGGTGGCGCCACGGGCGCCGCACAGTGCACACAGCACGGCACAGAAAGTTCCCACGGTTCCCATGCGCGACCTTTTCCTTTCATGATGCATTCGCGCGAAACACAGTGTCACTGCAGGCTGGTCACGGTGCGTACTCGGAATCGGAACGACTTTTTAAATCTTTGGCGAGCTAACCTGGGTGCCATCGCAGTCGGGCGATTGCAGCCACTGGCCCAAAACAAACCGGGACATCCCGGGAAAAAGAGCGGGAGGGCGGCAGTTTCACGTGACCGCCGATGAGTGCCGCTGCGGTCGCAACTCATTGAAGCTAGTGCATTGAAGCCGTGCAGCCTGCACTCCATGCAGCCGAGCGGAGAGGAGGGTGGCAGGAATGAAAACACCCTAAAACGAAAGATGGGAGCGAACGAAGGAAGAGAGAGAGGAGGTAAACAATCAAAATAGCAGCACGCCAGGTCTAGCGCGCTCGTCCGTGATGGCGACCCACAGATGGACCCGCCAGTGTCGTCGCATCGTCGGAAACGTGGATTTTGCCTCTTTCGGGCGCTAAAGGAAGCCGCGGACGACGCTCTCGTCGAAGCCCTCGGCACCGTCGGTGACCACCGAGCGTGGTTGGCGGCCTCGTGAAAGTGTTGCGACCGCGTTGACTCGGGAAGTGTGTTGGTGGTTGGTCCTCGCTCGTCAAGTGAAGCGTTATATGTGAGCGCGCATGTGTTCTTTCGGTGGAAGTGCCGCGACGACGCGTCAACAAAGGCGGTGGCCGGTGCTCCGGTGATTCTTGTGCATAGCGCTGTGTTGCGCACTGCGTCGTCTCAGTTCTGGTGCCGGTTCTGTCATTTTTTTTTTCTTCTTCTCTTGATCAACTGGCGGCGACTGCCCGGGAGGAACCGACACGGTGAGCTTCTTTTTGCTGTCTCTCTGGTAGCGCGATGCCGCGCGATAGCTTGCGAAGGAGGGCTCTTGCAAGTCCTCCTTACGTGCTTTGCGAAGCGGCAAGCGCCCGCGCGCGTGTCAGGACAAGAAGTCGGTGTGGCGCGACCTCTCAACGCGCGTACTGTTCTTTCTTGCCCCGCGGCGAAAGTCGCGCCGCATCGCGTACGTGAGTCACCGCGCCCGCTTGGCTGGTTGCCGCACACCTTTCGTGTTTCGCTGCTACTTTTCGCGTGTTTCGGTACGTTCGTACTGCTCGAGTGTGCGCGCACTGTTTTATCGAAAACGTGTGCGCTTACGATGCGTAGTTGCGTACAGCGCGCGATACGTACCGATCCGCGCTTGCAGCCCGTTCTCGGGACGCGGGCGAGCTGCACGCTTCACGATCCCTGCCTGGTATTTCCGGTCCCGCTGGTTCCTTTTAACTGTTCTCTCTTTATCTTTTTTTATTTACGCGCGCGGTCCCCCTCCGCCGTTTTTTCCCACTGAATGCCACACTCTAGAGAGGTGGGTGGATGCCTGTTCGTGTCACAAAAGGCGAAAAAGAAAAAAGTTACAAAGAAAACCGCTAACACAACAGAGCCGTGTGGACGTCGACAAAAGAGCTCCTGACCTCCCCCCCGCCATCACCTCGCCGTTGGTCCATTATGTCGCGTTGGGAGGAGCTCTCCGAAGCCGCGCGTTTCGTTTTTACGCGGATACCAAGGCCGCGTCCCCCACCTCTTTGACGATCGAGTCGTTCATTCTTCGTTCGCACAAGCAGTGATGGGCCTGTAGCTACACGTGAGTGCGTGAGCACCCGCAAATTGTCTTTCAAGGAATCTCGCCTCGCACACGGGAGGGTACAGGCGCGTTCGGCGTACTACGTGTGGGCCGTCTCGGAATGTCGAAGCCGGCAGGTGTAGTACGGCGACGACGCCTTTCGCAAACGGGAAAAGAAGCCCGCGCCGCCGTGTCAGACCACTGTAGCGCGCAGAACAACGTCCCCGGCTTGTGTGTTTGGAAGAACTTGCGAATTCGGTGGGGGGGGGGGGGGGCGAGCGGCTGAGCCTACGCGCTTGCGCTGCAGGCCGGCGAAAATCTGCATGCGCGTGCTGTGCACGCACTGGTGCGGTACGCTTTCTTCAGCTTGCAGCAAACACCACACCGCCCAGACAGTTCGCACGACTTCTCTCTTAAACTTGCTCGTTCGCACCCATGCCTCGGCGACGGGGGAGTTGCGAAATACACGTCCTTTTTCTTTCTTTTTCTTTCGAGCGGGCGTGCGCGGCCTTTTCGCTAAGTTGGTCATGATCTCTCCGCCTCCCTGTTGCTTGCCGCAATGGCCAAGCGCGTTTCTTTCACGGCTGCACTAGCTCGGTCGTTACGCCGGTGGCATGCAACGGCACGCGCTGCAATTGAAGCGCGGCATATGAAGCGTGCACGCGTGCCAGTTTAAGGGCTCGGTGTGTGGGGTCGCGCGATTTGTCTCTGGCACCGAGCTCCGGAACACCCCACAGGTCGCAGCTTTGTTTGTTGTTTTCATTTTTGCGAGCCCCCGGGCCCTCGCCACACGCATGAATTCGGCTGTATACCACACTTTGGCTGTAGTGGGTGTCGTGCGACTCCGGATTCTCGCCCTGCACGTCGGTTCACGTCCCTTCATTCCAACTCTAGCCGCATAGCCGTGCTGCGGAAACCATTGCAGGTTCTCATTTGCGAACGCGCTAAACACGAAAGCGATCGACTCGTTCAGTGCGGCCGGACCACAGTAGGGTGCATGGATGCGCTCGTTCGCCTCCGCTCCGCGCGCCCACATCTGTCAGGCGCGACACGTCGCGGTTATGTGAACGCAAGGAGCACACGCGGTCGCAGCGACGATGCGATGGTAGCGAACATGGCGAAGACGCGGCAGAGCCACGAGCTAGCGCAGTGCATTGCCGGTCGCAGGTTTCCCCGAAATTCTTTAATGCCGCCCACTCGCATGCGACCTGAGGTCACTATGTCATTCGGACGCCTCCCGACGTCCGGTCGCCTTGAGCAGCGGCCGGGTGTTTTTCTTCCTGCTAGCGCGAATATTTCATTGAGCGTAGCCCCCTCGCCTGTGGCATGCGGTAAATGTTATACGGAGCACCCTTTCCTCCACGCTGGGGTGACTGCAGCGTTGTATTAATGAATGCCGCACGGGATAAGCTGCGAGGAAAAGAAAAAAAAAAAAAAACGCGCGCTCACGCTGGCTACGCATCGTGACCGCGTCGCGGTAAGCCCTACGAGGCCGCTTTATATTGCGCGCACTTGCTGGAGTGCCACAAATGCCGCGGTAAACCTATACCTTATACGCTGCAGGATTCCACTTTCACTGCATCCCTTCTTTTTTTCTGCATTCCTCACTTCGATTCATTGACCTTCCAGGCGTATTTCCCCAGTAAAGTCTTGCTTATGGGATTTAGATTCCACGTTGTGTTTGCATGGTGCATGCGTGCAAAGCCTACCAGTGGGCAGGTTATTCTTTCTGCTACCTACAAATTTGGCCTTAAGCTGTAATGTTTACAACTGGTGTAAGGGTTCTTTTGTACTACAAAATGATCAAGTGAATGCACATATGTTGAAACTCTCGTGCAGTGACCTTCAGTGTAGGCGGACAGCACTAACTAAAGCACTGGCATAGCTCCCCAATGCCAGTAAGCAATACTCGTACATGCCACGAAATTTTTTACAGACCCCAGGCCTTGGGAGTCGCATTTTTGATGCAGGCACGAATCCTAGAGGCCCATGTGCGATGCGACGTCAGTGCATGTAAAAGAGCTACAGTTTGTCAAGATTTCCAAAGCCCACCACTACGGCATGCCTCATAATGATAATGTTGTTTTGCCGCAGAGAACCCCAGCAAATATTACATAAACATAAGAGTTCGCAAAAGTTTGCAACACAGGGCTAACACCGCAGCCAGTAAATTTCTGTACTGCACAAGATGCACCTCTGAGCAAGGTGCCACAGGTGTGGCATGCAATAATGGCAGGACAACCCATTGTTGGGCTATTAAAATGGTTGTGCTTAGCATCGCTGAATGGGGTGTGTGTGATGTCTTGTAATACCTACAGCGTACAAGCTTGCCTGGCATCATTATGTGAGGAAGTGTTTCTCTCCAGTTCTGCCACAACAGACTGACCGTATTTCGCTGGTACTGCATTTGATAACTTAGCTATAAATGCAAAGTAAAACACACATTTGTGATTCCTTAGTTTGCAGTACTTTGTCAATGAGAATTGCCAGCCAGTGCAAGCATCGTCGAGTTTCATGCAAATTTCGCCAAAAACAGTGTGTCGATGTGAACCCTGTGGACCTCTCAAGAGAAACGAGATGTTTCATGTGCCAACCTGTTCAAATAAAAACACTTGCTCATACTTGCTCAAATAAAAACAAAATTCACACATTCTCCTGATAGGTTCCCTCTAATTTAATATGTGCCTTAACAAACAGAAGGTGCTGAAAAGAAAAGGCAGAAGAAATGCATTGGTTGCGACAATATCAGTTCTCAGAACATTGCAGAAATAAAATTGTGGCTGATGGCTGCATCTGTACGTCGTACTCGATCATTGTCGATGTATATACTTAATTGGAATACTTTAATAGCTTCCCAAGAGCACTAAGCTTCACTTGCCGCACGAGATCACCACAGGTATCGCGATTCGCGCATGATACCATTCGCACATGATACCCATGCCATGGGTATCATGCGCAAGTGGCCTTTTTACTGCATTTGTGTATTTTATTAAAGTAAACCGATGATTGAGTAGCAGCTTTCATGTGTGTGACATAGCGGCTCAGCTGACCTTTAAGTGGACGTCAGAGACCTTTCTAATGCCCCTTGACACATAGGCATGCAAAGTACTTTAGGTAAGGGGACATCAACCGGGAAAGCTGTTCATGGGCAGTGACACATGACAAAGGAGTATCTCCCTTCTGACAAAGTTCCTTCGTGGAAAGGAAGCTCACGAATGTACTTTTCGAGAGTAAAAGGCATACTCTCGCTGACAGCGTACAAGACTCATAAACAGAACCAATGTCATAAAACTACGGTGCCCTGCAAGTGCTTTGTTACCTTGCGAATATGTTTTCGCATTTAGCCATAGTTAGATATGTCGAATTGCGAGGATTTATTTTTTCCACTTTCTCGAATGCTCACGTCGCCATTATGTGAGATTCCGGCATATGTCCTTTGCTGCTTCGTCTACGCGGGGATTGCGTCGTAAAACGAATAGCATCATAAGAAAATAATAAAAGAGATATTTTTAAGCGGTGGAATCTCCCGATGCAATTAAAGGCACAGCTTTTTAAAAATGTTTTCTCTGTTCCTGCTTTAACAAGCAATGTCATTTTTATTATTATTATTATTATTATTATTATTTCTTTTTTGCGTGTGTCATTCGTCCTGGGAACCACCTGAAGAAGTTCATGTGCTGCCTTATGTCATCGGTGCAACCACTTTCTGTAAAGAATCCTTCAAAGTTGAAAAAAGGCTTTACTTTTGCCTTTGTATCATGTGTAAAGACTGCAAGGACAGACCACATGTGTTGAGGATCCAGCGCCCATGAATGAGGAATACATCTACACTCACGATGGCAATACACATTCGAGGAAGGCCATTATAAATTCCCACAGTATGCACCAAATAGGTGAAACTTATATATGCTTACATACATACAGCTGCTTTTTGTTCAATGCTCGTTCACGTAAAGATAACAAGAACGTAAAATCTTTAATTCTCATAATCCAAGCCCGTTAGTATATGCAAATTGCCGTGCTATTGAAACAGCAGTTACAGGACACCTCAGGCCATGGTTGTTTCCCAGACATAATTTTTAAGAAACACTGTCAGGCTCTTCTGCTCATACCTGGGGGAAAAAAAAATAAACGAACGCGGGTGTATTGGCTTTGCAGGTGGGCATAACCTTCTAGGCGAGATGCGCCAATGAGAATTTTAGGAAAACAGGTGCACCTAATAAACCCGAAAGCATGGTATCGTTATTTTAGTCGAAATAATGCAGGTCATATCCTGGCTGACCTTTCGAGCATACCAAGAAATATCTTGTATGTATATATATGTCTCTGTCAAGGCACATTCAGTGCAGAAGAATGTCAGTCTTTTACAAGCATAGTACACAAAGGGTATTAACCTCCTTAGGAAGAATGTCTCTTGTACTTTTTGTAGACACAGTGTTTCATTTATTCATTCATTGTATACTGCTGGCATACATTTGAGACCTCAGACATGAGTTCAGTATGTGCAGCAGCACAGTGCAAAAACGCTAGTTTAGCAGACATACAACACGGAAGGACGTCGGCACATCACAACAGAATGGAGAGGGAAAGAGAACAACATTATAATATAAAGAAAACACATGACTGGCTAGGTGATAACTGCTGTAGTGTGCTGGGGATTGTGTGGCCTGTGCTTGTGGGTGTGTCTGTGCACAAGTGCACATGTCGAGTACGGCGTAGACACGTACCGCGCGCGCAAGAAGGAGGAAGCAGTGCAGTCTCTTACTGCGATGCCAGAGCCGCACATGATAGGGAAGGGGAATGAGTCAGTAAAATCTCTCCGCATCTGAAGTAGTTCTACACAAGCAAGCAGTGAGTTCATTCTCCTCATTTCGCATCTGCACTCACGAATTTTTAGTTCGGCCATGCAAATGCACCTTTCTTCCTTTGAGTCTTAGGGAAAAACTACTCGTAACAACAACACCCATGGCATTTTAAAAAAAACTAAAGGTAAATAGTATGTGCATGCTTTTGTTGACCATGGGAGAATAAAATGCAAATTAACTAGGGAAGCAGATTGACGTGCTTTAAGTGAAGTAGCGCGCTAACATTCAATGCATTGAAGGCCTAATTGCAAGGAAGAACCTAGTGAAGAGCAGTCAACCACATTGGGGGACAAGGCATTTCAATTGGCTGCCATTTGTGGAAAAAAAGAACAAGTTCTTGAAAATGTTCTTCGTCCCTTGTTACTCGCTTCGTAGCCTTCTTGGGAAGCGACCAAGTGAAACTGCGTGGCTGGTGGTATGAGCGATGACCGCTAGCTTTTTTTTTTCTATGTGTTGGATTACGTAAAGGAAAAGCTTCTTGCCTGTCGTACCGCCAGTGTTCATATGAAAGGCCACGCGACTGTCAACTCTTTTAAGAGTGATGAAAACTGCATGTGAAATATGGAAGGAGCAACGTGGTTGCTCAACACAGGCGCAGACTGTCACGATACAATGAAGTTTGACATTTGCAGACTAGTGGTTAGACAATCAATTTATGGCTTGTGCAATGTCAAAGACGGCCTTGCAACACGCATGTCACCAGGCAAAGCAAACGTCTGTTATTTCTGACGTCTGTCACAAAGCAACGTCTGTTATTTCTGACGCAGTCTTCTACCTTTATGCCTACAAAACAACTTGGCATTCACTCAGCAATGGCTGACAGCTCTCTGTTCATCTAAGTTAATTTAATAGCTGCCGTTTTGTCAACTTTTGTCACTATGGATTCGGGATGAGGTGTAATGAGTACAAATTGAATATGACCGCCCATACATTTGCATATTTTCGTATACTTCTGCTGTTTAGATCTCGCCAGAAGATTTGATGACTTCGGGTTGTCGTGGCTTCTTGTTCTGGTACATGCACACCAGCAGTGGAGGAGTTAATAAACGAATTGTGTCTGCCTCTCTTAGCGCGATCGCAGAGTGCTATTGCATTGAGCACATCTGAGCATTGAGGCAAGCCTGCAGAAACACATGGAGGCCTGGAGGCCTGTTTGCATGTTGCTGGCCCCTAGGCACTTGATCCCTTACGAAAGTTTTTTTTTAGTACTCCCTGAGGTTTTCTAAATGGCTGTAGCAGTGTTCTCTTTACCATTTGCAATGTGTGATCCACATTGCACATGTGCAGAATGTGAACATAAGCGCTCACATATGTATATCATTCCCGAATAGTGCAATTTACCATTCAAAGGAAGCTAGCTATTCATGATAACTTCTGGGGGTCTTACGTGCCAAAACCACAGTATAGTCATGAAACAGGCTACAGTGGAGGGCTCTGAAAACTTTAACCACAGAGCACTTTTTATTGTGTACAGATAACACGCAACACGCAGGACCTGAACATTTTTGTCTCCATTGAAGATGCAATTACCGCGGCTGGGAATAACTGTGCCTCTTTTGGATCAGCAGCCAAGCACCACAAACATAGCTGTATGTGGGGCAAGATGAAGCCGCAGTGGGCAATGCAGCTGTGGTTAGCAGTTAGCGGCCTGCATCGTTAAACTTATTTGTTTGCCACTAATGCTCGTATGTGCTCATACATTTGAGAAAGGATATTTCTCCAGTGGCGCATGGTTCTTAAAATAGCTTCATTCTTGAAATACTCTGTCATTTATTGGCGCAGAAGGCTTAACGAAAGTCTTCTTCTTTCACGAAGCCGTGTGAACTTCACGCAACTGTCCGCATTTAGTTTTGTTTCTTCATTTGCCCATTTTAAGGGAAATTGCCTGAAGACGGCCCCAGATGTGTCCTGTTATTTCGGGTAAAACAAAGTGAAATATGACTGTACAGCTTCGGCTTGGCAGTGCTTGGCGTTTTTATGTCCAGATCGTGCCGCACTTGTTTGCGTTAGCGTCAGTGTTTCATGTTCTGCTGTACATTAAGTGACTAGTCTGTCGTGCGGTTCGGCTTGTCTCAACGTTAAGACATAAGCTCTGTTGCATATTGACACGTACGGTTGTTTCGTCTTGTTTAACTGGAAAGCCGTTATCACTTCCCTGTGACGCATACTGTGTCACGCGCGACCACGTGACAATATCTGGAACTCTCTACTCGACCAAATCTGTTGGAACGTCTGCACATTTATTTGGCTCCGATCGGACAGTCAGGAGGCAGGAAGGTTTTGGTTGGTGCAAACTTTATTCAGTGTCCTGCAGAGGCCTTAGCCGACCGGGCCTTGGGTCTCCCACGAAGGGACGTCGAGACCATGTCTCTTTGCCGCCTCGAGGGCCTGCTGGACGGCCCAGAGTTGGTCACCGAAGCTGGGGCTGCACAGGGCAGAGGCCATCTTCGGCGGGAGGGTTTTTGAAGTAGCGCCTTGAGGGTTTTTGATACAATCCCATAGCATGTGCGTGATGGTTGCTGTTTGCGTTCGGCATATTAAGCATTGGTCTGAGGTGTATAGTTCCGGGTATATTTGGTGGTAACGTGCTCTGCTGGGATATGTGTTCGTTTGTAATTGGCGGAAGGCTGCGGCTTGTACTCTACTCAGTTTGGGACTTGGTAGGGGATAGACGTGACGTCCTAGATAGTAGGCTTTGGTGATCTCGTTGGTGTCTGTGACAATTTCTGTGCCACAAGTTTCAGAGCATGCCGATGATTGGCAGGGCAAAGGCAACGCACATGTCAAATGCTGTTGCCAACCTAGAAGTGGAACATGCCTAAATATCGAACAAATGAAGAGACGCTGTCATTTGCCATTTTGTATAGGCCCATCCATCACTCATGCCATCTGGAATTGTGGATCCCGCTTCACACGTGGGAGCTGCTTGCGTACTCCAGCTTCGTCTATCCAGCATCATGCTAAGTCTTTTCAGTGGAGCTTTCACCCAAATGGTCACTGACATGTACTTTCGAAAAATGATCACTGATCTATACTTTCAAAAAATGGTCACTGACATATACTTTCAAAAAGCATATAAATATTATGCTGTGCTTCTCATACATGGAAAGAACAACCTCATGTGTGACTCCAAGTGTAAAGGTTATGAAACACTTGCATGACATTTGCTTTCATGCCAAAGTTAGCCTCGAAAGGCCAAAACTGACGCCACTGATATTGTCATGAAGCAGCTACATAAAGTGAGGCTCGTAGACTTTACAGCATGAAGGATAGCTGTGCTGACATTATTACCAAAAAAAAAAAAATTATACGGAAGCACTTTATGTGATATTTACTGTCCAAGTCCTCATGCAAAGAGGTGTGATCATTGTAGAAAGAGCGAGCAGTGGAGTTCGCAGCACAGTAGACCTGCCCCAGTTTGTCAACATGATGTCGTGCAAAGCATCGCCATCGACATCGTTTCGGACCAGTTTCGCAGTGGCTGGCAGAAAGCACCGGCGGTTCCAGCAGTTCGTTTGGGCTTTTCACACGCGATGGTACTGTCCAGTCCCGAGATTGCGCGCCAGCGTTTGCCAAAAAGGCTGCAAGTTTGTGGAAAGCTCTCTCCGTCGCCGTGACCTCTGCACCATTTCATAATGGAAGAATGACCCTAAACGTTGGCCAAACATTCTGTTTGAAGGTGTCTGTGTGTATCTCGCGAGCATGCCTGGCCCGTACAATGCAGAGGCCATGAAGCGTTACTGATCGCTCAAAGTTTACAGCCTTACAATGAAAAGCCATGTGCATCTAGTGCTTGTTTTGAACTGGGGCGCCCACGCTTTCCATCGACTGTTGTCATTCGGAAATCGGAGGGGTACATATATATATACACACCCGATGCCACTGCCTTCTGTCACGCGTTTGCACATCCTACCGCGCAAAAGCTAACCACCATGTCAAAGTGGCCAGGTAATGCGCACAAAACAAACCGTTACAAACTCGATCCTTCTCCACGGCAACATGGAACCACACCGAACATTGCAATGTTTTGCCAACCAGTCCATTCGCACGTGCGCGCTAAGGTCACGTGGCTGACGTCACTGAACTTTCGTGACGTACCCCAGGACAGGTCCATTATGCAGCCGTGTGCAAGGTCCTGCATTTGTAGGGGCATTAGAACCCGCCAATTCCCCCGCCCCCTTTTTCTTTGCCTCTGACACCTGTCATGAAAAAAGAGATAATGCAATTTGTGCAAGCTGTTGCACAAATTGCATGACTTCCTGTGAAACGAGGGCTGAAATTGATTATGCATTTTAACTGATTTTACTGTGATTGCTGCGTCAAACACATGAGCAACATCCTGGTCCTTCACTAATTTTGTGTGCAACAGAGTTCGACTCTGACATACCAAATTACACAAAAACTTAACACGTAGCTTTTCAACTGCAACTACTTGTTTACCTTATTTCGAATGTTTTAAGGACTCTTCATCATTATTGCATCTAAGATACCCAAGCTTCCGTGTGATGCTTGCAAATATCAGAAGTTAGAAGGCACAGTGTCTGCCTCTACACCAGGGTCTTTGAAGTGGAATATTACGTGTTTCATGAGCTCGGCATGCCGATGGAGCACCTTGCACTTGGCTTTGATGAGACTGCTTCCTCGCCGTATCAGTGCCCGAGCCTACTGCTCAGTAGACTTTGTAGCAGACACGTTAAGTCAGTTCAGGCTCTTCTCCAAGTTTATGGTTTTGTCCCAAAAGCAATTGATGGGTGTGAAATGGTGAAATGAAAGGTCAGGCTTTACTTTTTATTTTGACTTTACTTATTCATACACACTGTAGCTTCAATGAGGCTGTTGTAGAAGTGGAATGGAAAACTATATGAGCATTCATGAACCGACTTCAAAGGATTCTTTCAGTGGTAGTGAACGAACACTCCCTGGCAGCAAATTCCAGGCTCAGTTGTTGACTGAAGAATGCTGTGGTATTTGAAGAGGCCAGCCAGAGTGAGCCAAAAAAGTAGTTTGAAGTGTTAAGGCCATGGTCACCCCTCATAAAGGTCAGGAAAAAGTGAGATAGTTAACTAAATTATCAAGGCGGGGAGAGAATTTATTGCACTGTAAGGAAATTTCAGGCATTTAAGACGGCGACGCATTGCACGTGTTGAGAGACCTAGCAGGGGAAGGAAGTTGAGTGGTGGTAAATCCTTGTATGTTCTGCAAACAATATGCACTGCCCTTTTTTAAATGGTTACTAGTTTTCTTGACTTTTATGCTGTAACTACAGCAGTAACATAGTGATTTGACGAAGATTTTGTCGTTTTTGTATCTGTGTTTTTTCAGTGCATGGGAAGTTCTCAGAGCTTTTTAGATTGTAGGCACGCAGATTCATGGCTCATCAGAAGTTCAAGACTGACGAAGAAAGCCATATAAATTGGTGTTTCCACCAACTGGTGCATTTGCTGTAGCTGTGGTTGGTAGCTGTATCCATTGTCAAGCCAGAAAGAACTCTAGGGAAAGTTATGCGTGATTAATCAATCTCAAACTTATCCAGGAGAATGTGCGATCAGGTTCAGAAGTTGGGCCGAATGCATACCCTTTACACTGTGCCTATACCATCAACTTAACAAACCCAAGGAATCATGCAGGAACAACCAGACATGTTTGGGCAGCACTTTTGTGCTCATATCCAGTTTGGCAAGCTATTCGACAGCATTCTTAAAATGTAACCTGCCATCGTAGCTTAAAGGCCACGTGTTGGCTTGCAGAGCTTGAGGTTGCGCAATAAAATTCCAGCCATGCCAGCCGAATTTTGACGTAGGTGAAATGTAAACAACGCACCTGTGTACTTGAATTTAGATCCACATTAAAAATGCTGACATAGACAAATTCTCCGGAGCCCTCCGCTATTGGGTGTGCCTCAGAGTTATATCATGGGATTGGCATATAAAGTCCAATCAATTATTAAAGTATATGCAGCCTCCAAAAGAGCAAAAGCTCCCCTCAGCAAGATGTTTAGACGGATGATGAGATTCCCCACTTATGCGCCATGAACCCAACTCAATACTTTATGTGTAAGAAAGCAGGCCCTGGCCAAGACAAAATACAACATGCGACTGTCGCCTACCTATATCCCAGCATGTGGCGTAAACCTCGGCATGCCTCATTAAAGTATGATGTGGAAGGCGAATTAAATGTTCACTGAATGGACGAAAGCCATTGTAGTTCCATTTCTGAAAGTCGGGAAAGAGCCTACATCACAAAGGAGCTATAGGTCCCTAACACTTACAAGTTGTCTTTGCAAAAGCATTGTAAATATGAGCCATAACATATGTCATGGAAACACTTTGCTAGATTAGCATCAGTTCAGCTTCAAGAAAAGCCATTACTGAACAGTCATCTGTTTCACCTTGAACATATTTTACAGGAGGCATTCATATATTTATTCTTTATTTTGCTTTATTCATCAGTTAACCCATGGCACGCAAAGGCATTGAATAAAACACATCTTCATTTAGAGAGTGTACTTGCTTTTCAGTCAGCCTATTCCATTGTTAAATTTAATAAACAGTACAGGCTGGTGTTCATTCCTTTTTTTTTTCTCCCTAAAGAAGGTGTGTGACGCTATTGGAAGGTACAGCATTTTACATAATCTAGCGGATGTAGGAATCCATGCCTTGATGCTTAAGTGCTTATCTGACTTTCTACTGAACCAAACTTTCCAAGTACTTCTGGGCTCAGCAATCCAGCTGTGCATTTGTGGAGAAGAATGGGGTACCATGGGGATGTGTATTGAGCGTGACTCTCTTTATGGCGAAAATAAGCATCATGAATAATAGTGAAGCGGTGTAGTGCAAGTTGCTTTTGCACAATTCGTCATCACTATTACCATCAGCGTATTTTGCGTCTACTGCGGGACAAAGGCCTCTCCCAGTGAACTCCATTTCATCCCCTCCTGGGAGTGTTGATTTCGCTATATGCCTGCGAATTCCTTAATTTCGTCACCCGAGCTAACCTTTTGCCTGCCTCTGCTGCCTTTTCCATGTCTTGGTATCCATTCTGTTCTTCTGACTGTACAACGATTGTTGGTTCTTCGCATTACACGTCCTCCCCAGGTCCACTTTCTCTCTTGACTGACATTGTGATATCAGTTGCTTCTGTGTACTCCCCGATCTATTCTGCTCTCTTTCTGTCTCTTAAAGCTGTGCCTATGATTTTTCGTTTCCTAGCACGTTATGTGGTCCTCAGTTTCAGCTCAAGTTTATTTGTTATACTCCCGTGTTTCTGCACTGTATGATAGTACCGAGAGGTTCCAGTGATCAAATACTTTTTTGCTTTAGCAACAGCGGCAAGTTTCTAGTCATGTTTGGGAAGGCCTGCCGTATGTGCTCCATCCTAATATTATTCTTTAGAGATTTCCTTTTCATGATTAGGTTCTGCTGCTAGCAATTGTCCCAGATATCTGTACTCTTCTCGAAATTCTAGATTGTGGTTGTCAGTTTCAGATTGTTGTGCTTTAGCCAAGCCAAGCTGTTGGCATAACTACTGTACAGCATGCTGTATGTACAGTATTTCTTTGTCATGGTTTATCTGTGCCCATGTTAGCGTTGCAGTTTGCACTTCCACCTTTCTGTAGTGACATTTGTGCTTTCCTGTCATTTGCTATGCTTAATTCCTTTCTGCTGGCATGCTCAGAACACAGGGAACATTACTCATACTTTTTCTATGCAGCTTCCAACCTTTCAGGAACTTGTTGCATTATACCTTACATGATATTGTGGTGTGCTTTATCCATAATTGGCCTTTGGACCTGTAAACATTATCCGTCATCCGGAACATGTACACAGCCATTAAGTGCATTTGTTGCTTGCTGCCTATTGCAGTTTTTGGGCACGTTGACTTTCTCATATCTCACTACACATGCTGTGTGTCAGCGCTCTTGCTGTGTTTGATTGTGAAGTATCAAATTGTATTGTTCTCTCGCTATCTGTCCTGATAACAATCGATGAGACCAATTAAGAGCTACAGGGATCGTCAGTGGTGCAGATGCTTGCTCGTTAGTACCTGGGTGACAAGAAGCAACCATAATGTCATTTTGAATTAAGCATCATCACAGTACTGGGCAAAGAGTACCTGCTCTTGCATATGGTAGAGAAAGAGTGAAAGAAGTCTCAGTACCTGAGGAAGAAAAAATATGAGAAGCTTTCTCTTTGCTGACCAGCAGGCAGAAAAGTTTGACCGTCACTCAGCATTACAAATTGCCACTGTTTTCTGGAACTTGTCACATTCCTACGCTGAATCTGACCTTCACTTTAAACTCACTGAATGTTAGAGCGCTTGGCTTCTTCAAATTAACCTCTTGTGCTGTGCTAGATTAGTTAAATGTGTAAAATTTGCTAAACGTTCAGTTGCTGTAACTTTCCACAGCTTAAGCTAAAATCTCTTGACGCTTCAACTGAAGCTCTGTTTTATTTATTGTTTTTTGAAGGACTTTCCTTGGTTTGCTTTTTAAAGCTGTACTTTTAGAATAGTTACCAGTGAACGACTGTTGAGGCAGCTAAGAAACATTGTAAGCTCAGTTGGGTTCAGCTAGGATGCCACTGACATAATAGAAAGACCCTCCTTTGATATGTTTGGTGGCATTTAGCGAACTTATGATGAGAAAAAAAGAAAAGCTAACTTCTACAATTAAGAATAAAGCAGTGGCGTCAGATATCCATCACGCGTGTTAGTGGATAAAGTTGTTTGGCAGGTTACATGTTTCATGGAACATGTTCTTAAATACCGTAGGTTCATTGTGTGACGGTTTCACACTTTCCCGAACACAAAACAAGAAAGGTGGGAAAAAAGCAAGTTTGCTTTTGTAGGGCAGGTGTGTGTGTTTTTTTTCTAAAGGACTTTGAACTAGCACAGATGACAGCCTTGGAACTTTATTCTCCTTCTTGTGTTGACTTTGCCTTTGTAACTTTCTTTTCATTGCTGCACAAAGTTATTTGCAAGTGCATGGACTGCAGAAGGAAGTTGACTTTATTTGAAAGGCGTTATTTTTCTGGTACATCTGCATCTGTGCATCTCAATGTGCACATATCGCGATGCCCTAAAAAAATTCACTTTCCAGTAAATTTCGAAAAATATGTTGTCTTTTCGTTGTACATCTGAACTTCAAGGTGATGGAAGGACGGGTTGGTGGTGCATTTTATCATTGTCCTTTGCTTTCTCATTCAAGAAGAGGGAGTTTTGGTTCAGCTTGCAGGGTGTAGTACAGAAAACATGTCACTCTGTCCAATCGGAAGTGTCTTCTTTCTACATTTTGTATTTCTTGGAAGATAGCCTGGTTCATTGCATGTTTAACCTCTGTGTGTTACATCTAACATTGCTATACTCACTGGCCTTGTCCGCAGCGAATTCTCGACTACTTCATTGAAATCGACATATGTGCAGAAGCAAACGTATTACAAGCAGCATTACGTATTACATTATTACAGGCGTATTATCTCAGATGCACAGGCATAGGTTTGGCAGAACTACTTTTTGCTAAGACAAATAGGTTTTACTGTTTTACAATCTAAATTTGCAGGCTAGCTGATAACACATTTTTGTATTAGGCGCACAAGTGACTCGAGTACACAGTCGGGTCACATGCCTCTCACACCTTCCGACCGAAGCCTTCCCACACCAGACACTTCATGGTAGGAGGTTCTGGAAATGTTTTGATGACTCAGAATAAGCAACATATAGTCAAGCCATGTTTTGGTAATTGGCTGCTGGTATCAAAGACACGCCTTGCTGAAGTAGCAACAGTTTGCGAGGTTAGGACGGGACACACAAATCTTATATACTGATGTTCTCTATGGTGGCTGTCCACCTACGTATGATAGATGTGGTGAACCACTTTCTGCTCTTCACATCCTCTTACGAGGCACTGAACTGGTAGCTGATGGGAAAAAGCATTTGCTATTGACACTCCGGCGGCATCTTCTGCATTTTAGATGCAAAGCAGCTTATGGTCGGGGCTCTGTCACTCCCTCCCTCCATCCATCCGCCGTGCGGCGTCCACACCCGCACTGCGCATCCTCCTCCCCCTCCTCTCCTTGTCTCATCTCCTCTCCTCTCGGCATTCCTCCTCTCCAAACAGCGTGTTGACTATGGAAACGCTCTTTCTTCGATGAACGCTTTACCAGCTCGCAAGGAACGAGAACGCGCCCTCACCCACGAGAGACAACTCAGACGCAGGCAGCATCTGCTAGCGTCAAATCGATGCAAACGCGGTGTGCACCCCCCGTGTTTCTGCGCATCGCTTCATAGTCCCCTTTAGCAGGAGATGGTGTAATTTTTTTTCTGTATTCATGGGTGAGGAACCGCTTTCCATATATGAATCGCTGTTCACATCTTAAAGTATGTACGTGGTTTTCATGTTATATTCCCAGGCAATTAGTACCACAGTGTCTCAATAGAGGCTGCCGATGCAGTAGTTGGAATGAAAGAAAGCACACGCTTCCTTACCTGTGGGGTCAACGACCATGAGGAGGCATTCATTCTGTTTCCATGCTCTATCATCCTAGCGTCATGATCAACACCCAGTGACGTGTCTGTCATAACTTTATATATATATGCACACACTCACACGTACACACACACATACACACACTCGCATACACTTCCATATACCAATGCCCTGCTATGGTGGTTTAGTGGCTATGGTACTCAGCTGCAGATCCAAGGGTTGCGGGATTGAATCCTGGCCGCGGCAGCTGTATTTCAATAGAGGCAAAGTGTTGAGGCCCGTGTGCTGTGCGTTGTCAGTACACATCTAAGAACCCCAGGTGGTCGAAATTTCCGGAGCTCTCCGTTACGGCGTCCCTCGTAATCAGTGATGGTTTTGGGATGTTAAACCCCAGAAGTCTATCAATCACTTCTATATGCCAATTCATTTTAGGCCACTTATCATCAGTACTACATCATATCACTTAAATAGTCAGTCACTGTTAGCATGTTATTATCAGACGTGGTACTCTTTAGCCAGACATGGCCCAGCAGCATTAAAAACTGCATATTATGAATGCCACAGCTTTTTTACGATCAATACAGCATTGCGCACCTATCGGCGTGTATTGCTTGTGGCTAGGGTCGAACCCACAACCCCGAGCCATGCAGGCCAATTGGATAGCCATTCAGTACAGAACATGGGATGTTGGATTACAAGCATTGCTTGCCAGTGTATCGGAATGGAACGAAAACCGAAATAAAAAATGAAAAGAAGAAGAAATAGTTTTGGAGCGGAACAGAAATGTAACCGATATTTTATTTATTATTTTGCTCCTGAATGAAACAGGACTATCTTTTATTAGTTTTCAGTTCAAAGGGAAAGTCAGCAATTTGGAACAGCCACTGTTGGGCAACATCAGCATAGACTCAAATTTCAGGGGCAGAATTTGCAGTTATCTTGGGCAGTTCGAGGAACAGCCGATTGAGCACGCCACTAATCTAAGCATCCAATGAAGGCCCTTTCAAGGGAGCCTGCAACGCTGCTACAATGTAGTCTGAAACGTGGTCTGGTGCCCAACAATCGTTGAGGCTCCTGTGAACACGTGAACTAAACTTGAGTGCGCTACGTCCACCATGGAATTCGCAATTTGGTGTGAAATGTGGCTGAAAACCTCTGGTTCTTCTGTCAACATATGATGCCTCAAGCAACATTGACTCCACTGCTCAAAGTAGTACTAGCGTTAGAGCCGCCAGAATCGCGGAAATGTCCTCGGTGGTGCTTTTTTTTGTTCGTTTTGACAACAACAAATAAAGAAAACGTTTTCCTTTCAAAATAACAAAGGAAGATAAGCAACATAGTCAGTGCTGCTTGTGACATCAATGTTGAAAGGAGAGTGAGCAATATCCAGCCATATATGAAACCAAATTACGTTTTCCATGGTGCATGTGGCACACAAATATTTTTCCCGTGTTTGCAAGAGTCTCCACGACTGATTGGCGCAGTTTTCAGACCATGTTCAAAAAGTTTTCAGGGCCCCTTTAAAGCGTGCCTCTCAGTGCGCTAACGGATTGTGGCACGTGCTTGCTCTATGGCCAGGTTGCACCCTCCAGGAGCCTCCACCATCGCATAGCCCGCCAGCGCCACTGTGGCCACTTTTTCGTTAGCGTCGGGGGAGCTTCCGCGGGCCCCCTGCATACTCTGAGATAAGTGAAGGCGCCGCGCCCACTGAGCATGGTGTTGCTGGACGTAATAGCAGATTTTTTTTTACCTCTACGTGGAATTTAACATGTATTGCGAGAAGGCTAGATGTTCGGTCTTGTGGGCGACGTATAAAAGAAATGCTAAGCGCTAGCGAAGGACGAGAGGTATATATACTACAAACAGGTGCAACATGGCAGCTCGTGTTACTGACCTTCGTGTTTTCGAATATCGGTAAACAATTGTAATTTTCTATTGGGTGAAAGTACTGGGAACGGTAAGCTGCTGGATCAGGCAAGCTCTGCGCGTGACGTAATAGATGAAATCAAGAAAGCTGGCTCTGAAACCACCCGCCACCGCATTCCACAAATGTGCACGAAACTCTTTTAAAGAATATGGAGTTGGCTGCAGGTTCGACCGTTTTCTTTGTTAACTTGTTGAGAATTTTCTCAGCAACCAGTGCAAGAGCACTTTTGTTGTGCACAGTGATATTGAGAACCAGGCTGATCCCCAACTCGGCGGTTCAGTCTTGTGGGGATATTGTTTAATAAAGTTCGCGTTGTTCAAATCGCGTGTTCAAGCAGTTAGTTATACATGGGGAATAATTAACAGCTGGTGCCAGATGTGTCCACCCGCCGCTGTCAAGGGCACATATGCAAGGGCAAACACGCCAGTGCGGGCGCTGAGCTTTTAATTAAGAACTGTGAAGCAACTTGGCCTCAAGCATAAAGGGTAGAAAGAAATATGTGCGAAGTATGTGATGCTTACGAAAATTGGTAACGGAAAAAAATAATCAATTCGCTATCGAAGGGGAAGCAAGCTTACTGTTTCTGTAATCGCTTTGATGCGCTCAGTGTATTAAAATTGATAAAAACTAATAGAAGTTAATATGATGCTTTAAATCTTTAAATAAGTTATGCTTGTTGAAGTTTTTCATTTTTTTGAAAGTTTTTTGTGCCAAAACAACCTACAAACGTTCATATCTGCAGCCCGAGATTGCTCCAAAAGCACGCAGATTTTCTCAAATTTGTGCCACACTGAAAAATCTGCTATCATCTACAACTCATGCAAACAACACACAGTTGTCTTTTAAATAAAAAAAATTACTGCAATTCCTAACTCGCTGCTATGAAGCACTTACGGGCGCGTTGGGAAGCTTTGATATTTCATCTACGGAAAGCTGCTCTAACTGTTACTAATCGAGCTGTAAGTGTTAGATTCCACAACGCTGCAGTTGCCACTTCTGCAAAGAACCGTTTGGACGCGCTATACTAGGATTTAAAAAAAATTTTTGCTGCGGTGCAGGGCAAGCAGGCGTGACCGCTCTCCCAACGGTGATGCGCCCGCCGCCGCAACGGCGCTGGCGTCGTCGCAGGGAGTTAGATGTGCAACCTGCCTATAGAATTTGTTTTGTCGAAATCAAGGAGCAACAGTCATACACTTTAGCTCAAGCATTCAAGGTTCTGTGGTAGTTGGGGTGGGGTGGGCATTCCTAGTGCTGAACTGCGCTTTCTTGGAACAACAGTCGCACGTTTGAGAAAGTACACTCGGTGACGTGCTGTTCTTGAGATCACGCTCAGTCCCTTTACTGGCACTCAGCATTATCGGAAAATTTATAGTTCACTCATTATGAAAAATAAATGCAATCGATCCTGGACACATCAAACTCAGATATATACAATTATTGGCTATATTGAACGTTCGAAAAATCTCCTTGAAAATCTAGTACAAAAAAGTATAAGGCAGGCACACATACATTTGAACATCCGGGGTCCACCAAGTTTGATGTATCAAACTTTGACTCGTGCCAAAGCCCTCAAGTGCACTCATTTTTTTCATATGTTGACCATCCTTCAACCGCATTCTAACATATTGCGATCCCTTTTTTTCTTGTGATGTTGTCGAAAACGTGGTGTCGTTGCACAGCACTTGCCAGTGCACTAACTTCTCTGCTGCACCAGCTTCACGTTGTAACATGCATCAGTAACATTTTTTTATATAGGACGACAGGCAGAGGCACCAAATTAGATGGATACAAAGTGGCTGTAGCTCTGGAAGTAGTCTGCAATGGCAGTGTCTAGTTGCATCAAGGCGATGTGTGCATGGCAGTGGTAGTCCTCACGCTACTGCAGATAGTTGCAAAAGTATAGCCTCTGAGATTTGTAGCCTCATTTGTGACGTCACTTTTACAGTGCCAGTCTTAAAGGCCATGTTTTGATGGTTGCAGTCTGCTGCAAAGTCATAAATACCCTCGTCATCGCCGAAATTAAAGCATTATCGTCCTCATCCAGCTCCCCCATGGTTTCAGCTATTTCATGCTTTGCAGACTTGCATGTGTCTCTTTTGCTCATGATCAACCTGTTTAGTAGTTCAACTTGCTGAACTAAAGATTTATCTCGGAATGATCCAAATGATGACTGGTTCTTGAAGCCTAGTCAAGCCAATAGCCATTACAAACTGTTCCTGTCAACAGCTCCCATAAGAACTATGCCTGGAACATAGGCCAGAAATGTGCCGTGCCGGCCTCGCCTACTTTTGCTTGTTCTCTCCCCCTTTTTGTTTTATGGCGAGTACGTCTTGTAGCTGCCTTTTTTGCAAACATACCAGAGACATCCTTGAAGTCCCTAGATTTCCTGTGGAAAAGATATCTAAGGACTTAAGGTGTCCCTGTGCGCATCACTCGGAGGCTGCACTCACAAATGCCTCGAGCAGCTGCGGACATCACATGACATGACTGAGTGGTATAGTGGCGTGCGTTCTGCCACCGCTTCTAGTCCACAGCACACTACAGGTCGCTTTCTTTGAGAAATAGAGCGACATTCTAGGCATTTAATTAGAGGAGGCATTGGTTTCCGTAAGTGCACTTTAGGGTGCAAAGTGATGTCACGGGGGTCATCACTGCTGACAACCGAGTTGAATACCTAGATGAATTTCGTGAGTTCTCAGCATTCCCAGGTGTCCTCTCAGACAGGCTCACAGCAGGTGACTTCATTAGCACCGACTGACGATGTGCAAGCCGTGTCTGACCGCGCAGAGATTGTGGCTGACATCACCAGTGCTGAGGGATAGGGCCCGAGCAGCGATAAATGTCTAAGCTGCTGCTAAGCGACCTGGTACCGTGCTCTGAGGGATTGAGTCAGCATTCATACTCATTCGCTATGTTTTGGTGCAATGGAAGGCATTGGATTTGCTGACGTGTAAGGCCTGAATTACGTTGAGGATGGCTTGAGGAACTTGATAGCCTGCAAGAAGGTTAGCGCTGAGCTTACGTATTTCTTTCATATGAAATAAAATGTGTGTGTTTTCAGTATTCGTCGTCTCCATATTGTGGGCAAATCGGTAAGCTACTGCTAGTTATAATCTGGGGAAACAAGTCTCTGATGTTCACCATCTTAAGATGAGCTTCAAATAGGTATACCCTTGTGTTTTGAATTTTAGATATGTCAAACTATTTCATGGTCCTCTTCGAGTTTCATATATCCAGGATCAGCTGTACTACGTTGTTTTTTGTGTGTATGTGTGTATGTGTGTGTGTGTGAAATTCTGAAGCAAACTGCACGAAAAGAAATACCGTTACAAACTGTCATGGCACATTACATTTTTATTCTGGAGCGAAACCGGAATGGAACTTTTGTCAGTGGAACGAAACCAACACCAGAACGAATAACATTTTGTTCCGACACTCCGTTAATTTCAATTCAATAACGCAATGTTGCTGTTTTCCAGGCATCGTATGTTTCAAACTATCTTGTCTTGCCTTGGCTCCAAGCATTCACTGCGCTTCCTTCTTCCCATTGCTCTTGCGGCCACACCGCGACTTGCTTATCTCCTTGCAGATATCTTATGCACAGTAAACGTGCAGTGACAACACAGCAGGGAGGTTGAGTGTGAGCTTCTTTTTCCGAGTGTCTTGCCCTTCACTGCTGATAAACTGAAAGTGTCGGCGTTGCACAGTGCTGCGGTGGCTGCAGAGAGCGAGTCTCTCTGCATCGTGCTTATCGGTGACAACACTGCTTGCGAAAACGGCTTTATTTACGCCTCTTCATGAGATAAGGGAAGTGCAAGGTACGTTTGTTGGATTGCTCATTGCCTACTACACTGTTTGTTAGCAGACCTCCTCAGTGTTTTGCTGTTGGGAAGCAAAAACAGAATGAAAGGCATCTTTTTTTGTTGTTGCACTGTTGGAAAAGCAAACTTGTGCAAAGATTAAAGGTCCAGATTGCATTGATTAACCTGAAATGCAGGCTATCGACGTGTGTTTACAACGCTGCAAGTTTGAGTGCCATTTGAACCGTGCTGTGATCTGTCGAGACATTGCTGCATAAGTGTATTTTAAAGTGATAGTTATCATCATAATTATTGCCGTCAGCTTGTTCTATGTCCACTGCAGGACAGCGGCCTTTCTCAGTGATCTCCAATTTACTCCATCTTGTGCATGTTGATTCTGTTCTATTCTTGCATGAAAGTCTTGATTCCACAGAAGCCCACGTAAGTTGATGCTGCACAAGGCTGCATTTCCAGTGTGTTGGTGTCCATTCAGTTGCTCTGGCCGTCGCTGTCGTTGCTATACAGTACATGGCTCAACAGGCTTCATTTTGTTTTTTTAATATCAACTACATAAACTACCCCTGTTTTTTCTCTGATCCTTCTGGAGTCTTTGGGGAAGCTGAAAAGGTTGCCAGAAAATTGGTTTATATGGGCATCTTTTTGTACTTTTGGTACACCCTGGACCTGAAAATCTACAAAGGAATTTGACATTACTCAAGCAGCTGCTGCTAGTCTGCCAAATCTGGAGCACGGCAAGTGGCATACCTGGTCAGCACCTGCCATTGGAGGGATACACCATGATGTTCATTGCATTGGCTCATAAAAAGAGCCACACATTTCGACCCTGTTTCAGGCCATACTTTTCAAGACGACGTGATTAGCAGTGTAGCCAGGAATTTTGTCGTGGAAAGGGGAGTCGTTCGTGCAAAGTGAAGTAAGTCGGGGTGTGTACATGGGGTGGAACCACTAAGAAGTGGGATCATAAAAGAACATGAAAACAATTTGTAGGGTCACTTTGTCACAACAGTGGCAATTTTCCTCCTACATATTTGAATACAGTTGAGCCCCTGTATAATAAACATGCACCAGGGAGAAGTTTCCGTCCCTTATTTCACAGGTCCCTTACAAGCAGCCATGTTTTAATTTTCCGATCAACCTTTGCATCAACATCGACACTTTCCAACTAAACTGACCGCAAGAGAAGGCTGTGGCCTGTTGCAAATGAGTTATTATATACATTTGCCCTAGCATTACGCGATTTGCTTGGCTCACTGTGTCACGCAGAATGCAGTGTTTTTCTCCGCTTCAACTTTCTCACAATAGTTGGCCATCATTTCATTTTGTACCCACCGTGACTCAACTGCAGTTACGAACTAACAGTACTGCATTTAGAGTTAAGGTGAATTACAACCAAGAACGTTGATCATTATTTAAGGATGTTTTCCAGGGATTTGTGCGACAGCCACGAGGTGTATCCCCCTCCCCCAACAAAGTTTTCCAGCTAACCTGTAACTTCGCAGTGACACCCCTCTGCACTCTGGTAGCACCATGGGTAACACCAGCCAGAATCGAAATTCCGGCCCTTATATTGGGCCTTCATAACCAGCTGTCCTGAGGGATGGGTTGGTGGGAAAGTATCTCCAACTGGTTGAAAAGTTAAGGTAGCCAACAATGAGGGTAAATTATGTCTGTTGTAGTACCCGGTTGTCTCTTATATCAGTGTCTCGTACAAAAGGGTTCAAATGTGTATTGTAGTCTAAAGTGTAACAGGGGCCATATTCTGAGACGTATCGCCAAAGGCAATAGTATCATTTTGGTGACATAAGTGTCGCCTTTTGTTTCTCCTTTAGTGGTGATTAGCTGGTTGAAAAAAAAAACGGAAAAGTGACGGCGGGTCTCCAGTTTGTTCAACCAGCCAGTCACACCGCAGGATACACCAAAGGCGACGCTTACATCACCAAAGCGATACTATCGCCTTTGGCGATACATCTTAGAATATGGCCCCAGTCTACAGAAGCAAAGCCCTGCACCAAACACACAACATAGGGAGCCACAATGTGAGAGCATTTCACTGACAAAGAACACCAGTAGTCTAAGTGGAGTGGCACTTATTTCACTTACCTCGAGGTACACCAAAGTAACAAAAGATTTTTCTCATATTATTGGATTACCCTTTTAAAATACCAAAAGCACCAAGCATTACAGAAAATGCTTTGTGAGTTAGAAACCTCGCAGTAGGAAAATGTAGATGGCGATGCTGCTCTGATATTGTTGCACCAAGATGCACGACATTGTAGATTTTGACAGTGTCCTCTAAGGCCTGCATAATTGTTGGCCGGTAAAAATGACACACGTTGTGTTCTAAAGAAGGCAGAGAATTAATGTAGTGCGTTTTAGAAAATTTTATTTGGCTGGTGTGGCTGGAATACAAGAAAAGAATTGGGTTTGTGACCACATGTGCTTCTAATTCCAGTGCAGAATTAAGAAGTGAGACATCGACCTTTATTTTCTATTTTAATAACAAACGTAAGGTCATAAAATTAATGACGGCAGTGTTTTTGAAGGATAATTTGTCAATCTGGAACACATCTGCATTTAACTGCAGTGTTCCTTCACAGTTAAAAGCACAGAGAAACTCAATTGTGAATATTAACGACATATGTTAATCTTCATGACACATATAGCAAGCGCTTATTGATGAGCTTGTGCTGGACCGCAAAGGGCACTCACTGGAGCGACCTTTGCTGTCATTGGAGGCATCTGTGGTGGCACAATTGTGCTTTATGCTCACGAAGGTATGCTTTCATTGAGTATGTCAATGTAAAGTGCATTAGAATGCCGCGCGGCCCAAGATAATCTTCTCAAGGCACTCGGCATGTCGTGAAGGTGCAACGCTGCTTTATGGTCAGATGAGATGTACAGCCACTGATTGTATTTTGCCAATAGGGAGGTAATAAACAATGAAGCAAACCAGGGAATCAACGAAGAAAGAAAAATGATAGGCTTGCTTGGGAGATGACCCTATGGCTGGTGGCTAATAACACATTCACTTCCAAAGCCAGCGAACCGCCGAATACCTCCAGCAAGGCCAAGGTGCGATAAGCTGGCGATTCACCCGCCTCCACATAAAGCATTGTTTTTGGAAGATCTCGGTAGAGAAGGCGCGTTTCTCAACAAACTTGTCGGAACGTTTCTTTTTTTTTTTTACACCAGGTGGACATAGTTGTCCACTGTTCTTGAACTCGGTTGTTTGAAAAAGAATTGAAGTTGCTGGCTTCGCTTCCACTGCAAAGTCGTCCGCTGCGCCTGAAGCATCGCTTCGCGAAAGAAGAATGGTCTCACATCTGAGGAAATTCTCGAACTCGTCTTTCAAAGTGATCAACATAGTGATAAATCCAGAACATATCTCAGATCAAGGAACTAGCGAGGATGAGAGTGACTGTGAGAGCAGCAGTATTTGTGAAAGCAGTGTGTGTATATGCCAAGCCCATCTGCTTCAAGACCTTCAACATTCCCAAGACAATCGAGTGCTGTGCTTCCAGGAGACATTCCCAAACAAAATAAAACAAAAAATGTTAAAATCGGAACGTAATAACTTGAGTTATGCAGATTTCTATACAATGCCGTACACGTCAGTCCGTGGTGGCAAAAAATGCACGGTACAGCTCGCGGGGACACCGAAGTCACGGAAGCGAATGGGTTAATGAAATAATTCTGCGCACCTTCTTATTGAACAGAAACAAGGTAAAACCATTTTTCTTGTCTTCAGCCGTTAATATCTTAAAATGGATTATTTTGTTTGGTTTGCCCCATTATCAGAAGAAGAAACATTGGGAGGCTGTAGTTTTTCACCATGATAAACTAAGCAGCCGTACACAACTGCTGTACTAAAATGGTACATGTAGTGTGTGGAATAGCATTCATCTTTTAACCGTGTTATTTGAAAAATAATGAGTGATATTGCTTTGCTCCAAAAGTCGTTAATGTTGTGGTATTTGAAATAAAATTGTAGTTCTTGGTTCTTTTCAGAACAACGCAGTCACGAATGAAATGAAAGAAATTGGAACACTCGATGTAGTGGCACTTACACAAACGCAACAGCTGGTGCATTCATATAACAACTAAACAATGGTACAGAAGGGTGAACTTTTGTGCGAAGCACTTTTGCTATAGTTGGTGCACTGGGGGAACACTGTGATGGATACTGACAATTGTTCATCTGCAGTTCCCTTACGCAGTGCTGTTCTAAGGTATAAGTTATTGTGTGACAGGTAAACAGTGTTGCATTGCATTGTCTGAAGTAAATAAACCAACCAAAGAACGTTATTTTTACCAAAAATAAGAACAATTACGGTAAAACAAGTGCAGTAATTGTGCTTCGAAATGCGATGCGGTCCTGTCACATTCATGTGTGGACATGGCTCGTGTATTTGTTTCTGAGGAAATGATTACGGGTGTGTGAATAGTGAATCCTGAAACCAAATCGAATAGTGATGAAACCAAATCGAATATGAATACAAGTCGATATACACTATTCAATGCGAGTGCCAAATCAGTTAGAACACTGTTTGATTTGTTATTCAAAATTTTCAAATAGTAATGTAACAATTTTCAAAACAGCACGAAAATTACACAACATTCTACTTGAAAGATTTGTATACATTGGGAGTCTGACAAAACCTTGTCTGTTTAGGAGGTAGCAGCATGAGAGAAAGGAAAACGGAATACTGACTAAAATGGTGTCATCGAAAAGAAACTGTTACACTTCCCCATGAAAGCGGTGCATTCGTTCAGCTGAGATGCAGAAAGTTTCACCTCAGAAGGACGCTAAAGTGAAATGCCGCTAAAGTGAATGCCAAATGGGTTTAGACAATAAATTATTGTCTGGCGACTCGGTGGATGCCAATTTTGTGCTTTTCTATTCAATTGTAGACAAGAAAATCAACGTCAAAGTTTCACCTTTCAATTCAGTGCCGAAACATTGAGAAGATTGTCATGAACCCCATTCTCTTTCTTTGTATTCTTGCCAGGTTGGCCCCGCCAAATTGCTTGACAGGGCCGACCTCTTTTATCTATTTTGGCCGTAATCTATTTTACCCACATCTTTTTTACCCATTAACAATTATCTAGGCCTTAGTGCATGCCGTCAATGATTATAGTGTCACTTTTATTCGTGTGGGAACCTTCAGGCAGGCGTCGCCAATTATATTTTTTTTTTGCCCTGTCTCTAGATTACCAAGTATCTTTTCTACACAAGAGAAGTGCCCTCAGTAGTGTGAAACGGTGATTTGTTAATACAGTAAAAATAATTTTCCGCCATAGTGACCCTTTAAATCTGTGTCAGTAATGCTTTCAGGCATCTTGAATATTTTGGCGGGAGATTGCCGTTATTTTGAGGAAGCACATTTCCATTTGTTTTGTTAGTCACAGGTGCTAGATACTGTCACTTCATGCAGTTGTTTTCTTGGGTAATAACTGAAGCTCTACTCCGGTTGAAATTGTGTTTCACTATTTCTGCTTGTTAAGCGAGTGCACGAGAGTGACTATTTTTCACGTTGCTCATATGTGCTCCCTCAGGTGCCTCTTAAAATTGCCACTTTCACCAATGTAGACGTAATTGCAGCTGCGGCTGAGCAAAACATGATCACAAGTTTCACAATTGTCAATGCCGTGAAGGTCTCTTTCAGAACTGCATATCGCAGAACATGCACACAATCTTTGAAGCTCCAACACTGTAGATAGATTGAGCCTTTGTCCCTGTTTAGCTTACAAAATGCATTTTGATGTGGTGGGGCACTGACCTCAACATGTGAGGCAGTGGCAATCAAATATTCATTAACAGGTGCACACTGACCAAATTAAAAGAAATGAGTTATCTTGGGATATGTGGGTGGTGATGCTGTTTATTTTTTATTAGAGCAGCTTATCAAAACTTCTGCAATGGCTGTCAACTGAGGCTTGCAGAGATATCACTCAACTTTAAATTAGTAAGTTGTGAAACGTAAAAAAATGTTGAGAGCATTTTTCAAAGCAGGCTTGGTTTATAAGATCAGTGGACTGATGCAAACATTACTTTACACCTGTGTATCTATACATTATGTATTGGTAAGACATACTAACCTTCCAACGCTGCTATTCTCATGCAGACAAGCCCCGAAACACTTCGCAGTTATTTCAGTTAGATGGGCAGGTAGTTGGATAATTGATTGACCAGAAAGCTCTTGTTGAGTTTTGCGAAGTTTATTATTTCATGGTATCACTGTCCAACCATTTTTAGTTTGTTATTGTAACTGAGCGCAAAGAAGTTACCATGGTCCTCCCTTCACACATAGAAATGTTGGCAGCTTTGCGCAAAGGCAAAGCATCAATACAGATTGCGAGGTTCAGCACTGGGCTTGAACTTCTTGCACAGTGCTCGGCTGACAAACAGAGGTGACATGACGTAGCATATAACACCACTGCTGCAGCAAAGCAGAAGCACTGCCCAGACCACTCGCAGTTCTGGTGCATTGTACACCTGAACACATGCAGTGATGCCACGGATGTTACAGCTCAGTGGTGCATTAATGAGACTGATGCAAGGCTGTCGCTATTTCTAAGCTCCCAAGGAAAGTAACGATAGCTATTTTTCTTTTTGTTCGATAGACAAGAATGCTGCCCTGTCTCTAAAGGAATCAATTGAGCCGACAGTCATTGGTCGTGCATTCAGTTTGCTTCATTGTTTTTGCAGCCACATACACCACATGCGAAGACATATTAACCGTCCACTCGTGGCCCGTACCTGCACCATTCATCAGGGCAACGTGACAGTATTGGTGACACTAATTATGCTCTGTGATTACTATCACATTAATTTATGTTGGTCTATCCACTAGCATTCTAACATAAATTTCAGTTCAAAATCACGACCCTTTGGGCCCCTTCCCTGTGGTGTCTACTGCTTGCTTTTAGCGTGGTATGTGTGACACCAAAGTGTACATTATAGCAGGGTATTGCACAGGTGAAGCCGTTTGGTACAAGGTGTTCCAGAACATGTTTGTCATGAAAAGAGGAAATGCATGGTCACTGCTGTGCAGCTACTCGAGCAGCAACCAAGATCAGCGGTCAACAGTTCACTGGCCTGATATGTAGCTTTCTTGCATGAAGTTTTTGGAGTATTAACACTGAAGGTCCAAAGCCTGCCAGCATTTAAAGGTTCACTGAATACTAATTTCCGTGGGCTCTTTTCAGAACTTGAGGGCCATTGAAACCTCCTTGCTCTGCTCACTTTGAAACGCAATTGTGCCGCAGGAGCAGTAATGTTGCGCAAGGCGTGTGATGGCTTCACTTGCACAAACCGCAGTGCACACCTGAGTTCTGGAATTTTACATTTCAAAACTACAATAGGATTGAGAGACGCCAGCGCACGCCCGAGAATGCTTGCAGAAATTTAGCTCAAGATAAACCACTGAAGTGCACATATGAAATGAAAACCATACTATACATTGTGCATTGGACATGCAGAGCGCACTTCATGTCATCCTCCCTCAGTTGCCAGAGCATTACAGATCAACTTAAATATAAAAATATATCTTTTCAAAATCTTTACTGCTGTGTATGTGCTCCAGTAGTATCAGTTTTCTGTGGAATGTGTATTATTTAACAGGCAATGTGTCACAAAATAGCACCGAGTTCATTGAGAAGTGTGGCACTGTGTCAGAAACACAAGCTTGAATTCAATCACATGAAAAAGCTGTGCCCACAAAGAAAAAATCACATCTCGACTACGTCACAGAATACCTAGCCAGTACAGCACATTTCTCAAGTCATCGAAAGAACCACAACCCGACGTGCATGATCCTTCTGCAGTGGGTGAGCACACTATGTGGTCGTATATTTGTGCAGTTACTTCCTTTTTGTTAAGATGCACCAACTCACCTAACAGGAAGTTGTTCTAAACTAAATTCGTTCTACTTCAGGCCTGTGCTTGTGTCTGTGTCTGGTTTAATGTGGTTCTCTATTGGTGCAGTTCCTTGCCTTCTGACTTCATCTTTGAACCACTGTTGGCATTTTGCTAGTGCACCAAAGCGACCTAAAGACCTAATTCTCCAAGCTTTTGTAAGGTTGTTTACGAGGAACCAATACTTCAGTTCTTGGAATCCTTCCTGGTGATTGCCCCCTGTGCCCCTATAGCTCAGGACTGGTGGCACAGGGCACTGGTGAAACTCAAGAACATGATGTTATGACTTTATGAACCCTTTGAATTGTTGTAGGGGTTAAATTTCGTTGGACCTCCACTCAAACCATGTGTGTCGTTTGTCTGCAGGTGGACCCCTGGGCATGGCCAAGCAATCGAGGCCGGGCTGTGGCACAGGTCGCCAGGAATGCCGGCGACAGCAGAAGCCCAAGAGGTGCAAACAGGAGGGCAGCGAACGGCATTCGCGATGACCAGGAGAGCTCCATGAGCTCGAGCGTCCTGCGGGCCTGCTCGGCCCAGTACTACAACGCCTGCCTGCCTCCTGGCGATGCCATCCATCGAAGCGGCAGCGCAAACCAGCTCAATGGCCATCACGCGCAGCCGCAGTCATCGCCATCCTCGCAACAGGTGCACGCGACAGCCACGTCGGCGGCCCATCACCAGACAGCGGTCGGCATGAGCAACGCAACGTCGTTAGGACCCGCACGACCTCAGCGGACGCACAGCTGAGCGTTCCCAACGCACATCCCGGATGAGCCTGTATCGGAGTAACAGTAGTCTGGACCTGGACCACAACAATGGAAGCGGCCATGCAGCCGGTGAGCCAGGGGCACTTCGTGGTGGCCCATCTCGGAGGGACTATGGCTCGGCGTCGTCATTGGACCTACTGGCTGCTTCATCTGGAGGAGACAGTAGCTTCTTTGCCATGCTGCGAGAGTACCGAGCTGCAGGTCAACGAAGGGAAGATCAACGAAGGTCTGTGTTTGTAATCTTTTAGGTTGTTATTACGTTTAGTAGTAGTGGCTGCGTTGGTGGTGGTGGTTGTAACAGTAGTAGTAGTAGCAGTAGCGGGAGTAGTAGTGGTAGTAGTGGTAATAGCAGTAACTACCTGTGACTACCTATGGCCTGAATGTTGCAACTTCTTTGTCCTGGAGAACTAACACAAGAAAAAAAACTGCTGCTGCATGTAACAGAATATACAGCAGCAAATACCAACTCTGTAGTGCTTGTGTTGTTTCTTATGTTGCTGAATACAGCATGCTCTCAGCTGCTGATCCGGAGGTTGCGGGGTCGAATCCCCACTGCAGCAGCTGCGTTTCGATGGAGGTCAGGTGTTGAGGCCCATGTACTGTGTGATATCAGTGCTCGTAGAAGGACCCCAGCTTGTCAGAATTTCCTGAGCCCTCCACTACGGTGTCTTTGATAATTGTATTGTGGTTTTTCGACATAAGATCCTAAAAATTATCACTGTTATTAAGTACAACAAGCAGTTAGTACTACCTATATGAGCACCTACACATTACTGTGAAATGAGCATGTCTTGTCCTTCAGTTTTGTTCCTCTTTAAGTGCTTGGCGAATGCAAAAATAATTATACCGTCTGCCCATGCCATATTGTTTCTTAGGGCCTACACAATGCATGGCCGTTCAGACTACATATTTGTGCACTCATTTTTACTGTTAGACACCTGATATGCAAAGGCACAGAATGTCTGCAGAACCTAATTGATTGAACTTAGGGCAGTTATCGAAAGGATAGACCCTGAGCGATTGCATTTGGTAAGAAATAATGTAGCACGTGAACATAGGTGAACATTTTCGACTAATCTTTTCTTTTCTATCCTATAGCTGCTCTTCTACTGCATCTGTCACATTTCTTGCGGTGAGAAGTTGCATAGTTTCCTTGTGGTTTGTGGAACTGAATACCAGTCGTAGCTGCCCTAATTCTGTTAACAAGCTTGTCATTGCTTCAAACTTGTGCTTTACTCATCTGCGGTTTGCACCACAGCTGTTTGTTTTTGTTTCTTGTGGACTAGCAAGGCTAACTCCACCACAGTCATTACATTCAAGCTATATTAAGTCCGAGTCAGTGCAGAATGCTTATCCCTGTAATCCATCATGTGATAAGCTCCTTGTATCCCCTGGTCAGCTGTAAGCCTGCAGAATTCGGTTTAATCAGTCCACTCAAACCTGTGCCATGTTCAGTTGTGTTCCACGCTTATTTGTACATGTTCTGTCACCTTATTAGATCACTGACTTACCTTTCTTGCACAGTACATGTTTTCCGTCTTCACTAAAGGGCCTTTTGGCGTTTTATGTGCAGCCCCGGACCGGCCAACATCCAGGAGTTTCTGCGAGGCCGTCTCGACCCTGCCCCTGCGGTCCAGAATGCCTCAAACACCTTGGCGCACGGAGCGCTCGAGGAGGGGTCGAGCCCACGTCTCAAGACGAAGTTCCAGCGTCTTCTAGAACTCCGGGACCGTGGCAAGGGCTGGAGTAGACTGCCTAGCGCCAGCGTAACCACAGGAAGCGGAGGCGCCACCACCGGCAGCTCGAGTGGTGGAGGAAGCCAGGAGAGCTCGCTGTTCCGCAAATGGAAACCGGGCGGCCGGAGCGAGTCCGCCGACGCCCGAAGCCTCGAGCCATCACTGCCGGATCCGGCAGAAGAAAGGCTGCGGAGGCGAGCACTGGCCCACTACGACTGCCAGAGCCTGGGAGCCAACCTGAGCCGTGCGTCAGGCCGCCTGGCTTCCATACTCGGGAGGCGGAGGAATACGACAACGGGTGCATCGGCAGCGTCTATGCTCCAGCGAGCAGGCGCTGGAGGCGGGCTCGGCGAGGACGGTGTGGAGGGTGTGCCGGATTCTGGGGACGGCCGGCAGAGTGCGCTGCTGCTGAGCTGCCCCTTCTTTCGCAACGAGGTTGGAGGAGAACAGCAGAGGCAGCTTGGCCTTACCAGGGCAACGTCTAGGTAGGCCAGCTGAATTGTAGTGCATGCACTTCGGTAACAGATATGGACGTGGCATATTATCAGCACATGATGGTAAATTAAACAGAGCTGGTGTGGGTGCTGTGTGCTCAACGAGCCTCCAACTCTTTCAACTACACCGGCACCCTAATGCTCCGTTTCAGGAACCACTCCAAGATGGTGGCACCTCTCTCTCCCTGGGTGCGAAAAGGGACCGATTGTCTTCGTACACCTGTTTGAATGCTAGCTCTGTTGAAGCCCGACAGCACTCAAGTTTCACGCCTTTGAAGCTGTCTATGCTTTTTAGGCTAGTGCATATGTCTATGAGCCAACGACACCCCGGGCATAACAACAGGGCATAAAAAGGCATTTACATGTGGATAGCACTGACACTACCAATTTCTTTCTTTTGTGCCTTGTGTTAGCGCTGTTATATTCACTACCTCAACCGGTTTCCTGAATAGAAATTCCTTCAAACCTCCGCTTCTTGAAGTTCAGTTGCCTCAGTAACAAATGTGACGACAATTAAGAAAGGGTACGGGAGTGTATATTGGGTTGGGAGAACTTTGTCTTCTCCACAAGTGCTTCAGCCAAAGGCACATCTCCTTTGTAACCACTGCTCACCACATAAAGTGATATACCTCCTGCAGGTTCTTCATCCTGTTTGGTTGCACGCAATGCCCTTACTATTCAGTAATGGCTGTATTACCAGTGGTGCTGTGTCTAGCGACACGTAGCAAGGGATTGAGCCTCAAGTTCTTGCATGAGTCTTCTTGGAGAAAGCAGCAGCTCGACCTTTCAGACCATTACCATCCTGACTGAACACCTCTTTTCTTTAAACTTTTTGATTTTCTTGATGCTTTCTGTAATGACTTATTCTCGCACACCGTTACCATTGAGGAGACAAGCGGCATCTTTGGCTGATGGCACTGGTGGTGTTTCTGTGCATTCATGTGCCGCCATATGTTTATCTGAGCACCACTTGTGCAGAGCCAGACGTCTGGCTAGGGCGGCCTCGACACCAGTGCACGCCACCATTGCATTAGCAGTGGAGTGTGGTGCGATCCCGTCAAGCAGTGCACGCTATCAGGAAACGAGAAGAGTGGTCTCACCAGTCTTTTGACAGCTGAATTGGCCACATAATGTCTTTGTTTGCATGATTCCAGTACCTCCACATGCCTGAACAATCGAACAGACTTGCTCAAGCTCATCGTATTCTGCCAACACTCGAGCAGAGCTACATTTGCTGCTTGAATCTCACTGGACAGTGACGGTGATGCAGTAATCGCCGTAACCTTGGGCAAGTTGATGAAAACCAATTGTGATGATTTAGCAGGTTCTTGAACAGATTCGTTTTCAGACGACTCTCTCAGGCGAAGCCTCCGAGAGTCTTAATTGAGGGCAAAGCCGTTTTTCACACAACACGACACCCACACACACAAGCTTTTAATTAAACTAATGAGAAAGAGCAAAATAAAACATTACAGAATTGGGAAAGTAATACGTCCTAATAAAGTCTCTAATGTGCTACAAGAGTCCTGGCGGTTTAATATCTAAGGGCCCGACAGTGATGCGCGAAGGCGACGTGGGAGAAGTGCATGGCTCACCAAATCATCGATGAGCTTGAGTGAACAACAAGTGAGCGAAGTGCAGCTGGCTCGGAAAGATGAGGTGATCGAAGCGCAGCAGGCTTGCGAAGATCACCGTGCCAGATGTTTGGTAGCGACGGAGGACGTGGGCAGCTAGGCGGCTCGATCAGGTGGTAGCAGCATCCTGGTCGGGCATCTCAGCGTGGAACTCGGACCCGTAGCCCGACTGTTCCCGCTATGCCTATGGACACAGGATTCAGCAGGTCCTTGCCTGGAGCTAGCGAGCCATTGGGGTTCCGATGGCTGGAGTCGGGTCAGCAGGAGGTCCCAGTCGGGTGAAGCCCTTGTGGCTCGGGTCCGGAACCCGACTGCCGTCTTCAACACCCGGCCCGGTGGACGATCCGCTGCCATTCTGGGACCCTCCTTCCTGGAACTCCCCTCTCTGGAACTCCCAGAAGAATCCGATGCTGCTCGCTTTTCTTTCGTCTTTGCTTATTTCTTATCTTTTGATTGGCCACCGCTGCGTCCCCGTGTCCTTCAGCTATTCGCCATTGCGAACGCCAACGTCGTGGGTGTTGCTGATTGGTTGCTTCATTTTATTTTATTTTTCTAGCGCCACGCCTTTTGTTCTTCATCGTCATCGTCTTTCATGTGCCGTCCTCCCGGTCTGCGAGCATCTTCTCTCATTGTCTTCTTTTTTTTTCCTCGCGTCACTTTTGTTTTTCACGCGCATTTTTTAAACCGCGCACCTCACACACCACAATAAGCCTCCTTCCGAAAAAAGTTTTTTTTTCGTAAAAAAAAAAACTGCGGAGATGTGCACGTCAAGTGAAGCACATGTCCACACACACACACACACGGAGGTTACAGAAATACACTTTACGTCCTTCACATTATGGTATAAGTGACACATTCCACATACCGTACTTTCGAAGTCCACACCCATTCTAAACACACACTGTATTCTGACACATATATGCACACATCCCTCATTAACAAGAAGCTTAAAGCTTAGTTCAACAGGGAGTCAAAGCATTCACAGCTGCAAGATTATATAGAATATTTCCATCAAACAGTCCACAACTCAAACCATGCGAGCCTCCAGTTGTCAGGGTGCCCCTACGTAACTGCATCCCAGACAAGACGTACGGCACATTTCATACACTTAAAGGAAAGCATAGCAGACACTGGTAGATGCTTCCACTGAGACGTATATCGTCTGCTGCAAGCGAAAAAATAACTCGAACGCTTTATCAAGCGGTTAGACAAAACCCAGCAATGACAAAACTGCGTACGTTCTCTCCGCGCGCACAGAGCCGGGCGCGTTCGAAAGGTCCCACCTGCCATGTCAACGCATAGGCTAGGTCGATCAGCTGTGGACGCTCGTGAACCCTCAGCAGGAATATTTGCTAAATTCATGAATGCCCCAACAGGTGTATGAGTGTTCTTGTTGCTCATAAAGCCCTGTACAAACATTGAGACAAAGTTGGGGTTTTCATTCACAGGACCTAGCTCAGGCGTGTTTGCTTCTGTACGTTGACTCTCTCTAACGAATATTTGAACAGTCGCCTCTTGCTTTTCACCTAGAACACCACATAGTTCAAGACCACATTCAGTAGATTTTATAGTGCATTCTTGCACTCTGTCGACCTCTCCATCAAGATCATTTTGCCAGTTTGCGCTATCGCATACTGCTGGCTCAACTTGGGACTCTATTGTCCCCGCCTTAATGAGTCCTTGCTCATTCTCCTCGACTACTTCCGAACAGGTCACCACTGTGCTGTCCTGACAAGTCAATCTCCCTTCATCTACAAGAGAGTCTCCCAAATGGTCCTGTACCATGCCTCTGACGTGTGTTACCTCAGCCAGCGGTACAACTGAACAATGGGCGACAAACTCCTCGGAGGTTTCTGTAGGGCTTCGACTGTCATATTTTACAGGTTCTATTACCTCCTTAAGTGTGCTTGGCCTCCTATAGGTTCTACTACACAATTCATTCAGTGCGGAATTTCCGCGTTGCTTAGTCTCAAAGCTGCTTTGCGGCTCTATATGTGCCATCAACTTAACCGCTCGCGAAGAGCCATGGAAATCTTCACTGTCACCACTGAATAACGGTTCATTCTCCTGAGCAATGCTCTTGGATAGCACCTTGAACGCCGGCACGCTGAAGCTCCCGCCTAACTTCCGTTCACGTCTCTCTCTCACGAGCCTCGTCTGCTCTGCCTCTGCCAGCTGAAGCTGCAACTGAAGCGTTCTTAACTTCAATTCCTCAAGTTCCCTTTCCTCCTTCTCCATTTCCCTTTCAAACTCCATGTGCACTCTTTCCTCCTCTAGTTCTGCTGCTTCGCGTTCGTCACACCACGCCTTTAACTCATTTATTTATTTATTTATTTATTTTTATTTACAAATACTGCAGGCCCTATTCGGGCCCAAGCAGGAGTGGGTACATAAATATCAGTGACTATATCAAACGGAATATATAAAAATGAAATACAAGGTATAGAATTCACAAATATTCTCAACATTAATAAGGAGCGTAGATAATATATAGCAATTGTAGCAGTAACAGAGTACAAAGTACAAAACAAAAAATTCATAGCACCGATGAGAAACAAATAATATATAGCAGACTCTTAAAAATCAAAAGATATGTCATTGACGAAATGGGCGAACGATTGTGTAGTGCCAGCATTAACCACATTCTCCGGTAACCTGTTCCACAATGAGAGAGCATGAGGGAATAATGAATGTTGATGTACGCTAAGGTGACTGAATGGCTGCCTAACTGTCTTATTATGATGAGTACGATCAAAGCGCATGGGCGGGTCGGTTATGTAACGTTCAGTTGGTATTTTAAAGTGACCATGGTACAGTTGATAAATGAATTTTAATCGAGAGACTATTCTACGATGAGCGAGTGACTTTAGCTTTGCCCTCTCGCGAAGGGCAGAGACGCTCGCGAAACGAGAATAGCTCGAGTAAATGAACCTCAGAGCCAGGTTTTGCACCCTCTCGATCTTTTTAATTAAATATTTTTGATATGGAGCCCAGACCAGGTCTGCATACTCTAACTTAGGCCTGATAAGCGCTTTGTAAGCTGTTAGTTTTACAAAGGGTGAAGTATGACTTAGCTTACGTTTTAAAAATGCTAACTTCTTGATCGCATTCTTGCAGATGTTGTCAATATGGGGTTCCCAATTTAAATTACTTGTGAGCGTGACACCCAGATATTTGACTTGCGTAGTTTTTTTAACATAATCGTTCTTAATGGTATAGTTGAATGCTAATGGATGTTGTTTGTTCGTGACTGTAATGGATGCCGTTTTAGATGCGTTGAGCTTCAAACCCCATTTATCACACCAGGAGGAGATGGAGTGCAGTGCATCGTTAAGTCTGGCTTGGTCCGAATGCTGATTAATGTCGGCATAGACAACACAATCGTCCGCGAAAAGTCGGATTTTTACAGGTGATTGAACTGAAAAATAAATGTCGTTTATATATATCAAAAACAATAATGGTGCAAGCACTGACCCTTGCGGCACTCCTGAGTGTACATCTAATGTGTCAGAAACGCCGTCATCAACCATCACATATTGTTTCCTTGAGGACAAATAGCATGTAATCCAGCGGACAATGTTGTGGTCAATACCAATAGCGTACAGTTTTGTAACTAAATCATCATGTGGTACCACATCGAACGCTTTTGAAAAATCTAAAAACACTGCATCAATCTGGCCCTTAAGATTTAGTGAATTTACAAAATCATGAATTATCTCGGCAAGTTGAGTTGAAGTGGATAGTCCAGACCTAAATCCATGTTGGTTGTCGTGAAGCAATTTATTATCTTCCAGATGTATCATAATTGCCTTAAATAATATGTGTTCTAGGAGCTTACAAGCTGTGGATGTTAGGGAAACTGGCCTGTAGTTGTTTAATTCTAATGTTGAGCCAGATTTATGAATTGGGACTATCCTCGCAGAGCGCCAATCCTCGGGTATCACGCAAGTATCTAAAGAGGTTACATATATTCTGTACAAATATTCTGACACCCAGAGTGCATATCTTGTAAGAAAAACGTTCGATATATCATCGGGGCCTGGTGATTTCTTTGTATCTATATTACACATCACGCCGATTCAGCGTGAGTGACTGAAGAGCAGACGAGCAAACACTCAACATGCAGCTTCTTGGATGCGTTTTATCGCCTGGTTTCTGTCCACTGGCACTTGTCACCTGCCAAATTTCAACTTGTCACAGAAAGCGTTCCAGTCACAGGTTCCAGTTTTGGTGGCTGACATGTTCGCGTGGCCTTTAGTGGGATGCGAATCTCGGGCGGTGTTTCGCGTAACTTCTGCTCCACTGCAGTGGTACCAGTGCAGCTCATCCGAAGGTGCCGTAACCTATACCAGCGCTACCAAGAAAAGTACCTCGGCCACAGTGAAGAAAGTTCCTCTCGTTAAATTACTGGCTTCATGTGGAGGTCTTCGCCCTGCCACGGTGGTCTAGTGGCCATGGTACTCGGCTGCTGATCCGAGGGTCGCGGGATCGAATCCAGGCCGCGGCGGCTGCATTTCGATGGAGGCGAAACGTTGAGGCCCATGTGCTCTGCGATGTCAGTGCACGTTAAAGAACCCCAGGTGGTCGAAATATTCGGAGACCTCTGCTACGGCGTCTCTCATAATCAGAGCTGGTTTTGGGGCGTTAAACCCCACAAATCAGTCAATCGGGCGGAGGTCTTTCATTGTTTTGATGCTGTTGTGTGAGATGATAAAACTGAAAAACGACGACACCGACCAAGAAGAAGAATACAAAAAGACGTTTCGGCTCCCCTGACGGGAGCCTTGTTCACAAATTTAGAGTAGCTAAATTTTAACCAACACTGACCAGCTAAACAGGGACTAGGAAAAGCCTGGTGTAGCGTAGTCGCATATTGACCAATTTTGTGACATTCTTGTACATAAGTACATTGCCAATAAGAACGTGGGCACAAGGAATTTAGTTCTAGAAAAGGGGGGCAAAATCTGATTTTAAATGAAAAATGTAACACCAATGTAGGCTTGCATAGAAAAGCCAAAGCAGAATTTACAAACCCAAGGCATACATTGTGTCCACTTTATTACGGAATCTTTCATGGGCAGTCAGTTGATCTGACGCTACCTTCCATTTGCAGTGCTTAGATGCTTTTGTGGACTACTACTGTGTGAGTCAACTTGAAGTGTTTGTGGCTATTCTTGCCTGCCTGAAGGTGACTGATGGATTGTGCAACATCGGTTTCTCCTGTGCCCCTATCATTAACGTCTGGTGCACTGGCTTGTTTAATACCTTGTTTGATACACATTTTTGACGGTACACTAGAACGCAGTGGTGTCACCTCAGTGTATCGTTGCATCCGTATGGCAAACAGATACACAAGAAATGTCAATTTCACGAATATCGCATTTATTTCAAAGCTCGCTTGCATTATGTATGCTTTAGAATATTTTCTTGCAAAGCATATTTCGAACTTTTGCGGTTCCAAGCACGTTCATTCGTGATGAAGCAGAAGTGCACTCTCTCAACCTGTTTTTAAACAAAACATGAGCATAAACTACTGCATTTGTAGACATAAATGACAGTCATACTCATGATCATTTAACCTTTTGCATTTATATTCTCAGTTGACATAAACTAGTGGAATAAGCAAATGGTAGCAGCACGCGGTTACGGTTACGCCCTGTCATACACTACGATACATAGGCAACCACGTTCACACAACCTCTGTGCCACATCCCGACTGCTCGCGTCCCGCGCGCCCCTTCACTGTTCACGTGCCATCTCGTTCCTCCACTGTCAACCACACACAGCCTCGGAGATCCACACCCAACCCAGCTGCACTCCCTCTCATCCCTCACAGCCCTGATGAATGGAAGATCAGTTATGATAACAAGTATATGTTGGTGCTTCACCTATGCATTTTCCTGTTGTTCAAAATTCGTAAAAGCAGCATTTGTGTGCCAGCATTCCATCTGTGACTTTTTCGTGTAGCCCTTGTCTTCCGCTGCTCCAAGGGGCGTTCAGTTTTGCTAGTTTTTCTGACTTTGAATACGTGCATGGCTTGTGCAGGGGCCTCCGATCGAATCGCGGTGGGTCTCCTCGCAACAGTGGCAACAACGGCCCCTGGCATCGGCCGACGTGTCTAAGTGGGCTTGCCATTCTGGAGAGGCCCGGGCTGGACGACGGAGCATGTCCCTACCAGCGGCCAGCCACGCTGCTTGACGGAGTGGACAGGGGCGCCCTCTACTACAGGACGCACTTCCATGGCAAAGGTATGAGCGCCGTTTCGCTGGCAGCAAAAGCCAACAGAAAGAGACTAGCAACTCGGACGGATGTTTATTAGCGTTTGCCTGAGCCCACAACGCCCGGATGTCTGTATTGCCAAATGTCTGTATTGCTGAATGAATGCGCAGGAAATTCAACAGGGTGACTCAATGGAAACAAACACCTTAGTGCAGCTTGTTGGATGTAACCCTTTTTTATGAACGTTCGCAAGGCATTTGTTAAATGCCAGTTCATCATGCCTCTTTGATAGACGTCTCCTGACTGATCATTTGTGTGCAGGTCATCAAAACTGGTTCGGCATTGATGAAAGACTAGGACCGGTCGCAGTTAGTCTGCGCAAGGACCGTCTTGATGTGCCAAACTCCGCGAGACCATCGCCTGGCGGAGCACCGCAGACGCTGTACAGAGTTATAGTCCGAACGAGCGAGGCAAGTCTCTTGCATGTGCAGGGAGCGCGCGTTGTCTCCTGCACTCATTTTCGTGCATGCAGTTGCCAGCCAATATTCCATATCTGGTGGGGATTGAAAATAATCCGGAAAGAATGGAACAGATCCAAATAGATCATTCAGCTGAGAAAATAAATCTTATTAGGCTTGAGAACATTGCTAATACTGCCATGCCCCATACTAAGTGATCGGATGTGCTTGTGCAGTTCATGCTACAGTAGAACCTCGTTATAACGAACCCGGATATAACGAACTATCGGATATAACGAAGTAATCACCATTCCCCTTGAAACTCCTATAGATGAAATTGATATTGGTTATAATGAACTAATGGTTATAATGAAGTAATTACCACTCCCCTTCAACTTCGTTATAACGAGGTTTTACTGTAGTTGCAATGGGTCTGTGTACAGCAGACTTCAGGTATAATGGACTGCATTTAATCCTAGGTTTGGTCTCTGTATTTGATCAATGCAGGAAAGTCCACTTTTAGCAGATCGTGCTACAACGTACTGTCGGCTACAGTGGACGAAATTAGTGGCAGTTTTTTCCCAAATTGGGCTTTACAAAATGTGGTCCGGCAATACATCTGACCACGTCGGTGTTGTCATGCTCAAGCCACAATTTTTATGTTTAGACTGGCAATGTTGGGGGCCTTTGGCCAAGCCAAGCGTCCATCCAAGCCAGCCTGAGGGCACATGACATGGAGGCATTGTGTCATTGTGTTCTCATGCTAGTCATCTGTGCAATCCCACAAGTTCTGAGATAATGGCTTCAGAAAATAAAAAAAAATGTGAAATCATTGGATAACATGATTAAAATTGTGGATGGACTTGTGCGCTCTGAAAAGCAGGCGGACATTGCAAGATTCAGGGGTTATCCAAGGAGACTGCAAGTTCAGCTGTGAACAACAAAGCTATCATTGGCAAGCAAATGACGGACGAAAATAATCCTAAGCTCTTGAGCGAAATCTGAACGGAAAGCATTTATTTGTTTATTTTTATGTTGGACACTCGTCACTTGTGCTTCGTACTTTTTTTTTTTTTTTTTGCTCAGCGTTGTTAGGCATTGCAACCAAAGCTTCAGATATGATTCATTCCTGTACTCCAAGCCTATGCCCAGTGAGTGCTGCTGGCAAATTAGAATTAACTTATTATTGCAAGAGCTGCATTGGTATGAACATGTTGGAGCTAATTCAGATGAGCAGTGGCTTTGAGGCAACTACTGTAACGGCATCCCTCCAAAGTAGAACATATGCTGCAGTTTTAAACTACCGGTGTTGGCGGTTGAAGTCCGTAACCAGTCATTGTCAGTATTTTTAGAAATTTTACATTTTAAACTACTTACAGCTCTGTGTTTTAGGCCATTATACAGCCATGCAACATGAACCATTAGTCCATCGAAAACTAATAACCACAAGTCTGGCGCTCTTTGGTCATATCTGGTCCTCGCACCAATAAACACCACATATCGTCATCATCATCATAGAGTTCGTAACTATGCATTGCCTTGAAATACACATTCAGCAAGTAGTTGCAGCTGCCCGACATTGCAGAGCAAAGTTTGAAATGATGGTTGGATGTTGACGCCAGCAAAACACACACGCGTACACACGTGCGTGCACACACACTCATAATATTATGGAGTTTAGATTAAAAAAATGACACCTTTTGTCCTATTACAGCGCAGACCACTTATAACACAACCACTTGGTTGTGTTATAAGTGGTCTGCTGTAGTGCAGTGTTTTCTAAACACTGTTTACACTCCCATGGAACTCGGTGTACTATACGCATGCCGTATATTTTACAGCACCGTGAGATGCAAGACCGGTTATAATGTGGCTGCTTGGAAATACTGCAGAAAATCAAAGTAACGAGCGGGCTTCACAGAGTAAGTGTGCCACCTGATAAGAGCACATTGAATCAACATGAACGAGGAGGAAGCGCTCAACGAATGAGCAAAAAGCGGCGAGAAGAAAGACAGGGCTTAGCAGCAGCTCGTTTCTGGCGGTTGCTGTGAGGGTTGAATTGCCTTACGTCCCTAGATATATATTTTTTTTTTCATGGAACATCAGGGGCCTTCAGGATTGCCAACGCGATGTAGAAGACTGCTACGACCATTTGTGAGCCACAAGCACTGTGTACAGAACGCATCCCCGCGTTGCCGCTGCAAGTCCACGTTGCGGCTGTGTATCTCCAGTTATCTTCTTTTTTTTTTCTTCTGGTTATGTATTTCCTTAGGTCGCACTTATTTAGCATTTCACTCGTTCAATGTGTCCTCTTTGGGGCATGCTCACTTGTCACTTTTGCCCTCCTCTTCATGTTGCAGCTTGCAGTGCTGCGTTGCAGCCTTGCGGAAGAGTCCCTGGGTGGCTCGGTGAGCAACGGCCGGTTGAGTGGCAGTGGTAGCGGCGCCAACTCCCTGCCCGTCCGCGAGCTGCTGGAGTTGGCTGCGCCCGAGCTGCAGACCACCTGCCTGCGACTGGCCGTGCCTGGACCAGCGACAGAGCAGCAGCTGCTCAAGCTCGACGAACAAGGGGTCAGTGGTCGACGTCCGTTTGAGTGACGGCTGTGACGAAAGGGACCTCTCCCTAGAGCACGGAGCGCACTTGCACGGCATTAGTGACGAAGCGCACGCTGTCTTTTGGTTGGGCTTCTGTTGAACCAGTGCACGGTGGCGATCAGAACTCGTGACGCCGTATCAGGGCTTGCTAAATTTGTCGGGCCTGTGCATGCGGTGCCGCAGGACGTAAAATGTGGCTACCTTGAATTGAGCGGCCACAGTTCAGTTTTTGACGTTGCATGTTCATTAGGGTAATTTGATAGCTAGCCCTCTCGGCCTCGGAAACACCTGATGTTCTGATGGCCAACCACAATGACACCTTTCCTTATCACTTATTACCGCATGCATTATACCTCTATTTCTTTCGGCCTTAGAAGTGATGTACAGCTGCTGAGCATTCTTATGTTGTCTGCAAGGTGCTCATGCCAGGAGAGAGGTGCCTCTTGCCTTTGCTCACTGCAAGGTGGTCACTGTAGTTTTTCACAAAGTGAAAGGCACATCAACTCCTACCTCATGCTGGTGTCAAACTTCTGAACATCGCTAATCACTTGAACAGTGTTAGAGTGTACAGTCGATCCTGGATATATTGAACTCAATGGGGATCGTGAAATAGTCCGATATAGCGATAATTAGAAATACCACATATTCCTATTTGAAGCTCGTCTTAAAACAACGCATGTCTTAAATTTGTTTCCTGAGATAGTAATAAGCAGTAGAATACCGATTTGCGCACAGTATCCAACAGATCAGCATGAAAACAATCGCATTTTATTTCATGTGAAAGAAATGTGTACGCTTCTTGTAAGCCATCAAGTTACTCGAGCCATCCTGGGGCCTTACACATCATCAGCAAATGCACTGCTGTGCGTCACGATCTAAAATTGATGCAGCAGACAAGTTAGTGCGCTGACAAGCGCTGTGCAACCCCCCAAAGCATTACGACGACGCCACATTTTCGACGTCATCATGCGTAAATGTGCGCCGCAACACATCAGACCGCGGTTGAAATATGATGAGCTTATGTAAGGAGCAGCGCATTTGAGGGGTTCGACGTGGGTCAAAGTTGTATATATCAAATGTAACGGCCCACGGGTGTTCAGTATACGTGCACGCCATCCCTATACTTTTACATTGAATTTTCAAGGGGATTTTTCAACGATTCGATATTGCCAATAATTCGATATATCCAAGTTTGATATATCCGGGATCGACTGCGTGTCGCTAATTGTCACATCATAGCTGCAAGTTGCCCAACATTACTGCGAGCGAATGTTCACACTGAATAACTGCAGTTTCACTTATGAAGCGTACAGATATATCGTCGCAGTTTAATGTCAGCGGCATCAAAGTTAATCTTTCAAGCAACCTTACATTGAGTGTTTACGGGTGCCGAATGCAGGTCATTGGTGCATAAGTTTTCACGCACGCTTTTGCTCCGTGAGATGAGCTACAATCCAGTTTGCAGCAGAGCACACCGAATCCTTGCAGCAAAGCTTCTTGTGTGATTGCAATGGTCAGTGGCAATTAAACTTACTAGAACAAGCAGCGTCTGTCCACTGTCGACAACTGTGATCAGTGCAGTCTTTACGTAGCTGGAAGGCCGAACCATGACTTAGTGTAAGCTTGGAGCGAATTATGCTGCTTTTTCGGTTTTAACAACCACATCGTCGTGTCACTTTTTGTAATCGCGTGACCGTTGCGTCTTTTAGACACGACTTAAAGGCTTGGCAGTTGGTGGCTGTATGACGAAGATGCAGTGAATGCATCAACTCAAGCCATTGCACATAAGTTTGCATGTGCACCTGCCGCCATGCCACTGTGCCGCAGTGGACTATCGACGACAATGCCGATGCGTGCAACTAGTTCTAAAAATGAATGCACATTTACATGGCAGCCATGACGTATGGTCGACCACAAAGCGTAACCTTTGAAATCCAAAAGCATAGCCTTCCAGATTTCATGATGCCGGCCAGGCACTCTAATGCCAGCTGTCAACTTGCGGCACCTGTCACTTAGCGGTGAAAGTGCCAGCATGGTGTCACATGGCTCGTATTATCCATGAGGGATCCAGTTTGCTCACAAATTGATGAGCTCTCTAGAGTTCTAGGACCTGGCTGGACTGCACCACTTGTCCAAATTATCGAAAAATTTGAAGTAATGAGGTTCGAATCAACGAGCTTGATACACAGCTAAGCCTGCCTGAAATGAACCTCCGTACAGCAAATTTCTTGATATCACGAGGTTTTTCAGTTTCCTGCAGCAACTCCATAGAAGAGCAGGTACTTATAACCCTTCTATAACAAAGTGGCAACGGGCAACACCCTTGATATAATGAATTCCCCAACCAACCACCTAGCAATTTTGCCCCCAAATTTTTTATTTTAGCATGCACAGCTGCCGGATATACACCTGCAGTTGGCCCATCAGTGATGGAGCATAAAGCGATGTCATCATGAATGTCATGCACACAGCTGTGGCAGCAGCCTTGCTTCCGCAGAGTGCTGCCATTGCAACACGGGGAGGGACGACGTTCGTCTGTGCGGTCCTGCTTCCTTCTCAGCTCCCTACCCTCACTTAAGCCAGCGATGTGATTCTTGCTACTGCCGCAGCTATGCCCTTTCTCCTTCCTCCAAACCCCATATCGGGTTTCCAGTAATTTGTCTGCTAGAAGCGCTTCCACTCACTGCTGTAGCTTTCCATGTGCCTTTTATTTGGCATACATGGTGTTCACATTGGGTTTTTTTCTTTACGCAGTGTGCACGTGAAAGTAGAACCCCATGTCGACGCATTCAGTCACTTAGGAGTATCATTGCAAGGATGAGTGCGCCAATGGAGAAACAGCCTGCCTGTCACGCCAGAATTTGGCTCTCATTACATGCGAATAGAACAGGCCTTGACTACATGCAGCTTATCCTCTCTCTCTCACTCCCCCCCCCCCCCCCCCCAATGTCAATCTGAGTTATGCCCTCCACATTTTTCCTGTGAAATAAGTCTGTTCTGGGTTGGGCCTACCGACAATTGCCCCTTTGTTTCATTTGTGTGTTTCTTCCTTGATCTTTCATGCCAAAACTGGATATAATGGAAACCTCTTTATAACAAAATTTTTCGAGCATTTGTCAGTTTCATTATAGCCATGTTTTACTGTGTGCACTATGCCTCGGAGAGTACGCTTGTGAGTTCTCGTTGATGTCATGCAATCGTCCTTTTCCTCTGTTGCAGCTGATGAAGTCGTACAAAGTTGGGGTCATGTACTGCCGGGCAGGACAGGCCACTGAAGAAGAAATGTACAACAACGGTACGTGATGAGGATGTTACAAAAGCGTTGCACATCCACCCGACAGTTCGTTACATTATGTTTGCAGACGCTAATTTTGCAGTCTTACAGAAGTTGCATCAAGCTTTGCCTACCATGAGTTTCGTTACGCAAAATGTGATTAAGTGCCTTGACACTAAGGAACAGTTTTTCCACCTGGAGGGCTAAGCAATGCAATGGCTTATGGATGACTTAATGGATCGACTTATTTGACGTCATGCAAGGACAGCACCACTGGGATGCATTTTGGTTTTGGTTTTGTGAATTTTTGCTTATTAAAAATCACTTTCTGCATTTTCCGAGCACCTCTACTGTAATGAGCGCTGCAGGAGCATATCAGGAACACAAAACCTCCACTACCTTGACATCATCAAAAAAGTCGCCGGAGCTGGCCTTTAAGCCGTCGTTTTATTACCAGGGCATCTGAGAGTGCGCGATGTCCTGCTAAACCACATTTGGAAACGTAGAGCAGTGAAGCAAAGCAGTGAACGAGATGTATGCCTTCCATTTGTTGCAGAAACTGCGGGTCCAGCTTTTGAGGAGTTCCTTGAGATGCTGGGCCACAAAGTTCGTCTCAAGGGCTTCCAGAACTATCGGGCGGGCCTCGACAACAAGAGTGAGTGCATGCGAGACATCGCAACCTAACATTAGTAGTGGGTCCACAGGGAGGATTATGCAGCTGCTTGAGCCCTGTTTATTAATATTGTCCAAATGCTTCACTCACACTGTGGAGTTCCAAAGACCTTGTGGTTTCCAGAGGGTGTTATAAGTGAAGAGAGAGTGAGTGAGTGTGATGACAGCAAAGTCAAAGTGCAAACTAGACCTTTGCTCTAGCTTAGACTTGAAACTATGGTTTCAGTCGTCCAAACTGTGCCTGCATTCTGAGCAGCTTCAATGAACTGTCATGATTATCTGATCGCCTTTCTTGCTCTCACTTCTTTTTGGTTTTCAGATTCTTCTCTCGTGCTGTAAATTAACTAACAGTTTCACTTCTTATTTTATAATTCCTTTCTACTTTCTCCACAATTACAATACCACAAGCAACTTCCCCTATGCTTTCCTTGGCTTCATTGTCTGTTTGCTCATTAAGTTGTTTCTAACAAATAAAGAACGAGCCCTTGACCCCTTCCCTTTCGTTATTTCATAGCTTGGGCCTCGTTGCGGCAGACTTGGTGCCTTAGGTAGCATGCGAGGGCTTATTGGGCAGCAGCCATCTCATCTAAGTTCACGTTCTACGAGACGCCTCCTGGCAAGAAAGTGTGTTCCACACACGCCGCCTTGGGCATGAGCGGCGCTGCCTAACACTCCCAGGATAATACGTACATAAATACACAATAAAGTGGACGGGGGGACGACCGCATTCGTAGCTCAGTTCGTAGAGCATCGGACGCGACATCCGAAGGTCGTGGGTTCGGTTCCCACCAAAGGCAGGCTTGTCTTTTCGTCCACTTTAATTCCTTTCTACTTTCTCCACAATTACAATACCACAAGCAACTTCCCCTATGTTTTCCTAGGCTTCACTGTCTGTTTGCTCATTAAGTTGTTTCTAACAAATAAAGAACGAGCCCTTGACCCCTTCCCTTTCGTTATTTCATAGCTTGGGCCTCGTTGCGGCAGACTTGGTGCCTTAGGTAGCATGCGAGGGCTTATTGGGCAGCAGCCATCTCAGCTAAGTTCACGTTCTACGTGACGCCTCCTGGCAAGAAAGTGTGTTCCACCTACGCCGCCTTGGCCATGAGTGGCGCTGCCTAACACTCCCAGGATAATAAGTACATAAATACACAATAAAGTGGACGGGGGGACGAGCGCCTTCGTAGCTCAGTTGGTAGAGCATCAGACGCGACATCCGAAGGTCGTGGGTTCGGGTCCCACCGAAGGCAGGCTTGTCTTTTCGTCCACTTTAATTCCTTTCTACTTTCTCCACAATTACAATACCACAAGTAACTTCCCCTACGCTTTCCTTGGCTTCATTGTCTGTTTGCTCATTAAGTTGTTTCCAACAAATAAAGAACGAGCCCCTGACCCCTTCCCTTTCGTTATTTCATAGCTTGGGCCTCGTTGCGGCAGACTTGGTGCCTTAGGTAGCACGCGAGGGCTTATTGGGCAGCAGCCATCTAATCTAAGTTCACGTTCTACGTGACGCCTCCTGGCAAGAAAGTGCGTTCCACGCACGCCGCCTTGGCCACGAGCTGGCGCTGCCTAACACTCCCAGGATAATACGTACATAAATACACAATAAAGTGGACGGGGGGACGACCGCATTCGTAGCTCAGTTGGTAGAGCATCGGACGCGACATCCGAAGGTCGTGGGTTCGGTTCCCACCAAAGGCAGGCTTGTCTTTTCGTCCACTTTAATTCCTTTCTACTTTCTCCACAATTACAATACCACAAGCAACTTCCCCTATGCTTTCCTTGGCTTCATTGTCTGTTTGCTCATTAAGTTGTTTCTAACAAATACAGAACGAGCCCTTGACCCCTTCCCTTTCGTCATGTTCTTCTAGTGTAATATAAGATTGCAACGCATGGAATGGCATTTAGGGTCGGATGAGAGGTTGTGTTGTCTTTCTCTTTCTGATATACGAATGCTGTGTTCCTTCTTTCTGCTTTTGCAGCGGACACCACGGGTCTTTACTCGGTGTACTCAACATATGAGGACTGTGAGATTATGTTCCATGTATCCACCATGCTTCCATACACACCAAGCAACAAGCAGCAGGTCAGTTGCCATACCTCTTCACGACTCGTATTCACACTGCTGCAGACAGCAGGTCACCAAGAAAAGTAGTTTCTCCAGTATGGTAAACGTGCCTTCACTAGGCATGTGCAAATAGTGATTCAGGAGAGATAGTCTAGGTAGAAATAAGTAGTGGCAACAGTTATAGTCTTCAAATTCGGGAATATTGAAAGTTGTTCTTAAGCAATTAGTGTAAATCTATGTTCATGTCATAGTATCCACAGGTGTAGCATTAGAATGCCTGTACACAGTATGAGGAGAAAATAACTAGACCCACTACCCATGGAACTGTTCAGAAAGCGCTAATGATAGCTACGTAGCAGGCAAAGGCATGCTCCTTGTGCGAAGTGGCCTGCTGAACCACAGGGGGGCTTACGTACAGTTAAAGCGCAATATAATGGACTACAGTATAATGAAATTGATGCTGTTTTCATTTGCTTCTGTAGAAGATCTTGGCTGAATTTTGATGATGCATGTTCCAGCGGTGAAGTTTGGGGTGACGTGTATCGGTGCCTCGTTCTTGGGTGGTCACTTTTGTAAGGTGTTCGGCCGCCTATGGGGGACAGTAATCTTGCGCTGTACTGACCATCACAAGACGCCGGCCTGTGGACTCGTGGACGCTGGCACATCCAGTGACCATCTTCTGAATGGTATCGCCAAAACTATCGCCAAATATGATCACTTGCCAAGTGTGATAGCGAATGGCCCTACCAGCCTTCGCGGTACCACATTTGGAGGTACGGCACTGTAGGTGCTCTCAACACGCTGTGCTGATCAGGGCACCAGGCAAAGGTTCACAACTTCTTTTTCTTTGTTACGTATAAGCATCGAAATAAACTTCTGTGTAGCTGACAGCTGCACAGAACTATTCTTGGGTTCTTTGATACTTTCCCTGTTGGGAAGACAAGAAAGGACCACGGGTGCCCAGCTCGTGACGCCCCCCCTACATTAAGCTAGGAGTGGTCATCCACAGCACTAGGAAAGTTTATCTTAACAGACGGGTTCCTGTGATGACATTCCTCTTAAGAGAATTTTTTTTTTCATTGAGTCTACCGAAAACCAAACAAACATTATAGAATTCATCTTAACCGACTTTGTTTTAATGGGAGTTCACTGTAGTTAATTACGTATTAGCTTAACCGTATGTAAACCAAACATTCTAGGGCTCTCCCATACAGCATGTTCTACGTTTCACGTCTAGTTGCTGACATTTCATTATCTCTGTGCTAGAACGTATTCTGCAGATGCTGCACAGGGTTTTCCCAACGTCAAAAGTTCAGCAACGACAAGACATGTGAAAAAGCTGAGCATGCGGCCTGGTACAGGTGTTTTAGCTACATACTAGCACATGTAAACAGCAAAGTGCTGAGCACATATGTTCCTGATACGGTCAAAAGCAGTCCCAAACATTGTGATGCTTTGTAGTGTGCTGTAGTCGCTGAACCTTTGATAACAGCTGTATGATTTTAAGAGCTTCAAGTGTCTTTGCCAGCGTAACTCGTGTAAAGTTGCTCGATGTGGGTGCCCTGCGTGCAGCTACTGCGCAAGCGTCACATCGGCAACGACATTGTCACCCTGGTGTTCCAAGAGCCCCGAGCTCTGCCCTTCACCCCCAAGAACATCCGGTCACACTTCCAGCATGTCTTCATCATCGTGCGTGCCATCGAACCCTGCACATCCAAGACCCGGTACAGGTGAGTTGTGCTCGAGGCTTTCATCTGCCTGGTAGCCGACGTTTGTGCCAGTGTTGTTGTACACGAGCACATAAATAAACGAGCAGCCAGTTGGAAACTTAAAGCCAAAGTGATCTCGGCTACAGTACCATGGGTGTGCGTGATGCCTGTGTTGAACGCACCTCGTTGTGGTGGCATTGTCCAGTGTTGAGCCGCACAGCACAGTACATTTGCAACGGAAAAATATTGGCACAAGTGACTCATCTTTAAAGCAAAAGCTTTTTTAAGCGCACATGAAACGTGGACAGAATAGCGAAGAATACTGAGAGGGCTATTCTTCGCTATTCTGTCCACGTTTCATGTGCGCTTAAAAAAAGCTTTTGCTTTAAAGATGAATGTTCACCAACTAGCCCACCTCGCCGTCTTGTTGCAAGTGACTCATGACCGGAGCGGAAAGATCACGACACGCGGCTCTGTTCTTCCCAAGCGAGAATGCGAAGCACGTTCCATTTTCTAAAGGAGGGGTGGCCGGTGGAAAACACTAACGGACTGCCTGCATTTTCAGTGGTAGCGTGCTGATGTCTTATCGGCGAGCCATGCCGGCCAGCCCTTTTTTGGAGAATGAAGTGGGCTTGGCACTGTCGCCATAGGCGTACTCGAAAACTATAGTGCCTTGCGTCACCATTTTGCCACTCCAGTCAAGAGTCGCCTGAGCGAATCTTTTTCCATTGCGACTGTACGCAGCGCAGGGGCCGTATTCTGAGATGTATCGCAAAAGGCGGTAGTGTCATTTTTATGGCGTCTCCTTTCGTGTCTTTTGCGGTGGTGACTGACTGGTTTAACAAAGCGGAAACCTGCCCTCACTTTTCCGGTTTGTTCAACAGGCCGATCACCACCGCAGGAGACGCAAAAGGAGACATGTCACCAAAGCAACACTATTGCCTTTAGCGACACATCTCAGACTACGGCCCTTGTACAGTCTTAGCCTTCAGAACGAATTGCTGACACGCTGCATGCAGATTATTAAAACCTTGAAATTGGAAGTCTTAATTGGGCTTCTGTAGAAAGGAGATTGAATTTGCGACAGGGGTGATGAGGAAGGTCAGTGTAGTGGCCATGGACGGTACGCTTCCTCCGAGAGTCGCCAGTGGTTCCTCAAGTACAAATGCACTGCAGAGTACGCTGTTGCCTTCTATGCAGCAAATAGTGCTAAACAAATTTTATGTGACATGTTTTTCTGTTTGGCTTCGTGCCACCCTTCCCTCAGGAGACTTTTTTGCCACACCGTGCCTTCACCTGTCTTTGCTGTAGCACCAGCATGGCAGTAGCGTACAAGTATCATAGCTGTGCCAACCACCCCACGCTCGCATTTCGCCCTTCATGCTGAATAGCTCTTGAGGTGGCAGTTAGGTAGGTAGTACAGGAATCTTGGCCAGGTTTATGGTTCATGAGTAGTATATGAGCTTATCGCATAAAAATGCATTTCATAATGTCCGTACATTTAGTGATAGGCTTTCCTTGTGTTGGCCACGAAGGATATGAATGGGATGTTTTCATCTCACACTATGCAGTGGTATCCCCAGCAGTGACAGTATTTTGGTAAACGCTGGTGAAATTTTGACTGCTAATGTAAAACAAAATTTCACTTTTGGATAGCAGTTTCATATGTGCTGCAAGTGGTCTGTTGAGAAGTGTAATCAACGATTCGAAATCCTATTTCCATTGAAACGTGTTTTGCAGTGTTGCCGTGAGCCGGTCGAAAGAGGTCCCCGTGTTCGGTCCTCCAATCCCCGACGGTGCCACATTTCCAAAGTCCAAGAAGTTCACCGACTTCATCCTCGCGAAAGGTATTTATTGTATGCCCTACTTTGCTGCAGCCATTTCCTTTCCTTGACAGCATTTACTTGACAACAAGCGTGAAAGGGTGTTGCGACCAGTTTGCCACAGACCACACGACGCGCTGAAGCTCGAAATCAGTTCGGTTTATACTTGCAAGATGGTAGCACAATCAAATTTCAAAGATTTCTCGTAATCCTACAAGTTGGCAGCACTCCTCAATGAGCATGCATCGTCATCATGGCGTGAAATTTCAAACGGAAGGTCAAAATCGTACCTGCATGGCAAAGGCCTTGCGGGGCGGAAAAACTCGCAGCACATGTATGGCAAAAACCCTCAAAGGATTAAAGGACGCTATCCCAACCTGCTGTGTGGCTAGGGCATTGGTTTGCTAAGCACAAGGTTTCTGGACCACATCGTAGCTACAGCGGCTGCGTTCTGATGGGGCCAAATGCAAAAAAGACTCGTGTACTTAAATTTAGGTGCACGGTAATGAACCCAAGGTGGCCAGAACTGCTCCACAGCCCTCCAATACAGGGCATTTCTCACAACCATGTTGATGAAGGGATAGCTGAAAACGATGGAGAACAGGGAATTTGGCTGGAGCCAGCGTTTGGACAAGTGGACTTGTCTTCGTCAGGACGGCGACAACAAAGACAAGTGCACTTCTTGAAACGTTGGCTCCTGTGACATTCCCTGTTCTCCATCGTTTTCAGCTATCTCATCATCATGCCTCCATCTTCCCCTGAGCTTCTGTTCTAGTTTGGATAGCGTAACCATGTCATGATGTTGGCATGTAAAGCTGCTATAGAGGAAGCACTCATCTGTTTCATGAACAACACGTTCAGTGATTCTAGTTTCTTGTTTTTGTGTGTGTTTTTTTTTTCCAGTTCTCAGGTGAAGTACCTCATGACACCTTTTGAAGAAGTAATAAATTAGGTGAAGACATTGTCTATCATTTCCCTATTACATTACCTTTCAGTGATCAATGCCGAGAACGCTGCCCACCGATCTGAAAAATTTGCCACCATGGCACAGCGGACGAGGCAGGAGTACCTGAAGGACCTTGCAGCCAACTACTCTACCAACACCACCCTCGACTCGGGACCCAAATTTTGTGAGTAGTGGTTACACGATTTTTCGGAGTACATGTTATTCGGGGCAACAAATACTCGGTTATTCTTCATGACTCATCAGCAAACGGTGTTCTCTGTAACTTTGTTTTGCTTTGTGTTTCTCCCATTCATTATTCTGAATGCTTGCTCTAAACACTTACACTAAATTCTCTTAGGCCAGGGGTCTCACACTCCCTTCAAATAGCAAGCCACACTCATGATATTTAGTACCGCAAGGAAAGAAGATAAAGGTAGGCAAATGTCAGCTAAAGATGCCATTTGAAGAATTTTCTTTGCTGTATTTCACACGTGGGTCATTTCTGAAGGTGATTTAGCATCAGCATTCGAGAGACACATCAATATGAATCTGCAGAATTGTACAGTAAAAGCTTGTTTACTCAAACCCGAAGGGGACCATAAAATTGCTCAAATTAAGTTGAGTTTGTTAGCAAGCAGGCGTATAATGAAGGACATTGCACCACACTGCACTGGGAGAACTCCAAGAACCAAGCTGGGGACTCATTACCAATGAGATGCTTCTACACGTTTGTGGTAGGTGATTTTTGAAATTGTACTGATGGAGTATGAACAGTGAACGACATATGTGATCGGTCAGCCATACGCCAGGAACAAGCTCCCACGTGCATTCATGTGAGCAGTGAGCTTTAATTCCAAAATACAGTGGACTCTTGTTAGTTCAAACTTAGTGAAGCCCACAATTTTGTTTAAATTATCAGATATTTGAATTATCAGATGCAAGCAGCTGCATGGCTCTGCAACATGCCATGAAAAACAGACATGCCAGTTGTCACATGCATTGTTGTCACTTCAATGTTTATTTGTTGTTTTCCCGATAGTGCTTTTGAATGGTTTGAGAAGTGCTGATAGGCTGTTGACTTTATTTCTGACTGCTAAAAAATAAATGAGCGTGAATGCTCATCTAAGAGGAACCAAAGCAGCTGATATATTTGATAAGAATAAGCAAAAAGTGTGAATTAACAGGATCCATTGAATTGTGGTTTGAATTAGGCACTTTTAGATACACTGATCACATAGCAGGCCAACCAAAAATTTGAAATTGTTTGAATTAAAGGGCCCCTCATCAGGCCGCGTGGCAAATTTCGGTCATACACTGGAGGTGCTTAAGTGCTCACCAGAGAGTATTTTACTGTAAAAATGATTGAATTCAGTCCATTATCAGAAGAGATAAGAATGTTTAAAGTGGCGCAAAACCAGGATTTTCAGAGGCGAGGGTCACTACCAGTACAACACCCTCGCCACATGCCAATGCTGAGGTGTGAAGCAACAAAAAGTGCAAAAAACAAAAAGAAGGTGAAGCACACGCTGGGGTGCCTGGAGCTGGTAGTCCTGTTCGAGGAGCGAGCCGGCGGAGCGCCAACTCCTGGTTGGGCAATTCATGGTTAAGGTAGCCGACACGCACTCTCAGCTAGTGTCATGTGACATGGTCTTTGGTGATGCAGGGGTGCTTTGTGGTGACTTATCGTGCCGAGGTGGTGCAGAGCGTCGCCATCGTGTGATGCTTGAGAGAAGAGAGGAACCAACGCTCACTGCTGTATTCTAGAACTAAACTTAGCTTATCGCGATAAGGTTACTTTTGTAAGGAGAACTTAAGTTCAAGTTTAAGAAAAGGTAAAGGGGCTTTCCGAAACCCACCTTACAAGATTTCAAGGTGACCTTATGAAAGGCACTCTTATCCGAGTAAGTGAGTGACATGGGAGCGAGGCTAAGTGCATTTTTTGGGTGTTTGCTTTTGTAAGCGGGCGCACAGCTGCATGGGACAATGAAAAAGGAGGGGGTGTAGAGGGGGTCATTAGGGGGGTCGGGCTGGTCGGACGGCGTGAGCGCTGGCATGTCTCGTGAACGCAGTTTCCTGGAGTCTCTCGGCAGCTTACGTGCGTTTACGACTGACCATGTGCTTGTATATCCCCTCCACGTGTGCGGGAAACACCGAGGTGTGTACGCTGTAGTCCTGTGTACGTGTGTGTGTGCGTTGGCACTGCAGTGTGGTCCTATGCAGGCAACCACGAAATAGCGATGTGTTTGCGACGACGAAGTAGACAGGCCAGCGGGCAGTGTGTGCTAAAAACAAACGAAGTGTGCGTAGTGCGTGAACGAAGGCTGTTGCGGATATTCCTTTCTAGGTACTGTAATTCGTTGTTTTCTAATTAAACGTGTATGGTTTTCCATTTACCGCGTGGATTATTCCGGTTCATTTTGGCACCCCTTCGTGCTTGGTGTGTGTACTTTTCTTCTGTCCCGCTGGGCTCTGTTCCCGCTACTCGCTACTCTTGCTTGATTCCGTTTTCAGTAAAACTTCACTTTAGTAAAACCAGATTTTGTTGACAGTGATCCCTGATATATGCTAGCTCCGCCAACGTGCCATGTTCAGCTGTTTCGGTGAAATAGGGCACATGCGATCGCATACACTTTCCTTCGATGCTCTGCTGCGACAGCCGAACAGCCATCGTCCATGAATGACTTGTTCCGCACCGTTTACAAAATGAAGAATCTCGCTGAAGCGATTGTAGCCTTGTTGGATAAAGAGCCACCAAGGTACCTCCGCGACCGTCGGTGTCCTTTCGCAGATATAGCCTGAAGCTTCAGCACAGCACTTGTTGTGGAGCGGAAGCGGCACAAGTACCCATGCTCGTCGCAACTCTCCATAGGATTTAGGCGATCCCTGATGACATGCCGCGACACTCGCACTTACGCATATGCTGCCCGCAGCTCGATAATTCATGCCGGTCCACATTTATACCAATTCCGCAACGTTGTCATTCACGCCTGCCATTTTGTTTGCTTACAAGTGAGCGTCAAGGTAGGTCGGGGGCTACCTTAAGGAAGCTGTACTTATGGCAGCGATAAGTACAGGAAAAGTTCTGATGTAAGTGTAAGGTTGGTTCTTGAAACGCGTTAAGGGTAACTTTAAGGTCAGTCCCGGCTGCTGCGTTTTCCTGGCTGTTACGTTGTTTTGGGCCAGTCCCGGCATAGCTCCCATAGGATTCAATGCATTAGGAACCCCGCTGTTACGTCACAGTGTAGGAACATTCCCGTATGTTACGTTGCGAATCGACACTCCAAGCGGCCACTGTCGATGGCAGTATTGACTTTTCACGTAGCTTGACTTGGCTTAACTGTATTAGCTGCACTATGGGCAACGCCCATTACGTTTCCGGCTTCCGCCAGCAAAATTATGGCACAGCTGTACAAACTGTGTGTGATGGAATCGCTACAGTGATTACGTTTTCATCGATGATGCCGTTGTCACCTCCGAGGTTTTCTCTGTCGACGAAATCATAGCCGAGTGTGCCGATGCGTGCACTGAAAGCGCTAGCACTGAAATAAAATTGTGTCCGATCACCACTCCTCTCATTTTTCCATTTTTCCCGTTTCGCAGCTCTTACGTTTCCCGGCTCTTACGTTTATTTTCTACGGTCCTGCCATTTTGTTTGCTTACAAGTGAGCGTCAAGGTAGGTCGGGGGCTACCTTAAGGAAGCTGTACTTATGGCAGCGATAAGTACAGGAAAAGTTCTGATGTAAGTGTAAGGTTGGTTCTTGAAACGCGTTAAGGGTAACTTTAAGGTCAGCTCAAAATGGCCAGATGACCGAAAGTTTGAATTATCAAGTGTCTACTGTATAGTATGATGCTATTTCTACTCCACAACATACTTATTTACATGGCAGGGTTCGCGATAAAATAATTGAGGATGTGCATCGGCAGCATAGTGGGGTTTGGTTTCGCAACATATAATCACTCTGGGCCAACTTCTGCATGGTTATGGCACTCCGCTGCTGATTCGAAGGTCACAGGATCAAATCCTGACTACGGCGGCTCCATTTCGATAGAGGCAAAATGTTGAGGCCCGTATACTGTGTGATGTCAGTGCACGTTTAAAAGCTTTATATCTTTTGTTCTAATGAAGGTATATAAAATGTCATTACATATTTGGAATCAGGAGAAAAACTGAACATTACACACAAATTTCATTGAAATCAATCGAAACTTTTTAAGACCCACTTCTGCCCTTAAGAACTCCAGGTAGTGAAAATTTCCGAAGCCCTCCACTACGGCATCTCTCATAATCAAATTGTGGTTTTGTGATGTAAAACTCCAAAAATCAATCCACTTCTTCTGCAAGGAACAATGTACTGAACCTGGGGCTCCCAGTTCGAATTGACTCATGTGGATACCGTGTTCAAATTATCAGGAGTCTTCTTCTATTGAAATACATGGAGCTGAGCCAGGACAAGGGTATCACTTCAGATTAAATGTGTTTGACTTAATAGGGTTCAAATTAATGAGCCTTTACTTCATGATCTTGGTGCCAGTTCTTAGATGTGGTTTTTTCTGAAGATGATGTTTGAGCGCGAGGTGACTGCATATGTGGCCTTGCTGCTGATGGAAGTTCATAGGTCACGTCGAGTGTTTGAGACCCCTGTCTTAGGCTGATAATTTTTTCTTTCAGAACACTATTGTCGATAATGAGTCTACAAAGCATTTTATTGCCTCATCCATTGTAATCCTTGCTGTGTAATGCCTTCTGGGCGCTTAGGGTGCCTGAACAAGATATTTCATGTTCATGTGTTTTTCATTAGAGGTGAAAATGGTCACCATCATCCTTGAGTTTCATGCCAGAACTTTAGCAACTGAATGTGCGTATGACTTGACAGCAGCCTGCCAGTCACGGGTCATACGTACAAGTCACACACCACTCACTTGTCTTTTTGTATTTTTTTTTTTTTTTTTTTTTTGCCTTTTGATCACATCGGATCAGACTTCTCGAAAATTGCCATGTTAGAATTACATGGTGTTTATGGGCGTGATCATGGAAAATGTAAGATAGCTTGTTATATTGAAAATTTATAGGGAGATTTAATTGTACTGGCTCAGAATGAATGTGCAATCAGACTATTTTTGTGTAATCTGCAACCCTGTTACTATGGTGTTCAGCTGTACTCATCCTGACAAGGTAGCTTAGTTTAAAAGTTGCGCATAGTGTAACTACCTTGCTCAGTGCATGCTTGAAATATTATAGCACGTCCGTGGGCATATTGCAGGCATGCAGTAAACACAGCTGGCAAGAAAACAAGGTTTACATTGTGCACACCATATACACTGCGAAGTTAGGGAAAGGCAGTGTTTACAGCACAAGTTGCAACTTCAGCTACATTTAAGCCAAAGAATGTAAACGAGGTGCGTGTAAAGTATGTTCCGCTGTATCAGTTATTATAGAAAAATTAGTTTTACAATCGTGCATTGTCATGGAAGTTTCAGGTAAAGAAAGTTTTCATCCATCCATTTGTAGTACAGAGTGAGAAGGGAAATTGATATGGTTTTGTTTTATTTTACAATGAAATGTTTAGTAATCTGGGACTAGAACACATTTTTTATCACTCATGAAGCTTTTTTTTTCTCATGAGAAATTTCTATGGGCTTCCTTTGTGGCTATATACTACAAGGGGGGGGGGGGGGGGGGCCACCAGATCACATTTTGTCCTTCTCGGTATCAGTATTTTTGATTGTTGCCGTGTTGATTTTCTCATAAAAATGAGATTTATTTTCTAATATTTGCAGCCCTTTTGAGCTTTGGGTCACGCAAGAAGGAAAGACCGCGGCCTAGGTTTGTGCCGGATGGCTATGTGCGTGGTGCCATCTCTTGGTCGGTTCAGGTGAGCAAAGATGCCAGCGTATGCAACTACCGCAACCTTTGTCGCAATCAGTTTGGCTGTCGGCAGGAAAGAGAATTCAGGAGGAGTGATGCGAGACTGAGGAGCATGGAAACGAGAAGGCAAGAGGGTATAACACGACATAGCCTTGTGTAGTTTGTGTGCCACAGAAAGTTGGTACGGGTGAAGCAGTATTTTCCAGGAACATATTAATCTGCAAAGAATAAGCTAACTCTGAGATAATTTTGTGTATTCATGATTGTGAACATTGGAACCGAGAAATCTTGTCAACCAGGAACGTATCAGCAAGGTTCTACTGCATTACGTCTTTCAGTAATGAACGTGTGATCACTGGATTAGCATGAATATGATTCTCAGTGACTGTGTCACCAATCTGAACTGATTTCATGTTTGCCTTTGGAATTCCTTTGAAGTTCACGTTTATGTGTGCAGCCAGTTTTCCATTTTCATGTGTGGCGTTTGTGAGGGTGTCGCAAATGTGTGACGTGTATGTGTGCCACGGCTAACTGCTCTAGGTGGAAGACCAGGGCCAAGGTTGCGTGTGCGACTGCGTTCTCGGCATCTCGGCCAGCTCGCTAGTGCTGCTAGATGACGTGACCGGAGAGCCAGTTTTCGGTTGCGCAACTGCTGCAGTGCTTGGATGGTCCTCACACAGCAGCAGGTGAGGCCACGAACTGAGCTGCCAGAGTTTGTTCGCGTGCACGACTTTACGTCATAGGGCCAATGAGTGCAGTGAGTTCGGGAATTAGAGACCAACATCCGTGCCATCAACTCTCTCTGGAGTGGCTGAAAAAGTGTTATGCGCATGGTTTAATAAATTTTTGTTAGCAAAAAAAATGTCATCGTAGAGCATCAATCTGGTTTTCAAACGGGCAAGTCTGCAGAAAAGGCATTAGTGGGAATTAAAGATAAGATCGTCAGAAACATTGAAGGGAAGTTATTTGCAGCTGGAATATGCTTAGATTTCCAGAAAGAATTTGATTCCATTGAACATAAAATTTTATTCTGCAATCTTGATGTTCCCCGCCACGGTGGTCTAGTGGCTATGGTACTCGGCTGCAGATCCGAGGGTCGCGGGATCGAATCCCGGCCGCGGCGGCAGCATTTCGATGGAGGCGACATGTTGAGGCCCGTGTGCTGTGCGATCTCAGCGCATGTTAAAGAACCCCAGGTGGTCAAAATTTCCGGAGCCTTCCACTACGGCGTCTCTCATAATCAGAGCTGGTTTTGGGACGTTAAACCCCACATAACAACAACAATCTTGAAGCCTACAGTTTTAGGGTCAACACACAAAAGCTCACCCGTAGCTACCCACCCAATAGCCTTCAATACATTCAATACATGCTCAATACATGATGCTCAGTCTGACAAAAGCATAATGAAATCTGTGGTGGTTAGACATGATTACTACGTCCACTTCTCTTATTACAGCTAAAGTCCCTAAATATCTTTATTTAGTTACGGCCGTCCGCGAACGCTGCTGAACGCTGATGCCTGCGTGTGGCCTCGAGAGTGCACTCGGTGATGTGGTGACCTTGGGAGCCACAAGCCGGACAAGTCAAGCCAGCACGTCGTGTGCGTCATAGTGGGGAGGATGGCGAGCATATTTTCGCTGTTGATTGTTCATAGCATTGCCATTTCTCCAGTTCCAGAATAACGTGGACGAGCCACGCACAACACAGAAGCAAAAGACAATTGTGTTGTGAGAGACTGTGGTCTGTCGCGCCGGCTGACGATGCCAACAGTACTCCTTAATATATTTTTTCTTTTCTTTTACTGTTTCTACAAAACTTCATCGCAAGCGTGGCTCTCTGTAGCATTATCGCGGGCCACGGCACTGTCTCCTCATTAGCACTTTATAAAACTTTTGCACCCACGTGGCGTTTTAGTTAAGGGCAATAATAGTCATAACAAAACAGTGGATATAATAAAGCAATTCCGCATCTCTCGTCAACTTCGTTATAATGAGGTTCGAGTCTACTTTGCTGTGCCTAACAAGAGGAGGCATGCCAGAGCTGTTAGATACTGGAAAAGCTTCTGTGAAATCTTAGGTTTGCTTTAGGATTACGATGTTAAATAGAGAAGTGGTGTACAGTAAACCCTCGTCCACACATTCTGGGAAATAAAAATGTGACAAAGAGGCTACGAACTCGTACAGTCCAAATTGGGAAGAAACATCCCCATTTCGGCTGAAAAGAGATGCATCTATAGGGATTTTCAGGGATGTTATTGTTGAACATAGCTTGAGGATTTACTGATTGGGAAAACTGTGCTACACAAAAGCTCACTAATTACATCGTGGTCAAGATACCAAGGGATGTAACAGAGCGCTCGACTGTGAGCACTGTAGCAATTATAGTGTTGGAATGATTAGGTGTGCTTCGAGTGGCAGGTGCACACTGTTCCTTCTTTCACATAACGCCCCGTTAAAGAACTCCAGGTGGTCAAAATTTCGGGGGCCCTCTACTATGGCATCTCTCATAATCATAAGTGGCTTTGGGACGTCAGACGCCAGAAATTATCATCATTTGTAGGGGTTCGGGCTGTGTTGCCGCCAAGGATGAAGTCACCACCATTAAAATCAACAAGAATGTTTAATAAAACTAACTCGTAACACTATGAACGCCAGAGAAATACTCGCGGGCACGCAAACTTGTCCTTAACGTTTGCCCCGGCGGGACACACACCTCCTGCGCACACTACAGTTTCTCACTGACTGTCCTGGCCATGGTTCCGCCGTCCTTTTAAAGACGATAGTCTTTCTTGGGGTACTTCAACGCAGAAATTTTGGTCTGTCTGCGTGTGTGTGTGTGTCTGTCCTGCTGCGAAAGGTTAACCCCTTCCTCAACGACCACCCAGCTTGAACTGGTGGCTACCTTCATACTTGTGAACACAGTCGGCCAAAAAGCAAATATTACGCATATCTGAGGCGCAACATCAATATGTAAGTATTAGACTGTGTGTTCCTTTAGTAGAAAATACATACATGCGTAATTCTAAAGACCCTAGTGCTTGTTAGGATGCGCAAAAGCGGACGTTTCCTGTACTAGGCAAACTTCTTGCGTTTCCCGAAACCATGGCCAGATGGGGCCCTTATCTCACGCTCGTGCCGAACGGAAGGCAGCGGAACGGCCGCCCGCCACGCGGCCGGTCCCTTTCTCTCCTCGCGTCTCTTCGTTTTCCCTCTCGCTTGCGCAACTCCTCGGGGGAAATAGAAACACGCGAAACGGGACTCATGTAGTACGGCCGGTAGAAGGCTATCGTCTTTCGATGACATTTGCAGCGAAGCACGGAGATACGCGGCCAATTTTTTAATTGAAGCAAGGGATCCACGCTCGTTGCGAGTGCACAGAATGCGTTGAGTTAAAACCAGCCCGGCGATGGGTGTGGTTGCCACACATTGAAACCACCATATTGGTGGTTTCAGTGAAACCACCAGTGGTGGTAATGTTGCTACAGGTGGTGTTAGCCTGGCAGACCTGGCTGGCAATCTCTCCGACCGAGCATCTCTGTCCATGTCATGTGCGTCAATGTGTCGCCCAAGCCTATCTCTTACAGAAATGTTAAATGTTAAAGAGCAGACTGCTTGTGAACAGTCTGCACCTTCTGCATAATACACTGCGCACCTTCCAGATACAGTAAAACCTCGTTATAACGAAGTTGAAGGGGGAGTGGCAATTACTTTGTTATATCCATTAGTTCGTTATAACCAATACCAATTTCATCTATAGGGATTTCAAGCGGAATTGCGATTGCTTCGTTATATCCGATAGTCCGTTATATCCGGGTTCGTTATAACGAGGTTCTACTGTAATACAACTGCGCAAAAGCAGTTTGGGCAAGCATGTAAGGGAACTGTGAAATTTGGATGCCGTGGTAGGTAACAGTATGAAAGAAGCCAGGAATATGGGCTCGTGTAGCAGCATTTATTACAAAGCATCGTACTTATTTCTTTGTCGATATTGGCATTGTTCACCGTAAGATGCAAACTTGCACTTGATGGTTGATGCATAGTGAAGTGGTGTTCTCTACAGGTATCATACATATTTGCGGTGGTTTGCTGTACAAGCATTGATAGGCCTGATAAATTTGATGGCAGGCACTCAATGCTGTTTTGTAGGGGTGTGCGAATATTTGAAATATCAAGTAATTTTCGAATAGTGTTTGCTATTCGATTCGAGTTGCACTGAACTTTTACTATTCGAACTATTCGAAGTTGGTGATTAAGGGAAAACATGCGCTATGTCTCGTGTGACAAGTCGCCCATTCCCGCAAGTAGTGCACTACGCCGCATAACACCCATGTATTCCTGCGAAGCTACCACTCGCGTACTGCGGCAAAGTTAACACCCGTGTTCTTCGGCAAAGTTACTCAGCTTTCTGTTGCACATTTCTGTTGGACTGTTCTTCGGGACTTTGAAATGACACTGGGAATGTACTAGTCACGCAACAAATTCTTTGACCATGTTCAGCAGTCCATTTCTGCATAGTATTATTCAAAAAATATTTGAAAATTATTCTAAAAGTATTCTATTTGATTTCCACTTGAACATAAATATTTGAATTCACTTTGCACTCAAAATTTTGCTATTCGCACAGCTCTAGTGTTTTGGACTGGGCCGTAGCTTTTGCGTGGCATGAGCGAAATGAAGGAGCATGCATTTGTTTCTCTCAACTGTATGGTTTTTTTCCATTTGATCTCGCAGTCTCAAAAAGTACAGCTAAACCTCAGTATGATGCATTCGGATGTAGCGATCTTTCAGTTATAGCAAAATAAACAAAAATTGTATTGCCATTAAAACAGCACTACAAGATGCATACACAACGAATTATTGGACATACGAAGCCATTTCAGTGTCGTATTGGATTTGTTATAGTTAGACTTGACTGTAGTTAAATGGTAGTTTTCTTTCTGTGCATAACGTTGCATGTTGATTCATAGACGTTGCTTTGACTGACCTGTCACGTGATGTCTCGTTTCCAGTCTGAAGCTTTTCTACCACCAGGGAGAGTGTGTTGTGCTCCGGGCACGTGACTCTGAGGCTGACGAGGCGCAGGAGATTGTGACCAGGTTAGCCTGCGTCACCGATGGATGCGAGGCAAGTGACCACAGTGTTTTCGTTGAACGCATTGTTGCCTTATGAAATAGAAAACAGCAAAGAACACACAACATTTTGTGCTACCACTTAATTACAACATTAATGAAGTGGGTAAAATTGAGCTTATTTGTTATATTGAAACTTTGTCTCGAAAAAGTATGTACCTCATTCATTTGAATTTTTCGATAATTCAAACATAGTCCGGCCAAGCTCTGTAGAACTCTGTGAACTAAAGAGCTCATTAATTCACATGGAAATTGATTCCACCATAGATAATGTGAAGTTTGCACTGCCCTGGCCAGCAGTTTCTTTGCTAAAGTGCCAAGTGGTGCGACTCACTAGTCACCATTGTCATCACTAACGGACACGCCTCAGTGATGCACTCCTCAAATCTTGAAGGCTGTGATTTGCATTTAGTAGTATGTCATAGCTGCCTTGTTCGTGTATGTTCATTTTTGGAACTGCTTGGGTACATCAGTATCATAGTCAAGAGACTATGATGCTGATGTACCCAACCACCCTGTACATTTGTGGAATTGCTTGCATCCGAGAGGCAAGCAAAGGAAACACACACACAGGCTTCCTAGCCAGTGCAATGTCCATGGCAAGGCTTAGCGAACAAGCGCCAGCGAAGATGACATCAAGCGATTGTCTCATTGCTTCATACCTCAGCAGTGAGACAGCGAGCGTAGCAGTGATGCCTCTCCGCAGTGGGTCAGGTGGCATGGCACCACGCACCCGCACAGTGGCGGTGCAAGGCCATTCAGTGCCAGTGAATGACCTTGCGAGATATAGCATAGTAAAGCAAGGTTTCAGTACGGTCTAGTTGGTATTCCATTTTGCAGGCGTCTACAGTGCGTTTTTTTGCAGACGACAGACACAGACTGGCAAATACGAGCACTTTTTATTGGGCCATTCTCATCACGCTGTCCTTCACATATAACGCTTGTTCTTCACGATGAAATTTTAGTTGAAAGTCGGCACTTATCTTTGTCAGCCTGTTGTCTGCAAAAGCTGTGCTGTAGTCACCTTCAAAATGGCATACTAGATTTTTCATCCTGCCAGAGGAAACAAACTCTTTACAGTACGCCTACTTCGGCTGCACCCCCGCTCTGGGTTTTACCTGTAGTGAATGTGCATGCGCAACCAGCAGAAGTGGATGATTGGTTTTTATGCTTTTAGGCAAGCGTAGTTGACTAGGGAAACTAGAAGTCGCCCTTGTGTCTGTTTTGTTTGTTGTCACAGTTGTATTGTTTAGCGAAACTTTGCATTACACGGACGATAACTCCTGTGTGTTTGTGGCTTTGCAGACCACTGTAGAAGGACCCACAATCCGGCAAAATATAGTACAGTAGAACTTCGTTATAATGAACAGGGACATAACGAACTGACAGATATAATGTAGCAATTGTAATTCCCTTTGAAATTCCCAAAGACGACATGGATATCGGCTATAACAAACTAATGGTTATAACAAAGTAATTACGACGCCCCTTCAGCTTTGTTATAACGAGGTCTTACTGTAATCTGATAAAAAATTTCTGAAGTCAGTATCGAATGGGACTGCCTTCCCAGAACACCAGAGCTGGTGAAATGGAGTGAACAAAAGCATATCAGTGAGCTTTTGTTGTAGCCAATGCGAAGGCGCAAGTAACTAGCACTAACTGTGTGACTGTCCTGTTCAGACCCAGGAGCTGATGCTGTGCCGTAATGCTGTCGGTCAGCTGGGCTTCCATGTTCAGTCTGAGGGACTGGTCACTGAGGTCGAGCCACACGGTCTTGCCTGGGAAGCCGGACTTCGACGCGGATGCCGTCTGCTCGAGGCAAGTGCGCTTTAGCTTTGAAACACCATTTCCCATTGCCTTGAGAACAACAGCACCTCAAGGTCTAATGTTCGTCTTCTGAGGGAGAAAGTTTTGTCTTGTTGGTAATGCATCATCATGCAGAATACTAGAGCTGTGCGAATAGCAAAACTCTACGTGTGAAGCGAACTTGAATAATAATGCTTGAGTCCAAATTGAATATTATGTGTTTAAAATAATGTTACAACTAGGGGTGTGGGAATATTCGAAATTTCGAATTTTTTAATAGCATTTGCTATTTGATTCGCACTTAAATTTTACTATTCAAACTATTCGAAGTTGGTAATTAAGGGGGGAAAATATGCTATGTTGTGTGTCAAGTGGCCCATTCCCCCATGTAGTCCGCTTCGCCGCATAACACCCGTGTACTGCACAAAGTTAGCACTCGCATTCTGCGGCAAAGTTAGCTCAGCTTTCTGTTGCACAATTCTCTGTTTGACTGTTCCTCAGGACTTTGGGATGATACTGTGGCAGTACACTAATCATGCAATAAACATTTTTGCCCATGCTGAGCAGAACATTTTTCCATTATTTGGCATGGTATTAGTAAAGAAATATTTGAAAAATTCTTCAAAAAATATTCTGTTCTATTCGCACTTGAACATGAATATTTGAATTCGCTTTGCACTCAAAATTTTGCTATTCACACAGCTCTAGTTACAATATTATACAAATAACACCGTGTTAAATTACAGAGAATTGTACTGCTAAACATTAGTGAAAAGGAAAGAAGAAACAACGAATAAGTTGCTCTTACTCCCACAATGTCATTTCTAGAAAAAAGAACAGTCTAGTCCTGAAGAACGATCCAGCGGAGAACTGTGCACATTCATGAGCTAACGTCACTGCAGTATACGCATGTTAACTTCACCACAGTACGCGTGTTAACTTTGCCACAGTACACACATTCTAACTTTGCCACAGTGTGCGGTACACAAGTTTTAGCTTTGCTGCAGTACGCGACTGTTGACTTAGCAGTTCCAGTTCAGTCTGTAGGGACTGCAAGCCTGCCCGTGCAAGGCCTGTGCCTAGTCAAGGAATCGATTTCTTTTATGTGCGGACAAGTAAGCACAGTCGTTGCCATTTCAAAACGCAGATCTGCAAGGTGGCCGTGGCAACCCTCAGCTATGACCAGATGGTGGACCTGCTCAAGACGTCTGTGATGGTCAGCGTCACAGTCGTTCCCCCGCACAAGGATGGCAGCCCTCGGAGGTATGCAACGCTGTGTAACTCGCATGATTGGTTGATCAGATTATTTGTGGGGCTTTGCCTCCCAAAATCACCATATGACTATGAGAGACGCCGTAGGGGAGGGCACCGGAAATTTCAGCCACTTCGGTTTCCTTAAAGGGCCCATGACACCAAAATTTCAAACCCGATATGTTTGTGTTGTTTGGTTGTCGAACATCTGAAGGCACTTGTGGCCAAGTATTAACGCCGAACGTTGTCGTTAAGATATTTTAATATGTATTTAAAGTGACCAGAAATGCTCATCTGGGTTTTCGGCACCTCGCGACATCGCCACTAGTATGACGTAGTTTGTGGGCCATCTGTGACGTTTCACTTTTGTAAGTTGATATCGTGACGTCACAGAGAGACACCGGCGCGCCGCGCTATGGCCTCCGAGCGTGGCCTCCAAGATCGGCTCTCGCAGCCGATCGCGGAGGCCACGCCAAAAACCGTATTTTTCTGCTTCCTCTCCCTGTTGGTCCCTCAAGCGTACATTGTACACACGCTATGATGCAAAGCGAGTGTGGCGAGCTGGTCTGGCGCTCGCACTCTCCGCAACGTCGCCGAATCTTGAGCTCAAGTGATCAGTGCATGTGCTCACTTCCGACAGCCGCCGCGCTTGCCCCGCGGCGCTAGTTTCTTGCAGTTTTTGGCGCGCGTTTCGAAGCTTCATTAAAACTGAACGAAATTAACGATGCTGTGACTAATTAGACTTCACGCCGGAGAATTTGCCACTCCATGTCGTGATTACAAGACACTGTTCTACTCATTAGAACATGAAAGTATCCAACAAAAAAATAGCTGTCATGGGCCCTTTAATGTGCACTAACAATTGCACAGCACAGGACCCAACATTGTACCCCCATCGAATTGCAACCACCGTGGCCGGGATTCCATCCTGCAAGCTTCGGATCAGCAGCCGAGTGCCATAACCACTAAACCGTCACGATGGCGATATGCAACTTGCGTGGCGATAGCCATGAGACAAGCAGTTTTTTTTTGTGTCTGTCAGGTTCCCTTTTTGTCTGTGTTGCTCTTAAGTTGCATGTTTTCAGGACTAGAGTCTTTGGACCTTAACTGAAGTTGTTTTTTGATGGACCTTTGTCCATTAAAACAAGATGCAGTACAGTAGCAGCTGTGAGCACTGTGTTCAGTTTTCAATAATGTGGTCTTCAGTCAAACAAGTTAGCCTTAATACCTGCATCCCCGTGCATTCTGTCAAAGTAGATTGAAACAGAGCTTGTTTCGTTTTGCATCAATAATGTGCCAGACAGCCCAGTCAAGGACACCGCTGCAGCACATTCTATTATAAATGTTGCTTGCTCAAGTTCTGGGTTGTACTCAACTGTTCATGCCGTTTAGGTGCACGCTAGAAAACCCCAGGTGGTAAAAATTACTCCGGAGCGCTTCACTTTGGGACATGCCTCATGATCGTAGCTGGATTTGGCACACAAAACGCCAACAGTTACCATTATCAAACTGGAGCTGTGCAAGTAGCAAAATTTTGGGTACTAAGCGAATTTGAATTGTTGGAGGGCAAGTTGAATCTAATGTTTTGAATAATGTCTGAATATTTTTTAAGAGATAATTACGTCTTACTTTATACGGAAAATGTACTGCTAAACACGGGGGAAAAAGCAAAATTAGTACAGTAAAACCTCGTCATAACAAAGTTGAAGGGGGAGGGGTAATTACTTCGTTATAACCATTAATTCGTTATAACCAATATCAATTTCATCTATAGAAATTTCAAGGGGAATTGCGATTACTTCGTTATATCCGATAGTTCGTTATATCCGGGTTCGTTATAACGAGGTTCTACTGTATAACTAGTGTATACATGCAAAGTTCCTAGAAAAAAACATTAACAGTCCAGTCCTAAAGAACAGTCCAGCAGGGAATTGCGCACTTGCAGCAGTCAACTTCACCACTGTATGCAAGAGTTATGTGGCGAAGCATACTGCACGTTGGAATGGGCAGTACAAAAGTGTCGGGTTCCCTGCAGTACACAAGTGTTGGCTCCACCGCAGTACTCCAGTGTTAGTTTCACTGCAGTGCTTAAGTGCAAACTTTGCTGCAGAACACTGTCATTATGCGGCAAAGCATACTACATGACAGGATGGCCCACCTGTCATGGGACATAGCAGATTTCATACAAATTTCGAATAGTTTGAATAGTAATTGTTAAGTGCAAATCAAATAGAGCCACAAGCACTACTTGAAAAGTAGAACGTTCGCACACCCCTGTTATCAACTGCTTTTGTCAAGCATGCAGTCTGAATGAGTCAGGTTCTGATTTTCTGGATACACAATTGTTTGGACTTGCCTGACAATTGAGGCATGTCCTAAACAGCACTACCAGCGTCAACTTTGGACGCTGAGAATCTTCGGCTTCTGATATTCCAGGCCTTCTGCTCAGATTGCCTGCCTGAAACAGCGCTAATTGAAGCCACCACTGCAGTTGTGGTGACTCTGTCACAGCCATGAACCAGTTCTCGCGGGTGGAAATTCATTTACGGCAGCAGCAGTTACCAAAAGTCAGCTTCACTGCAATGCAAAGTTGTTGCGCATTGATGCACACATACCGTATTTACTCGCATAATGATCGCACTTTTCTTTCAAAGAAATTGACGCAAATTTCGGGGTGCAATCATTACGCGGGGTAGATTTTCCGCGAAATAATATTTTGAGCACCGAGAACGCAAACAAGTCGCGTATCAGAATTCTTACGATAGCTGTCATGAACATAACCAAAAAAAATTACAGCATATCGACGGAGTGAATGATGATGAGTGGGCGAAGCTCCGGATGTTCATCGTAGATCATGCCAAGTTCCGGATTAATTTAGTTAACGCGCACGCTACGAATCCTCATGGTTCAACTATGCACAAGTGAAATCTCCCACCGGCACTTCATTGCAAGTCAAGATCCAGTGCCTATATATATATATATATATATATATATATATATATATATATATATATATATATATATATATATATATATATATGGGTTGCTGGTGAACGCTTCTCCAACGCGAGCCGTCGGTATTTCTCAATCAAGAAACTCGCTAGGAGACGCTGCCTGCGCCGACGTTGTCTCTCGCGGGTGAGGGCGTGTTCTCCTTCTTTGTGAGCTGGTACAGCGTTCCTCTAAGAAAGAGCGTTTCCATAGCCAACGCGCGCCTTTCGCTCTCTCCCTGTCTCTCTGTCTCTCACACAAGACAGCAGAGGCACGCGCCGGGAGAGAGAGAGAGGCACGCGCCGAGGCGAACGCCGAGGGTGAGCGCGGGAGGCACGCGGGTTACGCCTGACGATTGACGCCTGACGCGTGACAAGGTTAGACTAAGAGGAGCTTCGCCCCTAATAAAAGTAGAGTAAGGCTTGCCTTTGTAATAAACGCACACATTACGCAGGAAGTACATGCATTGCAGATTGCCCTTTAATTTTTTTCATTCACTGACCCCCTAACTTTCATTCAGAGTCTGAAGCGTCACTGGCGTCAGTGTCGTTCGATTCCCTGTCGGAACCGGCAGTGTCATCGCAGTCCCACAAAAGGTTACCTTCCGTTCCGTCGAGCGCGTTAGATACGCCTGTCTTCTTGAAGCTGTTGGCGTGGTGAAAACTACGGCATTTGTCTTTACTGCTATCCTAATACAGCATGTCTCCGCCAAGGGTGGGCAAAAATTAGGCATCTGCTTGGCGCATGCAGTTCACTTGGTGAGTCTTGAAGAGTTATTTACGTAACGTTCGACAGACGGTAAACATGATGATCACCAGCTAGACTTGGCACATGACATATCACTGCGGCCAGTTCGGGGTGCGATCATTACGCGGGGCAAAAAAGAAATCGAATTTTGACGACAAAATTTAGGGGCGCGACCATTACGCAAGTGCGATCATTATGCGAGTAAGTACGGTATCATGAAGGAAAAAATTTGCCTCCACCCATTTGTAGTGCAAAGCTGCTTTTTCAGAAATGAAAGCCTGTGCTATAAACGGGCGGATGTTAACTTTCCCTTCAAAAACCCTGCTCTGCTTTGCGGGTTTCTGCAGAACTCGTTTGCCACGTAGCATATCATGGCGAAGGATGCCATGAATCATTGTCATGGGATGCAGTGTGTTTCTTAATTACACCTGCGTGCACCCACTCTCTCCTCTCGGCAAGAAATTGTAAACATACTTATGTAAGCCTATTGTAAACATACTTATGGTTAAAATATGCTGCATACTCTCATTAATTTAAACATGAAGGGACCCCAGAATTCTTTCTTTTTTTATCAGCAAGCAGAAAGATTGCTCAATGTGCAACACACCAGGAAAAGCAGATATGGCCAGTTGTCACATGCACTGTTACCACTCAGTGATTGTCTTTTTTTTTCCTGCTAGTGGGCTTGAATACTTTGACAAGTACCGTATTTACTCGCATAATGATCGCACTCGCGTAATGATCGCACCCCGAACTTGCCGCAGCGATATGTCGTGTGCCAAGTCTAGCTGGCGATCATCATGTTTACCATCTGTCGAACTTTACATAAATAACTCTTCAACACTCACCAAGTGAACGGCACGCACCAAGCAGATGCCTAATTTTCGCCCACCCTTGGCGGAAACGTGCCGTATTAGTATAGCAGTAAAGATAAATGCCGTAGCTTTCACCACGCCAACAGCTTCAAGAAGACAGGCATATCTAACACGTTGGACGGAACGGAAGATAACCTTCTGTGGGACTGCGATGACACTGCCGGTTCCGACAGGGAATTGAGCGGCGACGGCACTGACGCCAGTGACGCTTCAGACTATGATTGAAAGTTAGGGGGTCAGTGAATGAAAAAATTGAAGGGCAATATGCAATGCATGTAGTTCCTGCGTAATGTGTGCGTTTATTACAAAGGAAAGCTTTACTCTACTTTTATTTTTGGTTATGTTCATGATAGCTATCGTAAGAATTCTGATACGCGACTTGTTTGCATTCTCGGTGCTAAAAATATTATTTCGCGGAAAATTTACCCTGCGTAATGATCACACCCCGAAATTTGCGTCAATTTTTTTGAAAAAAAAAAGTGCGATCATTATGCGAGTAAATACGGTACTCACAGGCTACTGGCTTTATTTCTGGCTGTTAAAAAAAAATATGAACATGAACGTTCAGCTAGAAAGAGCTAAGGCAGGTAATATTTCTGGTAAGGGTAAGCAAGAAGTATGAATTAATTGAATGGTACAGTTTCAATTAGGCATCCTTTAAATACATCGAAAACATAGCAGGCCGACCAAAAATTTGAAATTCATTTGATTGGGCTGAAAGTTAGAATGATCAGAGTTCTAATTATTTAGAATGCACTATAGTTATGATGAATCCCCGGTTGATCCAACCCCTGTAGAGCCTGATGTGATTTTCTGTGTTTACAGGTAAGCGTGTACCGCAATTAAGTTCTGTGGCATAAATGTTAACTGCCTGAAGTGATGGTGTACCAGTACTACGTTGTGCTGCAAAAGACGGTCTTTTTCTTTTTCCTAGTACAGTTAAACCTGGATATAACGAAATTTAGAAATTCCCGAAAAACTTCGTTCTAAAGAGGATTTCGTTATAGCAGGTTCGGCACGAAAATTCGGAAAGGAAACGCTTAAAAGTTAACAGACGGCAGAGCTCACCCAAAACATTTACTTTGGGAGAGAAAACATTTACAGCTGAGACCACTTAAAACGTAACCGCTTATAGTGTAGAACCGGCTATGATGAGTTTTTTTCTGACCTCCGTTTACCCTCTCACAGAACTTAATGTATACGCATACTGCTTAATTGTACACAGCAGCCCCTCCCCCCCACCTCTGAGATGAAGCACCGGTTCTAATGCGGCTGCCAGGAAATCCCGTGGACAATCGAGGTAGCAAGCAGGCTTCACAAAGGAAATGCGCCGCCCGAAAAGAGCGCAGCGAATCGCCATGGAGGAGGAAGGAGCGCGAAACGAATGAACAATGAGCGGAGGGAAGCAAAAAAAAAAAAAAAAAAAGGCCACAGCACAGTGTGTTGCATGCACGCCTTCTGAGGATAGGATTTCCAAGGCGATGAAGGATGCTGCTACGGCCATTTGTCAGCTGATTTGTCAGCTGCGAACGCTCCACAAGGAACGCGCGTCCCTGTCTACCTTACCGCTGTTTGTCTCCAGTGCTTTTTTTTAAAATCATTTCACGTGCGCTGCCCTTGAATCACCCCATGAGCACCCGATCCCTTTGTTGTCAAAGGGCAAGCTTCCCGTGATACGCGCTGCCCGCGACCCTGCGATCTATGCCTAAGAAACGCTGTCACCTAGTGTCAGGTTAGCAAAGTGAAGCACAGAGGCTTGCGCAGTAACCAAACAGTGGCGCTGCCAGCACATTGAAAAAAACAAGCAACCAAAAACTCGCTTTTTGGTTGCTTAATTCGGCGTGGCTTGGCGGGCTAGGCCAGCTGCAGAAAGTGGCGGGATCAGGTTTGAAGTGAGGGGGAAAGGACACGCCCGCGGCGGCAAGATCGCCGGGTCGAGGAATGCAGGCCTGCCTCGCGCACACACGCACATGTGCACTCGCAGTCGCCGTGCCGCCGAGCGTGCCACCGCCGGTTCGCATTTCGTCGAGGTGGAGAGGGTGCTTCCGGTTGCTGCTCGCACAAAAGTGACAAAATTCAGGGCAAAATCTCTAGGTTGTCGGCAGAGAAAATTCGTTATTTCGAGGGGGTCTCCTGCTGCCTCTTCGTTACATAGAGGTCTCAAATACATGTGCTTCTATGGAGTAATGGCGGAGAATAGGAAAACTTCGTTATATCCAGGAATTCGTTATATAGAGGTTTATTATGAGCAGGTTTAACTGTATTCAGTTGTAGTGCAAGTGCTGACATAAAAAGATTTTTAAAATTATTGTAATGGAATAAATATGGTACAGTAGAACCCCGCTGTTATGTTCCCGGCTGTTGCGTTTTCCCAGCTGTTACATTGTTTTTCACCGGTCCCGGCATAGCTACCATAGGATTCAATGCATTAGGAAGCCCGCTGTTACGTCGCAATGTGGGAACGTTCCCACATGTTACGTCGCGAATCGGCATTCCAAGTGGCCACTGCCGACGGAAATATTGACTTTTCATGTAGCTTGACTTGGCTTGACTGTAGGATTAGCTGCACAATGGGCGATGCCAATTCCGTTTCCAGCTTCCGTCATCTAAATTATGGCACAGCGATGCAAACTGTTGGTGACGTAATTGTGTACAATGATTGCGTTTGCATCGATGACGCCGTCGTCACCTCCGAGGTTTTCTCTGTCGACGAAATCGTAGCCGAGTGTGCCGATGCGTGCACTGAAAGCGCTAGCACTGAAATAAAATTGTGTGCCGATCACCACTTCTCTCATTTTTCAATTTTTCCCATTTTTTGGTTCTTATGTTTCCTGGCTCTTACGTTTATAGTTTATGGTCCCGTGAAAAACGTATCAGCGGGGTTCTACTGTATTTGTGAGCATGTGTAGTTGCATATGTGCTTCCAAGCTTTAGAAATAATTTTTCTGCGGACCTCATTTGAATTAGTGGGCTCGTTTTGTAATCATCGCTGCCCTTTTTTCTCCCCCACTGCTCAGAGGCTGCCCCCTGCAGAACTGCAGCTACTTTGGCCCCGACTACGACAGCAGCACGGCGTCTGACCTGGGGTCGCCCGGGGGCAACACCGGTGGCTTGCTCCAGAGAGGGGGACATGCACCAGCCGTCGGCCAACAGGTGCCGTCGTACGCCAAGGCCCGAGCAAGGTGACTGTCGGTCGTTGAGTGCCGATACTTACAACTCGACTTGTTAACCCATCTGTTCTCGGTCACAACCCATCGTAGTGCTTCTTGTTAGCATGCAAAGCTGATCGCCTGATTTTGTAGTTTACACTCTTCTAAGCGTGAGGACATTGGTTCAATATCTGAAAGGCATCTGCTTGTGATGCTTGATTCCTACATTAAGGCATGATTTCAAGTGCGTGTGTTTCTCTAAAGTTGTAAAGGTAATTTTATGACTTCGTCGTATCCATTATTTCGTTACCGTATTTACTCGAACCTAACGTGCCCTCAAATTTAACACGCACCCAGTTCCACGGTTTTAGCGATCATGGTAAAAGCGATGTAGCTCCCTGCGCACTCAGCATGGTGCAGCTGATCTATAGAAAAACAAAGCCATTGTGGGGAGTGGAGATTTAGGAGACGTGCGGAAGATGTTTTCCTTTCTTTTTCTTTTACGGCGACTAAAGCGGCCGATACAGTTAGTTGAAAATGCAGTTTAGTCCACTCGTGAGCACGCACCGGGCACCACTTCACAGTGCGAAAAGGCCTAACCTTTGATTTCAAATTTTAAGACAGTAGTATGACCTACAGTCATGTAAGCATGGTACAAGAAGGAAATCACTGAAAAGCGAAGCATTACTGTAATAACTTTGCCTACTTTGGTGAGCCTTATTCTAGGCTATACACAGCTTTGCTGCCAACAGCGGGATAAGTAAATCGTAGTTGGGACAAGTCCACGATCTGGTCCTGATACACAAAGTGACTCGTATTGCTTGCTACATAGCGTGCCTGTTTCAGCGATCACTTTTATCCAGCGAGGGCTACCTTATGTCCCGCATCTAATGCGCACCCAGTTTTCTAGAGTTCACAATAAAAATACACCTGAATATATCGTTTCTGTGATCACGTAAGTCCGTGTGGTCGTTCGCACACTCTGTTGTGATGTAGCACCGTTGTAATGTTCATGGCACGCTTTTAATATGCGATGACTCGGAAGCGCCACACTGCCGTTCGCTATGCTGTGACACTAGTAGTGTCAAAGCAGTTTAAGAGGGGGCGCGGCCCTTGAAAGCCGAAAAATCGCGGCAAATGCGATTTTTGGAAAACCGCATATTTGGGCTCAGTGTATAATAAACTATCTATTCTGTAAATATCAGCGCCTAATTCAACGTAAAATCACCCCAAACCACGTACATCGCGAGCCACGGCACCCTCTGCGCCGGCCAAATGCGCGCCGAAACATCCAACTTCGAGCGCGCGCCGTTTTCGCGCTATTCAACCTATGGCCGCCATTTTGGTTTTGTTTTTCTTCGTTAATTCCTGCGCTTTTTTCTTTCACCATCGGCGGGAGCGGTGGTGGCGTGGTCAAAGCCCGATTCGCTTATGATTGGGAGCTCGCAGGGGCTTTCGAGTTTCCCGCGTCTCGCACACGAAGCCGCGATTGGGCTAAGCGCACGCTCCTCGAGGAAGTGGGGGGATGCGCGACTGCCATTGGCTGCTGCACGCGATGACGCGCCGTTCTCCTCCGGCGGTCGCTCTCTGCGTCGTCTGCTACGGCTAGGCCTAGCGCCTGCTCCATTGCTGTCGCCGTGCGGCTGGCCACTGTTTTCCGCTTCGCTTTTCGCTATCGCGCGTGGTACTTTCTGAAGTCGCCTCCCCGCTACGATCTCTCGTCGCGCTTTCACATAAGCGCTCTGTGCCTGCAAGATTGTATCGCGGTCGTACGCGCCGGCTGTAGGGACGCTACACGCGTTCGGCAGTTCCGTGCGCTGACGCATTACTTAAAGGCTGATTCCACGGGGAAGCGTGCTATCCACGACCACGACTAGCCTTATCATGCCGAAGTTGCTTTTATTTATCAGTGCAAGGCGACTGTACTGATGTTTCCAACTCCTAGGTATTTTGTGCCATTGATAGATGAGGCGTAGTCGCCGATGTTGAAGCGCGTCTAGCATATCGAATCGGCATCGGCGATCGCAACCCGTTTATGGATAATGCCAGAAAACAAAACCAGGAGAATCTGAAAAGAATAGCAGTGCAGAAAAATGACACTTTGTTACCCTTCAGCGTTATTTTAGACACAGAAATGTGCTCCTAAGTTTAAAAGCACGTTTTCTCAAAATGACCTTTTCGGCCAGTGAGGCTGTTTAGTCGGGTGATATCTCTGGAACCGTTAATCTGATTTCTATCAGTTTTATTTTATTGTGTACCTTAATAAATTGCCCACACAAAGACAAAGCCGCTTTTTAAATTTATTTTGTCTGTAATTTATGATAATTAATTCAAATTTCATTGATAAAAGCCAAATGGCAAACACTAAATCCAGTGCTCTGCTAAAAATTTTCAGCAAGGAAATTTAAAAAAAGAGCTCTGTCTTAGTGTAGAGCACCCATCGAGGAATCATCATGGTGAATTTCACAGTGCTAGCACATTTACCAAATTCACCAGAGCCTAAGAAACCCATGTGGACTATCCTGATAAATGGCTGTAACTTGGGAACAAGTGAACATAAATGCATGAAATTTTGTGGTTATTCAAATGGCTTTGCTATTAGCCTACCCTGAAAATTTCATTAGGATATCTCAACAAACAAAAAATTTGCCCTTCCAAGGTAGCCTCCCCCCTTAAGCAAGCACTTCACAGTGCACCGCCACGCGACATGCCCTGCCACGGTTCAGTGCATGCTGTACTAAGCCGCACACCATAGTGGTTCGCATTATGCACAAATGATTCTAACTCACAAATGATTTTACTTCACCATGTGCTTACTGACATTAAACTATGACAATTCAGTATTCATTAAAGTATGACAATTCAATCAGTATTCATTTTTCCCAAGAACAGTTACAGATTGGAACAAACTAACTAACGAAGCTGTGTCACAGCCATCCTTAAACCTTTCTGCCACATTCCTTGAATGATGTTTTTTTTTTTTTTCCTTCCTTTGTGAAATTTTGGTGTTATGATGTCGCTTTCTTTTTACATACTTTGCTTTCTTCTGTGTACCACTGTGACAAGTTGCCAAAGTGTACACCTTTGCCTGTATTTCTTCCTTTTTATGTATGCCAACATGTAAAACTCATAACATGTGTTCCCACTCTGCTAAAACCCATTGGGTGGCAGTATTCATAAATAAATAAATAATAAATAAACAATACACATGAGCAGTCAACAAGCAAGAACCGATGATGATTCCAATATGGCGGCACCCGGGCAAGCGTTCTGTGATGATGTTTTGCAAATTCAAGTGGGCAGAATGTGTCTTTGAGCACATTTCTTGAGCTTTGTTAGAGTCTAACTGTCCAGCGAATTTCGTTTGTGCGAGATCTCAGTTTCGCGACGTTTGTTGTTGGATGAAATACATTGAATGCTATGGGCTTTTCCCGGACATTGTGAGATGTTTCATTGTGGCAAGAATTTCGCTATTATGGGATTTTGTTCTCACGGGGTTTGATCGTATCATATGTCAATGCCTCTTCCCAGGAGTGACATGCAGTTCAGGTGTGCCAGCCAACCACAGCGACCCTGTGAGGCTCCACCGGCTGACGTGAGTGGTTTTCTTGTTGCTCGTCAACTTTCCGAGATGGCTATGCGTAACGAAACAAGGGGGTTTGTGTACTATCAATCAATCAATCAATCAATCAAAAGAACTTTATTTTCACCAAGAAAACAAACATTTACGGTGAAAAAAGGTGGCCGGGAAAAAAGCTGTCCAATGACAGCTTGACAAGGCTCCAACCACCCATCGGCGGTGAAACGAGAGGGTACAGCACTTGATCTCAGAGAAGACAAAAAAGGAAAAAAAAATGCTAAACACTTCAATTATGCGTTACAATGTACAATGCGCAAATCTATACAAATATGCATGCACATATAATAGACATAGATATATATATGTAGAGTATATGAATAATGAATGAGAAAGGAAGACAACTTGCAAACACGTGTATGCTCCATTATTATAAAAAGCAAGCTTGAATGGTTACGTGAACAGCCCTCTAATTTCTTTTTTTGTGTAGAATAAAACATCTGTTCCTTGCATTTCGAAATAGTTTAAAACTAGATACACACAGGCGGCTCCCTTTTGTCCTCACTTTGACCTTTCACTTCATTTGAACGTACTGGAAGGACCTGTAAAAAAAATTCGGCTGATGTTTAACTGACCCCAGTCATCACAAGTGAAAGGTATGTTTGGCCTCTCTCTAGCATGCTAATCTGTCTTTCATTTGCTCCAGTGCGTCAGCAGGCAAGTTTGCATTTGCTTGAGATTCTTCAGCATGTCATCTAGCTTGGTATACCAGATCACGGGTTCTCAAAGAGGGTTCCACAGAACCTCTTCAAGGTTCCGTGATCCACTGATGTATTTTCCTCCATTCCGTGTTCAATAAGTGGCTACTAAGATGGTGGAAGAAAGGTACACAATTTAAAACTCCCTTCGTTACTTCAACTGACCATAAAGAAAAGCTGTGCATAGCACGTACTAGAATCTGACCCGATGTTAACCCTCAGTGCGTCTACTTCATCCTTCCACGTCCAATTCCCAGGATCGGCCATCTCCCGTGCCCCCTCCGGTGCCAGCACGAATGGCGCGCAGTCCGCCGGGAAGGGGCGGCAGTTCGCCGAACGAGCGGCTGGCACGACGAGCGGCGTGCAACTCCCTGCCACCCCTCGTGGTGGCACCGCCACCCTCCTCCTCGGCCTCGGGCCAGTCAGGCGAGTCTCTTTGGTTGCCCACGCATCTGGTAGTTACACGCGAGATTTGCCGTTTATGCACTTCAGTGTCCACAGTCTAGCCTGCACACTTTTCGGGTCTGTCATTTGAGTTTGCCACCAGATTGCAGAAGTGCGCGAGTCGTCCCTGCCGCACACTGTAGCAGTCGTAAAGGACTGTCGCGCGGTCACCCGGCACTTGTCTCGCTGGCATCTTGGGTTGGGTGCAAGGCGCGGATGTGTCAAGACACCCAGCAGCATCGCATGTGTGGTCTTCTAGCTTGCCTACTGTCGGCACCTTCGTAACCCTAGGTTTAGAGAGATTAGTGACGGGCTGTGTGCTGTATGACTCATTCCTGAAGGGCGAAGGCCTGCGGCTACAAGACATATTGTTCACTAGAACATCTCCCAGGTTCTTCGTGTTCAAATTTGTGGGAGCTTTTCTTATTTGATTAGATGTATACCTTTTCTTGAACCCTATGTGCCATTCGAATGATTTGTCAGTTCGAAAGAAGGGATTTCAGATTTTCACGATTTTGCTGTACTTTACAGTGAGTTGTTCGCATGGTCGCTCACACTATTCTTATGCACGGTCGTTTGCGAACACCAAATTTAGGTGTGCATAGCATTCGTTAATGTGAAAACAACTAGCAAATGTGATGTGAGTGCTCAGTGATAAACAGGGAATGCATTGCAGTCTTGAACCACATATTTACAAGCACTTATGCCAGCAAAAGATTACAAGGTCTTCAAGTTTAAAGATGAGCGTTTAAAAGGGGGCACTAAAATGAATTACGATTTTTCTCGTATACAGTCGACGACCGATAATTCGGGTTCCACGGTGATCGTCAAAAAGTCTGAATTATCGAATGTACAGTAGAACAAATGCATTAAAAAAAGACAATTTTATTTGCATTTTAAGGACCCTGGAGTAGGAAGAAGTGGTCGATGTGTTGCTGCATGCATTTCCGCTTATGTGGGACCAAGTCGTATGCGTTTCGGGTAGTTTGCTATAATACAAGGACAGCAAACGCTCTAGCATTCCTGCAAAGTCTCCCGGATTATCTGGGAGATTTTGACAGTTTCTTCTGGTTGTACGGGCAACTGAAAAATCTCTCGGAAATTTAGTTGTGCCCTGTTTCTATACGTTTAAAAATTTTAAAATGTTATAGCCTATATTAGCCGTTGATATTTTGTAGATGATGCATGTGTGTCTACACAAATTTCCCTCAAGTTATCTCGCCTTCAGAATTTTGTGTCAGTAGTACTTTAAGTGGAAAGCACAGCACGTAAAAGGGAGGCATATACCGATGTCCGTCGAGTGCCCTACTAAAGACGGGCTGGGCGTTTCCTCCTTGCTTCAGACGCAAGCGACAACAGGCCTTGCACGCGGATCGATGTCACATGTGTCCTTCATACTATGGAGACAGCCGCGTTCGCTCTTAGCGCTAGCGCGCATTTACTCGCGCGTAAGACATGCGATGCGTAAGCGATGTTATTGATTTGGAATTTGTACAGAACAGCGGCGACTGTAGAAACCACCACTGGCTGACTGTGTCCATACATCTGCTGTCACAATATTCCCCCTCCCCCGTTGAGTCAATCTCCCAAATTCCGTTGCCCCAAATTTGGCAGGTATGCTCTAGTCACATACACACATCACAGCTCCGTAGCTCACATCACCTATTCCAAGTCACAGTTGATCTTTGACATTTGGAGAACTTGTGCAATTTATTTAATAACAGTCCAGTTCGGCACGCGACGACGACGCCCCACAATGTTGACACTCTCTTCAAATGTAATGGTGGCAGGAATCGCCATATCACAGCCCCAAAGTCGTTAACAATGTCCAGATTTCAGCTCGTGATCGGTGGCAGTGTAGGCTCTTATGTTGCGCAGTCGGGCTAATTAGCAATCAGGAAAAGTAAATCCAGTGTGATGGAAGCAGTTGACGATTACGTCTGCTCACATTGTTTTCAGGGTGTTGGCAGATATGTCACATTTTCAGCGCTGTGTACTTGCCTCGTTTTCGTTGGCATGCTTGTCAACATGGGCTGTGAGGCCATTGTTCATACCACTAGACGTGACGCTTAACATCATGAGAAAGGCATCTTGCAATGCAAAATAAATAAGCACTGAAGACGGAATGTGAAAGCGCTATCAGGCGATCACGGTCCTGACAGGACCAGCCGTCCTCGTTATTATGAACCATGCGCGGGGTGCCAGAACATGATGCAGCGATCACAATGATGGTGCGACTCACCTACAAAATTGGCGCATCACAACCGACAAAGCCTCAGAGATCACATTTTTGTATGCAATCTCCGAGGCCATACTTTCTCTTGTCGGGGCGCTAGAGGATATAAAGGTGGCCCATTCAGTGTGCTCCACAGCCGCGAACAGAGTCCAAATTATCAAATTTAGAGCTAGAAACTGTCCGAAATATCGGTCGTCTTAACGCATTAAGTCTATGGGGACACTGGCGGTACACTGCGGCTGTCCAAATTACCGAGCGTGTCTGAATTTCGGTCGGCGACAAGTAAAGTACCGTTACATATTACCAAAAGCACCGTTCTCGCGATGACAAGGCACTTGGTAAGCTAGAAAAGGGGCAATAAGAAAATACAAGTGGTGATGCCTGGTCCGAGGTTCCCAAACTCGACTTCATATGTTTTTGGCGGCGTCTGCCAAGTCCTACATAACTACTTTTGCATAAAAGAGATAATACAGTCCATTCTGAGGAAGCGTGTTTCAGACAATTCGACTGAACCAGTGTTGCGAGAAAATGAAAGGAAGGAATGGGGTTTGTGACATCATCTCCTCAAAGCTGTGGCGCAGGATTCAAACATAAATTGAAGAGCTTGGCTGGTTGAAGATCTTGGCTGGCTGGCAAGATTGAAGAGCTTGGCTGGTTGGTTCATGATTAAATTCAACGAAAAGCCAGCAATACAGGACACAGACATAGAAAGGAACACACGCAAACACCGGCGAAGGTGTGTGTTCCTTTCCACGTCCATATCCCGCGCTGCTGGCTTTTCGTTGGATTTAAACATGAAACTAAGATAAAATTTCGATCTTGCCTTTCTCCTCTAATAGTGCACGTAAACTGGTGAAATTGACGGCAGTGGAACTCCCCGGTATTCATCTATCATCGTGTGTCACTTCAGTGTCCTTTTAATGTCAGAACTTGTCCGGTGCTAAGCGATAACGGATCGATGCACTCGATTGCGCAGTGACACCGCGTAGTGGGAGTGGCGGCAGCAGTCCGTCCCTGGCGTCTCTGATGCTGCTGGAGCCCCTCCCCGGTCCCCTGGTGGTGTCTCGCAGCGAGCTCAGCCTGGCCCAGCTGTCCTCCCACGAGCAGCGGCAACTGCGCGCCGGCAGCGGAGCGGCGGGAGGCGGTGGCCACCCATCGTCGCGGCAGTCGCGCCAGCACAGCCCTCTCGACCCTTCCTCGACAGCTGGCAGGGACACCCAGGTGGGAATCTCGGCTGCAGGTTTCCAACTACGCACGCTGGAAACAAGAGCGACTGGGTTCTGTGAAATAACGCCGAACCAGTCCAAGAGTACACGCGACAAGGAGTGCACCCGAGAACGTTGCCCTCACGAGGTCATGCCTTACGTTGTGCGCCTTGTCGTGTGCTGTGGAAAAGCTGGTCAGGAGACACGTCAATTTATTAACGTCAGCATCTTGCACGTTATCAAAGATTTGCTCTGTGTTGAAAAGCAAGGGCAAAACAATGTGCGGTGTAAAGCAACAGGCACTCTTCAGGGTGTGTGTTTTTAGGATTGTGTACGTATTTGTTGTTGTTCAGTGTGACAGAAGCATCTAAAAGATCTTCAGGATTGGCAACTGTATTGGTGCTTGTAATTATATACAGTAAAACCTCGTTATAATGAAGCTGACGGGGGAGTGGTAATTACTTTGTTATAGCCATTAGTTCGTTATAACCAATATCATTTCATCTATAGGAATTTCAAGGGGAATTGCGATTGCTTCGTTATATCCAATAGCTGTCGCAAACACCAACGACCAGCGGAGCATGGGAGGCTTAGCAAAGCATTGCAAAGTTAAGCAAGGGAGAAGCGATTTTTTAATAAAATCATGCCTGCCTTTTCTGGAACTATGTAAGCCCCCTCTCTTTTTCTTTTTTTCTTGTCTGTTTCTGTATCTCTCTCTATCAGTTTCTCTCTCTCGCCCATAGCATATGGCCGATACGCGGCACGGCATGCATTGCAGCATATCGTCTCTCCGAGTCGTCTTCACATTCTTTTCTCTCTTCTTTGTCTTCTTTGTACTCTAGCTGTACAACCACTGTCATGATACATGATGTCACAATCATGTATCAGTATCTTTATCACTCTATATCTATATTATGCACCAGTGGGACGAGAGTAATGATATGTCTAGTGGGTCGAAGGCAAGCATGGGCGCATTTTTCCCTTGTCGGGATGACTGGGTAGAGCAAATAGCGAGGTTCGAACCGCTCCACTGTAAAAGCCGACATCGGTGATCGGAACGAGCCTACCGGTGGGGAAAGGGAATTGTGGAGACGTGCTTGTGAACGGTGCACATTGATGCGGTGCATGCGAAGCAGGCAAACAACCAGCCCACCTCACCCCCACCTGCTCGCAGGTCGAATCATCCATTGCTAGAGCCACAAGAAAAAAAAGAAAAAAAAAAACTCCACCCAGAAGTGTCGTTGAGACAGCAGGCAGCATAGAGTTAAGGAGCTACAGAGCTATGGTGGCTGTTTGCACTGCTCTACTAGAAAACTGGAGCATTAGATGTGTAGATCAAATATTTTGATCAACATAGAATGTACTCACTGGTGTCATTGTGTTGAGAGTGTTATTGTTTTAATGAACTCGGGTTTGTTGACTGGAGAGTTGGTTCTTCAACTTGCCGTTCATGTTTCCGCGGTCTTCGGCTCACCAACAATGAAACGATACTTTTGGCAAGTTCTCATCGATCCCTTGCACGCCTGCAGCACCACCACAGGAGCCAGGGTGACCTCAGCAGCCTCGGTTCGTCGACGTTCAGCGGTCTCGACCGTTGCGGACCACTTGTGCAACCCGTGGCACAGCACATGGGCTCGGACTACCAGTCGGACAGCTCCAGCGAGTGGCAGCTGGGAGCTGGGAGTAGTGCAGGTCTGTGCCCCGTGCTTTAACCATATGTGAAGCATATTTTGCTGTCGGGGCTGCCAAGAGCTTTTTATTGTAGTATGGTAAAAGCTTGTTTATTACAGCAAAGCAGCTAGGTGGGCCGGTTGGTATAGCATGCTCAAATAAAACTTGGAGCACGAAAAAAACTGCTCCATTGTGCACTGGAGGGTCCCATACCAGGCTCTGAAAAGTGCGGTAAAAAGTATGTGAAGGGCCTCTTTTTGTAGAGTGTTCAGAAGTTGTGTATCAAATCCCTCTATCCTCCAGTCACGTATACATTGGTCAGACCGGTCGATGTATTAACACTCACCTCGGAAAGCACGTAAATTCATTCAAATGGCGGCCCTTCATCTCATTTGGCCTCCCTTTGCCGGTCTTGCCAATGCCATCCCCCGTTCGCAAGAACAGTCATCTTGTTTTGTCATCCACATCAGAGACGTGAGAAATCTCAGAGGCATTTCATATCATGAAGAACACCGCAGTTTGCATAAGCTAACCATCTATATTGTTTCATGACAAGGACTTCAAGTTTATTGATTACTAGAGTGTGAACACGTGCCTTGGATTTTTGCCGTGTTAAAACTCTCTCGACATGTGCGATGTGCTTTTGTGTGTGTATGTTTTTTTACGTGCAGTAAAGATTCATTTGTGAGTGAGCGCTTGTGGTGTGTGTTTTACCTTCTTGGACTTGAATTGTATTTTATTTCAGCTCATTCTTTAGAATTTTGTGGGTACACAAAGCAAGTAACACCCATGCTTCATTGACCTCGGGCATTGTCACTGGAGTAAACTCATACTGCATGCTCATAGTGGCAGTTCTGCAGGATACAGTAGACTCTCGATAGTTCAAACTCTGGTAATTCAAGCTTTCGATCGACTTAAACGAATTTCAAATTTTTGGTTGGCATCCTATGTTTTCAGTGTCCTTGAAGCTTTCTAATTCAAAGTGCACCATCGGTTTAATCCTGTTAATGCATACCCCTTGCCTATTCTCACCTGAAATATTGGCTGCTTTGGTTCCTTCTGGGCAAACATTGCTGCTCGTATATTTCTTAACAGCCAGAAATAAAGTCTGTCGTGTATTGCCATCTGTCAAAGCATTCAAAACTACCAGCAGGAAAAAAAAAAAAATAAGGATAACACTGAAGTGGCAACAGCCCACATCACAGCTGCACATGTCTTCTTTTCTTAGTATGTTTCGCTGAGCCATGCTTCTGTGTGCATCTGATAATTAAATCTTCTGATGATGCAGACAAAATTTTGGGGTCCCCTCACGTGTGAATTAATGAGACTCAACTAGCGGAATCTTGGTTTCAGCTAGTTGGTATTCGCTCATAACTGAAAAATTTTGGGCGTGAAATGAACAAGGGCGAAGAACACACAAAAAAAACAGGACTGGTGCCAACTTCAAGCTATTTTTATTTCACACGGGAAAGATGTTTATAAGCATAGTCAAGACATGTGGGTACAGCGCGCGTACATTGCACAGCCTTTTGGATTCCATTGTGCCGAAGAACTGTAAAGTACAGCTGAGAAGGCTCATCTCCAAAACCTGAAGCAATAGCAACGGCTTGCTGAGGCAGGTATCGCTCCTTTGCCTTGTGTAAGATGCCTCCGTCACTTCCCTCTGCCTGTAAACTTCGGTTGTTGAAATTTGGGATAGCGTCCGCAAACCTTGCAGTGTGTTGCCATCAAGCTTCCGAAGCCATTTTTGACATTTAGGCGGTGTACGGAGTCTACCGTATGCTCAAATTAAGCAGTGTACCTGGACGTTTTCTTCCAAGCTGGTTTTTTTTTTTTTCTTTTTTGTGCCAACATTGTTTGCTCCTTGACAGATGAATTGTCGACATGCGGCAGCAGTCATCTTGGAAGCCCATTGCCACGCCGTGGACTCCAGGAACGAGCACCAAACCACAGTCCCAAGATCAGGCTAGGGTGAGGGAGTGTTTCTTCATGCACTGCGTGCGCACTGTCACATGTACGTGTTCACGCACATTACAAATGGAATGGTTACTTCCCGCAGGTAGATCTACTGCGCTGGAGACCTTTGAACCTAAACATGCACTTGTGTGTTGTCAGTGGGACAGAAAAACAGCAGGGACAGCAGAAAAAAATGCACTTCAGTGTCATAATAATTGCTGGCCCAATAAAATGAAGTAAATATGAGCTGCCATGGCGCCTAGGCCAAGGACGCTGGCAAATGGCCACGGCCAGCATCATCAGCGAGTTTATTGGTGGGGGTGTGCGAATATTCGAATTTTCGAATAATTTAGGTACAGCATAGACCGTTTATAACGTAAGTCACCGGAATCGTGAATATCCGCACTATAAGCGGTACCTCACTCTAACCAAAACAACATCTTTCAAAGTTTACACGTGCGTAAAAACCGTCAAGCAGGTAGCAGCGCAAGTTAGACATTCGAAGCGCTTGACCGGGCTCCTTTCACCCACTTTAAAAAAGAAAGAAAAAAAAGGAAGATGTGGATATTTCAAAGATTTAAGTCAGCAGCCGCGCTGTGCAGAAAAGAAAAGGAAGAGCGGTATAGCGACGTCGCTATTTATGCGGACTTCCCGTGGAATCGGACGCGCAGAAATGGGAACCGATTACTGCACGCGCTATCCTTCGTTTTCTCTGACGCGTGCACGATTTTAAAAACGTAGCGACCGCAAACCGCCATTCGAGTGGTGCACCTGCCATCCATTTCCTCGCCTCCGTAGTTGAAATGATTCGTCACGTTTTAAATGTGGCTGCCACGAACCACAGTCGCCCGCGGCACCCTATCTGCAGCCAGCACTGAAAAGGTAGCGCTCGTTAGGCCTAGTTTGTGGGCTCGCAGGCGGCGTGCCACACGGGAAGCTTGCCCTTAACAACACAGAGATCCGGTGCACAAGCAATCGCACTCGTGGGGCGATTCAAGGGCGGTGCGCATCAAATGATTAAAAAAAAAAAGTGGAGACGAACAGCGGTAATGTAGACATCATGCGATTGCGGAAGCGCGTTACGTGTGGCAGCACGTTTGGAGCTGACAAATGGCCGTAGCAGCATTCCGTGGCCTTGGCAATCCTATCAATTCTATCTCACTGGGGGCGCGCCGGCGACGCGCTGCTGCCTCGGCCTTTTTTTTTTTTTCTTCCCTCCGCTCCTTGCTCATTCGTTCTGCGCTTTTTCCTCCATCATGGCAATTCGTTGTGCTCTTCTCGGCGGCACACTTCCATTGCGTAGCCTGTTCGCCACCTCAATTGTCTGTGGATTTCCTGGCATCCGCATTATAACCGGTCTTTCATCTCACAGAGCTGCACAATAAGTGGTATGTGTATGCATTAAGTTCTATGGGAGTGTAAATTGAGGTCAGAAAAAACTGCATTATAACCGGTCCTACACTATAAGCGCTTACGTTATAAGTGGTGTCAGCTGTATAGCATTTGCCATTCTATTCAATTCGCACTTTTGCTCTCTATTCAATGTTTCTAGTTTGAAGGGGCAATATGTGCTATGTTTCGTGACAAATGGCCCATTCCCTCACGTAGTACACTACGGTGCATAACAATCAAGCGCTAAGGCAGAGTTAACACTTGCGTACCGCAGTGAAGCTAACCCTTGTGTACTGTGGCAAAGCTACCACTCGCAGTGTGGCAAAGTTAGCTCATGCATATGCACAGTTTTCTGTTGAACTGCTCTTTAAGACTTGGCACTTCTTTTCTAGGGACAGTATTGTGGGAGTATGCTAGTCTTGCAACAAGCTGGGCTTTTTTTCCCCATGTTTAGCAGTACATTTCTCTATAATTTAACATGGCATTATTTTAGAAATATTTGAACGTTATTTCAAAAAATTTTAAAATTGATTTGCACTCGCACAATATTATTCGTATTCTCTTCACACTCAAAATTTTGCTGCTCACATGGCTTTGTTTATTTGTCGAGGCAGAATTTATTAGACGGAAGTCTTCTGGGACACTTTTGATATCTAGAGCTGTGTGGATAGCAAAATTTTGCGGGCAAAGCGAATCCAGCAACATCCGTTCTGGTATGATTTCATGCAAGATAAGTCGGAGCCTGCTGCGTTTGCTAGGGCTTCTGTGGCTGCACATGAGTCTCGCATGGCAGTTACAAAAACGCCAAATCGGGCGTTAACAGGTGGCACGGGTGGTGCGAATAACGGAACCTAGTGTGCTTGTGGAGCATGCAGTATGATGCATGTGCGAGTGTGGTGTTTGCACGCATACTTCCCATCTACCCCCCCCCCCCACTCTGTTGGTGAGGAGGCAAGCATTCAGGTTTCCATTTGTCTGCTAACAGGCTGCTTCACGATGGTAGATACGGTGCATGATCTGAAAAATACATTTGTAAAAGCTATGTGCAACTTGCCCATTATACCACTTGCACCAGCAGAAGTTTTGGTTTGTTCACTCAGTGTTTCCTCAGGGGGAGTAACTCAGGGGGAGTAAAACATGCACTCAGGGGGAGTAGCTCAGGGGGAGTAAACAGTGTTTACTCAGGGGGAGTAAAACATGCATGGCATTCTATGGACATAACATTGTGGAAATGAAATATCTTGTTATAATCAGCAATTTTGTTTTATCGAAGGTTTAACTGTATCTCGCGACAACGTAAGTGAAATTCATTGGCACTTTGCTCGTCTTTGGTCGCAGAGCTGTCCAATAACGCTTCAGATCAGTGCGAAAGAACTATGCAGAGGGATTGTACGTCTTCCTCCACTGATGCCCCCTCTTGGTTCTCAGAAAAGCCTGATGGCGTCAGCACTGTGTTGTTCCCAGCAGCTTGCCTGCTTTCAAGGAAGTGCAATGGGGCTGAGGAGGCTTTTTTCATTTTCGCACGTAGCTGCCGCGTTGTCGGCAGTGGCAGCACCACCACCGCCGGCGAGGAGGTGATGCGCAGTCCGCTGGCGAGTCTCCGCCACGCCGTCCCCGGCACACCACGATCGGCCAGCGCCGCTCACCCGCTGTCGTCGGCGGGTCCGTCGTGGTCTCCCTCGTCTGCCAAGGGCGGGGGAAGCAGCGCCGGAAGCAGCGCCGGCAGTGCGGGTGGAGGTTCCACCTTCCAGGAGGACCTGCTGAGGTTGATTGGACCCGACTACCTGGACAGCGATACCGAGGCAAGGACCGTATGCCGGACATTTTTTTTTATTAAGGGTTGACAGAATGCCTTTTCATCGCGTGTTTCATATTTGGGAAGATAGCTCTGCGGAAATTGTATCAGTGCAACCTTACCCATTTCTGTTTCCAGTGGATGTGCGCCGCACCATTGTTCATAAGGCTGCTTAGACATTTAATAAACAAGTGAATCGGGCTAGTTGGTATAGATCCATCTTCGTAAGAAGCGCAAAACTACACACAGGGACAGCTGGAAAGAAAGACACAACACAAGCGCTTGACTGCAACTAAGCGTTTATTCGGATATACACGTGGGCTATTTATTTGTCTACTTTCCTTCCTATTTATATGTCGCGCTTCCGAATAAACGCTTAGTTGCAGTCAAGCGCTTGTGTTGTGTCTTTCTTTCCAGCTGTCCCTGTGTGTAGTTTTGCGCTTCTTACACAGAAAGTTAGACATTTAGAACTCATTTAGACATACCTGCTTTAAACATACCAAAGGTCAAAGCGTAGTTGTCTGGAATCCATGACAGGGTCCCCTGGGACTCGTGTATTCGCTGACCACTTTAGACGTAGTGGCTTGCCCAATTGCATACTGATTAACTTTTTCCTTACAGCAGGGAAATGAAGCTTTTTTTTTTTTTTTTTGCGTGAGTTAGGGATTATTTGTGCAATAGCTTCTGGGTCTGCAGGGACATGTAATGCGTAAAAGCGAAGGACAATAAATTTGTTTTCAAAGGGTGTTTATTTTAATGCAATTACAAAGAACTTATTCTCTAAAAGATTCGTAAACCAAGATAATTCTAAAAATTGTCATGAATGGTGTTTAACCAGAGTGTATATCTCCAGCCAAAAAATTTTTACCCAAATTTGGAAATGCAGTAGAACCTCGTTATAACAAACCCAGATATCACGAACTATTGGATATAACGAAGCAATTGCAATTCCCCTTGAAATTTCCGTAAATGAAATGAATATTGGCTATAACGAATTAATGGTTATAACGAACTAATTATGGCTCCCCCTTCAACTTTGTTATAACGAGGTTTTACTGTATACGAATTGTTGCAGCAGTACTACTTGGCACTCGTTATATAAAAAGTTAGAGCCATATATCAAGTGTTTCATACGCTATGAAAAATCACAGGCCACATGATCAAACCTTCAGGTATTTGGTTAGCCATAGTGAAAATTTCTTTTCCAAGAAAAAATAATGCATTGAAAAAATTTAAGTGCATCATTTTAATACCGGTGTATCTTGTGCACAAGTGTTTCCTGTGAAAGTTGTAAAAAGAAATAGGGGATGCATCTCATACAACGGTGCAATCTGTATGCTGTAAAATACGGTAATGCCCTGCAGCTGACCCTCGATACAATGAATTTCGATAACGAATTACTGGTTATGGCGAACTAAATTAATTACTACATTACCACTCGAACATATTTAAAAATATACATTTATAATAGAGCTGTGCGAATAGCAAAATTTTGAGTGCGAAGCGAATTCGAATATTTATGTTCAAGTGTGAACAGAATTGAACATTTCTCGAATAATTTTCGAATATCTTTACTATTACCATGTCAAATTATGGAAAGATGTTCTGCTAAACATGGGTAAAAAGCTTTATTGCATGACTAGTCTGGTGCCGCAGTGTCATTGCTAAGTCCTGAGGAAGTCTAACAGAGAATTGTGCAACAGAAAGCTAACTTTGCCACAGAACAGGGGGGTTAGCTTCGCCGCAGTACACGAGTGTTATGCGGCGAAGTGGACTACATGCGGGAATGGGTCACTTCACATGCGACATAGCCTTTTTTTTCCGCTAAATTACCAACTTCGAATAGTTCGAATAGTAAAACTTTAGTGCAAATCGAATCGACTAGCAAACGCTATTTGAAAATTGTTCGAAATTTCGAATATTCCCACACACCTAATTTATAACAAACTACCCGATATAACAAAGCCATTTCCAAGTGATATAGATTTTGTTATAATGAGGTTGTGCTGTAAAACCCTGCTCTTTAAGCAACATGAGCTAAATTGAGTGCATTCATCAATCCAGGAACCTACATGGTGCCCACTTGGTTCATCGGAGCGTCCCCGGTCCGGCCCCGAGACACCGTCCTCCTCGTTGGAGCGTGCTGGAAGACGACAGGGACTGGCGCTGCGTTGCCACTCGTCCTGTCCTTCGGCAGCAGAAGACGTAATCCTCACCACTGCGCAGCCAGCGCAAGTGATCGCCTGCTGTGATCTCTCACCGTCTGCTGGAGCATCAGAAGCAAGTGCAAACAACGTGGCCGACAAGGCAAGGTGAGACATATGGCCATGACCCTCTCTTATTCTGTTTTGTGTTTTTAGTTTGTCCCTTGACTCTCTTCTGTGGTCTGTCTGACATTGCAGCTTCACTGCCTCCCTCAACCTAGAGTTGGTGCTAGCAAAGTTGGTGCTTGCGTGAATTTTTATCACATTTTTTTTTTTCATTCTGAATGAATGCAGACTTATAAAACCTATTGATCTAACTCCAGATTAATAAGGCATGCTGAGCGTCTTCTTCATTCCTGTTCATCATGCACTTAAGCATCAACGTAACTTTAGTCAGGAAAATCAGCAATTTACTTCATTATATTGAAATGTCGCGAAATTGAAACTTTGCCTATTATGCTGTGCATTGTTGCCAAACTATTCCTATTTATGAAGAAATGCAGCAAGAACGTCATACTAACAGCAACTGTGAAGGAAACTAATTTCAATGCAATGTTTACAAAAAACATTTCGTTGCACAGGGATCCAGTGACTACGACTCGATGACAAGCATATAAGCAGCTTTGTTGTAAAAGCCTAGGTCTAGAATCACATGAAGTCATGGTGACAACCTGAATATTGGCACCTCAGTTTATGGTGGCCACATCTTGAGTTTTCCGTGACATTATGAGCGTATGTCCGAATTTAGCAAGACCCGGCACGGCATCGCAAATTTTGGTTGTCACAATGCATTGGTTCAACTGAAGCCTTGTGCGTCACCTTTATTTATTTATTTGAAAGTACCTTACATGGCCACATGGGCATTGAGTAAGGGGGGCTTCACAGAACTTGTATAAACCAAAGGTATATAGATAAAGTAAATGACGTAAGCAAAAAAGACAAGTGAAAAGCACAGCATAAGCAAACAAGTAATACAAGAAATGCTATAAAAGGTGAAATTATACAAGAACGATGCACAGAAGCTAACATCAAAAAGTGAGATACAAGTTCGTATTATAATGTAGTGCATAATAAATTACACAGAAAATACAAGTGATATACAATGTATCACGGTATGTCCACCTGTTACTGCAGACATACAGTAGGAACCTCGTTATAACGAAACCGGATATAACGAAATATCGGATATAACGAAGCAATCGCAATTCCCCTTGAAATCCCTATAGATGAAATTTATATTGGTTATAACGAACTAATGGTTATAACGAAGTAATTAACACTCCCCCGTCAACTTCGTTATAACGAGGTTTACTGTAGTAGCTGTGCCGCAGATAAACAAGAACAGCTAAAAAAAGGACAACCAAGGAGCTTGCTGCTTGAAACTTGCAGCAGCTGTGAACTCTCTGAAGAAAACTTTCATTTTCAGTAGAAGCACCTGTACAGTTCAGATTGCTTTTGCTTGGAACATATTTTATTCTTGATTGGAATAGCTTCTTTAGAGTTAGAAATCAGGGAAGAGCTGTGTGCTATCCAGAAATAAGCAGCAGTGACCATTTGGGATCGCTTGCACAACATATTCCTTGTTGGTAAAATACATTTCCTGAACGATTGCAATCTCTTTCAAGGTAAGTGAGTGGATGCTGTGTTCAGTACTGCCGTGTCTACTGCGACGTATTCTTATCACTTAACACCCTGTGATAACAAGCAGTTTCTATTGGCCTAAAATGAGAAAATGTCTGAACAAGTTTGCAGTCTTTCTTAAGCACCTCCGCATAGGTCGACCTTTTTGAGGTAATGGTATACAGTAGAACCTCGTTATAACGAAACCGGATATAACGAAATATTGGATATAACGAAGCAATCACAATTCCCCTTGAAATTCGTATAGATGAAATTGATATTGGTTATAACAAACTAATGGTTATAACGAAGTAATTAACACTCCCCCGTCAACTTCGTTATAACGAGGTTTTACTGTAGTAGCTGTGCTGCAGATAAACAAGAACAGCTAAAACAAGGACAACCAAGGAGCTTGAAACTTGCAGCAGCTGTGAACTCTCTGAAGAAAACTTTCATTTTCAGTAGAAGCACCTGTACAGTTCAGATTGCTTTTGCTTGGAACATATTTTATTCTTGATTGGAATAGCTTCTTTAGAGTTAGAAATCAGGGAAGAGCTGTGTGCTATCCAGAAATAAGCAGCAGTGACCATTGGGATCGCTTGCACAACATATTCCTTGTTGGTAAAATACATTTCCTGAACGATTGCAATCTCTTTCAAGGTAAGTGAGTGGATGCTGTGTTCAGTACTGCCGTGTCTACTGCGACGTATTCTTATCGCTTAACACCCTGTGATAACAAGCAGTTTCTATTGGCCTAAAATGAGAAAATGTCTGAACAAGTTTGCAGTCTTTCTTAAGGGGGGACGCGGCCTTCGTATCGCGAAAAATGACCAAAAAATCGATTTTTTGAAAACCACATATTCAGTTTCTACAAGTCCTTTTTTATCTGATTCCGAAATATGAACGCCGAAAACCGCGTAGAAGTGCTAAAAAAAAATGTTAAAGAGGCCAACGTGGCGAAAAAACTCGATAGAAATCGTGAAAAAACGGCAGTTTTCAAGCCCCAATATCTCCGCAACGGCGCAACCGAGCGCCGCCATTTTGCCCTCGTTGGAAAGCGCGATTCTCCGTCTTCAAATCTGCCGCTTCAGCCAGCTCCTCCATACAGAAGCAAGCGCACAAAAAGCAAAAGATTCAAGGCCGTGCCCAGGTCTCCAATTGGCCGCGCCCGTCACGTGACGAATCGGAGCCTCGCCATTGGTCTCCTTGGCGGTCCGCGTCTTCTGCTACCGTGCCGCCGCGCCTCTCTGCGCTGTATGTTCGTCTGTGCGTGCCTTCCCCGATAGTATTTGCAGTGTCGGCGATCGTGCGGTGTGTGGACAGAACGGAAGCTGATTCCAAAGCTGATATCTTATCGCTCGCGGCTCGTGGCGCCGCGCGTTTGACGATCGCGTCGCCATGTTCGTCAGCGCGTACGGAGCGTCGTCGGCGTCGTCGCGTCGTTTTGGCAGCGGACTCCGCGAGTGCTTTGTGCGCCTCTTGACATCTCAGCGCGCCATTATCGTCGGTATTTGCGGAACGTACTTTCAGCGGCGGATTTTTGTTGTGATGGGCGCGTTTAGACTTTTTGGCTCGCTGTCGGTGCGCGCGGAGCGCAGTTTCGGAAGTAACGCGTGCGAGTGCCGATGGTGCCCGCTCCCGATCACTCGCGCGCGGCCGGTATGCTTGCTTTTGTCAACTTTGACGGGTCGCTTTGCGGCATTTCATCCGCGGGCGAAGCATCATGTGCGAGCGGGAGTGGCACCTTTGCCCACGTCGCGCGGCGTCCGACGTTGCCGACTGCATGTAGCGATCGCGCCACGGATGTGCCCGAATCTCCTCACGTTGCCACGCCGTCCGCAAGTATCGATGATACCCTTCAGGCACGCCTAGAGCCGCATTTTGTATCACCAAACGCATTCCGCGAGGTCGCCGCGTACGTGCAAGTTGGGTGTCTTCGACCGCGCTGAAAACGGAATGACAGGCGCCGGTACGCAAAAAAGCGAACGAGTTTCCGATCGTTAAAATCACGGCCTTGAACCCGTTTCTCGGCGTTGTAGGAGTCAGCACCGCTCCTAATAACTTTTAATTGAGGAGGAACTAGATATGGGTCAGCATCGCAAATGATACTGACGTGTACGCGCGTCTGGCAGCGCTCTCGCGAAGGGGTGGTTACAGTAACTGTATATGTAGGGGAACATATACAGTAACTCTAGCGGTAGTAGTTGCCGCGAAATGAATATCGTAAGATTTTCTATGCTAATAGGAGAGCTGTGCAGGCTGTCAAAAGTATTGAAAAGAGGCTAGGAGCTCTGACTAATTATACTGGTCAACAGTCAACATCTCACATAAAGGGTTGCACCATAAAACATTTCAGAAAAATCTGAAGGCTTAGTCCAGACCTTCCAGTGAGACAGCTGCTGCCAGTATTTGTGTACCCTGGTACCAATGCCTTTCTGGCATGCAGATCTGTCCATGAGGCAGTATTTCAAGTACAGTCATTGAGCCCACCATGCTTATGCTGAGTATTGTGCAACACTTTGACTGTAGCCTGGACAACATGCCTTTCCCAGAGCAGCAAAGAAAGGTGTCTTTTAGGAAAAAAGAGGCCAGCAAGGCATACCAAACTAAAGAAAGGACATTCAAGAAGCCGTGCATCAAAAAGGACACAAAACACTGCGTATTCAGTGCCCTTTTGTAATAAAAATCCAAGGTACAACTTTGAAAGCCGTTTTCTCAAAACGACATTTCTTGCTCCTTGCCTTGCTTGTTCCGCTGATTTCTTCATGACTACTAGGTCTATTTCAGTTCCGTTTTTTTTCCTATATTCCTAGAAGAATTGCCCAGGGCGTGACATTCTTTCTTTTCCAGTTTTCCTTCATGACATTTAACAATACGACTAATTGCTCACAGCCTGAGCTCTTGTGGTGCAGTCACCTTGTAAAAAACGACAACTAAAAAAAATTGTGTTGCAAATAAAAAAATCTAAGAATGTCTCGCCCTCGACCATTCATCATAGAGCTCGCAGCACTTTGAAAAAGCTTTCTATCACATTTTTTAAGCGATTGAGGCTCGGAACAAGGTCAGAAGGAGGAAATTGTTGTACATCAGAAAGTTTTAAAGATAGGCTCATGAAATTTATACAGTAGTATCACAGAATGATTGCTAATAAGTCTACCAAATTTCATCAAAATCCATAAAGAAATAAGAAAGTTGGTTTCCAACGTCACGTCCCGCCTTAAGCACCTCCGCATAGGTCGACCTTTTTGAGGTAATGGTATACAGTAGAACCTCGTTATAACGAAACCGGATATAACGAAATATTGGATATAACGAAGCAATCACAATTCCCCTTGAAATTCGTATAGATGAAATTGATATTGGTTATAACAAACTAATGGTTATAACGAAGTAATTAACACTCCCCCGTCAACTTCGTTATAACGAGGTTTTACTGTAGTAGCTGTGCTGCAGATAAACAAGAACAGCTAAAACAAGGACAACCAAGGAGCTTGAAACTTGCAGCAGCTGTGAACTCTCTGAAGAAAACTTTCATTTTCAGTAGAAGCACCTGTACAGTTCAGATTGCTTTTGCTTGGAACATATTTTATTCTTGATTGGAATAGCTTCTTTAGAGTTAGAAATCAGGGAAGAGCTGTGTGCTATCCAGAAATAAGCAGCAGTGACCATTGGGATCGCTTGCACAACATATTCCTTGTTGGTAAAATACATTTCCTGAACGATTGCAATCTCTTTCAAGGTAAGTGAGTGGATGCTGTGTTCAGTACTGCCGTGTCTACTGCGACGTATTCTTATCGCTTAACACCCTGTGATAACAAGCAGTTTCTATTGGCCTAAAATGAGAAAATGTCTGAACAAGTTTGCAGTCTTTCTTAAGCACCTCCGCATAGGTCGACCTTTTTGAGGTAATGGTATACAGTAGAACCTCGTTATAACGAAACCGGATATAACGAAATATTGGATATAACGAAGCAATCACAATTCCCCTTGAAATTCGTATAGATGAAATTGATATTGGTTATAACAAACTAATGGTTATAACGAAGTAATTAACACTCCCCCGTCAACTTTGTTATAACGAGGTTTTACTGGACTATAATTGGTACATACAGAAGGCGCTTGGAGAAGAAATCTTAAAGCTAGAAGATGGGGCTGTGCGAATATTCCAATAATTTACGAATGGCGTTTGCTATTCGATTCGGTTATCTGGACATAGTTTCAATGTCTAGCCCATGAAAAATCAGGAAATTGGGGAAGACACTGAAATGTTGTTATAAGTGATTTATCATAATGTTTGAGATAGTTCGTAAGTGGATTTGAGTGCATTTTTGAATATGAATAATTTAAAGCACTGATATTTGAGTAGATGTAACTACAATCACATCGCATAATATTCAACCAAGCCATGAGTTGATAGAATATTTGCCCATGTCTAATCATGTGGGCTGTCGCGGAGGATTTGTCAACATTAAATAGGACACCAGATTCCCGTGTGTGCATTGTTCCTGCCTCTCCTCTGAATCTACTTCTTTCCTTTTTTTTTTTTTGTTCTGCATACTTCCAGCTCTAGTAACAGCGGCAACCTCAAGCAGCCAGAGCAAAGACTGCAAGACCTTGAAGACAAGGTGGTCAAGCTCCAGGAAACCTTAGCCCAGGCAAGTGGTCTGGATGCGCACCGGCGGCAGTCATCCCGTATTTACACGACTGTAGTTGTCTTGAATGTAGGTCCACCGACCCCCCCCCCCCCCTTTCGCCCAGAAATCACGAAACTTCAGAAAAACCACGCGGAATAACCACATGTCTTGGGTAGCTATGGAAAGCAGATGTAAAGTCGCTATCATGCTGTTGCAATCAGTTGCAATCACGCTCGCCTATCTGACCTTGCACCAGCATAAATTTCAATCGATCACGTCAGTGTCCCTCTGCTGGCGCACTGAAACTTCGTTGTAACGAAATTTCGGATAAATATCCCTCATCGTACGAGGGTAAAGTATACGTGGTATGAAACGTATATGGCTTTGTATGAGGTTAAAACATACATTGCATTGTAAAGAGCCAAGTACCATATTTACTCGATTCTACCGCGCCCTCAATTGTAACACGCACCCATTTTTCTTGACACGGAGGGAAAAAAAAAGGTCCTTAGTACAACCTTCTCACATTCACAAAAACAAATGCCGTATTCTCATAATGAACGCACTCGCATAATAAACACACTGCCAACTTGGAACCCCTGCAGTCCCACGAACGGCTGCGCTGTAGCTTTCCCGCTTCACTTGATCCGCGGTGTCTCGAGGACGTTCGGCACTCCGATTCATAACTGCTGCGTCCCAATGAAACTGCCACACATTGCCAGGCATAGCCACGTGCAAGCGGCGATAACATCATTTTACTCTCAGTGCTACGTTCCCTCACGCACACTGCCATGTGCTGCCATGCGTGCTGCTCAAGCTGGCGCAGATAAGCCTAGGCATCGTCGGGGTGGGGTCTCCCGAGATAGCCACGATGCAGCCTCAGACGTCGTGTAGCACGCACGACTGAGAGGCTCAGGCTCAGCACATATGAGGGAGAAATGCGATGATGAGCTGTTTTGCGTGCAGTGATGGGAAACATCTATTCTCCTGCTACGGCCACCCGCAAACGCTACTGAAAGCTGCCGCAGCTGGGCGTCTCAGATTGCATCGGCAATGTAGCGTCTTTGGTGGTTGGCCGCAAGACGGCCAAGCCGGCGCGGCGAGTATAATCGGCCTATGTATCATGTGCGCCATGGCGTCATTACGCACGGGACCGGCGGTGATGTAGGAACTTCAGAAACTATATGCGTGCCAAAGACCGCCGTGCCCCTAGTTCGCTTCTCGTCAGTGACCGTCCGACAGTGCTCGAAGCGCTTAGCAGGCAGCCATTTTGATGCTGACGGATGGTAACATTGTCATTCGTTCGAACTCGATTCTAAAGCACGTACGATTTTTGGATCCGTTTTATCAGAAGAAAGGTGCACATTAGATTCGGTATTTCATTAGATTCGGAAGCAGATTCATTAGATTCGAGTAAATCGGGTATTTCTTTGTATTGAAAGTTTTGAAAGTTTGTCATGTTGAAGTTATTTATATTAAGGATTCCCTCAATCAGATTTCCCTGCTAACTTGATGCTTTCTGAGCCGCTACTACATGAAGCTTTTGCACTATAATGTACTGTTTTGTGTGAGTGCATTATTGCTCTGTACAGCTGTGTTTACTTGTGCAAGGAGCACAGTTTTTCCTTCTTAAAGGGTCCCTGAAATGAATTTTTAACATTTCGTCACTGATTAGGCAACACAATTGTGAAATCATTCACGCCATAAATAAAGCGAAGCACCATGCGTTAAGGCAGCTATGAGCTTATTTCTGTCGCCTTCCTCCTTACCACTGCTCGTTCCTCCTCAACTCGATCAGCTGCGGAGTGCGCGCTAGCGACGACTGCGCCTCCCTCGTAAGCCGCCCTGCGGAGCCCTCCGCAGCGACATAGCGCCCCGATACCTTTACTGAGGTCCCCGGCGTCAGGCAGTGCTAGCCTCTGTAATAGAGCGCCGGCGACTCGTGTGTACGCCGCCAGATGCAGCGACGATACCGTTGGCTGAAACGAAGAAGCACGTTGTAGGAGCACGTTTTTGCAGTTAGATTGGGAAAATTACGTGCACGTCACTTGTTAGGGGGCCAATCAGCGGCCTCCCATTCCATCGTTCAATAGGCGGGGGCGTTTGGAAACGCATTTCGACGAGCTGCTGCGATCTCTTGCAGTGCGTGTGTTCAAAGCCTTATTGTAAATTACACACTTTACGCAGAGCGCTGAAATCTGTCCTCTAATGATCCTAATGACCCGCTCTACCGGATCACCATGTTTTCACAAAATCGTCAAAACCATTTCAGGGTCCCTTTAAGGTTGAAAAGCACTTAGTGAGACACACTAATTGTTGAGGATAAAACTTTCTGCTAATTTTTATGCTGCAGGCACCATTAAGCCTCCTCTACTGTGCACCAAGATGAAGTACGAATAGCTAGAAAAAAAATTTAACACGTGTATAAAATTTGCAGAAGCTGGCAGAGCCTTCTCTTCTCATTTAGAAAATAGGAAAATGAAAAAAAAATATTGAAGCTTTTGCACACAGAATTCACTCAGTTCTGCATCGCCGTGGCGTAGTGGCGGTGGCATTTTCAAAAGAGGAGAAAATGTCCGAGGCCTGTGTACAGTGTGTCATCAGTGCACATTGAAGAACCCCATGTGGAGGTGGTGAAAATTTCGGAAGCCCTCCACTGCAGCGTATCTCATAATTACATTGCGGTTTTGACTTGTAAATCTCACTAATTAAGGAATTTGCACATGTAGCTTTTATGGATAGCTCCCACGCAGCTCTGAATACGCGCCAAGTCAAAACTACTGCTTGCCGCTGTCGCTGTGGAAGAAACATAGCATAGCCAACGTAGCTAGTTGTTGTGCCCCGCCACGGTGGTCTAGTGGCTAAGGTACTCGGCTGCTGATCCGAGGGTCGCGGGATCGAATTCCGGCCGCGGCGGCTGCATTTCGATGGAGGCGAAATGTTGAGGCCCGTGTGCTGTGCGATGTCAGTGCACGCTAAAGAACCCCAGGTGGTCGAAATTTCCGGAGCCCTCCACTACGGCGTCTCTCATAATCAGAACTGGTTTTGGGACGTAAAACCCCACAAAACAACAACAACATAGTTGTTGTGCAGTCATGGACGGCATGTACACAGTTCTGAAGGCACCCGGCAAATGCAAAAGGTGCTGGTTGCCGCAGTAGCTGTGGAACGAACTGGAGGCACTATTGTCGGCAGCTGTAGTAGTGATCACAGACAGCCTCTGCGCAGTGCAAGCGTGCCAAGTGAAAAGGAGACTATTTTTCTGCAGCCGCCAGTCATGGATGGCGGCCATGCTTTTCTGAAATCACTGGACCAACTCTGTGTCACAGGTGCTGGTGAACGCGAATTTGCGAGGCATGCTAGATTTTTGGCCGTTCCTGCACGGTTCACGCTGGTGACGATGGCACTTTGGACTGTGTCAGCTCGTTTCGATTGGAGCCTCACTATCGTTTTCGCTCGTTAGCGTCACACATTGGCGGCGATTTCAGCTTGGCGTGTGCCGACAATTGTCCAATTTAACTGGAGTACAGCTAGTATAGCCAAATTGCCTTGCCATGGCAGTCTAGTGGCTATGGTACTCTGCTGCTGATCCAAAGATCAAAGGATCGAATCCCAACCGCGGCACCTGCGTTTCAATGGGCGCAAAATGCTGGGGCCCGTGTACTGTGCGACGATGACGGTGCATGTTGAAGAACCCGATGTGATAAAAATTTCCGGAGCACTCCACTGTGGTGCCTCTCGTAATAAAATTGTGGTTTTGAGACGTAAAACCCACGAAATCGATCGGCGAATCTAATGTGGTCAAATTACTGAGCATTTGGTGTCGTTGGATAACAAATATTTTTGCAGGCACCCTAAATCAAGTCCGAATTATCCGATTTTCCAAATGAAAGACTTTTCACTGTGTGTCACAACTGTTGCTGCAGAGGCTTTCAATCCAATCAAGCACTAACACTTTTATTTTTGCTTGTCACTGGTGCCTGCCCTTTTTTCCACGGAAAGTCCTATGTGCATTTTTTTTTTCTTTTTGACATCTGCAATAGCAGGCATTTACTCATATGACACTCAACTGTATTCTTGATATATGTCGTCCAAGGCACACTCAACAGCTTTGCGCTTGATTGAATGGTTTAGCTCATGTACCACACCATTCCAACACATGCATGTTAATCATGTGCATGTCCGCACATTCAGCAGCCTACTTAAACTGAAGGAGAAAGCTTGTAAGAGCAGCATTCTGAAGGTGGCACTAAAGATCTCTGATCGGATTTGGTTGCACATCCGCTACACTAGTGTGTTCGTTACGCAAATCAATTCAGCACATTGAAGTGTGAACCATGCATAAGCTAACGGTTCACCATGTGAATGCCTGACTGGTACCCCTTTTTTTATTTTTCAACTGCTCACAAAGTTGAATCGTGGATGGATTTAATTGTAAGTCCAACTCTTGTCTTGATTGGGTGACACAGTTCATGATGTGATGTCCTTATGTACTACCACGCTGGCAACTTTTACTGTTAAAGTAACATGCTCTGTCAACTGCAGTCTGTAGCTTTTGTCTTTTCGTAATATAAAACATACAAGGCACTACAGAGCAGCTTGCCTGTGATTAGTAAACAGAATCACTGGAGTTGCATGAAAGAACTGCACTTCAATAATAGCCTGCCATCTTTGATTATTTGAATGATATTTGCTGTCTATGATAGTTCATTTCTGGGTAGTCCAGTAGGCACCATTCCGCTTTTTGAAAAGTACAGTGAAGGAGAAACGGGAGAAAAAACGGAGCACTAACAAAACAACACACAAAAAGAAGGAGGCTACACACAGGACTGGCGCTCAACTTTCAACTGACATTTATTGAAGCAACATCGAATTTATGCACACAGCCACCAAACGTAATCTCTGCCAAGATAGAACCTTGTTTTGTTAGCGCTCCGTTTTTCTCCCGTTTGAAGCATGAACCAACTCGCCCAAGTACAAATTCTACTAAGCCAGTGAAGGAACTTGTGGACTGTTTTGGCAAGTCATCGCATGCAGGCATTGTTGTGTACTGCTCACACAGCTGCGATGCCTGTTGTGTACTGTGCAGCAGTACACAACAGGCATCTCCTGCATGAGGCATCTTTGATTGCTCTAAGACCGCCCGCAAAGCATAATTTTTATTCTTGTTTCTCAGGCACTGGTGCCACAGGGTTCGCGATTATGAGGAGCAGCGGTTCAAATCTCGTGATGAAGGTTGTTTTGTTAGATGTTATTAAAATACTAAAATGTTTCTGTATTTGCCATCCAAAGCAGCCATAATTGCTTTTTAGAGTGCCTAGGTGTCAGTGGCAGACACCGACGCAACCATCATGGGCAATGCTTGCTCTGGTGGTGATATGCGCTGCGAAGCAGCAGGCTTATGTCACTGCACCCCTAATGACACTGCTGGCCACTGATGTCAAAGGCATGAACCAGAAGTTCCACTGTTGTCCTTTCTGAGAAATGGAAAGGCATCTCCGCCGGTGCCACTTATTTGCAAAAGTGTCATTCACATATACTCTCAGCATCAGCAATTTGTGAGAGCCATATTTGACATTCACTGTATATAGATGGCGCTCGCTGGTGTCCTGTGGCAGCAGCAGTGTCCCAAACGTCTCCATTATTAAAGTAGTTTGTGCATGACGACTGCGACAGTTGCGTTGAGGTCATTCCGGCTGCCAGTGTAAAGGACCACCATGACGAGAAGCTGCAGTTTGTTTTGCTCACGATATTGGTATTTGTTTATTGCACTCAAGGGGGTTCAAGCAAGACAGTCATTATAAGAAGAATGTCCTTTAGTCCTGCATGGCCTAACCTAAGCTGTTTCTTAGTTCTATCATCCTGCGTGTATTATATGTGTGTCTTTGTGCTGCATGGTGTATAGTACATTGTGTTTTGTCTTATGATTGCAGTCAAACCTCATTATAACACATTGTACATATCGCAGAAATAGGTTCGTTATATCCTAAAATTCATTATAAATGTGCATTGGTAGCACTGTTCTAACGGCAGTATTGTCATTTCGTTCGTTACATCCAAGTTTGTTATATACAAGTTCAACGAATATCATTCACATTTACATAGCGGTTTATGCAACATCTTGGGGTATGTTCTGCAGTGGTTTGTACATGGAATCAATCCACACAGGTCATTAGCATGTTAGTATGCCAGCCTACACATACAAAACCCAGAGGATTAATTAAATTTACTATGAAATAAGATGTGCCATTGACCACTGTGTCCAACTTCAAAAGTTAACCATTGGGACTCGCACTTTTACAGCAGAGCAGTATGTGATGCACCTCCTTGATTTTTTTGCTGTCCGTGTAAAATTAAAGCCCTTCTAAGGAATGTAGCCCAAACCACTTGCCTCCTCTTCCGTCACCCTCCCCCACTCAGCACTTTTTCTATGGTAGCGTAGCCTACGTGGTTAGACAACGGCTAATGCACTATCAGAGGAAATGGGCGGAAAACTTTCTATGAGCCCTGCGGAGTAGCTCTTGGGTCCGGGTTTTGCTTCGTCAGTCAGTAAATGTCGTGTTGAAATTGTGTAAAAAAAATAGAGGAAAGTACGACTATTTGAGACGTAAAGCGTCAGCTTATTCAGAGATTGTATTGCTGAAGCACGACGCATGCACACGCGACATAAACAAGTGTGTATTTACGTGTTTCAGGTTTCCACTGTGTGAATGCATGTGAACGTGGCTTTGTAATTCAATTATGCACATGCAGAATACTATTCCTCGGCTGGTGCGCGAGATAGTCCAGCGGGAGAAGAAGCGGGCTGTAGCAAATAGGCCGCTTCTTCGCGCTGTTTAGATATTATACGTTGATGCACAGATGCTGGAGGTTGTGAGTAATGTTTTCACATGCAGACGGTATTCGTAATAGGAAGAACATGCCGATAGTTTGCAGCACATGCAGCTGTTTTTATCTTTTATTATGATGGAAGAGCTTGGCACCTGACAGCGAAAACATGATGGCAAAACTGGACAGATGTTCAAGAAATTGCCTTCTGTAGCACTAGTAATGCTTTCGTTGAAGTGCTAATTTTACATTTGTGGTCTACATATGTTTGTATTCTTAAAACGCTATACCTCTAATGCTATATGAAACCACTGAACACAGACAAGTGGTTTCATTCATTTCCAAATTTGGTTTACTTATAATACCTTAAGGGCAACAGATAACACATAAGGAATTGGTCAAATAAACAGAAAAACAAGTTTAATTACAAAGAAGCAGTACAATGTTTCTAATGCAGTCACAGGTACAAAGAGGTTGAGCAAAATATTGAACATCATAAATACACATATAAGTACAAAAAACCGTGCAATGTTTCTAATTACACAATACCATCTATTAAGAATTAACGTACAAGAACATGTTACGAAACAGTGGTTCATAAAGTCATAAATATTTGATGATCTGAAGATACTTAGTTGATAGTTGATAGTGGTGTTGTGGCTACAGGCGGTGTTAGCCTGGCAGACCTGGCCGGCAATTGCTCCGCCCGAGCGTCTCTGTCCATGTCGCATTAGTCACCATGTGTCACGCAATCCTGTCTCTTGAAGAAATGCTACAAGCAGAGCTGACACCTTCTTGCGAACCGTCCGCGTACCTTCCGGATATATAATTTGTTCAGTGCTCCCATGTGGAAACCCTCTTTTTTGCATGTTGTCCATGAGTGCTTTTCTCTCGGTGCATAAGCGCTTGCAGGACCAGATGTAGTGGTCAGTGTCTCCCAGTTCATTGCACTCCGTGCACAATGGCGAAGCAGCGCCCCTAACTTTAAAAGACCATGCGGGAGTGCATGCTGACCCCGTTCTGACTCGGTACAGTAGAGTTGATTCGCTGCGGCTAAGTCCTTTGTCACACAAGGCTGGTGTGGTGGCTTCCACAAAGAATGGCAATGATCACGAATTGATTGTTTTTCTAATATCTGATTAACAGGAGCTCTTATCGTCGGTTGCCTTGAAAGTGCTGCGTTGGCCAGGGCTTCTGCTCTTTCGTTGCCGTTGATGCCAACATTCGAAGGTATCCACTGGAAAGTTATCCTAATTCCTTTTTGGGGCCGCTTTTTCCAGTGATATCAATTATTGTCGGCAGAACTTGTTTCGAGGAGTTCCACGAGAGAGTTGTTGATGATCTGAAATTCATAATAATGATTTGCAAAAGCAGTTCCAGCCGTCTGATGTACATGGTATGTAGGAATGACTTGCTGCTTGTCACCAGTGTTGCTTAGCAGGGATCTTGCGAACATGCTAAGCATGCAGCACAAGTACGCACTGTCCACTAGCTGTTAGACTTGCAGAGGCACCAAATCCCGAACAAGGAATGTGTAACTATCAAAGGGAATTGTAACACACACACTGCATACATAACACGGTACTGTGTTGCAGACTTCATGAACAAAAATGAGAGCGCCATTAACTGCACAGACCTATCCTACCACCAGGAATCTATTTCGTTGACCCTTGGTACCCACAATTTACCACAATGTACAGATAAACTACCTTAAGTCGACCTTAATCCACCCTAATAAAACGTGTTTCCAATTTGTTTACCACTGATACATTTATAAACTGCTTTGCATACTGTACCTCGCCCTAGATTAGACTACATATAAATGAGACATCTGTGACGTGCCGCCTGTGCCCTATTTGTGGCGTAATTTTTGCAGAATTTCTGTTAATGCCATTTGCAATGCCGAAATAGTACAGTAGAACCCCGCTGATACGTTTTTCACGGGACCGTAAAATATAAACTTAAGAGCCGGGAAACGTAAGAGCCAAGAAATGGGAAAAATGGAAAAATGAGAGAAGTGGTGATCGGCACAGTTTTATTTCAGTGCTAGCGCTTTCAGTGCACGCATTGGCACACTCGGCTACGATATCGTCGACAGAGAAAACCTCGGAGGTGACAATGGCATCATCGATGGAAATGTAATCATTGTACGCGATTCCGTCACCAACAATTTGCATCGCTGTGCCATAATTTAGATGGCAGAAGCTGGAAACATAATTGGAGCCGCCCATTGTGCAACTAATCCTACAGTCAAGCCAAGTCAAGCTACGTGAAAAGTCAATGTTTCCGTCGGCAGTGGCCGCTTGGAATGCCGATTCGCAACGTAACATGCGGGAACGTTCCCACATTGCGACGTAACAGCGGGGTTCCTAATGCATTGAATCCTATGGGAGCTATGCCGGGACTGGCCAAAAATGATGTAACAGCCGGGAAAACGCAGTAGCCGGGAACGTAACAGCGGGGTTTATTCAGTTGAGACATATGTCACTTTTGACATGAAACGTGCTAGCATCCACTGCTAATCCCTTTGATTCCAAGGATACTTTTCACAGCAACCAGGGTAGGTGCGACGTGCAAGTACATGTACTGTGCATTCAGAGTACGCAGGAAAGGTTACCTGGAACGATCTACAGTAGAACCTCGTTATAATGAACCCGGATATAACGAACTATCGGATATAACGAAGTAATCGCGATTCCCCTTGAAATTCCTATAGATGCAATTAGTATTGCTTATAACGAACTAATGGCTATAACGAAGTAATTACCACTCCCCCTTCAGCTTCGTTATAACGAGGTTTTACTGTACTACAACCTCCCTTGCAGCATACTAACTTCTATATGTTAAAGGGCCACCTGGCAAATTTCAGCTATGCACTAGAGGTTTTTAATTGTCCAATAAGGAGTGTTCTACTGCAAGAATTTTTCAAATAGGTCCATTATTACCAAGGATACATGCATTTGTGCAGGTTTGTTGGTGCCTCTTGATTGGTCTACTTCAGCGTAGCTTTCCACTCTACTGCTTTAGAACTCAAAACCGCTTGCGTGACGATTACGCACTAATGTGTGATGACAAACCAGTTGTACTAATTGCACGGTTTACACACGTCTGTTTGCACGACATTTCTCTTCAATAACGCGTTCCTGTTAATAATAATAACGCACTCAATCAATCCGTTCATATGCCCAGCACTGTCGTCGCACTGGTCTGAAAATGGTGACCGGAGCGTGTTTGAAAAAGAGAAGACAGACAGACAAAGAACTTTTAATTTAAAGAGAAGAAATTTTAAAAGAATACAAATCTGGCCCTGTCCCCTTCCATGTGACACAATTTGGCCAATCGGGGAGCAGAGGAGGGTGGACGACAGCATGCAACGAGGAGAAAACACCAGGGAGAGTGCGGTGGCAGAAACAACTATGAATGGCACTACTTTTAAAAGGTAGAGGGGGTTTAATATAGGAAAACCTGTACTGCCCTCTAGGTAGTGAGTGGTGGCAGTGATAAGGTGTAATTATAATTTCAGTGCCTTGTAGGCGAGTACTTGCATTTGTAGTGTGTGGGTGCCTTTCATTGTGATCATTGCCGTCAGTACTGGGACAGTAAAATGTTCCCACGTTTCATCAGGATTCTGTGTCACTTCTGTCTCGTGTGATATTCAGCTTTGCTGGTCGCCCTCTTTCAGAGTGGAATGGTTGATGAATGTTTTTGTTGTGCATGCATTATTACCTGCAGGAGCAGCACAGGAAAGCCAGCCTCGAGCACCAGGTCCGGCAGTTGCAGCAGGAAAACCACCGTCTGCACGAACAGTCCGAGACTGCGAGCGCCCAACTCCGCCGTTTCGCAGACTGGTTTTTCGGACCCTCCGACACGTAGCCTGGCAGCTGCCCAGAGCTATCCCATTTATTGTTCAGTCTATTTGGAAGACAACAACGTTATGGAAGACTTTGTCACCGTCTCTGCTGACCGTGTAACAATTGTCCACGTGACTGAAACGCAAGTTCTTGGGGAACCCAACTAGAAGGATCAATGGTTCGGCAAGTTGCTCCAATTGCATCATTTGGATCTTTACTCTTCTGAGATACAGCGCGAGTTTCCAAGGCTGCCCGCCTGTTACCTCTCGCGTGATAACTCCATGGAAAAAACTACCTGTATACGCAAGAGGTTGTGGTGACAAGACGTTGTTCCCGCTGCTTCATTGCCACACAAAAGCACCGTGTGGTTCTCGCACAACTTCCCGGGAGCTCCACGACTGCCATCCAGCTGCAGTTTATAAGCTGACGTGTCACAAAGAAAGCCATTCGACACCCGCTTCAGTGGCTGACAAGGCGGTGCGCTGTGACCGATTATGGCCAGGACTGGACTGTTGGCGCAGCAAAGTACTTGCTGCAGCTGTTTCTACACCTGAAGCATCGGGCATTGAAAAGTGCTTGCAGTTTGCCAATATCCGACTAACATCACATACTACGTGCTGGATGACTGGATCGTAACATCACATACTACAGGTTGGATGAATGGATCTTTGTGTGCTTGCATAGCTCTGATACGCAAATCTAACGTGACACCTCAGTGCTTTTGGCTGCAACTTGTGCCGGCTTGGATGTAATGGGCTTCTGATGTGGTTCCGTCAGCAAGCATCTGTAACGTCGACAAGTGGTGCACTGTCTTTGTGTGTATGGTTCGTCATGTGCTTCAGACTCCTGCGCAGGGAGTGGAGAAACTGCTCATTGCTTGAGTGACTTTCAGAGCACAGTCCTGTGAGTGAAACTGGGGTTCTGCATTTTGCGGACACACATTTCAGCCGGAGTCAATGCACGTCCTGTGGCTAGAGCCGGGTTTAACCGGCTCAAACTCAACTGTACCTTACGTCAGAACCGCGACCCGCTGTGTAACTGTTGTCCATATTCTCATAGTAGATGTTCTGTGTGTGTCTGTGTCGCTTGTTCACCTTGCCTGCCGAACGAGGGCCGGTCAAGCCATTGTTGTATGTACTCAGCCCACCTTTTGATGGCAGCCAACGACGCTGTGTTTCTTACGACAGGAATGTTACGTGCCGATCTTTTTTTTTATTTTATCTATTCCATGCGTTGCATCCTGCATCACAGCTTCGTGCAGCTGGTTTCATCATGTTGCTCCGAGTTTCGCACCCGCGCATACTTTTGGTGGACACATTTATGCGAGTATGTTAACTTGCCAAGGAACTCATAATCTAGTTCCAATCTGTATACAATTGCCCCATGTTCTCAAGCTAGCCAAAGCCTGTCTTTTAGCTGCATCTGAGACAGCTTGAAGTAGAACACAGAGATCAAAGCTGATTGATAAGAGGTGCTGATGCAGAATTGTCATTCTAACTTATTCATCACATCTGCTAAACAGGTACTGACAGTTATGATGCACAATGTGTGGTAAATATAAGGACTGTTTCTTACTGGTGTGGTGTTATCAGAGAATGTCCTTTTTTTTTAGCTTGTGGTGTTTAGATAAGACACGAGGCCAATCAAAAAGATCCTTTTGTTGATCTCCAAAAATATCGTAGTCCCTAGTGCATTGACAGAGATTTTAGATGTTTATGCTTCCTAAAAATTGCCTTGAAGCGTTTAGTGAAATTAAATGTAAGCAACTGTTAGCTTTCGAAAAGTGCGTAGTTTGGGTCGTATTTAGTAATACTTGTTTCACAGTCTGAGTTACCTCCTTTCATTGAGTTGTTCAAACATTTTGGAATTTCTGACTTGCAGCTATTATCAGGATACTCTTTGCTCACAAACATTCCATTGAATCAACCGTGCCAATGAAAGTGCCGCAACGTTGTATCTTTAACCGTGAAGGCTGTCTACGGTGCTGTGGAATATTGCCCATTGCTCATATATTGTAAACCATAGCTAGAATGTCTAATAACTGCTTTCGATGAGACATTTTCACAATCTTTAACACTTCACATTGAAAGAATATTTTTAGACGCCTCTTTAGTTGTAGTAGATCGTAGCATTGACAAGCGCCATTGGTCCTATGCCTCTATTGCCCTTACTGGATATTTTTATTCAGGATAAGCGTTAATTCTTTCTTTTTAGCTAATGTAATTGCTCCAGGAGAAATAAGGGAACTAAAATAACAGTTTACATGCTATTTTACTGTTTGCACTGGTCACAAAGATGAGAGACTTCAACATGTTGCTTATGATGCAGCGTGCCTTCACAAGGTGTGAACGTTTGGAAAGTTTTAATGCCAAAGCGTTTAGAAAACAAGGCACTAGGGATCTGGTTTATGGCCACTTGTTTAAAATCTGTAGCCAAATTTAAAGTCGTAGTTTATTAAAACATACATACAGGCAACTTCATTAAAAAATGTAGAAATTCCTGTGAAGGTTAGTACTAGTTCTACCATACTTGCAAGTATGTGACACAGAGGTGGGGATTCCACAGCCTTTATAGTAAAAAAGGCATTGCTGGTTTAATTAATTTATTACAACTCTGAATGTTAGCAGTGAGTGTAGCTCAGCACAATGCACTTATGTGTTGCTATAGCGCAAGAAATAGTTAACGAACGGCAATGTTATTTGGAACTGTCACTTACATTCTTAGTTTTTATGGTACAACTTCAGCAGATTGACATGCTGGTAATGCTGTCTGCCTGTGTTTGACGTAGCCTCATTTTGGCCTGCAAGCTTGAGCAAGAAATGAGGAGAAGGAGACTATCGTAGGGTTTAAATGCATATAAGGGGTACTTTATTATTTCCTTGACTGTGACACTGGCCAAAAGAAATTGCTATATTTGTGTAAAGAGTGTAATAAGTCAATCTGTATCCTAAATTCTTGTTTTGAAACCTTGCTTCACTCGCTTTATTCTTTATACGTTTCGCAACGACTTCTTGCCTTGTCATCAGTGTCTACTGCTATTCAGATAGGTGCGTTTCCCTTTTCTCATATCTTGATGTGTTCTGAACATTGCGACTGTTGAAGATTCGTTGCCCACACTGGTCTCTACTAAGTTGAAGTTGTCAGTTTCAGGATTTGGATTTAGCTTTGACTTTTCGTGTTCCTCAGCGGTGAAGCTGTAGCACGAAGTTGGTATACTTTCGGGAGCACGGCGCGGTGGTTTTCGACATCTTTACCCATTTCTTGGATCTCTGAAGAGGAAAAGGCAGAGAGAGGGCCAGTGGGAAGGGGTGGGGGTGCGTGGTGTTAGACTGGTTCTCAGTGAAAACTTCCTTCATTCTGCAAATGTCATGGTGCATTCCTTCTCCCTAGTGCTAAGGTGTTTCGTATATATCTGTGATCTTTAAAAGTTTGTCGCCTTTTTTCCCTTCACCCAGAGCAGTTGTGGCAGATTTCCAAAAACATTAAAGGGCATTTGAAATAGTGCAAGGCTCATACATTAAAATGCTACTCAGCCAGGGAAAATGCATTTAATTCCGCAATTGTAGCAGTTGACGTAGTGTGTCAACATTTTTTCGTGCCGAAAGCAGCCACATCGTGGACGTCTCGCCACATGGGTTAGCCCTCCGGTGTTCGTGGTTCACCTTCACACACGGCTCTTTACCCGTATTTGCTTGTCAAACCATGCAAGTCAGTAGCGTAGGATATCTGTGGTTGTGTACGCGCAGTGAATTACCGTGACTTTTGTGTGACTCATTCATTCCCTCGCACGAACATGCTCATTTGCGGCGTCTTCATTCCCGAGGTGCCGCATACGTTTGCCGTTGAAAAACACAAGGAGAACCGCACTTGCTCAAGGTCTCTGTTGTTGCTGCTGTCCGTAATTGTGCTCTTTCCGCATCGGTGTCTCCTTACGTCTTGAACTTCGCTCTCCTGCTGCGAGACATGGAAACAGTGCTGCCATTTTGCCGTCCTTTTTTAATGTGGATGCCGGAATCGCTGCTGAAAGAGGGCCATCATGTCACACCCATGACTATTACTCTTGCGACTGTTAACCTATTGACCGATAGCTCCTCTGACTATTAACTCACTTTTATCCTGCTTATCCGTTTGGTGTTGGCAGCATCGCTGTGTCCTAGCATGCTTTCCACTGTAGGCCCGAACAGAGGATGTGTCACAACTCGCAATCGCTGCTCTGTTGCTGCAGTTTTCGTCACAGTTGTGGTATTCGTTTACCAGACATCGAGAAAATGGGTATGTTTTTTGAGCAGCCTTGTTGCATTCAAGGATTGACAGTGCAAATCCTCTGGCATCAAAAACAAAAACGGTGCAGTTTTAAGCAGGAAGCGTTTGGTCAGAAATGACAATCTGTTTAACGAATTTTTAATCGGAGTTGCATGTACGGCTTGCTAATTGCTTTCTTAGCCGCTTGGAAGTGCCCGGTTAAATTGCTGGCTGCTCCTCTGGATTCCAGTGGTGTGACGCTGTGGTGTCTGCATATTGTCGCATCATTGCACATTTAGAAGGCAACTTGGCGTCTATCTGCAAGGTTTCCTTAGAGCTAGAACGAAACTGTGCTGTATGTTGAGGAAGTGCTTTGCATAGTTTTTGGTTGTTCGGAGCTGGAGCGTCTCACGCCCCGTCAGCCTCCTCTCGACTTGAGCCCGTTGTCAGTGTGAAAGAGTTGTCATTCCAGTTTCTTGAAAAGTGCTTTTTGCACTGTCTGATATTTTTGCCCACCAAAACGTTCTCGTGCGAGATTCAGGCATGGCGTTAGGGTTGCATGTCTGTCTGGCAGCTCTCCGTGCGGCCTACAGCCGCGCAATTCCAGATAACTCACACCCACTGCTTTTACTGCATTAAATGGTGTCTTCCTGTGTGCGTGGTACCAAGACATTTGTTTCTCGTGTTGGCCGCATGTAACGTCGTGAATCTTTCATGATAAACAGCCGTTTGTTTGGCATGTGCAATTGTTGCATTGTGAGCAAGACATTGCGAGCGGTGTGTTGTGTTATTGCAGCGGGCTAACACGTGTGCGTGAACTCTTTTTGAATACACCTCAAGACAGAGGTATCGCTTCAACAGGTTCAAACATCTTTTTTTGTTGTTTTGCTTCAAATTCTCATTTAACCATATTCCTTCATTAATCTACCTTGTACAATACCTCAACCACTTTTATTCTCCACGAATTTTATGGCCGTTCGTTTTTACAGCACCATCAACATGTGACATTGTAGGTTGTCTACATTTGTGTGTGTGAGAGAGGTTCTTTTTTAATTTTTTTCTGATGCTGCTGCTGTTTGCCCATTAAGAATGTTAGATGAATATGCCTCCCATATTTCCCCATTCCCTGCAGATTTTCTTTTTTAGAAAAGCAATAATAAAAGTAGCCAAAGATGCGTTTGAAAGATCACCCCGTGTCTCGTTTACTGTTGAGTGAGCCACAAAGAGACCAAATAGGTGACAAATAGATTTTAAATGTAAAACATTTCTCGGTGAACTTGACTAATTTTTATTGTATCTGTCTATCCAGCCGCCTATGTCCTTGCACTCGCCTGGTCCATCCGTTCACTTCATACATACCAAGATTGGGATGGTAGGGTATCGACCTGTCACTAGCATCAACATTGATTATAGATATCACTGATATCACTTGTCACATGTGGTTTATACCGGCTGTGCTGGGCCCAGGTTATCTGGGTATGTGCCATAGGTGGCTGACTGGTAACATTGCAGCTAATGTTAACCAAGGACCAACTAAAATAAACAAAAAATTTCATGAGAACACTTTGCGTGGTTTAAACAAGAGAAAGACACACCGTTTGTTGTTAGCTCGCGATTAAAATGTAGACATAACAAACGCCCAGACAAGTGTCAACCTACTAGGCATTGGTTGTGTAGCAATCGAACCCAGGGCACTGAGCTGCAAAGCAAGCACTGTAATGCTCTCCGCGGCAGCCATTCCCATGCAGCACATATAAGTAAATCAACCTTACACATCAGCAGTTGTGGTGGAGGTTTTTTTGTGCTCAATCATATCGCTGAATGCCAAACCGTTCAGCAGAGGCATATTCCTCACTGGTTGCTTCTCATCAATTTCCATACTGTGTGAGATCCAAAGGATTTTTTTCTTACAATGTGACTAAGTTTTTCAAATGTGAAAAGGCGTGGAGAGTCACCGAGAGAAGTGAATCACAGTGGTCCCTTGGTTCCTTTATATAAAGGGAGCGAGCATGTCATCATTAACAAATGTGGATCAAATAGCACACTAAATGACAAACAAGAAATCAGAACATGTTCACTGTGTTTCAGCTTGGCTCTATATGTATCAGTTGTCCCACATGACTTGAGCCAGAACTCTTAAAAGGTATGTTGGGACCAAATTGTACAGAACGCATACTATTCGCACAGGCATACAGATATACACTGGCTATTCCATTGCAATTATCATCATTATCAGCCTTTCTACGCCCACTGCAGGGCAAAGGCCTCTCCCATGGATCTCCAATTATCCCTGTCCTGTGTTAACTGGGCCCAATTTATCCCAGCAAACTTCCTGATCTCATCTGCCCACCTAACTCTCTGCCGGCCCCTGCTGTATCGTACACGTGGCGCAAGATTGCGCATGAACTGTTTAGAGATGTACACGATACGCACGCGTTCAGTACATATATAACCGGCACACGTAAGCTGGCTTCTTCCACCACCGGCCACCCGACGTAGTATGTCATTGATATATGGTGTCAGTGCTCGTTCACACAGCCGTCAAACGGCCCGTCGCGTCACCGTCACGGCACCGGTTTTCGTCAAGGGAGAGGATTTTTGAGACGTTTTCTCCTCAAAAACGGGTTGACGGCGACGTAGAGCATTGCTCTAAGTTTCCGTCAACCCGTTTTCGAGGAGGAAAACGACTCGCAAACCCTCTCCTCTGACGAAAACCGGCGCCGTGACGGTGACGCGACCGACGGGCCGTTTGACGGTTGTGTGAACGAGCACTCAGAAGTGCCGCGCACCCATCGCCGCATACGTAGGCACCGACGGCGAGCCGAGCAGTCGGGATGGAATTTGTTCGACCGCCGGATGCCGTACGCTTCACAGGAGACAGGCAAGTGCTGGCCACTGTTCAAGCAGAAATTTGAGCTGCTCTTGACGGCTACCGAACCTTCCGGACAACCACGAACAGAGCAGACGAAGACTGCTTTGCTGCTTACAACTGCAGGCGAGGAAGCCATTTAATACCTTCGTTTTTTCTGAAGGTGAAATCAACACCGATTACGCTACGGTAGTCAAGAAGTGTGACGAGTATTGTAAGAGCCAGAGCAATGAGACATACAAACGGTACGTGTTCAGGAAACGAATGCAAGAGCCAGGCGAACCTTTTGAGCACTTCGTGCGAGACTTAAAGACTCAAGCCAGTCTGTGTAACTTTGGAGACCTCCGGGACTCCATGATCCGGGATCAGATTGCTTTTGGAATACAAAACGATGAACTACAAGAGAGGCTGCTGAGGAATTCACACAAGTCTCACGTTACAGAAAGCGGAACAGAGTTGCAAGGCAGCAGAAGCAACAGCAGCGCAGCATGAAATATGGCTACGGGACCATCAAGTAGGTCCAATTCTGAACTTTTCCGCGCCGGGAAGGCACCACCAAGAAGAGAGACAAAGAAACAGCAACGCCAGGAACCGGACTACATATGTTCCAGATGCGCGCGGACACACGCGCCAAGGAAGTGCCCAGCATTCGGGCGTACTTGTCACAACTGCCAGCGCAAGAACCACTTCGCAATTTGCTGCAAAGTTGGCAGTCAACGAGCTCACTGGCGATGAATGCTTTGACGTGCTGAATGTATCCTTGAGAAGCAAGGTCAGTGGCCGTGACTGGCTTGTTCGCGCGAACGTTGGGAACATATCGGTAAGCTTTAAAGTCGACACGGGCTCGCAAGCCAATATTATTCCCTTGAGTTTCGTCACCAAGATGCAGCCAAAACCGTCGGTAAAATCCAACTGCTCAGTTCTACGTTCCTACGGCGGCAATGAAATCAAACACTGCGGCACCATCATCGCCGATGTGACACTCGACGGGCACACCGCAGTCCTCCAATTTTCCGTCGTACGCAAAGGTCAAGCAATTTTGGGACTGCAAGCATGTGAACACCTTCAGCTGCTTTCACGCTCAGTGCACAGTGTGGAAAAAAGCGCAGCGAAAGACGTAGTGCAGGATTTTTGGCACCTTTCAGTGGCACGGAATGCATCAAGCGCCGCTACCACATGGTACTACGCGACGACGCTGTTCCGGTGGTTCAACCAGCACGGCGGGTTCCACTAGCCTTGCGAGAACCACTGCGTGAAGAACTGGAACGTATGGAACGAGGCCGCATCATTGAAAGGGTGACAGAGCCTACGGATTGGGTGAGTCCTCTCATAATAGTACGTAAGAAGGATGGAAAGCTTCGAGTGTGCATGGATCCCAGGAAGGTTAATGAATGCATAAAAAAATTACAGCATATCCACGGAGTGAATGATGGTGAGTGGGCGAAGCTCGGGAGGTTCATCGTAGATCGTGCCGAGTTCTGGATTAATTTAGTTAACGCGCACGCTACGAATCCTCATGGTTCAACTATGCACAAGTGAAATCTCCCACCGGCATTTCATTGCAAGTCAAGATCCAGTGCCTATATATATACATATATATGGGTTGCCGGTGAACGCTTCTCCAACGCGAGCAGTCGGTATTTCTCAATCAAGAAACTCACTAGGAGACGCTGCCTGCGCCAACGTTGTCTCTCGCGGGCAACGTTGCTCGCGGGTGAAGGCGCGTTCTCCTTCTTTGCGAGCTGGTACAGCGTTCCTCTAAGAAAGAGCGTTTCCATAGCCAACGCGCGCCTTTCGCTCTCTCTCTGTCTCTCTCACACACAAGACAGCAGAGGCACGCGCCGGGAGGCAGCGCCGGGAGGGAGAGAGAGGCACGCGCCGAGGCGAGCGCGTGCCGGGAGGCACGCGGGTTACGCCTGACGACTGACGCCTGACGCGTGACAAGGTTACACCAAGAGGAGCTTCGCCCCTAAAAGGGAGCACTATCAAATGCCGACGCGGGGGGACATAGAAGCGGAACTAGCCGGCGCAAAAGTGTTCACTCGTCTCGATGCCAACGCTGGTTTCCACCAGATACCATTGGATGAAGAAACTTCAAAAGTTTGCACGTTTGCAACGTCTTTTGGCCGATACCGCTTCTTAATACTACCGTTCGGCATTTTTTCAGCATCGGAGGTTTTCCAAAAATCTTTGAATGAAGTGTTCGAGAATCTGCCAGGTGTAAAGGCGTGCGTTGACGACGTGATAATCTGGGGCTCGTCAATGAAGGAGCACGATCAAGTCTGCCTTGCAAGCAGCAGAACGAGCTGGACTAACTTTTAACTCGACTGAGTGTGCAGTTCGAGTCAAGGAAATAGAATTCCTATAAATTCATTTGTGGGGTTTAACGTCCCAAAACCAGCTCTGATTATGAGAGACGCCGTAGTGGAGGTCTCCGGAAAGTTCGACCACCTGCGGGGTTCTTTAACGTGCACTGCCATCGCACAGCACACGGGCCTCAACATTTCGCCTCCATCGAAATGCAGCCGCCGCGGCCGGGATTCGATCCCGCGACCTTCGGATCTGCAGCCGAGTGCCATAACCACTAGACCACCGTGGCGGGGCAATAGAATTCCTAGGTGACGTAATTAGTCATGAAGGCATCAGGCCAAATCCTAATCAGGTGCAGTGCATGACTCGAATGCCAGAGCCAAAGAACAAGCATGCAGTTCAAAGAATGTTGGGTGTTGCAAACTATTTCAGCAAGTTCTTGCCGTCCTTGGCCCAGAAAACGGTACTGCTCCGGAGCTTATTAAAGCACGACACGCATTTTGAATGGACGATGGACCACGCTAAAGAATGGCAGATGCTATGTGATAGCATGTACCGCCAGCCCTTGCTATCACTATTGATCCAAAAAAGGAAACCAAAGTTTCATGTGATGCGTTGCAAAACGGAGTAGGCGCTGCCTTGCTGCAGTGCGAAAACAACACGTGGAAGCCTGTTGCTTACGCGTCCAAATAGCTCACCGAATCTCAACAAAGGTATTCGCAAATCGAAAAGGAAACCATGGCAATAGTGTATGGGTGCGAAAGATTCAGCCATTTCACATACGGTCTGAAAGTTATCGTGGAAACATACCACCGCCCACTGATAGCGATTTCTCGGAAAGCAATCGGAGGCTGCAACGCTTTTTTTTTTTTTTGCGCCTACTTCGATACGACTTGGAAATTACGTTTATTCCAGGGAAACACCTCCTGTTGACCGATATGCTGCCCCGGGCGACTGTCAACTGCAACAACGATGTCACCGACGACGATACAGAGGTACACGCCGTGAGTGTGCTTTCATCCCGTGTCAGCAACAGGACCAGAGGTACACGCCGTGGGTGTGCTTTCATCCCGTGTCAGCAACAGGACCCAACAGCGACTGGCCAATGAAACAAGTAAGGACAAATACCTGGCAAGAGTTCTAGAAAGCCTGAGCAAAAACACAAATGATGGCCAGCTAAAACCGTTTAACGGAGAGCTCTCACACGTGCAAGGCGTGTTGTTAAAAGGGTGTAAGATTGTGATTCCTGCCAGTATGAAGCAGGAAATAATGGCAAAAATTCACCAAGGGCATCTTGGCATCACGAAGTGCAAGTCCAGGGCACGTGATAGCGTTTTCTGGCCTGGAATGAGTCGAGACATTGAAGACTTTGTACAAAGGTGTGCAGGGTGCAGGAAATTTGCCTACAATCAGCCCCGTGAAACATTGCGGATGCGCCCGATACCTGAGCAAGCATGGTGCCGAGTAGGTATAGACCTTTTCCACTACGGCGGCAAGACGTACCTATGCGTCTACGATGCATTTTCGAACTTTCCTGAAGTAGAAATGCTCAAAGATGCGTCGGCTCTCACGGTTATCAAAGCGACAAGTGCCATTTTTTCCAGATATGGTATACCGATGGAAGTTTGTTCCGACAATGGGCCACCTTTTTCGAGCAAGTCTTGTCGCGTTCGCGCGAGAGTATGACTTTCAGCATATCACTTCTAGCCCTGGCTACCCACAATCGAACGGTCTAGCAGAGAAAGGGGTACAAGTAGTGAAGCGGATTTTAAAGAAAACTGATGAAGCAAAACAAGACTTTTGGCTCGGTTTGCTTGCTTACAGGACAGCACCCCTGGAAGGCGGCGCGGCACCGGCTGAGCTTCTACAGGGAAGGAAATTGAGAACAAGCGTACCGGACTTCGGAGGCGAGCCATGTCTCCGCATTGTCAAGCATCGTCAGACAGACAAGCATAGGCGTCCCCTGCCAGCTCTGAAGCGCAGAGATGTGGTTCGCCTAAAGAAGCAATCGTTACAATGTGGTAACAGAAGAGGGGAGGGTCCTACGGCGCAACAGGAGAGATTTGTTGCGAACCAGAGAACACTTTGTGCGTGATTTTTCGGATGACAGCGAGAACGACAATGAGGACGAGCCACACGACAGCAATGGAAGTGCATCAGCTCAGCAACAGTTGCAGTCAACTGGGGCAACGCTGACGAACGCTTCACCACTTCGAAGATCACAGAGGCAACGGCGACCACCAAATCGTTTAAGATATGACAGAAACTTTGAACAAGTTCCTTAAGCGTTTTTGGGTGCATACGTACTAGCAGTGTACTAACACTTTACTAACAATATACTAACCTTGCGGAAGTGGTGCGAAGCTTCGTTGTTCTTCATTTTGTGTTTGTTTGTTCTGAAAGGAGAAAGATGTATCGTACACGTGGCGCAAGATATGCGCATGAACTGTTTAGAGATGTACACGATACGCACGCGTTCAGTACATATAACCGGCACATGTTCAATAAAGCTGGCTTTTTCCACCACCGGCCACCCGGCGTAGTATGTCATTGATACAAATTGAAGTAATTACGAATGAAGGTTTTTGATTCGTGTATAATTTGTGCCGCGGTAAGCGCGCACGCCGACGTGTTTCCGCCGTTCACGAGCTAGTTGCTTAATAGTCCTTGAACCGTATGTAAGTCTTGCTACTGGTCATCATTTGCAGTGGTTATGGGACGTTACCTTGGCCCTGGGCTACTTGCCCAAATGTTGCGCTCGAATATGGGCACAGGTACTTCAGAGCAGGGTATCTAGGTTGTTCATGAAGAGGCGGCGCTACGTGATTGCGACTGTGAAATTCAGGGGAGGTAGATGTGTTCAGAGAAAGACAAACCGAGAGGGGACGCGGTTATTTTTTCTTCTAAGCGAAATTTGTATACGATGCGTGCAAATGTCTCCATGCACAAAAATCAGCCTCCATGTTGTGCGAAATTTAGCGCGGATTCATTGAAAAACATCATACACTTACAGGCGGAGAAGAACAGTTTCGGATGTTTCAGACGTTACAGTTTTGAAGGTCTGTAATAAGAAAACCAGCTCATTGTTCCCGAGAATTTTTGTTTTGTTTTACAATACCGCCTGCACTTTTGATCGACGATAAGTTAAGTTTGTGTCGCCCACGATTGCTAATTGAAAAAAATCCCCAAACTTTACATTTTGAGACACTGCCTCTGGATGACCAAAATTCTGGAACTCCCCCCCCCCCCCCTTTTTTTTTTTTTGCCGTTTTACCTAAAGGAAAGAATCAGAAAATATTTCTGTTCTGTCTCCGAAAAGTGTGGTTCCACTTGGAACTAAAATATACGACTTAATCAAGCTTTTGCATCCATGCCAAAGCTGCGGGAATCGCCAGAATCGGAAGATTTCATGGGCTTGTAAAAAATGAGCATTGTCAATTTTTACGCGAAATTTCTTAGAATGCGGGAGAATGCCTTGTAAATGTCGTGCTGTAACAATATATCGCATTAGGTTTTACTAAATGAGAAGAAAGCCGAGCCTACTTACGGGCTTAGCCCTGGTTACCTGCTAATGTGCTACGTTTAATATCGCGATATATCTCTTCGATATACTAGGGGGGATCTGTTTAAGCTTGGCAAAATTCTGGCGGCGACCTCCGAGAACTGGGAAGGTTTTCTGGCTACACCCCACAGAGATCTGGTATATGCCAAGCAGTTCCTAGAAAAGCAAGTCCATGCACACTATATACTATAGCACGGGAGTGCGAAAAAGAAGTGAGGAAGAGGAGACAAAAAAGGACAAGGGGAGAGGGCAAAGCATAGCATACTCCTGCATTTAGTATAGTTTGTGTCACAGAATGTGCGTGTCATGTAGTTCTTAGCTCTTAGGATAGCATAGCCGTGCATTCTACAGAAGTGAAGGTGCAGAGGGCTGACGTAAGGGTTATGAGGAGGGAAGGGAGTACGGAAAGAAGGAGTCGGGAGGGTAAACCAGAGCGTAGTCACGTGCTGTATATATAGCAGAGGAAAGTATGGGAAAGATAAGTGATGGTGAGGAGGAAGAAAGGGGGAGATAGTGTGTTGTAGAAGAAGCTAAAGAGAGAAAGATGACAAAAGGGATATGAGAAGAAAACGTAGAAAGTGGAGAAAGAATCAGATGAAGAAAGATGAAAGTACTCACCCTGCGTTCGCCAGGTGGAGGCGGTTGCTTGCCAACTCCGCTCTTCTTTTTTTTTTTTTAGATTTTATATTCGTGGAACTACCTTTGATTTGCCTAAATTCCTGCCTAACTGTTTTTGATGTAGTAAAGACGAGTGGCTCGGGTGCGTCTCTGTTAAGCTTATGAGTCGCGAAATAATTTACGCTGAATTAGGAGGCCCCTTGTGTCCGTCCCCATCGATGAGCTAGCAGGCAAGCGAGAGCTCGTGTAGAACGTTATTATTTTTATTTTTCAGAGGCATTCGCAGGGACCGATTTCTTCAAGGCTGAATTTGCCGTTGATATGACAGAGCAGATGTGCCTGTGTGTCCACAGAAATAAATCTTAGAAGTTATCTCGCCTTTAAAATTTTTTGTTTCTGTGTTCCTTTCAGATGCATTACACGCACTTTGATGTATCGGAAGTTGAGATACCGAGACACGTCTCGTCCAAAAGTTTCATGATAAAGATACTACACACTCAAGGAGTATCTAAGAACAGTATCTGAGATACCTGTATCGTCGATACTGATCAACATTAACCATTTGGTGAGATTAATTGTAACGCGGTGAAATACACCACAGCATCGACTTCACGTTGTTCTTGGCGAGCCCACATTGTGCGTGGCCCTTTCACATCGCTGTCGTGGAACAAATTATACCCGTAGCTAGGGGTGTTCATTTACATGCCTTATGTAGTTACGGTACTATTTACTTCATGGGCAAGGATTTCGACAACCTTCCCATTAAAGGACACCTCTCTCCTTGCCGTTGGGTAGAGAACAATCTACATGTGCGAGATTGTATCGATGTTTAGGTATAGATAGATTAGATATGTTTGGTTTAGATATACTATATAGATGTATAGATATAGCTCAAAATAGTAAAAGTATAGAAAGTTTTGCTCCCATACCACGCGCTCAAAAATTATTTCGCCTTGCGACACAATAGCCACATTATTCAGCTTGTCAGAGGTAATATTTTTTGCGTATGGGAAATAGATGTGTTTGAAAGATAGCGGTAGTTTTGTTGTGTGGAATAATATTAAAGTGCGAAGCATTTCTTGCCGAACTGCGGGATCTATCTATCTATCTATCTATCTATCTATCTATCTATCTATCTATCTATCTATCTATCTATCTATCTATCTATCTATCTATCTATCTATCTATCTATCTATCTATCTATCCGCCTGCTTCTTGCTGCTCTCGTGGTCGTCGCGTTCACTTGCCACACACCAAAATTGGTACGGTACGGCATGAACGTATTTCAAACGTGAATAATTAATCTTAACATCGCTTACTTTGCGTACTTATCATGAAAGTACAATCAATGGCGGTACGGTCTCGTGTGGCTCATAGCTGCAGTACTTTACACGGGGAATAAAACTACGTGCCACAGGTGATCGATTATTCCCATTACAGCGTATGTCGACCAAGGACGAAGTAAGATATGCATTCAACACGTTCTTTGCCTAAAGGGAAAGACAGCGTCTTTGTAGCTTCCGTTAGGAATACGGACATCACAAGAGACAGACACAGACCGACGCGCTGTGATGACCCAAGACTACGTGCCACGTGGTAAGGGGGGCAGCAATCGAACCCGGGCTTCTGAGGTGCCAAGAAATCACTCTATAGCACTCATCCACGGCGGATCTGCCAACTGGTGCAAATCGAAAGTAAACATGTTGCATCTGCTGTTGGAGCGATAGTTGTCCGCACCGCCACGGTGGTCTAGTGGTTATGGCAGGCAGGCAGGCACTCGGCTGCTGATCCGAAGGTCGCGGGATCGAATCCCGGCCACGGCGGCTGCATTTCGATGGAGGCGAAATGTTGAGGCCCGTGTGCTGTGCGATGTCAGTGCACGTTAAAGAACCCCAGTTGGTCGAAATTTCCGGCGACCTACACTACGGCGTCCCTCATAATCAGAGCTGGTTTTAGGACTTAAACCACACAAATCAATCAGCGATAGTTGTCCAACACCACTCGTGGTGTCGGTGCTTGTGTGACGACAAGTACGGTTGAAGCGAGCGTTAATCACTCTTAATTTAGCGTAATGCGCAGTGCACATTTTCTGGAACCACTCACCACGCCTTTGTCCAGATTCGCTCAACCCAGGAGAAATAATCCAAAGAACGGCGCTAGCGATAAATTCATCAATGCGCTGTGTAACGTGAATTTTAGCGGGCCGTAGGATGCGGGTATACGCGCCGCAGGTTATTGAATCTTGACATTACAGTCTATGTCTATCAAAGGTCAATAAAAGAAGCGCTGAAAATTTGAAGAGAACACACTTTTGGTCGGTTAGACGAAAGAAAAATATGCCTTGTGCTTAGCTTTTTATTGAAGTGTAGCCATAAAAAGCAGACACTTGCAAACGTGCTGCACTGATTGAAGGTGTGACCAGAACACAAGAGAACGACCTCTCAAACAAGCACACTACGACTCGTCCACTGCGGCTCGTCCTACGTGGTAGATATTGTAGAGAAATTTATTGTCTCGGAAGTTAGGATGGTGGTGCTTGCCTAGCGTTAAGTGACGTTGCGGTTTGTGTTAAATGCTCTTGCAGCAAAATAAGAATCAATGCCCGTGTATTACGTGTGCTTTTATCGAGCGTTGCTTCATTCCGTAGTAGTCAACAAATGACGCTTACGATATGCGCACATTAGCACGCCGCAGCGCGCATTACTCTTAAAAAAAAAGTTCATTCACGTTAGTGTACGTATACCACAGTGAACCACAGAACTGTCGAAGTGCCTGGTAATCCCGCATTACGTACGCAAGCATTCAGTTTGGCGACACTTCGCTGTATGGGGGACAATTAGTCGTAGGAAATTTTCTTGCTCACTGCGGGCATGGCACGAATTCCGACATCACGGGGCATCTACCGGATATTCTTTTTTTTTAAATCTGATTCTGCCGACCATGAATCGGTCCAAGCAGGACAGGAAAGGGAAAGCACGAAAAATAGCGAGGAGAAATATTGCGCAATATGGAAGCATCACACAAATTACGAGTACGTATCACGGCCATATGTTACAGAAAAGTCGCTAAAATATCAGTCAGACAGGGGTGATTCTGTTATTGTCCAGACGCAGCGTATCATTAAGCGTAGGTAACAGCAGCGGAAAAACGTTCCTCGTTGCAAACGATGGAAGAGGCCTGCAGTGCATCCGCTGAGCAAGTCCTGGTGTTTCTCAGAAGATGTCTTCAACATGTCCTTTGTCGGAGATCAGACGCCCTCCGATGCTACCGTCTGTCCGTTTTTTCGTTGAGCCTCGCACTCGGCGGATATCTCGTTGGTCTTCCTGACAACCGAGTCAACGTGGGTCATCACGGCATTTGTGCGACTGATAAGCAGCAGGCTGACGAAAATCACAGCGCAGAACCGTACTCGGGGGTAGCTGTGCAGTAATGATGATTGCGGGCACTTGAGTACCAGAGCAAATAAGCATCAAATCAACGTAGTCACAGCAGATCTTGTGCAGCGCTCCCATGGAACCCTCGCATATTCGCTCGTCCTGCGAATCCAAGGACTCGCCAAGCCTCGGAAATGACTAGTCGAGGAAATCATGCCGGCGCCATCTTTGAGTCGGTCACAATGAAGTATCCAATGAAGAACACTAGGCCGCGGTCTCCTACCCGTTCTAAGCCGCCAGTTGCTTTAGAGTAGCCCGCAAGCACAGAGATGAGGCTAGCGCCACCTCTGGGTTCTTCGTCAAACACTGGCTCTCGTTCCCGTGGCGACACTGCCCTTTGAATCCCCAGTTCTGTGACGATGAATGCCATGTAGTTGAAGTCAGCCCACTCACCTATCTCCTTGGCTTCCCGCCAAGCTGTTCGCATTGTCGATTCTTCAGGAGGCAGGGAATCGGTCAGTTGCTGTAAGATTCCCCGAAGCTCTTCTGGATTTTATGCCCACCAAGGAGACCGCGTACCGTTGCTTCGCATAAAACGGAACCCCAAGTTACGGCAGCTGGCTGTGACGTTGTTGTTGTTGTTGTTGTTGTTGTTGTTTCCCTCAATTCTGGCACATACCCACCCTGGGGGATTGGCCAAAGTGTCAGAAGTTGAAATAGTAAAGCCTGAGGTACTATGGAATACCAATCAGAATCGAATAATCAGGATGAAATTACCAGTGAAAAGTACGAATGTATGAAAAGAACCGACCTGAATCGCTGTGGCGCTAAGTTTGTCTGCTTCTTCGATTCCTGGCTCTTATACCCACTACGGGTGATCACTCATGAAGTCGGTCGTTAATATATGTTAAAGATTTTGCGAAGTGAAACGAATCATAAGGAATGAATAGGTGGTATAATTTATAATTAGAAACTGTAGAATTACTAGTTTTATATGCAGTAATAAGGAAGGCAGAATAGAACGTGGAAGGTTCGAGCCAGGTGCCTCCTTCGTCTTCTCAGAACGTACGGTCAGTTGTATGGGTTGGGAAAAGGGAGGTTGCGCAAGAGAGGAAAGAGTAAAGCATAGCATAGCCTTGCATACTGTAGCATAATATAGGGGTGGAAAATGGAAAGCGGGGTGGTGAGGAGGGGGAAATTAGGAGGTTAGAGGTTGGGGCATAGCATAGGCGTGCTACGTCCTTGAAAGGGGCCGCTAAGGGTTATTAAATGAGGTGTTGATGATAATGCAATGCCAAATGTGCGGCATTCACGCGTGCACTTCATCCTTCTCGCGCACATGCCCTGCACTTCCACCTAAAGGCGGGTATGCTGAACAGAAAACAGATATTTGCCAACGACTCCTAACGTAGCGTAGGCATGCATGTGTATACCCGGCGACAACTTTGTGGCAGCACGGCCAAGGCTACGTGGGCGGAGCCTATGCACATGTGCTACTGCGCCAAGTAGTCCGACCGCTTCGACGGGTTTTCGGTTTCGATTTCACCAGCGCAGGTCGCTTTTCCTTATTTGCGCGTAAACGTTGTGCACTATCTTCTTGGCCTGTACGGACAGCTTTTGGTTTGATAACGCCTGGTACGGCTGCGAAGCTGTTGGACACGCGGCGGTGTTTCCTCCGTAAGCGACGTTGAGGAGCTGCAACCGGAGGACGCCATCTTTGACGGTGAGGAATGCGGTGAGGTAAAAAAGCGACGCAAGCCAAAAAAACTCGCAAAACCTGAGAGAGCATGAAACGAAATTTTTTCTACTGCGCAACGTTTTTATTCACTAATTAAAAAATAAATCCGCGAAAAATGTAAGTGGTGAATGGTAAAATCTTAGTTACCCAGAACAGTATACAAACATGATGATTTGATGATTTGTGGGGTTTAACGTCCCAAAACCAGTTCTGGTTATGAGAGACGCCGTAGTGGAGGGCTCCGGAAATTTCGACCACCTGGGGTTCTTTAACGTGCACTGACACCGCACAGCACACGGGCCTCAACATTTCGCCTCCATCGAAATGCAGCCGCCGCGGCCGGGATTCGATCCCGCGACCCTCGGATCAGCAGCCGAGTGCCATAACCACTAGACCACCGTGGCGGGGCAACAGTATACAAACGTTTTCGTTGGGGGACTACATGCTGTGGCGCAGTAAGACAAGCGTGCCTCGGCTCCGTAGCCTTGGCTGTGCTGCCACAGGCAAGTGAGGAGGATTGATGCGAGAGTGAGGAGGAAGGAAAGGCGTAGGGTAGAGGGGAAAAGCATGGATCAACCTTGTAAAGTATGTGCAGTTTATGCGCCACAGAAGGATATATGTGCCAAGCTGTTGTTAGCATAGCATAGGTGGAAGAAAAGAGTTTGGGGGTATAATGTTAAGGGCAAAGATTAAGGAAATGAAGAGGCAGCGCAATATGTGAATAGATATAAAGAATAGAGAGAGACAAGAAGGAAGGAACAACTGTAGAAAGAAATAAGGACATGAAAAATGAAGAAGATGCAGAAACGTGAAGAAAGAACTCTACCTCCCTGGGGCTATTGCCACTGGGTGGGCGCAGCAAAGCTGTATGTCATGCTGTATTTAGTTTTCTAGCCGAATCTAAGAGACTTCCCTGCTGATTCTACTGGGACCCTTTAGACACAGAGTGTCCTACTTCTTTCTTTCAGTATGTTTCTCGCAACCCATAAGCGACTACGTAAAACAATTCGACTCGTTTATGGCCACTGCTTTATATATAAAACGAAAGTTACCTCATTTATTTCCAAACTCTCAGGTTTGACTTCTCTTTCTTCTCTATCTCTCTTTCTCTTTTCCTTTTCTTTTTTCGCTTTCTTCCTCCTCTTCTCCTGCCGCTCGATGCACGGGCGATGCTCCCGTTGTGAGTTGTGCCAGACTTCCAGGTCTAAACAAAGCAAATCTGCTTATGCAGGGTGGTGGCGCTTACTTTCTGTCTACGGTGCTTTCTCAAATTCATTAGATCATACGTTGGCTACTCAAACATTCTCATATTGTGTCCCGTAGAGTGACGTCTTTACACAAATGGTCTTGGTACACTCAGAAAAGCAAATTCACTGTATACAAACTATGGCGTATCATCTTGTTTAAAAGAAAAGAGAAAAACACAGATGTCAGTCAAGAGTCCGCGTAATTCACAGTTCACTTCCCTAAAATTTTCTGCGTTCCGCACAACGCCTCGTCACCGGTGGTCTAAGCGGCCAGGGAGAGCAACTGAAGCCGCTGTTCGGTGGCCATTTCTTTAGAGCGTTTCTCCTCGTTTAGACCCGAACTACTCGGAAATAAGCGGTATCCGTCAAGGCAATCTCTCGCAAGCTCGCCTCCATTACGAGGGTGTGTGAAGGCGAAAATTTCCATAACGACGCTTTATACGGCCAAACCCGGAATGACATTTTCGCATCGGCTGGCGCACACCGGTGTATTTGTGCGTGCCGCGCTGGCCGCGCGGCGCATCTGACAGCGTTAGCGAAATTTGAGGAGCCAAAAAACAAAAACGAAAAAAAAAAAGCACGAGCGCGGACAGTGGGCGAATATCGCTGCTTTTCAAGATCAAGACATTTTTAATATCAAAAGATACATTTTAAAAATACCTTTTTGGTCTATATAAGAAAATATGATGAGCTTACGTTTCATCGCGACAGCGCTAGTGGCGCCTTCTTGAAGAATCTGCCGCCGATCACCGTCGCGGCCTCAGAGAACAGCACGCCGGCGTCGAGGTTCCCGGAAGTCATCCTCTCCACGGGCACGATTTGGATCGGTTCCAGGGCACCGGCTTCCTTGTCCCACGGCAGTCTTTAATGCGCGGCCGCCTTTTCTTGCCTCTCCCCCACAGTGTTGGTGTCGCGTTTAATCGTATAACGGAAAAGAAGGAGAAAAGCCGTGCGCTTTTTCGAGAGCATGTGAAAGGGGCGCGGCGGCGGCTGTCCGGAACCGCCTCCTCCTTCGCTCGGTGCGTGTACTTGCGACGTCGTTCGCGTGCACTCGTTTCACCGTGCCGGACTGCTTGGTGGCGTCGTCTAGCTTGCGAGCGAAGGACGCTGCTCCAGGCCACGATTGTTTCTGCACGTTGATCGAAAGGCTGCGGAGAAAGACGCGCGGATAGCGAAGGCGGCAAACGTAAGTGTGTCTTCAGTTCCTTCCAGGACAGCTGTGTCTGCGACCAGGACGTGCCTGTTGACAGCGTGTGCTTTGGGGTGGCGACGGTATTTTTATACAACCTGCGCAATTACAATCTGTGGTACTTGCAGTCTGACAGAGGCCAACGCACTACATGTACGACGTGTGCTAGTTCCAGTGGTTACAACGTCTTGGAACTAAGACGCGTTGCCTTTTAGTGTGCGTTTTCATTATTCGACTAAACTAATTGACAGCTGACTACAGGGCAGGTGAAAGGAGATACATCGAAACAGAATTGGGTGCCACTGTGCTACTCGGCTGACGTTATCGAAGAAAACTGGTTATTGCGAATAAAATACGAGATAGAGAAGGACACAGCGCGGACACATGACAAGCGCGCGCTTAGGACGTAGATGTAAACCAAATCAGATCAGCCGCTCTGGGGCGCAGGCCAAGAGCCAGGTGCTGTTAGGAAAGACGTCAATAAGAACCTGCAGTCGCTCGCAGATTTTCCTACAAAAAATACTAGAGGGAACTCTGGCGCTGCAATCGTGAAGCTGCCATGGGAATGATGGCTATAGTACATGGATTTGTCTAGTACTGGTTCTCGGACCTTGAAGCTTTCTGGTGGGTTTGTTTATTGCTGGTTTTGTAGCATTAGTGACGCAAGTGGCATTACTACACATGATGCTCTGTAGCTTTACTGCTAAAGAGCATCCGACTGTCGCGTTTACTAACGTTGTTGGCAATGATGAGGTATCATGCTGTCTGTTTCAGCCTTTTGCAGTCGCGTTTTGCAGATATTTGCAGTCGCATTTTACCTAATCCGAGGCGTCTCGCGAACCTTATCGATGCGGTTTTGCTGTTTTCGTTTATCATATGCGAAAAACAAAAAACTAAGCTCTTCGTATAGCTTGTTCCACAGCACTTCAGTTGGGCTATCTGATCAATTCAACGTTGAAAACGCTCCAAGCAGGCGCACAGTTATCGTGCTTAGCAGACACCGACTGCATGACAGGCGGGCGCACCTGCAGACGATGCTCAGAGTCAGTTGAGATTAAGGTTCTTAAGTACTTGAAAATGTTAGCACGTCACTTGCAAGAGCAAAACTATCTATTCTAAAATGGAACACGATTATGTATGATACTTAAACCTTTTCGGACGCAGCTAAGTTTGGCACAAGTAGAGGAGGCAACATTGCCATTATCGCATCAGATTGCTAGATTTATGAGCGTTCGTATTTTTCTAACTGCGAAAAAGCCACGAGTGCATGTGCAGATACATAATTATTACAAATTATTTCGTTTATGATGCCATGTCTTATTGTAAACTACCTATGTTCTTTAAGGTCGCGAGGCCGTATGAAGTCAGAAGAACGAAGACTAGACAAATCGCCATCTAATCGCCATCATTGCCATTCTGGCAGAACACATTATTTGAAACTCCCGTAGACTCTAGCGACACACTCCACTGTGGCAGTTTGTAGGACACTGTGCAGTCGCTTAATAATGCTGAGGAAAAGGAATAAGGATAAATTTGAATATAATAAAATAATAAAGTAGAAGACAAGTAAAATGGTTAGGGGAGCGAACAAGCTGCGCTGTGTTCACTGCGTTGTTCTGCTTTTCTTTTCTTTCCGCTGACAATTTTCGGGGGTTAATATTCAAGGATTTATACAACAGCCCTTCCCCCATCCAGCCACAAAGGTGGATACCCCCCCCCCCCCCCTCCCTCGAAACTATGACCAATAACTCCGTATCCACGTGCTTCCGCGTTTTGGTAACAGCGCCCCGCCCCCTTACAATAAAAAAAATATCGCAATATCGACATTCAGAATAGACCCCTGAGGGTTAGAGTACATGGTGGAATTTGCGTGAGGCGCGGGAAAAGAGCTCGATTTTTACGGCAGAGTGAATATTTCAGCGATGTAGCAGCGTATATGTGTTCTCGCTAGATTGCATATATAATTAACATAGAGAGGCTGTTAGACCCGTGTTCGTAAAGTTCATAAACCTACCTTATCATTATCGCTTGTTCTCCTCATCTTCTCTGTGCCTTTATCAAACTTCATGAACGAATTAGTACAGTGCCTACAAACAAGCTTTATGATGGTCTTTCGCACTCATTACCATCTTTGTCCCCTTAATGATGCGATTATATCGACGCGCTACCACCATATTGCCCACAGCACCTCTTGTTTTGTCCTCAACAGGGATTGGCCAAGATGTGAAAAGTGTGAAGAGTTGTGACAGAAGTTCTCTGAAATGCCAATTAGAATAGAATAATAAGGATGAACTTAACATTAAAATTACGAATTTATGAATGCGACCGTCCTGAATGGATTATGAATTTTGCAACAGTAGTGTATATATCCTTGTGACAATGTCCTAATGAGGAAACTCCCAAAGACAGAATATTGGAGACGCAGAATTTCAACCCAATCCTATGAATAGAATCTTTCAACGTGTGTTTTCCTAATGAGAATAAACGACTGCATTTTAAGAAGTAATGAACTATAGATTCGTCTTCGCCGCAATATGGACACAAAAGCGACGGGGTCAAACCAGCTCTGTGCATGTAAGAGTTTAGTTTTGGAATGCGGCAACGTAACTGCGTGAAGACAACTAGTTTTCTCGTCGTATTACTTTGCTTCTTAGTCACCTGCCTCGTCCAAAACTTTGGCGACGTTCACAGTCAAGGTGTAAATAATGAAAAAAAAATCAGGCGCATCAGAGGATGTTTCCGCGGTCACGGTCAGCCAATGCTCTTTTTGCCTCAAGCGATGTTGTCGGCATCCCCAGTGACGACGTTCGTTGAAAGAAGAACGGGCGCTTTCCAACTGTGTCTGAAATTAAATTGCGAATTCCCTGGTGCGCGCAGAGCGATAACGTTTGGCTCATATTCTAGCAGCAGCCTTCAGCAAAGATCGGCACCTTTTTCTCACTTTGTTCTAACAAAAAAATTAACACCATCTTCCCAAAGGGAACCCTGATGGGATGCGAAGCAGCAGCGTTGCGCACGGGTGGCGTCACGGGTTGAACGGCGCGCTAACGCGGGTGCTTCGCATCCCATCAGGGTTCCCTTTGGGAAGATGGTGTTTTTTGCGCCTGAACCGACGAGTCGGCGGTGTAGCGAGCGGCGGTCGCAGTAGCGGAGCGAGCGGCGGTAGCGGCAGGTGTTGCGGGCGAACGGACGAGGCGGCAGCTTCGGGCGCTGCGGCGAGCGCGCGGCAGGCGAGGGAGAGAGTGACGTCAGCGCGCACTGCGAGGGGAGCGTGACGTCAACGCGCAGCTGCTGCGTGACCTACTTGGCACCGCTCCAACACCTGCGGCGAGGGGAGCGCGTTGCGGCGCATTCGTACGGATGCACGGAGGGACAGCGTTACACAGGCTAGTCAAAGAGCTGCTTCGCATCTAAAATTTGTGGCGCAAGGCGAAGCAGCCAAGTTAGCGGTCACTTGGCTGACTCGTGTTTGTCTCCGGCACATCTGCATTTCGTCGTGGTCCGAGGCTTCGGGAAATGCCTCACAGAGCACTTCGAGGCACAACGAACTCTTCTCTAAGTTTTGCACTGAGCTCAGCGTGAAGACGTTCGCGGTGGCTGACGCGGCACATGTGTCCTCGGCTTGACACCGTCCCACCCCCTTAGCTATACACTATGTATGCCTGCGGTATTGTACGAGCTGTTTGGACGCCACGAGAGGACCTGTGCTCTCGTGGCGCGTAGACACTGATCGCCTGACGACGACGACGACGATGATGGTGATGATGATGAACCTTTTTTATGGCAATCACCCGCTGGGAGGATGTTGTTTTGTGGGGTTTAACGCGCCAAAACCAGCTCTTGATTATGAGAGACGCCGTAGTAGAGGGCTCCGGAAATTCCGACCACCTGGCGTCCTTTAACGTGCACTGACATCGCACAGAACACGGGCCTCAACATTTCGCCTCCATCGAAATGCAGCTGCCGCGGCCGGGATTCGGATCCCGCGACCCTCGGATCACCCGCCGAGTACCATAGCCACTAGACCACCGTGGCGGGGGCACCCACTGAGAGGAACAGGCCAAGAATCGGGCGGCAGTAGTGTCAGTCAGTCTGGGGCTGTGTCAAGAGGGACTGAGCGAAGAGAAGAAAAAAAGAACGACAGAAAGAAAAAAAATTGAACGACGGACAACGACGGGACGTAATCAGTTAGTTGGTGGTGTCGACCGGCTGCTTAAGCTTGCAGCAGAGAAAGGCCCATTTCGCTCGCCGAACTAGCAACTGCGTGCTTCTGGAGGCAAGATCAGCAGTGCTATTGCACTGTGTGGCTACATTCGGAGCCTGCGGTTGCACTCGGCGAGGTGAGGCAAAAACGTACAAAAGCACGCTCTTGCCCACCAGCAAACGTAGACTACACCAAGATGTCACGTTTGTACTCAATGGTTCTGTTCAAGCTGCGGGTGGTTTGCCACTTTAGAAGATGCTTGCTGTCGGATCTTTCCGCAACTGCAGGTACGCAGAGCGGTTAAACGTGAACATAGCGCTACGTTTAACAGCATGTAACATAGATGTTGCTGTTCCATGCTGATTCCGCAACCATTTTACGCGGCAATACATAGCCCCGGGAACAAGTGATTATCCAATCACAACTTTCGCAACCTATTTCCTAGCAACATCTTTTTGTCCGGGTCAGCCACGACGTGAAAGTGAGGTGCGTAGCTGGTAGCTACAGAACAGCTAAGACAGGTGGCACCTTTGTAAAAGCACTGCATCTTACTGGCAGGTGCAGGGGTGGCACGCTCGCAAACTGGTACTATTGGGGAGAACACGCACACGAATGCGTGGTTCTCGGTCAAGTAATAATTGCTGGACTTTTGCATTCCCAAACCACGATGGCATTATATGGCATGCCGTGAAGAAGGGCTCCAGAAATATCGACCACCTGTGGAGAATTTTGTCTCCATTGAATTGCGGCCGGAATCGAACCCGGGTCCTTCGGGCCAGCATTCCACCTCAGCCAAATGTTCTGGCAGACAGCCCGAGCGCTTAAAGCACATAGACTCATCACTATGGTACTGTTGTTTGTATTTCGGCAACCGAATATTGGGAACAGGTACATTACTGCGAACGAAACAAGGAACACAGAGAAGCGCCTGAACGGCCGTCCGTACGGCAACCGAGCCTGCTATCCTGGACACCGTGAAATTGCGTCATCTTGTCAAATTCTATAAGGACGGCATTTTTTAGCCAATCAGGGAGCCCGTAGATGATCTCGGGGCCAATCAGAGGCGCCCAGATGACGGAATTTGACAATGTCCAGGATGGCACCCCGGATCGGCTGGCGCCTATAGCAATGGCGGACGGAATCGCGGAAAGCCGCCGGAAGTGACAGGGCCAGCAAGTTAGTGTATACACAGAAGGTATGGGCGTGCGAATGTTCGAATGCTTCGAATGGTCGTCGAACATAACATAATCAGGGTCCGTACTATATTCGAAAATGTAATACTTCCAGTTATGCGAACACTCCGACATATCGAATGTGCGGTCAACTGATCTGCCATATAATATTTAGCGCATCTTGCACTAGTGGTGGAAGAGCGAAGCTGACGGACACTTGACAGGTCGGGGGGCCGTCATCATCATCATCATCATCATCATCATCATCATCTTTTTCCACTACTTGCTCATCTTCACTTTCTCCATCCTTTTTTTAACTTCTTCCGGTCACGTGTCGTTGTGACGTCATGTTACGTGATCTAGCATGATGTCGAGGCCATACAAGATTATGCTGGGAGATGCAGCGTCGCTTGGTTGGTAGGGAAGATCCTTTAAAGGTCACATTTCGTGGCACGACAAATTACGATAAGCTTAAAGGAGTACTGACACGATTTTGCAGCGGCGCAAAATATACATTTTTCATTTTTTAGCCACGTATTGTTAAGGCCCTCCTCACACCGAAGCCAGGAAACACGTACAAAATATTTTAGTTTGGCGCAATGGACGCTGCGATGACGTATGAACACAGTCTCTTAAAAATCGTCGAAATCGCTGTCAATGTCCCTGGACGACCGCGAAATTGCCGTAGTTAATTTGCGTGCCTCACGTGTAATTGACCACAGCCGACAGAGTTGCAGCGACGCTATCACGAATTACAGTTCCCACGAGACTTCGACGTGCGTCCGACTGTGTTGACATGTCACTATAGGAAACCGCCCCCCCCCCCCCCCCTCCCCTGAAATCGAAACCGAAAGTGGGCTTTTAACAGAGCCGTATTGAACATATATATTGATTGCGTTGCGAGGCACCATGATACTCTTTCTGGTGTTCTCCACGCCAGAGCTTTCATTTACAGCAACAATACGACAATGTCAAAAATTCGTGTCAGTACTCCATTAAAGAGCTTCGCTGTTAAAAACGACTGATCTTCTGCGCTTTCCTCTGGGTTCCGAGAGCACCGATGCCTACACGCGCGGGTAAGCATCGGCGGAGTGCACGGAGGCGTGAAGGCGGCTAATACAGAGTGCGCCAGTGCGTGCCATTTGCGGCCGCCAACGGAGGCTATCACGATAAACGTGCATCTCCTATACGTTCTTGGCAGTCTGCTGGTGCTCATGTGACCATGCTGGCGTACTGCGCGCTTTTAACCGGCAACCAAAGCGCCCTACATTGGCATTCGGAGCCTCAACCTTGTGCAGAATCTCTCCGGCATACTGTGCAGACCATGCAAGTAATAATCCTTCAAGGTTACCTTTAGTATTTGTTGTATCTTGCTTTCTACTGCGATATTTTACCAATATACATTTACAGTATAACAAAGTAGTGTAGTGAGCGTGTTCCTGATGGCTATATATTTTGCGTTAAGTATTCATTGTTTTCTTAACATAATTGTGTGTTAAATAACGCATTACTGTTGAAGGAGCATTTCTGTTTCTATTTTCGAACGTTAGGTAATCGTATTCGGTTCGTATTCGAAATATTTTGTATTCGCAAGCCTCTAACAGGAAGAGGCGCCAGTTATCACGATTTCCCATGGTAACGCGGTCACGCCGGCGGTCGCATACTGCTTCTCGACCGGCTGATGTCAGATTTACGATTCTCAACTTGTTCGCTTCCACCGTGTGATGAATGCAGCGCATACCGGACCATGCGCTGCGTTCCAGAGTACATTTGCTCATAAGCGTAAATTACACTTGCACAGGGATATTCGTAATAAGTAGAGTTTCTATTATGGGATACTTATCCGACAGGTCCGAGACCTGTAGAGACGGCAGAACTTGCAGTATGTTCACAGATAATGGTACGTCTAATTAAAGTTTAGTAAAAAAAAAAAATAAACCGCAACCCGCCGTGGTAGCTTATCGGCTTGGTGTTGGCATTCGAAGCTTGAGGTCGCGGAGTCGAATTCCGGCCGCGACAGCCCCGTTCCGATGGGGGTGTAAGTGCACAGACCAGCCGTGTGTTTACAATCATGTGCACCAATTGAACTCCAGACGATTATCTTTACTCCGGAGCCCTGCGCGGCGGGGCGACATCACAGCTGTTTCTATGACGTAAACGCCTGTATTGTGAAATAACCCTCTCCAAAACCTAATGGTACGCAGAAGGAATACGCGTAAAGTTAGATTACGTTTGTCGATGTGAAAACCAAGAAAAAAAAAGGGGGGGGGGGGGGGGGAATGCAATGTTGCCAAGGGCGCCTATGAACAAGCCGAGCAAAAATGGGGCAAGGCGACAGGAAAACAGGTCTGTTGTTTCGTATCTTGCGACGTCGTTTGGAAGCGACCCTTGACATGCAATAGGTTCTGTACAAGCTGTTTCGACAGGTCGTCCTTTATTGACGCAGTGCCAGCAAGCAAAAATTGCGATGCGCATTGTTCTCTTCCACCCGCGAGTGCGGGACGTACAAGCACTCTAGAACTCGGGACGAAGTGGTCTCTTGAAGAAGGCGTGCGTGCCAATTAAGCGATCGACTGCGTTGAGATCGGTGGCCCACGTTCACCAGAAAATGCTCGTTTTCTGACGAAGACACGCACAAAAAAGACAAATTTTTACTAACGTTCCAGCCGTAGCACGACCTTCGTCAGAGTTACTCTTGACGAATGTTGCTCAGGTTTATCAGGCGAAGGTTGTGCGACAGTCGGAACGTTAGTAAAAAGTTGCCTTTTCGTGAGCGTACCCGCCTCTCTGATATATATATATATTATGAGAAGGAAGCCCAACGCGGTTGTGGACGACGAAGTCGGCACCGACTAGACACGATGGCGTATAGGCTGGTTCTGAACCAGCCACAGCAGCAATCACCTTCAGCTCGCGCCCCGCTAGAGTAGCATTGGCGATCCGGCTGCGGAGCTATCGAGGGTGCGCTTCTTCACTACATCTTTCCCCCTCCCTGGAGACGGAGCCACTGCGGTGGGCTAAGGCGCCGTGAAAACAAGCGGTTCATAATATTGTTTCAGACGATCTATGTGGACAGTCTCGCGGCCGCGACGGCGCATGTCCGTGGTGGGTGTGACTGGTTCGACGAGGTAGTTGACGGGAGAGGTTTGCCGCAGGACTCTGTAAGGGCCGTTATACTTCGACGCAAACTGCGGGGTGACACCTGGCGTATAGGAGTGGAGGGCGCCCACAGCCAAACGAGAGCGCCGGGCGGGAACTGCCGGTTTAGCAGGCCATCTTCGCGGCGAAATTTCTGTAAGGCTAATGCTTGTTGTTAGGTGGTGAGGGAGCGAGCTAGTTGGCGACATTCTTCTGCATATCGAGCGGCTTCGGAAACAGGGGTGGCCTCGGATCAGTCGGGACGGTAAGGCAGGATAGTGTCGAGCGGTGATGACGGTTCTCGGCCATAAAGCAAGAAGAAAGGGGAAAAGCCGGTAGTCGTTTGAGGCGCTGTATTGTAGGCGTACGTTACATATGGGAGAAGGACGTCCCAGTCAATGTGGTTGGAGGTTACATATATCGAAATCATGTCGCCAAGAGTTCTGTTAAAGCGCTCGGTCAGCCCGTTTGTTTGCGGGTGATAGGCGGTGGTGCAGCGGTGAATAATACGGCATTCAGCAAGTAGCTTCTCAACAACATCGGCGAGAAAGACGCGGCCTCGGTCGCTCAGGAGTTCGCGCGGAGCTATCGAGGGTGCGCTTCCTCACTACATTATATATATATATATATATATATATATATATATATATATATATATATATATATATATATATATATATATATATTGTTTCTCGCGTTCGTATCTTTCTCCAGTTTTGTCCCGTCTGCCTCGCGCCATTCTATTTTCTTTAAATTTAGTTTTCTTCAAGTGCTTTTGTTAGTCTAGACCGCTTTAAGGCTCGGATCCAAATTGATTATTTTGTTTAAACCCCCGGAAAGCAATAATTTAAAAGGCTAGTTAAAGCAAATTCGTTAGCTATGCGCACAAATTACCCAGTATGCAGGCTGCCCTTCTGGACGCTCCAATTGAAAAAAGAGCGTCATCACGATTTGTACATGTGTATCTTAAGTTTTGCTGCAGTTACAGAGACAGGAACACGCCCGGTAAACGTGACGTGGGCTATTTGGTGGACAAGCGTTTTTTTTTTTTTCGCTTTTTACGAGGAAGCTCAGCCCCGCCACGGTGGTCCAGTGGCTATGGTACTGGGCTGCTGATCCGAGGGTCGCGGGATCGAATCCCGGCCGCGGAGGCTGCATTTTCGATGGAGGCGAAATGTTGAGGCCCGTGTGCTGTGCGATGTCAGTGCACGTTAAATCACCTCAGGTGGTCGAAATTTCCGGAGCCCTCCACTACGGCGTCTCTCATAATCAGAGCTGGTTTTGGGACGTAAAACCCCACAAATCAATCAATTACCACAGCGCTACAACATTGTCCACAAGAAGCAATTAAGGGTATTAGCTACATCTCTATGTATTGTTTTTCGACTAGTAACCGCTCCGCTCATTTACAGGCAAAAAAAAAAGGAAAACTTGCTCGCGTAAAGATATGCCGTTTAGTTATTTTTTATCGGCAACACGGACATTATTCATGGTGAAAACGTGTATTAAGTGTGACGTTCCGGATGTTTAGGTATGCTTTAAGCGTAATTAAAATGTGCCAGTCATGTTTTCTACTGATTTTTTCTTGCTTTTACCTACGGATACGAATGGACGCTGCATATACGCGATAGGAACGCACTCGGTCAAATTTTACCACCCACTCAGTGTTGCTGAACATTTCATTACCACAGCATGCAACGAAAGGCGGGAACAAATTTAGATAAATTTCTCTGTAGCGTAAATTTTATTATCTCTTTCTATGAGTATTTTCCACTTTGCACGAATTCACGGTGGTGTAAAAATGTGTAGTTTACGGAAGCACATCTTTGTTGCCCAGAGCTCCGGAGCCTGCGATTTGCGTCACCCGCCTTGTGCACACAAGGCCACGGTTGTTTAGTGCCCTCCCAGATAAGATTGTACTAGGTCTTCTGAGTACGCAGCTTGACCGTTTGCGCAATAAAAACAAAGGCACGTACGCTGGGTAGCGCCGTCCTAGTTCGAATGAGGTGCCCTGACGGTTTTCGATACCTGAACGACAAAATCTGCGGTGCTGCAAAATTCAGGTAACAGTGGAACATTTTCAGAAAGATTGCGTAACATGTTTGAAGGGTTCGGTGAATTCTTAAACGAGACGGACGTGCACTGACGTATGAATTTGTTGTGATGTAAGGGACACTTTGTTTTTGTATTGACGTAGTCGTTATGTCTTGCGAGTCGAGACAAAATATGCGGTGGCAAATCTTCTCGCGTTTGTGTTTAAAATTTAAATTGTGTGCCGCTCAGCTCTGCATAGGGATGGCGACACGCTATTTCTGATAAAATAAATAATACATATGAATTTATTTAGATTTTGCGGTTGTTTGTGAGACCACTACAGGGGCGGACGTGCGGCAGTATGTATTCACTTTCTCTTCTCGCAGTCTTCTTTTCCATAGACAATTTTTCGCCCTTTGGTAATGCCCCTGTTGTGTGAGGAGGCTTCAACAGTGAATTATTTGTGGACACCCCTGTTTTCGCTATACGGAAGGTGGATTTCTTATACGATGGTTTCTTGAATGTAATTAGGGATCCTGTCTGCACTACTGAGCGAGTTGGTGCATTTTTGATAGCTTTATTACCAACACGCATTTTTCGCTCACCAAGCCTAGAAAAAAACTTAAAGGAGTACTGACACGAATTTTTGACATTCTCGTATTGTTGCTGCAAGTGAAAGCACTGGCGGGGAGAACCCCCAAAAAAGTATCATGGTGCCTCGTAACGCAATGAATACATTTTTAATACGACTCCCTTAGAAGCCCACTTTCGGTTTCCATTTCGAGGGGGCGGTTTCCTAGTGACGTGTCAACAGAGTCGGTCGTACGTTTAAGCCACGTAGGGACAGTAATTCGTGAAAGCGTCGCTGCACCTCTGTCGTCTGTGGTCAGTTACACGTGGGGCAAGCAAACAACGACAATTTCTCCGTCGTCCAACGACTCCGACAGCGATTTCAACGATCTTTTATAAAACTGTGCTCATACGTCATCGTAGTGCCCATTGCGCTGGGACTGGCGTGCAGTGCTGTTCGACGAAAACTTTAAAACCAAACTAAAATATTTTGTACGTGTTTGCTGGCTTCCGTGTGCGGGGGGCGTTTTCAATGCATGAATGAAAACAAAAAATGTATATTTTGCGTCGTCGCAAAATTGTGTCAGTACTCCTTTAAGAAAAACTAAGTGCCCTGCAACCGCCTTGCTTGGCATATGCTGTTGTAGTTCCAAGGAGAATATTTATCGTAAATTCCATTTCTCAATGAAATTTCCAATGTATGTATTCATGTAAACATAGCTGACTACATGTGCGCACAAAACCGCGTTCACATGGGCACCACGCGGACAACTCTTTTGAGTGAGGCTCCCTGGGTGCTGCTGTAATCCCCTCTGGGAAGTTTCAAACATGCGTGATCCCTCAAAAATGCACTGCCGAGGCGAGGACGTCAGTTTGTACTCCGGTGCAATTCTGCCCCTCTTTCCGTCGGAAACGTCTGCTAGGATGAGCGCTCTCCCAAGAATCATGACAGCAACACAAACTCGCCACGCAGGTGGCGACTGGTTGTTTACATGAAACAGATATGCGCGATTCGCATGCAGTGGCGTGGCACGCACGTTAAAATTGATATTAAATATGTTCTAAGCTGTATCAGCCGTTGATATTTTGTAGATGATGCGTGTGTGTCGACGCAAATCTATCCCGCAAGTTACCTCGATCGTCTTAAATTTTGTGTCAGTACTCCTTTAACTGGTGTTTGATTCACTGGGTAATGATTGCATGACAATGTGAATAACAAATGTGAAGTGCAAATAATCATGTAAAGTTCAAAATTATTTGCGCGAAAGTGACTTCCTGTGACGCTTTTTTATTCTCTTGTGTTTTCTGTGTCATTTGGGAATACATTGCTATATTTATTGTAAAATAAATATTTCTTGGAAAAAATAATGTCAGATGTAAATTTACAGCAATGTTGATGCGCTCGCGGCCGGACTGGAGAAGCGACGCGCGCAAGTTCGCGCGCGTTACTCCTTCAGTCCGGCCGTGTGGCAGTTTGCCTGTTTACATCATCAGAAAAAAAAATTAAAATGAGGACAGAAGACCGCAGTGAAGATCCCGGCGCCCCCGCCCCCTCCGGAAAATGAAAAAGTCTCCGCCTATGCCGCATAGTGTCCTTAGACGAAATGGAAAATTAGCATCCACCCGTTCGTTGCAAAAACTTAACCTACAAGGAATTCCATACGGATTTCTCAGGAATGGAAGCTTAGTTGACGAAAAATTCGTCCCTTTCCGGGGATGAAACCTGGACCAACGCCTGCGAATTCGCCCTCGCGCTGTCAATTCCCAGCCACCCGGTTAGCTCACATGGCAGGGCGACCGCCCCGGACAGGCGTTGGTCTTGGGTTCGATCCCCGACCAGGACGATATTTTTGGTCAACTAAGCTTTCATTCCTGAGAAATACATATGGATTTCCTTGTGGCTTAAATTTGTACCACCAACGGGTTGGTGCTAGTTTTCCTTTGCATGAATGCTACTCCACCTCGCGGGATTACGCAGAACTAACTCATTTGCCAGGGTCTGTAGACGCTGCATTGCACGTCTGATTCCGCTTTGAGAACCCAGCAAGGTGACGGCGGTTGCCATTCTGGGCCGAGCAGCTTTAATCAGTCCTGTGCAGCGTAACAGCCAGGTAGAGAACCCTCAGTTAAGGCAGTGACCGTAACTCCATGCACTCTAATCCAGACTCGTTTTCCAGTTTCTAACACGCCTATCACCTTAACCTGATGACGCTGTAGTTGCGCTCACTTGCGTAGTTGTGTAGCGACGAGGCGCAAGCGACGAGGCTCCCCCGTCGGTGCGTGGCAGTGAAAATGCGCGCTGCGCTTCGCCACTCGCCGGTCTAATTCACCGGCCATGTCTCAGACTGACCCTTTCGACGTTAGAAAATGTGTATCCGAGGAACCAAAAAATGGCAGCTGAGTGCGCGCTAACCATGATGGATGGATGCTATGAGCGTCCCCTTTGTAACGGGGCGGTGACTTGTGCGCCACCAGGCTCGTAAAAAATTTAAGAACTTTTTTCCCTCTCTATTTAAATGGCAACTCCGGCGGTTTTTTCACCATGGTCTGATATCAATGTTTTCGAATAGTACTGATAGTCCAATAGCGGCCAAGGTGGTTCAATTTCCTCAGAAACGCACCAATAATTTTAAATAACCGACCGAAAGGCGTGTTCAAACCGAAACCGAAACGGATAGACGCTTCTTTCGGCGTATGCGATGACGTCACAGCCTGCCACCGTCAGAAATATGGAGAAATATGACAGTGGCGAGGTGATCCGACGATGTATTGGGTTACGCCAGCTTTTCTGAACTTGACAGCGACGATTTGAACGCTGAAGTACCGCCGTTTTGCTTTTGATGTCCCGCAGGCTCGGGTAGGCAGCGTTGAAGGTGATGACGTCAAAAACGCTGGGTGGCCCGCAGGGGAATCCGCTAAAAAATGTTAAAATTTCTTTCCAGGAAAGCTAAATGACTTGTAACCGCCTGGTTTGGCATATATTATCACAGTGCTGAGGAGAATACATATTGAAAATTTCGTCAAGATCACTGGACACTGAAAAATCGCCGGGGTTGCCTTTTAAGCTGGCCTAATGCCTTTTAAATCTACTTCAATTAAATCGATCATACTATAGCAAAAACGTAAATTCATAGCCCAGTTCCTTGGTTTTGGGACGTGAAACCCCACGAATAAATCAATCAGTTACCACTCATCCAGTGTAGGCGACTTAAAAGGTCCTCACAGAAACCACTTGGTCTAGAAGAGGTAGCCGCTGTGGTGGTTCACACTGCGTTCTGATTAAGTCTCGTGTGCATATCAATAGTGCATTGCTGAGTGTGCCTGTAGACGAGCATGCTTGCCATCTATTTTCGTTTGCCATACAGTGTACATGCAAAGCAACATTAGCATGTCACTGGGCACTTCCCCTAATTCAGCACATGGAAGAAACCAAATTCCGAAGGGGTTGAGTGGTAATTCCTTTTTAAGAGTTCTTTGAACAACGTCCCACAAAAACAAAACGGCACCATGACAGTCGAGAAAAAGGTGCTGCATTGTTTCTGGTTTGTTACATATTAAACAGGTTACTGACCAAGGCACAAAAAGACCTTTACTTTCTAACCATGGCCTTACAGGGAGAGTGCAGGTATGTACTTGAAAGAAAGTATTTAACACGCTTTAACACATCGCGTTCTGGGCCTGCCTGTAAAAAACCCACAGTGCAGGTAATGGTAACAAAACATCCACGAAGTCAGAATACAAGGGCTTTTTTTAACATCAGACAAGTACTCATAAGAAGACGTTTCCTTGAGCATACGTACTCGTGCAACCATTTTACGCAAATAAGGACTAAGTGGTCTAGCTTCCAAAGATGATGATGAAACAATAAAGTCAGGTAGATAATCTCGTAATCACGCTTGGATCGTAGTTCTCACAGAATTATCATTGATCCTGTACAAAAAACAAAAAAGCTCCTAACCAACTGTAGGAAGAACAAGTTTGAAAGCTCGAGACCCCGTTCTTAACCTTATGAAACAAACTGCTTCGACTCATGCGCTTCCACCGTGATACCCATATGAGGGTGGCAAACACGGTATATATGTTTGAACAGAAGTTCAAGTCATGGCCACTACATGTAATACATAAAACACTTTGGCAACTAAAAACGCATTGCAAACTGAGGCTCTTGCAAATATTGAAAATTTGTGGCCACCCCATTTACGGGTAGCACCTTTAACGCGTTTATTTCCCTGAGCACGATATTCCTCAGTGCGTTGCAGTAATGGTCTAGTGCAACCCTCATGTAATTTCCCAGGTGTGACTGTCCAAATCATATTGCAGTACATTTCGGCTGTGCTTTGTGAGTTACCATGTAAAAGTACAATTAATTGAGGCCAACTGCTTGCGCTAACCATGCCTTTGCAAAACCCCTGAAAACCTCTTGCACGCTTTCTTCATCAGTACAAAACGCCGCTATGTCATCCGCGTAGGCTAATACCGGCATTTCACTGCTCATAAATATGTATCCTCGAATACGGGGCGTTGCACCTCTATCATTTAGGGTAGCGCACGTAGTACTGATCCCAAAAACTGATGACCCTGCAAAGCTACTAGTCCTTTGACCAACACCGACTAGAACACATGCATGAAAGTGTTATTACATCTCCTGTAGGCCCATAACAGACATGTGGTATTAAAGGGAGAACAATCTTTACAGACATACATATAGCGAGAAGTATCGTGGAATGCTGTGATGTAATGCATGATAATGTATCTGTGATTCAGCTAGACTTGCATAAAGCATTCGATAAAGTTGTACATGAGGTTTTGTTTTTATTGTTGGAACATGTAAATGCTGGATCTGCGATTACTGAAGGTGTGGAAATGGTGTATCACGATTGTGCATGTAGCAAAATTAGTCATTAACAGAGAACTATGGGTGCACCAATTCCTGTGCTCGAGCGTGAAACAAGGATGTGCATTGTCTCCTCTCGTTTTTGCTCTTTACCTGGAACATTTTTGACTACGCCATGCCACAACATGGCGGCTCCTGCGCGAACAGGTTAGTTGACACAGTAACATGCCGTTTGACTTCATCTTTTGACGCGATACGCGCAAGACGGACGCGCTTTTTCTGCGCAGTCGAACCTCCCGCCTTTATCAGACAAATGAAACAAGCCGCCGACCACGAATGATATCCCAATAGTGGCAACAGCAACTTAGTGTCTTTTACACTTCGTATCTAACATCAACAAAAATACCAGACTGACGGGCAGGGGCTCTCAGCTGAGCAGAGCTCGGTAGCCTCTTCTTGCTCTTTAGAATAGTCGGCAAAGTATATGTAGATGTGTTTTATGCGGACTTTAAAGAAGTACTGACACGAATTTTTGACATTCTCGTATTATTGCTGTAAATGAAAGCACTGGCGTGGAGAACCCCAAAAAGAGTATCATGACGCCTCGCAACGCAATGCATATATTTTAAAAACGGTTCCGTTAAAAGACCACTTTCGGTTTCGATTTCGAAGGGGCGGTTTCCTAGTGACGTGTCATGAGAGTCGGACGTGTGTCTAAAGCACGTAGGGACAGCAATTCATGACAGCGTCGTTGCAACTCTGTTGTCTGTGGTGAATTGCACGTGGGGAACGCAAACAATGACAATTTCACGGTTGCCAAGCGACTCTGACAGCGATTTCGGCGATTTTTAAGACTGTGCTTATACGTCATCGTAGTGTCCATTGCGTTGGGGCTGGCTTGCAATGCTGGGCGGCGAAAACTTTAAGATCAAACTAAAATATTTTCTACGTGTTTCCTGGCTTCGGTGTGTGGAAAGCGTTAACAATGTATGGCTAGAAAACGAAAAATGTATATTTTGCGCCGCCGCAAAATCGTGTCAGTACTCCTTTAATGCCGCTTGGGAAATTAACATGTACTTAAATAGTGACTTACTCGGCAGAGCTCTCGCTCAAAAGGCGATATTTCAGTACAGCGGCAGCGCCAGTGTATGACATATGCAGGTTCGTCGAAGCTCGATCACAACTGTTGATCGCTTCGCAAAAAAGCATGCGCAGTGCAGTGGGAAACCTGTCATCTTATTTGTTCAGTAAACCGTACTGACGGACAAATTTCTGTCATTGCATCTGAGTCGGAGAAGAGTGCGGTAGCAACTTTCCGTGACAGATATCCGTTTGCTCAAAGCGCGTCGCTTCGATGCTCACCGCTTCTTTTTTAAACACCATATAGAAATAAAAAAAAATGTTTGTTCATGTTCGCCGATGCCAAGACTGCACTGAGCAGTAATCTTGATTCGTCGCAGTTGCGTATGCTGGCTTCGAACGCCGTTCCCGTGTAGACGGACTCGGCCGGTACGCCGTGCATAAGCTTCGCTGGGAAGAGAGAGAGGAGAGAGAGAGGGGGGGGGGTTAAGGAAAGGCAGGGAGGTTAACCAAGAGCGTGTCCGGTTCGCTGGGAACATACTAGTTATTGCATATGAGCTGAAGAAGCTTCCTCACGACTACCTTTTGATATATCTCTAGGGTAACTGAAGGTGCAAGGTATCGTCAGAGGTGCGTTTGACGCGTGGTGATACCCATCAGTGGCTTTCTCTTTCTCTTTTTTCTTTGCTTGAGTGGATTCGTTGAGAACCTCGATCATTTAGAGAACGGTAACTGCGTGGCGATGTAACATTTTATTGTTGTTTGCCCCGACTCCTCCACACATTTAAACACTACAACAGAACTATCGCCGGAGTTGTTCACAGACGCGACATTGCGTGTATAGGCCAAGCGCGCGAAATGCACAAAATGTAAACATTCACAGGTGCTAGCGCTTCACGGCTCGTGGAACCCGTACGCCGCGAATTGCTGCACACTGTAGTTCGCAGCGATGAAGTGCGGCCAAGTCGTAAGTGTTCCCAGCGTCCTCGAACATAGCTAAATCAACTGTAATACTGTCTCCACTGCAGAGTACGCGCCTGTGAAACCAGCGCCAACGTCTCTTGAACTGCTTCCAGTGTGTTCCGCAGTGACGCCAGTGCGCGGCCTCCCAGTGTACAGCGCACTCCAGCGAGCCTCTCACTGGTACCCAGCGAGGCCAGCTTCTCCCAGTACAATGCCAGAGCCCACGAGTGCAAACCAGCGAGAACCCAGCGCTGCCTGCGCCCCACTTTGAACCGCCCAGTGAAAAATCATCGTTCACAGTGCGTTTCCAGTGCACACAGTTTGGAAAACGTACTGGAAAGGCACCGGAAGCGCTGGTTTCTGTAATAGGGAAATTACCTCGTTCTTAATTCCTGCTGATCATGACGGCTTCTTCAACTGATTCCGATTCATTCAAAGCTCCCACATCTGACGCCATCATTGCCTCCTGAGCAACTCCCACCCTTATGGGCGCCGGTCCGATTGTAGTTATGTCTTTTCGCTAGTGTCCACGCCACTGCCCTTTAATTCGGGCACGTGATGTCGTCGCAATATCGATTTCAAACATCCTGGATGGATCGGCCGCTCTACCACATTGACTAAGCTGCAGAGTGGTTCACATAAAACACGTTAACGGTACTGGTAAGTTTCGGCAATGTGCCATGTGTCGGCAACACGTCGCTTGTTGCCACAGTGCCCCTTGTCCCATTTGTGCGCAGATGGCGGTGCGGCCAATGACGCGCATGATCGAGGGCATGCCGTGGAGCCACTATTTCCCCGAGCAGTGCGTACGATCGGCGCTCGCCTACCAACCACTTCCAGGCGACGTGTTCATCGTCAGCTACCCCAAGTGTGGAACCACCTGGCTGCAGTACCTTGTCTACAACATATACAGGTACGCGACAAATGCCGTGGCGGATTGTACTTGCGAGGCGAGGCTTTAGTAGGGTGGTCGGTATAATGGTTACATTTATTTATTTTTTCTTCAGCACTTCACAGTAGAATACTGGAGACAGGAAAGACACGAGAAGAGAAAGTAACCAGAGCCTCTCAGATAAAGATAATCAGAAAAAAATTCACGCAGACCGAAGCCAACGAATACACAACACACATTATTCGCAAGAAATTTAGCAAGGCCCACGCGAAAGAAACAAAACAAAGGTACGTGAAACGTTACTGGTCAATATGGTCGCTATGAAAGACAGTAACTCGACTACCAGGTTACTTACAAGGAAGAAAACATCGGAGTAGTATTGCTTTTAGGTGAGCTTCCCATTGGTTTGAACGTGGAAGTGCTATAGGACTTAGTTTCCGCAGGTTGCACGGTTGAATTATATTGTTCCGGTCATGTTGGAAGATTGGCACTCGTCAGTCACGTTGCGGTACGTGACGCAGTCATCTGGAGGACGGCCAGTAGAGCATGCTATAATTTGACATTAGAAATATCAGTGAACCTAGAACGTGCAGTATGCCTGACACACGGGTACCTCAGAAGAACCAGTATCTTTGCCGGAAAGAAAATGTATGCGGCTAGCAAGAGAATCTGTGTGCTGTGCGATGTCGGTGCACGTTAAAGATCCCCCAGGTGGTCGAAATTTCCGGAGACCTCCACTACGGCGTCTCCCATAATCAGAGCTCGTTTTGGGACGTTGAGCCCCACACATCATTAGCAGGAGAATCTGCTGTGCACTCAAGCAACAAAGAGTTGGGCTTTGCTCCCTTTCCCTCAATCTCAGAAGGAGAGGAGGAGAACATATGCCATGTGCTCGTCTTTATAACTACCGTGGTCTTCACATTATCAACCCTCTGTCATGACCTGACTGCGTCGACTACGTACCACGTGCCCTTGCTTCGTCATTTTCCTATGGGCTTTCCCTGGGTTGAGTTTGGTGTGATCAGCAGAAAAAATATTGCAGGTATGCTCAGAACTTTCAAAGCACCACAATAATTCATGGGGTTTTGTATGTCAAAACGATATGATTCTGAGGCTCGCTCTGTTCGAGAAGTTCTCACCACCTGAAGTTGTTTAACGTGCCGGCCCTGACAACGCACAGTATACTGGCCTGTAACATTTTCGTCTCCGTCGAAAATGCGACCAGGGCGGCAGAGGTCCAACTGTGCCGTCGTTTGACGGTTTTCGTCGCCGTTTAAGAGAGATGCGCACACTTGCTTTATTTATGGAACTCAAAACGAACAAAATAAAGATAGCAGATGATCCGTCCATGATCATGAAATCAGCCAATGCTATTTCTGCCTCAGGCGACTTAATCGGTACCGCCATCGTGTGAGAGGTGACGAGGGCCAGCGGCTAGCCAAGACGCACGTAAGGCACTCGAAGACATACGAACTAACCTTATAATCAGGAAGGGCGCCTCAAGGCGCATTAAAGCTACTGCGATGCCAAGCACCAGACACCGTCGCTCCACCTAGCCTCGGCTTCGGGGCTGCCTTCTGGCCTATATGGCGCGAGTCGCTAGCAGTAAGTGAGGTTGCTCGCAAGTTGCATCATTTGTTGAAAGAAGAGCGGGCGCCTTACAGCTGGGTTTGTAACCAAAGTGTGGGTTTCCTGGTGCGCAGAGTGCACTAATGTTTGGCTCACGTGTTTGCAGGATCCTCCATGATTGATCGGCGTCGTTTTATTGACCTTGTTCATGAAGTCTTGCAGGGTCCCTTAGAGGGCATTTCGAAGCTGTTCACAAGTCTCACGTCTGGGGCTAGAACAGAATGTTATGGTGGCCGCGCATTTATGACTTTGTTTTGCATCCACCAATAGGAAAGTGGAGCGCGCACATCATACCGACACTGCTTCCCGCGCCAAAAACGTCAAGGCTGTCTTTTAAATCGCAGGGATGTCGTACCCTACGTACCCCAAGGTCTCCTTAACAGGGACAAAACTGTTCTAGGAGCAAAAGTGTTGTTATTCGTCGCTCCTCTGTGTCACGCCTGTTTTCCGTTCCGGTCTTGTGCGCTAAGAACTTCCGTCATGTCTCAACCAACGTGCCCAAACGGTTACGTTAAGTGTAACGTCTATCAACGACTTCGCACATACAGGAAAGAAGCCGAATGCGTCAGAGTAAAGTGCGAGATGCCTGCAGCGCTGACCAATAAGACGCGGGTGGTGTTGAGTGGAGAGCGCTAAAGTGGTCAACATGGTAGCGTCTGTACCCTGCTCTACTGTGCCTAATAAACTGTGTTAGTCCTTAGAGAACTCAGAAGTTCGGCTCAATTCGTGCGCGAAATCGGTGTGTTATAATATCACGCGTGGCTGACAAGATGTGCCCTGTATTTTATTCCGCAGCGGTGGAGTTCCTCCTAGGAATCGCGAGCAGTTCTGGGACAACACGCCCTTCCTGGAGATGCGAGGTGCCGAGCGCTCCGTCCTGAGAAGCAAGCCTGGCGCCATCAAGACACACCTGCCTTTTGACAGACAGCCGTACTCGCCGCAGGCCAAGTGCGTAGTCTTGCCTCTCGAAGGTAGCAGCTGCACCAGATAGACGGGGCATCATGATGCGAGACAGTTTTGAGACATAAAACCGCGGTGTAATGCGTATATCCAGGTGGGACTTGTTCCAGGGACGCAGAGAGAACATCTACGTTTACCTCTAGGTGAATCTGTAGGGGCTAAGAGGAGGCGCTGGACAGCTACGCGACATAATGCCGCATGCTATCATGTATGATCCATCCGCGTGTACTAGGTTTACATAGAAGAGGACGCTTGTGGGTTAAGAAACAACTCCGGCGATTTTTATTTGTCCACTGATCGCAAGAAAATCTTCAAGGTACGCTTTCCTCGGTACTTTAATAATATATGCCAAGCCAGGCGGCTGAAAGTCACTTAGTTTTCCTGAAAATGAATTTCGAAAATTTTTACGGATTTTTGACGTCATTACCTTCAACGCTGCCTACCCGAGCATGCGGGCGGGCAAAAGCGAAGCGGTGATACCCAAGCGCTGAAGTCGTCTCATTTGTCTGGCACCAGCTCCATATTTCTGATGGCGGCGAGGCTGTGACTTCACCGCATACTCTGCGTGAAGCGTCTGACCGTTTCGGTTTGAAGACAGCCTTCGCTTTGTTAATCAAAAGAGTTGGTGAGCCTCTAAGCACTTTGCCTGCTACAGGACTGTCGGTATCATTGGAAGGCAGTGATATCCGAATATGGAGGAAAAACCACCTGAGTTTCTCTTTAACTACAGAAAAGACAGACCTCCGGCTATCGCTGTCGCCTTCACCCGACAGCTGGACGTTCACGTCTTTTCCGTACTCAGCCCAGAAACATTCTATTCATTTGCATCATGCGAGTACGTGCCTGTGTGGATGGCTCGTACATGATGGCGTGTGACATTACCTTTCTTACCTTCGCGCATGTTTCAACGCGTGGGCGTATATACTTTGGGACATGGCGGCGTCTCCGCCCCCACGGCCACGGTCCACGGTGCATAGTGTTCAGGTGGGAACACTTCACGGTTTAGGCCCGTATTCATAAACCTACCTTATCGTTATTGCATGTTTTCGTTATCGCCCATGTGCCATTAAAATGCGTTAAGGGCACTAAAATGTTACTCGATACAAAAGACTATAATTAAGCCTGCTTGTAAATACTGAACTAATCTGTTAGCGAAGCATTATAAGGGCATAGGAAAGACAAGAAAAATAAGCGATAAGGATAAGGTAGGCTCATGAATACGGGCCTCACTTGCAAGACGCGACTGACCAGAGAGCGGCTCTTAATCCCAGTTGACGTACAGAACGCACATGACTATGACGCAGCACACCGATTAGTGCTGCTCCAGGTTTGATATCTTCCTCACGCCCGCAGGAACAGCTCTCAAAACCACTCGGGGGGCCTCCAGAATCACGCAGATCCTGAACCGTCGCTGCCGTCGCTTAGCCCGCTCTGAAAACGCACCCCTCAAGTAGTGAGTTGCGCACCTGTCCATTCATGGTCACACGACTTCATTAGCCACTTCACGTGGCCAGGATATGAGAAGTTATTGGCTGGCGCTTCGATGCTAGGCGGCGCCAGACGAAGCGTTCGAACGTCGAAGGGAACGCGCACAAATGATATGAAATCCACAACTTGTATACAAATACAGGAATAAATTTCAGCACATTAGGCCATTGGTGCACAGTGATATGTTAATCTGGCTTAGTGGCTCTACGTGGTGACAAACTGCTGAGAAATTGACCGTTTTGCATTTTGAGTGGGGGTCAAATACAAAACCGTGCGTGTACTGCGCAATCGATTCGCGACCTCCAACCGTCTACCACGCTCTCTGCACATAATGCGCCACGCCATTTTTCTACGAGTTTTTTCACAAATTAAGTGCCCCATAAGCTTGTGAGTTAACAGCTAGATAGGTATGTCACTGTCTGTCCTTTGTAATGTGTCGCGCTGCCTAGAATGACGAGGCGTGTGGCGTCGTACATTGACGTTCATGTTCGTCGGCGCAGGTACCTGTACATCACGCGCAACCCGTTCGACTGCTGCGTGTCTTACTACTACCACACCAAGCACCTTCCGGGCTACTGCTTCGAACAGGGCACCTTCGACGACTTCTTCGAGCTGTTCGTCAGGGGCGACGTCGAGTTCGGCGACTACTTCGACCACCTGTTGTCGTGGTACGCGCACCGTTCGGACCCCAACGTGATGTTCCTCACCTACGAGGAGCTCAAGAGGGACACGACGGCTGCGGTCGTCAAGATCGCCGGCTTCCTCGGCGACGAGTACGCGGAGAGACTACGCCGAGATCCGGCGCTGGTGGGCCGAATCTTGGAGGCCGCGGCGCTGGGCAACATGAAGAAGGTCTTTAACTCGTGCGACTTTCCCGTGACCGATCAGGTTTGTATGTGCATGCTTAGCACAGGTGTAGTTGCCATCACGGTTTATCTCAACAGTTAGATGCTATAAAGTGGCAGCATCCGCCACGGTGGCACCGCGGTATATGGTGCTCGACCGCTGTCTCGAACGAAGCGGGTTCGATCCTGGACGGGGCGGTCGCGTTTACGATGGAAGCGAAAATGCCAGAGGCCTGCGTACTGTGCGTTTTCAGTGCGCCACTCAGGTTGTCAAAATTTCCGGAGCCTTTCACTAACGAGAGTTCCTCACAATCATATGGTAGGTTGGGGGCGTAAAAGCCCACCAGTTACTATTACAACTCTGGTCGCCTCAATGGAATCACGTTGAGATCAACGTGGAAAATCCCTCTTGCATTTCTGGACAAGCTCAGTAATACAAGACTTCTTCGTCTTGCTTGGCTTATTATATGAGACGCTCGGAACATAACGTAGAACAAAGCAACCAATGGGCTTTTTAAACATTAACCATAGCTGACCGAATCTAGTTTGTCTGCGCTGCATTCAATTGACAGAAGTGAATTTTCTAGTTGCGATTATATTTCGTCGTGCTTAGCTTTACTCTCGAATGCGATTCTCCTGTATTCGAACTTAAGCTTCAGACTTCTAAATACTCGCAGCTCTAAATACTCGCAACAGAACTGGTGCCAAGAACCCCAAAAATGAGTATCTTGGTGACTCGGAACGCAGTGAATATACTTTTAATACCGCCGGCTTAAAAACCCAGTTTCGATTTCGAGGGCGTAGCTTCAGAGTGGCGTGCCACCACAGTCTAACGTAGGTCCAAGTCACGTGGGGACGGCAAATTGTAACGGCGTCGAGCAACTGTTTTAGCTGGTGTCAGTTGCACTTGTTGCACGCAAACAACGATTATTTCACTGGCGTTGAGCGACTGTGACAGGGATTTCGTCGATTTTTAGGCGGCTGCTTTCCCGCGCGTCATCGTGTTGTCCATTGCGATACGCGTAGCTTGCATACGCTGGGCGACGAAGACTTTACAATCAAATTAAAATGTTATACGTGTTTGCTAGCTTCGGTGTGTGGAGAGCGTTACCAAAACGGTCCAACAAAACAAGAGAAAATGTCTGTGTTATATAAATACATTGCAACGGGATAGGTGGGCCAGTTGGTAAGGCATGCTGAAAAGCACTCAGCGTTTTTCTAAGTGTTTTTCAGCATGCTTTACCAACAGGCCCACCTAGCTACGCTGAAAAATGTCCCTTTTGCTCCACCTTAAAATCGTTCCACTACCCCTCTAATATTACCTTCGTTTAGCTTCGTGAAACCGGCGTTGTGGTCGGTAATACCAGGAACAACATATGCTTCGGCAACGTCATTGGAATCATTACAGAACATTAGATCCATGACACTGCCACCTAACGTACTTCTTGACATATGCCGCAGAGATCCACATCAGTCGAAGTTTTCAATTCGGATGACCTAGCTGCTCTGCGTTTTAAGACGCGCGTACCCTTACCTCACGCAGCGTCCGGCAAATTGAAGTCGCCAGCGATAACACACAATTTATAGAAAAGATTCACTGTCCTTTCACGAGGTGAAGGATGACAAGAGAAGGCGAAGCTGATGCGGTGTGATTGGCCCACCGCCGTCAAATTCTTTCTCGACGCGACTTCATGGGCGGACGCAATTTTGTTCAAGACCAATCCATGTGCAGTTTAATAAATGCGTTGAAGCTTTGGTTCGCTTCGGACACACTAGAATGACTTTGGTTACGTTTCATTCGCTGCATTCTCATTTGTCTAACATCCACTCAGCGTTAGTCCATTTCATGCGCCTTTGAAAGGCATTATTTCTCACTTGGTTCACTTAATTCACATTTCTTTTATTTTGCGCGTGTGCTACTGCTCTGCACCCTGCATTGCCCGCGCCATCGGCTCACCGCTCTACAACTGTTGTTCTACGGCAAAATGAGTAGCTCTCAGACAGCAGTCGACATAGCTAGAGCTTAGCTGAAAAAATCTGAATGCCCCGCCACGGTTTTCTCGTGGTTATGGCACTCGGCTGCTGATCCGAGGGTCGCGGGATCGAATCCCGGCGGCGGCGGCTGCATTTCGGTGGAGGCGAAATGTTGAGGCCCGTGTACTGTGCGATGTCAGTGCACGTTAAACGAACCCAGGTGGTCTAATTACTGGGGCCCTCCACTACGGCGTCTCTCATAATCACATCCGGTTTTGGGGCGTTAAACCCCATAAATCAATCAATGAAAAACAGGACGATGAGAAACTGAGGAGCACTTCTCCTGTGGGGAAAATGGGCACAAGTGAAGCTTGGCGTGCTTGCTGTTTCTCCGGCGGTCTGCCTTTCCGTCTTTCTTTCTTTCTTTCTCGTTCTCTTGTCCATTTCATTATTCGTTTTTCTGTTTTCTTTCTCTTTCTGTCTACCTTTACTTCTTTCTTTTTTATTTTGCATATTTCGGCCTCGTTTGTTCTCTCTGTTTCGTACCTTCATCTTTCTTTCTTTCTTTCTTTCTTTCTTCTTTCTTTCTTTCTTTCTTTCTTTCTTTCTTTCTTTCTTTCTTCATGTTGCACAACATCCAAGAGATTCACATTTCTCAGGTATGTTCACGTCTACGTTTGTCGAGCGTGTTAAAGGGGCCCTCTAACACTTTTTTCGCACCCGTTTTCATGTGCGTATTGCGTAGGCTGGAGGGTGGACAGACAAATGCTACAAGAATGACCGATTGGAGCAGGTAGTGCAAAGTTATTAAGGAGACAAAGTTCAAAATACAAGCAAAAAAATGCGGACCCTCAACTTGGATTTCGCGGGGTCAGGTGATCGCATTTCACTCTCCACAACGTCATAGAGCTCGGCCAATGGAATTGGCTTTAGGCGCCTACGTAGCGGAAGTTCGTACGCCATCGTTGCCTGTTCGTTCCAGTGTAGTGATGACGCCGTTGCCATGCCAACAAAGAGCGAGAGCGTGCCACACTGTCAGTTAAGAGCTTTTCTGACCGCTCCGACTTGTAAGAGCGGACGCTTGTGCTTCGAACCGAGGCTTTACGCGTCGTTCCGTGTTAAGACACTTCAAGGCAAGTGCCGTCGTCTTTAAACTCGACCACTGAGAGGGGCCGGCGAATACGACAGTAGTCGGCAAAGTTTCTTCACGGGGTTGTTCAGCTAAACACTCAGACATGGAAGCATAGAAGTGGGAATAGGGAATTTCAGCGTGTCAACATAACCCCAATGCTCAAAGCACTTTGCGTAGAGCGGAATACCGGGTGTAAACATTGCATAAGCAAGCACGGCAGACCACCTGGAGCGGTTGCCGTCCGCTTCGAATCTTTTGAATGGTCGTCGCGCGCTATGTAGCCCTCGAGTTGCTGACGTTTTTAGTTGCTTTAGCTTCGTATGATGATGCTTCGACGGCAAAGCACCCGTGAAAATTCGACACCGTGTCTCAGCGCGACACAAATTGTCGAGGCTGTAGGGTAGCGAGTGGCTGCCGGTATCTCGGAGGACATAGATCACGCGGTTTTGCTTGTTCTGTTTACCACCCACAGCTGGCGCCACTTGACTGTGACAAACAACGCTATGCGGTATTCAGTACGTCTTTGCGTATACCGGTTTAGCGGACACGTTCAAATTCCCTTATAGCGCTGCGCGCGATACAACACACTTTGACAGAACGGCAAATTCCACCCAGTCGTTCAGCGCTTTAGCGAGTCGCGAACATACACAAGAGAGATGAAACAAAGGAATTCTTTTCGTATGGACATACGACTCGTGTAACCAAAAGGCAAGAGGCGAAACGGGAGCCAGCGCCTCTATCGCATTTTATAATTGTGGCGATCTTTCTACTACGACTGCGTCTATTGGCGTTCAATAAAAACCTACGCAAGCGAAAAAACAAAGCCGAATATTACTTGCTTACCGACGTAGTGCCGCGAGCACTTATAGTGCTACTTTCATCCAATCACCGGCTCGAGCCCTAAGTCGTCATTTCCGCACAAATAGTTCTGACTCGCTCCACTACGCGCTGATGCGGTCGGCAGCGATGTGATGATTTCATTGAACGATTAAAATATTAAATCCACTGATATGGGCGGTTTGACACCTGCCAAAAATATCCTCAGCCATCTGTCTACGCGACCCGCAAATAAAAAATGGGTGCGAGAAAAGTGTTAGAGGGCCCCTTTAAAGGCGCGCACGTGTTAAAGGGCAACTCCGGCGATCTTTCAGTGGCCACTGGTCTCAATAAAAATCTCAATATGTATTCTCCTCGGTACTGTAATAATATATGCCAAGTTCGGCGGATGTAGGTCATTTAGTTTTCCTGCAAATGAATTTTAAAAATTTTTATTGGATTCTCACGCGGGCCACCCTGTGTTTTTGACGTCATCACCTCCGCGCTGCCTACCCGAGCCAGCGGGCCTTCAGTAGCAAAACAGCAATACTTCAGCGCTCAAATAGTCGCTGTCAAGATCAGAAAAGCTGGCATAACTCAGTATGTCGTCGGATGACCTTGCCACTGGCATTTCTTTGGCGCCAGTTCCATATTTCTGGTGACGGCAAGGTTGTGACGTCACCGCACACGCTGCACGAAGAATCTACCCGTTTCGGTTTCGGTTTGAAGACGACTTTCAGTTGCTTATTTAAAATTATTAGTGCATTTCTGAGCAAACTGAACCACCCTGGTGTTTACAGGACTGTCAGTACCATTGGAAAACATTGATATCAGAATATGGTGAAAAAACCGTCGGAGTTGCCCTTTAAAGGGACTGTCTACCGCTAGCAAAACTTTTTTTAGAGTGTGGAAAAATGGGAAGGTTGTGCGTCATATTTATGCCTTCACGCCACAAAAAAAGAGAGAAAGGAATTATGTTTCTGATTTCGCTCCGAAAGTGGTGCAAAAAAACGCCGCTAGCGTCATCCAACCGCATGTTTGTCAATTTCCAAGTGTAACAGAACAAACCCACGCAGGTATACGCATTCTGTGCACATACTGCTGATAAACAATTATTTATTCCTTACAAGTGCAGTTCACCCTATAAGACACTTTTTTTTTTAAAGCGCGCAAGGGCAATTCGTTCTTTTCGGCGCTTTCGGGGTGGCGATGGTGGCGCTGCCTTCCAATTCGTCTGCCAGAGGTGGCACGTAGTCCTGCGCTGCCTTGTTTTCAGTATCTGCGCTGTGAGTGCGTGCAGGTGTCATAACCGCGAGTCTACGCGTCTCAGTCTCTAATGTTCCCGTGAGAGAGCGTCAGAAAATGCTGTGGTAAGACGCCGTCGTGCACTCATTGCCCGATTATGCGAAATTCTGTTCCAAGCAATCTCTCTCCCGCCACGGTGGTCTACTGGTTATGGCGCTCGGCCGCTGATCCGAAGGTCGCGGGATCGAATCCCGGCCGCGCCGGCTGCATTTCGATGGAGGCGAAATGTTGAGACCCGTGTGCTGTGCGATGTCAGCGCACGTTGAAGAACCCCAGGTGGTCGAAATTTCCGGAAATTTCCAGTCCCTCGCCTCTCCTCCTCGGCACCTCTGGAATGTCGTTCTTGGAACTGGTTCCTGTCGGGAAGAGGCTCCCGCGCCCGCAAGGGTGGCTGGGGTCATCGTGCCCAGTATAAGCCATTGTTGTTGGCGTATGTACACGTAGAAAAGGAGCGACTTCGTGGACTAAAAAAAGAATTTTAATAACTTCTACTCACTTCCTGGCGAAACCACCGCACCCTGGGACACTTCAAAGGTGCGCTTTCTATTGAGACAAAAAACGCGAGAGTGATCAAGGACGGTAGACAGTCCCTCCAGCAGTTCCGTGCATCACTGTGGAAGGTACACGCCTCTTCGGCCAATCAAGAGGGCGAACGCATGTTAAACGTGTCCTTCCGCGGCTTGTCATCTGCCAATGGCGGGCCCTTAAGTGGCAGCTGCAGCCCTGGAAGGAGGAAGACGAAGCGAGGTGTGCGTATCCGAACAATGGCATTTCGTCTCGATTCAGAATTCTGCGCTCGACGGCCTCGTAGCATAGGCTCTGCTGCACGGAACTATAGTGAAACAGAGTATAGAGCAGCGTCTTCTTTGTCATGCAAACTATTGCTTTAAACTCGGTGCGCAATGGGGCTTGCGAGAGTTGCAGCACCCTGGCAGCCTGCTTATATTTTGCTAATTAAGAAACAGGCACGCATATTATCACTGTCCCACATATGACTTACGACGAACCGACTGTGGCCCAGTTGGTTAAGTGTGCTGCTGTTACAACGTGGCGGGATCCAGTTTGAATCTGGAGCCCGACGACCAATTTTTTTTTATTTTCGCGCCGCTTGAGTTTACGCGTGTCGACTATGAAGAGGCAGGGCAGCCTAAAGAAGCTTCGCTTCACAAGCATCCACAAGCAAGCTATAACAGTCACACTGCACTACAGTATAATGCGGCGCTCAAAAGGATTCGCTTTCATTGCTCTCAACAAATATTTGCTCGCGCACAAGGAAATTCTTCGCAGGAATAAAAACGCCGACACCATGCGTTGCCCTGTCTTCTCCTAAATGCACGATAGTTTGCAAGGGAATGTGCCAGAGTATGAAACTGTTTCCTTGCGCGTAGATTCTCAATAATAATTGTGCTTCGGTAAGTAATAACGCTATTTTCTGCTGCCCTTGTCGGGAGCACAGCTCGGCGTAAAGGGGTGGGCGGGGAAGGTAATATGGGAAGGGGAATGAAAGAGGAATGCCGCTGTAGTGCAGGGCTCCGGAAATTTTGACGCCCTGGGGATCTTTGACGTTCGCTAACTGTACACTGTACACGGGCCTCTGGCATTTTTTGCCTCAATCAAAGATGCAACTACCGCGGCCGGTCACGAATCCCTCATCTCTTTGGCCCGCAGTCAAGCATCATGACCACTTGACCGCGACGGCGCACCAATATTATGAGTGAATGGATGCGTGAACATTTATACTGACCTGATCAGGGCCATTCAAGTCATTGGCTTTCGTCATCGGGCTACGGCAATCCATAATCAGCAAAACAAGAACATGGGCACAGCGAGCCCTTCTAGAAACAGGCTGCACGGAAAGGAGAAGAGTATAGAAGCGCTCTTTCACAACTGTTCATTAGCAACGCAAAGTTTTACCACTCCTTCGTCACGCATGCGCGTACATAAAGGAAAAGGAGGCACTCATACATCAGAGCCGGTTGCGCACATATTGTCAATGAACAGATCGCTAAAAACAGTGTAGGACGGTGAATGTCGCAGGGACGGTTTCGCAGGAGTACGCCGCCTTGACGCCGTCCATCGCCCTCCTGACGAAGACAGTCCACTTGTCAAAACGTTGGCTCCTGCGGCATTCACTGTTCCACAGCCTCCATCTTCCCCCGAGCTTCTCTTCTACTTTTGAACTCGTTCTCAAGTAATGCAATGGGCACTTACACAGCTATCCCAGTTCTTTCTTATAAACAAGGCTTCTAGAGAAAGTCTAGGAAAAGCATTGCCGCTTCTGCCCGGAATGGCCGTACCCGAAGAACGAGTGTGACAACCACGCGCTGTAGCATGACTCATGTGCGTACGCCCTTATCTACTTTATTATTTTTCAGGTCATGTTCCTTTTGCCGATCGTTCACGGAACGTTCTGTTTGGCCGATATACATTTGTCAACGAGACAAGCGAAATGGTGCGAAATTCCCGTGTCATTCTCTCTTTTTTTTTAGGCTATGCCACTGCCTTGTTGTGAGGCTTCTTTTTTCCACCTTTCGTTTCGTTTTTCTGTCACATCAAATTGTATCTTCCACCGCACCTGGAGGACCGAAAGTAAAGGTGGTGATTGTGGTTCGGTTAAGGAAGGAACGCTAACTTCTGCAGCCCATGTAGGGAGCACGGTTAAGCGTCCGTAGGGGTTGGGGAAGTGGAGAAATCGCAAGGAAACCTTGTGCCTCCGCCCATACTTGACGTATTAAACTTTTTTTCACCACACGCAGCATGTGAAGCAATCAGATCCTATGGTAAGACAGTTCGATGATTACTTGGGAAATGTGTTGGGCCTATTTGTCGGTGACAGGTTCAGCCTTTTCCTGGGCGACAGCCTCCTCCAAGTATCCTTTGTGTCTTTCTCCGTCTTCTTTTTTATTCTCCCACGCAGTGCGTGAAGTTAACTGAACGTAACTTTGTCAAGAAGTTACGTTCAGTTACGTTCACGGCGCGGATCGATACGTTTAACACGTGTTTGCCCTCCTGATTGGCCAAAGGGGCCTGTAGTTTCCACAGTGCTGGACGGAACTACTGAAACAGACTACAAACAGTTCCACTGCTGTGAAACCTCAGAAAGTGCCTGACACTGCTGTTTGCCGTGAGTTTGCCGGATACCGCCGCGTCATGTGCAGAGGCGGAAGCGCAGCTCTGACCAGGAGATAGTGCCTTGTCCCTTACCGAAACTGAGCCGGCGGCATAGAAACCATCTGCGCGCATGCTATCCCGCGTAGCAACAAACTTCTGAATCGCGTGCGCCGACTTCGTGCTCAGGGTCCGAGACAACCGATGGAATGTAAAAAGACAGCGAGGATTTTTTTTGGGAAGGAAAGCGCGCGAATCGTGCCGCCACATCTGCTTCATGCACTCACCGTCGCGACACTCTGGTTTCCGGTTTGCGCATCTGTCGTGGGAAATGCAGCTCCGAAAGCTGCTGTGTGTAGAGTGAATGCGCTGTAGAGCGCTTTTAAACGGGAATTAATGTTGCAAATACGTGACAGCTTTTATGTTTTCAGTCGCGGAAAAACGGCGCTAATGATGTCGTACTTCCGGGGATTGTTGGTGTGGCATTCATTAACTGCAAGCTGCATGTAGTCAACTGTCCTGGCTCTTAAGTAAAATGCTTGGCGTTTATCGACGGGAAATTTCATCTTTTCGGGAAACAGGCACATGCAGTACCAGTATTGCGCTGGGAGAACAACTTCACTAATTTTGTGCAAGATCATTTGACTATCGTAGGCAGGAGATTGTGTAAGGAGAACGGAAATATTAATATGCGCATTTCAATGATCTATATACGTCTTACAATATCAATGGCGGCATTTCCGTGCGAGAACAATAGACAACAGCAGCATAATATCTGAGTAAGAGTACAAGAAACTCCACTCGTTCTGTTCATTCATCTGTTGAAAATTAGAACGACGTCTCTATACTAACTGCTTTAAAAGAAGCCTTCGAGACCGACCTGAAGCTAGCACAGTAACAAAATATGCGTGCAGTTTGCTTATTTTCAAAGAAGCGTTCCGTTTACTTTTCGGGGCATCTGCACATGTGGCACGTACTCGGATTGGCTAAAAACACTGCAACATTTCTTCGCTACAAGCGGTCATTTCTTAGATAAATAATTATTGTAAACTAAAGGCGTGCAAACATGCACACAAGGGAAGATGATACGGCTGGAGGCCGGTTGTGTCGTTCTGATCGGTTATCATCATGTCCAGTTCATTTCTTTTTAAGAACTTGTGATGCCCCGCGACTGTGCTCTCGTGGTTATGTCACTCGGCTGCTTATCCGAACTTCGCGGGATCGAATCCCGGCCGCTGCGGCTGCATTTCCATGCAGGCGAAATGTTGAGGCTCGTGTGCTGTGCGACGCCAGTGCATATTAAAGAACCCCGGGTGGTCGAAATTTCCGGAGACCTCCACTACGGCGTCTCTCATAATCAGAGCTGATTTTAGGACGTTAAACCCCACAAATCAATCAAGAACTTGTGAAATATCGAAAGGTTAGATGTGCGTCGGTGACTACAGAGCTGAACTAAACCGGAGTTCCCCTTAATTCCTGAAACACGCACGTCGTACGAGTACTGTGAGTAGATGGAAGTCGAGTAGAACGATTCTCAGAGGCTTCAAGTAGATAAGCTTGACAAAGCTTCCATACGGCAGATGCTCCTCTAGCTCCGGCTGGACGAGTAACAGACTGGCAAGTAGTTTTACACTTATTGTGGACTGACGAAGGTTACGCCTAAATGAGCCGGCTTTCTAATCGCAGGTGGTTATTAGAAAGCTGGGTAGGTCAGGACAGATCTTCACACACAAACACGCATGTCCATGCTCGAAGCAGTGCCTGATCAGGTCTTCGCGATCCGCCGGAATCCGCAGTTAAACTAATAACCATACATCGTGATCATCATCATCAGCTTATTTTAGGTCCACTGCAGGACGAAGGCCTCTCCCAACGATTTCCAATCCGCCCTGTCCTGAGCGAGTTCGTTCCACTTTATGCCCGTGAACTTCTCAATTTCGCCGCCCCATCTAACCTCTCGCCTGCCTCTGTTGCGTTTTCCCTCTCTTGGTATCCATTCCGTGGCTCTTACTGTCCATCTGTTACCTTTTCTCCTCATGACATGTCCTGCCCAGGTCCACTTCTTTCGTTTAGTTGATATAATAATATCAGCTACTCCTGTCTGTTCCCTGATCCATTCCGCTCGTTTTTTATCTCTTAGCGTTCACGTATCATTTTTCTTTCCATTGCATGTTGCGTGCCCCTTAGTTTCATCTCTAATTTTTTTCGTTATCCTCCACGTTTTTGCACCGTACGTTAGGTACTGGGAGAATGCAGTGACTGAATACTTTTCGCTTTAGTGGCAGCGGCAAGTTTCCGGTCATGATCTCGGAATTTCTAGTGCAACCTTAGATATGCTTCAGGAAATGCCAAGGTACGGCGCTTTTTAATTCATTTTTTCTTTATTTAGCACAAACCGGCAGGCGTGAAAGCCGAAGGACGCCAAGCTGCAGCGAGCGTGGAGGAACTGGTCCAGAGACCAATGACGGGCGAGTTTGTCCGCAAGGGCGCCGTGGGAGACTGGAAGGGACACTTCTCCCCCGTACAGGTGCAGAGGATGCTGGAGCGTATCAGGGTCAAGACGGCGGGAAGTGACGTCATGGACTTGTGGAAGGACATCGATATTCCTCGGTGACGTATAAGGTTAACCGGTCTCGAAGTGCAATAAAAACGTTGTTTCTCTTTGTAGTATGCTCCTTCCTCGTACCAATCGCTGTGCCTTACAGGAACGAGGTGTCGACAAGGTCCGCGAACTTGTCTACTCTCTATAAATTATACTCTACCACGCCACTACCATCCGGGACTGCCTCGCCGCGGTAGTCTAGTGGCAATGGCACTCTAACACTGATCCGAAGGTAGCGGGATCGAATCCCGACCGCGGCGGCTGCACTTACACGGAGGCGAAATGTTGAGGCTTTTGTACTGTGCGCCCCGCCACGGTGGTCTAGTGGCTATGGTACTCGGCTGCAGATCCGAGGGTCGCGGGATCGAATCCCGGCCGCGGCGGCTGCATTTCGATGGAGGCGAAATGTTGAGGCCCGTGTGCTGTGCGATGTCAGTGCACGTTAAAGAACCCCAGGTGGTCGAAATTTCCGGAGACCTCCACTACGGCGTCTCTCATAATCAGAACTGGTTTTGGGACGTTAAACCCCACAAATCAATCAAATCATTTTGTACTGTGCGATGTCGGTGCACGTAAAAGAAGCCCCCCATGGTCAAAATTTCCGGAGCCCTCCACTACGGCGTCTCTCATAACCGTATTGTGGTATTGGGACGCAAAACCCCGGAAATTATTACCGTTCAGCGCTACCAATGCTACGGGCTGTAAGCAAGCCGCACGTTTGCGCAGGAAAACGTAGTTTGACACGTAGTGGCCTTATAGTGGGCGTGATTAAGACATCTGCCTTACTCTAGCACGCGTCACATCACACCAATTCATTTATTCCATTTGTGATGTGCGTCTTGTGCCTGTACTTGCGGTGTCGGTGACCGCCGGTAACTCTGGTTAGGAATCAACATGAAAGTGCCCTGTGCAGAAGGAGCTAAATTTGGATAGTGTGTGCGGAAATATTCTACCACGATGCTTCATGGAGTATAGCGTAGAGCGACAAATTTTTTTCCCGGGAAATCAGCGGTAAGCGAACACCACGTCTGAGACACTTGGCACGGAATGAGCCCGATATATTCTCAGATATGCCGGGGAGACAAATGCGCTACAGCGCCGGCTGAATGTTACGATGGACATACCCATCCATGTTTATAAGGAAGTAAAAGCCAGCGTGCCAGGACACGGACACAGAAAAGACTCACACGAACAGACTCACCGTCGCCGGACTAACAACCAATTTATTGAGCCATCCACGTGCTTAAATACACTTATACCGCACAAGCGCCCTAACTATAACCAGTGCGTGCCTTTTCTGTGTCCGTGTCCTAGTGTGCTGGCTTTTCGTCGCAAATAGTCACAAAACAACCAGCCCAGCTTTTCACGCACCCACCTATGTCAGGCAATGTCCTATACCATTCGTTGTTAGCAAAGTCATTGAAAACAAAATGCAAGAAACGTATTTCTTTTTCAAGGAAATGTTTAGGCATCGTAGTAAAGTCTACATCTGCCCATCAAGCAGCGATTGTTGCTAAAAAGACCGCCTTGACTCCTGTAGCTGAACAGTGTTGTTGCCCAAGCTCGCAGCCGACACCGCATCCTGACATGGTGCTTGCACAACTCAATGGACACCAGTGCTTTTCGGAGTTAGAGTCCACTAGGGGGTACTTGCGTCCACTGGGGGTCATGTGAAGCGAGCTCAAGGAACTTGTAGCATGTTCGTACTACTCAGTCTTGTACCAGTTCCGATATATGCTGTTCGGCATCGAAACTCAATCAGCTCATGACGGTGGTGCTTGGCGACACTCCAATTTTCTACTACTATTTTGACGAGGTTCCCGGAGCCGCCACTGCTTGGGAAGACCGTGTGACGACCATACGTTAAATATTTCAGCGTGCACGAGCGGTCTGTCTCACCGTGAAATAGGATCCCCGACGACAAGTTCCGTTGGCCACGTTGTAGGCAAATGCACTCTACAACCATTAAAGGAAACGTAGGACAAAATCGCGTCTGCATAGAGGCCCGAAACTCGGAAAGAACATTGAACCTTTCTCGGTCTTAGTGGACACTATCGATTGTTTGTTCCCAACTACGCAGAGCTCGCCCATCCTCTCAAACAGCTCGCCAGTAAAGGGAGCCGAATAAACCTTTTTTTTTTTTTTGTTTCGAAAGCTTGCCTTGGGCACGGTGGCACTTCGACTGTGCGGGCGCCTAACAATCCGTTCATCTTACATGTGCAGTAGTTCCTCGGAATATTTCCCGCGTTCATTGGAGGCGGCTAGCACTTCGGCGAGAACACTACGGCGCAGGCTCCTGGTATGGCGCGCAATCATGCGCCAAGAATCTCGTCTTGCACATCTTCGGAGCAGTTGTCGCATCATTTGCCGTTACTCGCCATAATCCTGTCAGCGCATGTGCAGTGCTCAGCGCCACCCCCTGGGTCTCGTACAAATGCTCGTTCAACTCGAACAATGCTTCTTGGCCACGGTGGCACTTCGACCATGCCGACATCTAACAAACCTTTCATGTTCCTTGTGCAGGTAAGAAAGCGACAGGGAAAACGTACACGGTCTGACGATGACCCTTTTTTGCTTGTGCTGCCGTTCCCAGTGTTCTCGCGCACGTGTGGCGTCAGTGTTCTTGAGAAAATTACTCCTCGGAGGAGGAGATATTGAAACATAACCCCGGTCCCACTCAAGACCAGATCGCAATAGACCTCTCCTGGGGTACGTCACGAAAGGGCCGTGACGTCAGCCACGTGACCCTAGCGCGCACGTGCGAACGGACTGGTTGGCAAAACATTGCAGCGTTCGGCGTGGTTGCATGCTGCCGTACGGGTGAACCGAGTTCGTACTCGTTTGTTTTGTGCGCGTGCACATGGCCGCTTTGACATGGTGGTTAGCTTTTGCGATGGAGGATATGCCAAACGCGCGATAAAAGGCAGTGGCATCGGGTCCTTGTTTTTTTTTCCTCGATTTCCGAAGTCCAAACTACACAGTGATGGAAAGCCTGGGTGCGAGCTGTGCGCAGTGTAAAACAGCAGCCGTCGGACAGCAAGAGGATTTTTGGATTACATTTCATCGCTGGTAGGTGCTAGCCTGTTACCTAGAGCTCCTAGGCGTTTTGTTATTTGTGCTTCCGCAGCATTTGTGAGCATGTATATTTTATCAACTCGGGTGCCCTCTCGATTTTCTGAGCTCCCGGAGTGGGTAGCTAACGTGTTTGCTAAGAGGACTAGCGTTGAAACACAAAGAAAAAAGTGTGAGCGTTTTGAACGCGCTTTGAAACGGAAGCATTCCTTCAGTAAGCGGTAGTTCCGAATGCTGTGCAGATTTTCTCATTTCGCGCTCACTTCGCTGTAACTTGCGTCGGGCTGGCACTCCAAAGGAAAATTTTGTTTGTGTTTTCGGACGCGATAGCAGTACCAGTCTCGCCTGTTTTCGACCGTATAGAAGTTTAGTTCCTGAGCAGAAAGAACGGAAGGAAATGCACATGAGCGCTACAACTCAATCGGCCATGCAAGTACAGTGCGCAGTGTGGACGCTGCCTGCAGCTCGTAAGGCATGGCGGTGGTTCTCCGCGATGGTGTTCGCTTTGAAAAACATGCATTCCATGCATGGTTGGCAAAAGTCGCAGTGTTCGGCGTGGTTCTATGCTGCTGTACGGATGGACCGTGTGCGTACTGGTTTTTGTGCGCGTTACCTGGCCTCTTTGACACGGTGGTTAGCTTTTGCGCTGTAGGATGTGCCAAACGCGCAACAAAATTAAGGCAGCGCATCGTAACATATTTTTTTTCTGGATTTCCGAATGACAGCAGTCAACGGAAAGCGTTGGTGCCCTAGTTTTAGACAAGCACTAGGTGCACGTGGCCTTTCACTAAGCCGTACGCTTTGAGCGATCAGTAACGCTTCATGGCCTCTGCATTGTACGGGCCAGGCATGCTCGCGAGGTACACACAGAGCCGAACGTTTGGTCAAGGTTTTAAGGTCGTTCTTCCATTCCGAAATGGTGCAGGGGTATAGATACTGCATTACACGAACTTGCAGCTTCTCTTCGACAAACCGCCGGCGCGCAACCTCGGGAAGGGACATACCATCGCGTGCAAAGCCCGAGCAAACTGCTGGAGTCGCCGGAGCTTTTTGCCAACCACTGCGAAACTGGTCCGCCGCGATGTCGATGGCGATGCTCTGCGTGACGTCACATTGTTGACAAACAGGGACAGGTCTATTGCGCTAAAGGAAATTGCTGCGGGTATCGAATTCGTCAAGGAAAAGCGGCTAGGCGATATTGATAAAAAAACTAGTGGCGTTGCCAAGACTAGAAGACAAGATTAACCTAAGCCAAGATGAACTTCTCAAAATGAAGCGGGCATATGAAAAGTTGGAAAGGAAGGCTGACGACGTGCAAAACCGCAGTAGGCGTTCGAACCTAATCGTTTATGGATTATAGGAAGCGGATGGAGAGACCAGTGAAATTCTCGAACACACGGTAAACAAATCTGTTCTTTGTTATTCAGGATACCCTAGGCCTAGATGAGGTCGCCATTGAACGCATACACAGTCTGGGTCGAGCTCAGCAAAACAAGAATAAGGCAGTTGTTTTTAAGCTACTGGATTTCAGGGAGAAATCGGCAATCCTTAGAAAAAGATGTAAGCTGAAAAACACCGGGTATGCTGAAAACACCGGGTATGCTGAAAAACACCGGGTAAGCTGAAAAACACCGGGTAGATCGGAGATTTTTCACCCAGAATCCGAGACAGTGCGAGGAAACTATGGAACAGCGCCAAAGAAAATCGCGGAAATGATGAGAAAGTATCTCTTGCATTTGAAGAATTATTCATTAATATTCGGCCCTTTGTCCGGCATGAAGGAAAAAACGACAGTGTCCCTAAAAAAAAAGGACGTGGTCCCGCGCAGACCTCAAGTTCGCCAAACTTGTCTGTGCAGAAAATCGAAGCCATGGCCATATTAAATGTTAACGCGAGAAGTGTTCTAAACAAATTAGACGCCCTCGAAGATCTTTTACTCGAATATATTTTTTATTGCGAAATGGGCTTGCCCTTAAGGTGTAGTTTATGGCGTGTTGTGTTAAATTAGTGCTGCAAGTCATGTGTTGTCTATGAACTCAAGTAGTGTGATATCTGTTGTCGTGTATCCAATGATCATAACTGGTCGAGGCACTGTAGCGGAGACCGGCTTGTTGAAGGAGACGAGAGCGCTCCCGATGGAGTCCTGTGGATGCCCATATAATATGGTATGCATCTGCGCCCGTCACGGGAACAGAACAATACGGACACATATCACCAAGTGGTATGGTGCAGTTCCACGCAGAGACTACTGCCGGTGTAAGGGCCGCCCGGGCCCGCAGTCTCCTAAGCACAACTTCCTCCGCCCTAGTAATATGATGGGGGAGGGAGTAGACACACTGTGGGATAAGAGCACGTACGTGTGTCCTGCCGGAGAAAGTTCTTACGGGCGCAAAGGGAGGTGAGGGGTTAAGGTGGGGGGAACGGATGGGGAATGTGGATCAGGAGGACAGTGTGCCGCCTGGTCGGCAGCGATGTTGTGAGGGTTCGCAGCATGTCCTTGTACCCAGTGTACCTTGACGCACGTAGATGCTGTGCGCTTCATTGCGTGTATGGCTTCGCAGATTTCCATTGCCTTGTGCACTTTCTTATGTTCCTGTATATCCGCTAGAGAGTCGGTGAATATATCTAATCGCTCAAGTGTTGGTAGCTTAGAGATGGCATTTTGTAGGGCGTTATGAATGGCTTGAAGTTTCATTACAAGAGCGCTGGCTTCTTCAGATGTATAACGTTGGTGATCATTGATCAAGCGATGCGTAGAACTGAGGAAGGATGTACCGCCGCTAGGTAGAACAGCAGCATCTGTATATACTGTGCAAGTATCAGCGTATGTTGAATCTACTGCCTTGTTCGCGCCAATTTTTTCGAAACCTCGTTGTTTTATTAGTTGTGATGTGAGTAAATTCCCATGGAGGCAATGGTTCACTCGCATTTTCTGTTCGAGAGTCACGCTGAAAATTAGCATGCAAAGCGGCGACAACCGGAACCAACTGCTTTTTTTATTTCACGTGCTTGTTCACACTGCGACATCAGTTCTGCAGTTGTTTTCAGCTGAGCATGTTCTTGCAGAATTAGCACTGGTGTGATTCGAGGTAGCGAAGTAATGGTGCGCATAGCATCACGATTTATTGTCTCAATTGTGCCAACTGAGCCAAAGTGAGACGTTGAAATTGCACTTGGTACAAAATCCGTGGCTGCAACACTGCAAGTACGATCCGCCGAGTTACGGCAGTACGTCAGCTCCAGCTGATTTTGAAGGAATGCATCGAATGAGATGGAGCGTTTGTGTGGAACTCTGTGTAATTTTGCTGAGCCAGTGTGCATCACTGCCGGACTGGTGAATATCAAGGCCGAGTACGCGGATCTCCGAAGCTTCTGGGATCATATCCACGCCAACTCTAAGTGTAAATGGGCACTGGGTGAGCTTTCTGCGTCCTGCTTTTTTTGGCTAGATTTTCGGGCGGAGATGTCAAGCACAGCTTGCCGAGCGTAGTTGTCCACGACATCAAGGGCTTCTTGAAGCTGTCGAGATTGCCTTGAAATGTCTTTACGTACGGACCACAATGTAATATCGTCCGCGTATATTAAATACTTAACATCCCTAATTTGGTGTACTTGCCAAGCAAGCGGTACGAGAGCAATATCGAATAGAACAGGAGCCGAGACCGAACCCTGTGGGACTCCTCTGTTCGATATGAAGCATTCTTCTTGCTTTCCATTTACCCTTATCGCAAAGGTGTGATTACGAAGGAATGAATAGATGAATTTTGTGACCCTTCGTGGAAGCCCCAGTTTGGTGAGGCTGGCGATGATAATTTCATGTTGGATATTATCGTAAGCTTTCGTTATGTCTACGGCTATTACTGTACGCACGGCATGACTGTACGCACGGCATGCGTGTGGTGAAACCTGGAACACATCGTCCCACAATATGGAAAGTCCGTCTTCGGTTCCCAATTAAGTACGAAATCTAATTTCTGCGGGATGGTATTTCTTGTTCCGTTCAAGCAACCAAGAGACTCATGTAGATATCATCTTTTCAGAGAGCTCGCGTGCCCCGCCACGGTGGTCTAGTGGCTATGGTACTCGGCTGCTGATCCGAGGGTCGCGGGATCGAATCCCAGCTGCGGCGGCTGCATTTCGATGGAGGCGAAATGTTGAGGCGCGTGTGCTGTGCGATGTCAGCGCACGTTAAAGAACCCCAGGTGGTCATAATTTCCGGAGCCCTCCACTACGGCGTCTCTCATAATCAGAGCTGGTTTTGGGGCGATAAACCCCACATAACAACAGCGAGCTCGCGTATAGTTGGGGTTAGTGAAATCGGCCGTAAGGATTGCAGATCATTTGGAGGTTTTTTCTGCCTTCGGTATTGGGACAACAACTGAGTGTTTCCAATCAGGCGGAACAAAAACAATACCAGTCTCCCATACTGTATGAATCGCCTCTAGGAGTGCGTAAAGCGCTGCCGCTTCCATGCTCTTGAAAACCTCATAAGGAATGCGATCGGGACCGTTCCTTCCCTGGGCGTTTCAATGGCCGCTATGAATTTGGCCATGGTGAACGGGCTCAATATATCTGACGTGGCCCTGGGGTTGGACTCATTAAGTTCAGAGAAGGTCACGGGTGACACATGATCGTACTTGGGAAGAAAAGCTTTAGCATCGTGTTGAGCAAACTCACTTGGCGTACTTTGCATTGCTAACCTAACGCTTGCTGCTGGATCGTGTTGCTTGTGTCCGCGTTCCATTGATGGGAACGTACGCCAAAGTGCTCTGTTCCCAATTCCGGATCCAAGATATTCGCACCATTCAAACCACCGTGTTCGAAAAACTTCCTTTTCGTGCCATAGCGCCTTCGCCGCTATGTGGTTAGCGCGCGCGCGGCCGCCAGGTACATCAGGAATTCTGGACGCACACACTTGTGCTTGACGTCGCTTTGCCCAAAGTTATAGAAGAACAATACCTGGTTGAGGTTGTTCCTCAACAACTGTGTGTAATCGTGCTCTTCCGGAGCAGGTCTTGCAAAGCGGGCAGAATTTTAGAGGCTTCCGTGGCTACTTTACCAATCGATGATTCCCGAAGCTTGTCCCAGTGCGTGACTGTTACTTATCTTCGAATTTTCTTTATGCAGATTCTGTTTAAACCAATCACTATTGGCATGTGATCACTGCCCCATGTATCCAATTCCGATTACCACTGTGGCATCCCAGGTTCCACCCTTACAATAATGCCATATATGGCGATATCAGGAATTGGACATATCTGGCTATATATGGCTCGTGCCCGTATGCGGTCGTATTTCCCAAATCGTGATAGAGGCATAAGTGGCAATAAGAGACCTCCGCGAAGAATGTCATGTATGAGTCTGATATGTATTGGGCAAATACGGCGACATATATAAACGCGCCATGTAAAGCCAGATATGCGTACATGTCCACATACTCATATCTGGCTATATGTGGCACGTTTCCATATGTCGCCGTATTTGTCCGATACATGTCACAGTCACTCATAACATTCTTCGTGCGGGTCCTTTATTGCCACGTATGCATTTGCCACGACATGGGAAAATACGGCCACATACGGACACGAGCTACATATAGCCAGATATTTCCAATTCCTGATATCGCCATATATGGCATTTTTGTAAGGGCAACCACCACGTGAGATCAGGAGCGTGTGTATTAGACCCTATGCTGGCAGAACAAGTAGGCACTGCGTGATGGTTCAGGAGTTTTAATGTGGCATCAGTCATGATATTTTTTATTTAACATCCTTTCTGAGAGTTGTATTCATACCCCCATTCTCTATGTGGGGCGTTGAAGTCACCACCCACTAGTATAGGAATGCCCGGGTAAGTAGAACGCAGATGTGGCACCCACCCCAAGAGAGAGAGAGAGATGATGGGCGGAAGGCAGGGAGGTTAACCGGAAAAGAAAATATCCCACAAGTTTAAACGTGTGCCCTGTCGTCTGGCCTAGAAAGATACTAGAATGCAGGAGTCTTCACTGGTCGTACCATAACTCCTACGACTTCTTGATTACTGTTACACCACGGGGCGAGATCGATGTACTCGAATATGATCCTGACATAGTAGGGATTACAGAAACGTTGCTTTCTCCTGAAAAGTTTGTTAACGAAGTAGTTCCTGTAATTATTCCATTATTCGTGAAGACCGACCTGCCCGTGGCGGCTCGGCGTCGCTTTACTCATGAAGAGATGTCATTCACATGTATGCCTTCCTGTTGTAGCTGATGCCGAAGCGGTTTTCTGTCGGCTTCTTTGCGATAACGGCACCATAATTGTTGGATGAATTTATCCAAGTCAGTCATCTGGGTGCATAACTAAAATCCATGACGTTATGCAACAGCATGTTCGCAATTCTCGTATCCTGCTGATGGGAGACTTTAACCTTCCTGACATTGACTGGACCATACTTAACTACTCATCAGTCGCCTTGGACGCACTTATAAACTTAATGCTGACCTTTAACCTTCAACAAATCATATCATCTCCCAGGCGCATACAACACTCAGCGAAATACATGTTGGATCGTATACTTATTACATAACACTTTCTGGAAACTCAGCTTCAGGTTGACGTACTTGGATGTATATCTGACCATGACGTAGCCACATGCTCCCTGCTGCTAGTCATATGAACAGCGTGGATCAACTATAATTGATTTCAATAGGACAGACGATGGGAGCGTTCTAATCCACCTCGCAGATCATAGAGTTTCCTACTGAAAACTAGAGGGAAAAGCGGCGCTGCGATCGTGAAGCTGCCATGGGAATGATGGGTATAACATGGATTTGTCTAGTCTTCGTGCTTGCGGCTTCTAATGTTTTGGTGGATTTGTTTATTCCTGTTTTTTAACTTCAGTGACGCGAGTGACGTTACTACACTTTTTCATTACGCGACGAAGGCAGCGGATGTAGTGTACGCTTTCCTGGCTCTACTGCTAGAGATCATCAGACTGTCGCGTGTACCAAAGTCGTTTGCAATGATGAGGTGATATGCAGTGTTTCGTTGTTGTGTTTGTTGATGGATGGCTACATATATTATTTGCAGCGGTATTTTACCCAACCTTAGAAATATTCGCGCTGAGTCTCGCGAACCTTATCGATGCGGTTTCGCTATTTTTTTTCTTTTCATTTGTATCAGATGCGATAGGATCTGTAACCGTATGGTCATTCACGGCTGACATACATCCCTTGTCAGAAGGCTGTTCGTGTATCTTGTGCTACGGCATTTCAATTCCGCTGTCTGATTAATACAACGCCGACCGAACGCGCCAAGCAGGCGCACAGTTATCGCGCGTAGTAGACCAGTGGACGATAGGCAGACGCGCCTGCGGACGACGCTCAAAAAGTCAGCTCATATCAAGCTCAGGCGCTGTTTCCGATGGAGTTTAACGGCACGGTTGTTTATTTAACATCACGCTTTTTCACAATGCCAACCACTAAGTGATGGGCGATACTGCGCTCTTGCTACGGCCTCGAGCAGGGGCTTGCCCCATGCATATAGTTTGTAAAAATGCAGTGGAGCACTTGCCCTGCACTAAAAGAAGCGAGCGAAAGCCCGTTTGTTATATTTAGAAGAAACATCTACCTTTTACATACTTGAAAATGTCAGCACGTCACTTACAAGAGCAAAAATCTTTATTATAAGTTAGAACACAACTACATCTGGAACTTAAACCTGTATGGACGCTGCTAAATCTGGGCACAAGCAGAGGAGGCAACATTGTCATATTGCACCATACTGCCAATTTTCTGAGCGCTCAGTATTTTTCTAACCGCGAAAAAGCAACTAGTACCCGTGCACGCACATAATTATTCCAAAATCTTCCGTTTTAGTGCAATATTTTGTCGTAAGTGACCTATTTTTTTGAAGTCGCAAAGCGATATGAAGCCAGAAGAACGAAGACTAGGCAAATCCATGTCATACCCATCATTCCCATGCTGGCTCAACCGCCTTGTTTCAAACTCCCATAGACACTAGCGCCAGTTTTCCCTCTAGTATTTTAGTAGGAAACTCTATGTCGCAGATGAGTTCGAATATTTTTTGCAGCTGGCTTCGTGATGCCAATTTAGAGGGTTTTCAGCTAAATCTGGCGGATTTCATTTTATTCCAACGAATAAAGAATTAGGCTAGCGGCCAGGGTTTTTTTTTTTTTTTCGACGGTCCACGTTCATGTATGGCGGATTTCTGGTGGATTCCTCACGCAGTGCACAAATTCAAAATGGTCCGATAAACATGCCTCTAAAAATTGTCCTCTAAAATTGCACAAATTGTTTAACTTCAGCAGGTTGGACGTGTGTAAGTACGTCACATTTTAAAAGTCGCGCCAGACTCGTAATAAGCATTCCTACACTCCTATAACAGCAATGTGTATGGTAAATTTTTCCTTGCGCTTATTACAGGCGAAAGGCAGACACGTTGTCCCACACGATACGATACGATACGCAGACACATTGTCGACTTTCTCTGCACTGTGGAAGCCACACCAAGCCACTAACAGTATATATTATATATTGCTGCGCACACTGGCATTTGACCAACTGTTCTGTTGTCATAGTTTCTTGCACTCATCCCATTTCATTTCTTTGTTAAAAATGTACTTATAGTGAGTGCCTATTTATTACATGTTGATGCCATGAAAGGTTTAAGCAACTACACCTTCTTTCGTTCTTCGTACCTTCAACTGTCTGGTGCGTCATTTCATTCGCTTTGGCCGCCCACAGCCACGCGCTGCGCTTAGCAGTTTTTAATTTCCTTTAATTCTCTGTGGGGCTCTGTGCATGAGGTGAGTGCGATCCCGTGTTGTGCAATGTCGTGCTTCATTTTCATATTCATTTTTTCTGTGTGTATATCAAGTACGCAGTACGAGAATAAAGTTGGGACGGGGAGACCTCGGTGGCAGACTGCGCATTTTCTTTTCTTTTGTCTACATGCAATTTCGTTATGTTTATTCATAACCTCTGTTGCCTGTATAATGCAACGTTTGTACGGTCCTAACTATGATGTATGCCCATGTACCTGCTGTGCTCTCAACTGAGAGCGGTAGTATTAGAAATATATAAATAAAGAAATAAAAATTGGATGGCATCAAAAATAAATTGCATTCATGAATGAAGTCCAGGAGCGAACGATGGAACTGCACATGCATCCAGCTATCTAGGTCAGGTAATCGGCCAGGACTGAGGCATAATGCAAGGAGATTGCTGGCGCGACATCAACAAGGACGCATCTGAACGTCGCAAGGTGATGCTCTCGCAGTATCCCGCATTAAATGCACGCCATGTCTAAAGAGCCTACGCATTACGCGCCGACACCTCTTCGAAGGCTCTGGGAGCCGTTCCGCTGCAAGAACAATGGACACTTGCATCCAGTGCTAGTGTCATCAGGAAACTTCTACGGAGCGAATCAGCATATTCGATGACCGAAGGAGAATGCACCACCATCTTGTGGGGGATGTAAATGTTTCATGTGTACCTCTGCTGTCAGCCTTTCAACTTGCAGTTTGACCAGCAGCCCCTCATCAACTCGGCACGAAAAGTCAACGTGCGAATACAGCGCTGTAGTTTGTTGCTGGTGGACTATAACTTCCGTGTCGAATACATTCACGGATCAGATAATGTCGGTGCAGTCTATATGTGCCGAATACCTAATGGAATTGATCAGCCTGCCCCCGTGGTTTGTGCGTTGCGTCAAATTACACGGCCTACAGAACGCTTCACAAACTTTGCGTTATTTGCTCTTTGAGTGTATCCGCCCTTGCCTCACCTCATGTGCGCCGTAGGGGAAAGGCGAGCAAGCGCCGGCGTTGGTGCTATGTTCGGTGTGCGGGGCAAAAATTTGAAATTCTCGGGCTTTCCCTGATGGCGATCGGTGTGCGGTGCCGAAGCAGCGCGGAAGTGCGCGTGCTTGGTGCGCGGACACGTGAGATAAGATCGAGCGACGGGGATCGAAGAGCGCATCGAGCCAGACCGCATGGCTGATACTCGACGGGAAGGTATTGAGCACTGGGCCTCGTTCCGGCTTCCTAAGGCGTCGCGGCTCCTGCTGCGCCGGGCATCGCCCCGCTATTGTGACGGCCATGCTGACTGTTCGTGTGCTCGAGCCACGTCAGGAGCAGACGTTCCGGTACTTTGGCCACGTCCCGGTGCTCTGTTCGCGTACTTGGGCAGTGCCCCATTAGTGCTGCTCCTGAACCTGGGTCACGTCCGTGTCCTACATCACGACCCAACGCCGTCGATACAGCGCCACAACGGCTCGGACTCTGAAGGCTCACTGTGAGTGTCTTCATTTGACTGTCGGTGCGACAGAACTGCCCAGGGCATGTTGGTTCGGGTATCGCTCTGTTAGGCTCGTGTCCTTGCCGTAGAAAATTGGTTCGTGCTTGGCGTAGAAAATCCTCCTTTTGTGCCACTGAATGTTCACTTCGTGCGTCAGGCTGACCTGCGCCCACATTATAGCCTACATTAGACTTCATTTCTTCTGTGCAAGGCTCCGTGAACGCCTCGTCCTTTGATCCGTGTGCTTTCGTCATCTCTGCTTGGTGTGGTTCCTGGGTTTCTGTCTCTTCGTTGTCCTTGTTTTTCAGCGCTGCTCTTATGCTCGACCAAATAGCGTACGAGTTGACACTATTACACATGATTCCAGGTTTTTGTGTGCGTTATCACCCTATACAGTTTTGCGAAAATACCTCGGAACGCGTGAGCAATCAGGAGCGCTCCGGGACACCCTAGGAGACTAGGCAGCGGAGGACGATTGACGGCACGCGCACAGGCGTGGTTAACGCAGTTCACCACCTTAATGGAATAAGCACGCCGTCTGTGTCTCACGTATGAGGACCAGTCATACCGCCCGTGTGCGAATGCCCCCTTCACATCACAAACTAGAACAGAAGCTCAGGGGAAGATGGATGCTTGAATCGATGAACAGATCTCTAAAAACAGTTTAGAACAGGGAATGTCGCAGAAGCCAACGTTTCGACAAGCGGACCAGTCTTCGTCCTGACGAAGGTCCACTTGTCGGAACGTTGGCTCCTGCGACATTCCCTGTTTTGAATGGTTTTTAGCGACCTTCACATCACAGTCATGATGAACTCGAACCAACTGCGGAAGAGGCGCGATGTATTCAGTGGCGCGTCGACGCTTGGAATCCGCGGAAAAGTACGGCTCCACTGGTACCGCATAGCGAGAGCCTGTAGTGTCCGCGGAAGAGGAGCGGTCCATTGATGATGTTCAGCCAGCTACCATTGGCGATGTGTGATATGTACAGTGTAGTTTCGCGGCCCTGCCAGGAGTGTGAATCCTCTTTGCGACCGCGCCGCAGAGAAGAGTGAAAGTACAGATTGAAATATACACTTCAATTTGTACTTTGTGAGGGGTCCTCTCACGTGAGACCTGTCCGCGGAGCGTAGAGGTTTAACGGCTAGCCGGCCTAGTTGGAACGATTTCATGGTGGTACTGCGCGAAACAAACGGGGACGAAGGAAGGAGACACACAGACAAGCGCAATCTAGTCTGTCTTGTTGCGCTTGTCTGCGTGTCTCCTTCCTTCGTCCCCGTTTGTTTCGCGCAGTACCACCATGAAGTAGAGGTTTAATTGTAGTAGACGCGATCCTGAGAGCGCAATCTATGCCCCGCCACGGTGGTCTAGTGGCTAAGGTACTCGGCTGCTGATCCGAGGGTCGCGGGATCGAATCCCGGCCGCGGCGGCTGCATTTCGATGGAGGCGAAATGTTGAGGCCCGTGTGCTGTGCGATGTCAGTGCACGTTAAAGAACCCCAGGTGGTCGAAATTTCCGGAGCCCTCCACTACGGCGTCTCTCATAATGAGAACTGGTTTTGGGACGTAAAACCACACAAAACAACAACAACAATCTATGCACTGTGCTTGTTATCTGAAAATGGCCAGACCTTTGAAGGTGTCCTTAAGAATAATTTCATCACCTGCGGCGCGTACTCGCACACCATGGCCCGAGGGATGCGGGAATACGCCATACAGGGTTCTCCCGAGAAAACTTGAAGCCAAGCGAAAGAGCGCGATGATAATGGGGTCGCGCATCGCTATCGCGTTGAACTCTTAAGGTGAAGCTTAACGTTCCCACAACATTTCTTTTTTTCTACTCGTAGTTTCCTAGTCCAAAAATAGTTTCGTGGGAACTATATAGGAACATGTTCCCTCATTTCCTCGGTTAGAATTTTAACACGAATTTGGCCACATTTCTGGCTTTAAGCCTCATCTCTAAAACTAATACACTTTTTACAGACTCTGTTAGGACACGTGCTTGACATCAATTGCGGAGAGTTCTGAGAAAACCGAAGGCGGCTTTTTTTTTTTCTTGAAACATTGATCTTCGAAGTAGTGCGCCTTTTAGAAACATGCCAATACAGGGACATTTTAACGTGACAGCGTTAAAAAGCTCGTTTCGCAGAAATTCCGTTGTCGGTGTCGGCGTCGTTGGTTGTGAGCGAGAAATAAGCGTTGTCCGTGAGCGAAAATTTGAAGTAGACGCAGATAAAGAAACAGAAAAAAGCTTCGGCGACAGGGGAATCGAATCTGGGACCCCTTGCTCCTGAGCGCGATGTTCTACGGGCTCGGTCACACCGCTTTTTTTTCTTTATTGTCTTTCTGTACATACCCGGTACAAAGTGCAACTGGACAAACATCATCTAGAATTCCTTGAGCATTGTCAAGGCTACCACCCTCGACAACCACTCAGGTTGGCATGCCTTCGTTTTCTGGTATTCAACAAACTTTAACATACATTGTCGAAAATATAGTCGCGCGGGCTTTGCATCAGGCTCACAATAAAACCCTGCCATGCGATCTCGCCATAGGCAATGGAGGCCCGTTAACATAATTAAATCCAGCGGCAAGCCTTCTTCATCATCAACTGGAAGAAATCTGATCCCATATGAACCTAAAAAAGTAATGCAAGTAGCTCGGCCACCCCGCATCTATCCTCCTGCCGTCTTCATCTTGAGGTGGTTGCAGAACGGCACGAAAGACGGACAAGGATGAAGACACGCATGTGCGACTTCTTCTTTGTCCATGTTTCGTGTAGCGCTGCACCCACCTCAAGTTGAACCATTACAAACTAGCTCAAGTCTCAATTATAATGGTGTCATCTTCATTAGCGAGGTTTGATGGCGCGTCTGTGACAAATTGAGCTGCATTGCGATTGGAGGCGAAATGTTGAGGCCCGTGTACCGTGCACGTTAAAGAACCCCGGGTGGTCGAAATTTCTGGAGCCTTCCAATACGGCTTCTATCATAATCATATCGTGGTTTTGGGACGTCAAAAACCCTAGAAATCAGTCATTCAGCAGAGTCTCATTTGTGAGCCAGGGAGCCTTCTCTGAAAAGGTGTGTAACACCTTTTCAGAGAAGGCTTCCTGGGCGCTGCCATAACCCCCTGCTGGGCCGTGCAACATATGCGTGACCCCCCAAAAAAGCACTGCCGAGCGTTTGAAGTATCAATTTTGGCGAATTGGAAGGTCTTTATTATCAAACAGCGCACATACGCGAAGACAAACGTAACGAAAGAGACAACACAAGCATTTTTACTGCCGCGCACAGCCCAATGTGACGGTGTTCCGTGCCTCCTGTGAAAAGGTGCTCCCACGATAGGCCCTGCGTGTAGGGCGTGCAATCTTTTGCCCCGAATACCATATGCTCGCTGTGGATGCATAACCAGGTTACAGTGCGCTCAAAACAATTAGGGGCAAATTTCACCCTCACAGCACGCGAGTTATGCGCCTGCCGTGTACAGGAGTGTTATAGAAGAAAAAAAACTGATAAGATAATCTAGGGCATTAAGGCATGTGGGTTACATGCTGATTAGAAGCGACGTCAGTGCATACCTCGAGACGCGTATACGTACCGCGGTTTGTCCTTATCTACTTTCCCAATGACATAGCGCAGCTGGGCCTAAGTTCTTTATACCCCTGTTACACGGGCGCCCTTAACCACGGTTAGCGTAACTGCGGTTATCGTTAAACGCGGTTCACGGGCGCCCTTAACCACGGTTAGCGTAACCGCGGTTATCGTTAAACGCGGCGCGCGAAACGGCGGTTAGGCCGCTAACCACGGTTGGCCGCCAACCGAGCTTGCCTAGCTCGGTTAAGCGTAAACCGACGTTCGGAAACGGACAAAATGGCGGACGGTACCGCTCCCAAGTTCAGCGGCGCTTCGCAGATATCTTCCCAAGAGTGGCCTTCTACTCGTTGCGGCATATACGAAGCAGTAATACAATTTTTGGATGATAATATTACCTCAGTGCACCCAAGTGGTCGAAACGCGTGCTTTTGCAGCGCACAGCGGTTGCTTCGGCACGCTCGTACCGCTCGGGCCAAGGCTACCGAGGCTTTTGCTATATCACCGCTCGCAACAGCATTGAAAATATTGACTCCGATTTGCTTATGACACAAAATGATTCATAACTGAGTAAAGTTAGCTCTAACGTTTGCCATTTCTGCAACGCATTGGCCACTTCCACACTGCTCGACAGATCGCATGCCGCGATACGAGAGGTAAACACTGCAGCGGCACCGGTCGTTTCGCCGAACCGACTCGCTTCCTTTCAGACCTTCCTCTTCACACCGAGACGCAGGTAAAACTAATCGCATATGTTCAGGCATGATATGCGAGTACTAATGTTAATCGTGATGGCAAAAAGAAGCGCTCTGTGACGGGTTCAAGTCGCGCTTGATCGCGAACGGCACCGCCGTACTCCTCGCTAGGACTAACGCTCGGAGTTGTCAGCGCCGGGCATTCCGCGGTGGCGGTGGATTGTTGTGATGCGTTTGTCGCTCGCAAAGGCGTAGTTTTATCAACAATGTCCTCATAGAACTATGCAGGGTTGTGCAAAGTTGCTTCTCTCGTACCTATAATGACGAGGATACGAAGTCTTGCGAGTGTGTTCATACCGATGTGCTGGATGTGGGCGGAGCTTCTGTCAACCGCGAACACGATAGCCCGTGTAACTCCGGTGGACTACGGTTGGCGTTAACTACGGTTGAGATTGTTCACCGCGGTTACGCTAACCGTAGTTACGGGCGCCCGTGTAACAGGGGTATTAGCGGCAGTTGTCGGCATTATACGGCGACTCGCACATGCATTGACGCTGCTATGTGTGCCTCGTACATCCCAAGCATGACGCTGTGTGGCCCTGAGTGTGCGCTCACGAATAATGACCTTGTCGAACCAATACTTATCTCTCTCTCTCTCTCTCTCTCTATATATATATATATATATATATATATATATATATATATATATATATTGAAAGTACTTGCAGGAAGCACACACTGAAAATGATGATATCTTTACTTCTATTTCAATGTGTGTGTGTGTGTGTGTGTGTGTGTGTGCGTGTGTTACTTGGGTTGCTGCAATTTATAACTGAATTGACGATGCGCCTCTGAGAGAAGAACGACGGTTTATTGCATCATCAACGTTTCAGTCGGAGCCCGACCTTTTTCAAGACATGTTAACAACATCCACAGGCCAGTATGACTTTTTAAGTGTGGTATGAAAGGTCGCACTGGCCTGTGGATTTCGGCAAGGTTGATAGTTGAGCGAGTTGGAGCGAGTAGACATACCTATCGCTACTTGTTACCTTCCGTGCGTCCCTCGTTGTTTCTTGTGCGCCGTTTCAGACTTCAAGGTGGCCTGTGGATATTGCTAACATGTCTTGAGGAAGGTCGGGCTCCGGGCGAAACTTTGATGCAATGAACCGTCGTTCTCTCAAAGGAGCATCGTCAATTCAATTATATATATAAACTCTTCCTGGCTATCGGGATAAATATACGATCAGAAGGTCACAGTGACAAACGTATTGACAGACGGCCGAAACGTCAGAATAAATACTAAATAATATGTTTGTCACTGTGACTTTCTGATCGTGACTTTCTGACCGCACGTGTCAATATATAGTTCGGAAGGAAGATTTCCCTGAGCCCGAATGAACATTTTCAAAAGAAGAGAATCACACGATTAACAAAAACAATATAACTTTACTGACGTTGCGGCCGGTGGACCGGCCTTCATATATATATATATATCTATATATATATATATATATATATATATATATATATATATATATATATATATCTATATATATATATATATATATATATAGACAGAATTGACGACGCGCCTCTTAGAGAACGACGGTTTATTAAGTCAACGTTTCGGTCGGAGCCCGACCTTTTTCAAGACATATTAACCACAGGCCAGTATGGCCTTATATACACACTTTGCCTTGTAGTACAAGGCAAAGTGTGTATATAAGGCCATACTGGCCTGTGGTTAATATGTCTTGAAAAAGGTCGGGCTCCGACCGAAACGTTGACTTAATAAGCCGTCGTTCTCTAAGAGGCGCGTCGTCAATTCTGTTATAAACTAGCGGCAACCCAAGCTATTTTTTCATATACAGTCTTTATATATATATATAATATATATATATATATATATATATATATATATATATATATATATATATATAAGCTTTAATTAGCCGCTACAACATGACACCATTCTTTTCAGCACCGTTGAGTCTAGCCCCGGAGTTTGGACGAGGGTGCTTCAGCGACTGTCGGAGGTCATATTCGGCGCCGTGAAACAGATGCGTGCGCTTCAGAACGAACAAACAGCTTACGCAGGCCTAGTTATTCACTCGGAGTATGAAGGACGCTGGCGCGCGTCGGCTTTCTTTGTTGTTTTTTTCTGCGGAACAAACGCCTAGATATTCCGCGGCGCGTTGAATAAAACCGAGGCAAAGAAGCCGTTGCTATGTTCCGCACACGGCAACTGACGACAGAAATGTGAGTGCTATGCAGTTATGCTTTCTAAGATTTCTAAGCCATAATTCACTTACAAACGCGCTTCTGTGCAACTGTTGTTCATGATGGCGGCAGCCTTTGCAAGAGGTGTGGCATAAAAGTCACTCGAACTCTGGATCCCGGCCGCGACGGGTGCATTTCTTTCATCGGTTCCCTCACATTTTCCAAATGTTCATTAAAAGTTGCGCTGCTGGTTGCATTGCGCATTCATTCGACCGCACTGCAGCCATCGGTGTGATGGGGGGGGGGGGGGGGGGCTGCATGCCCCAGTCTGCGAGTCTTCTCTGCGTTGGCAAGAGTTTGTGCCGGATTCTTGTCGCAACTCGGCATACCAGGGCGCTGAGGTGGTTTTCCCTGAAACTGAGCTAGGCCTCGAGTCGCAGCTTTGTTGGTGTTCGCTTCAGGTGCTTAAGTTTCCAAGTGGGGTTCTTGCGTCGAAAGCAGTTCAGTCTTGAGCTCTTCATATCGAGGCTTCGGGTCATTTGGCTCTCGAGCACGTTTCCAACAATGAGACCGTAAAGTGGGCTCTACATACACAGAACCGCGACTCCCCAACTATAGTAGGGGCTTCCATCTTAATTTTGGATACAGAGAGCCTCCTCGCCGTACCGTCAATCAAGCGAACAAAAGCCGTTGGTTTCCGTGAGTTCGTCCTTATGGACCAAGCCATCTCGCACAATTACTGTGCTGCCGCCAGTGTCCCGTAGCATGCTTATACGCCTTCCTGCAATTTTTCCGCTAAGTATTGGCATATCCTTCCTTGCCCAGAGATCCTGGGCATGCGGTCATTATGACATCAACGATCGCGACTTTCTTCGTGTTCTTAAGTTCATCAAAACCTTCGATATCTTCTTGGTCGTACCCTTTCGGTGGGGCGTACACACATGATACCGGCTGAACTTCCTTGGCTTTATTTCGACTTGCATCGGCATTGTTACCATCTTGAGCACATAGGAAACACTTCGCAGTGCTGGGGCGAGAAATAGAAACACCACCCAAGCACTCCTACAGATGGTTAACCAGCGAAGCTGAAACGTGGGACCCTGGTGCTTAGCAGGGCATCCCGACGGTGTATTGAAGCCTTTCTCAATTATTGGTTGCGCATTTGCGTTTGTTAATAACGTTGCACGCGCCCCGCCACGGTGGTCTAGTGGCTAAGGTACTCGGCTGCTGATCCGAGGGTCGCGGGATCGAATCCCGGCTGCGGCGGCTGCATTTCGATGGAGGCGAAATGTTGAGGCCCGTGTGCTGTGCGATGTCAGTGCACGTTAAAGAACCCCAGGTGGTCGAAATTTCCGGAGCCCTCCACTACGGCGTCTCTCATAATCAGAACTGGTTTTGAGACGGAAAATCCCACAAAACAACAACGTTGCACGCACGACTGGCTTGAGTTTAACACGGTGTTTATTTCACATGACGCACACTGTGCTTCGCATGATCACGGTCATGGATTGATTGTGGTTCGGTTACGAAAGGACGCTAATTTCTCCAGCCCATGTAGGAACACGGCTAAGCGTCCGTAGGAGAAGGGGAAAGGGAGTGAAAGCGAGAGAGAAAGGGCTGTAGTGGAGTGCTCCGGAAATTTAGACCGCCTAGGGTTCTTTAACGTGCACTGACAACGCACAGTACACGGGCCTCTCGCATCTTCGCCTCCATCAAAAATGCTACCGCCGCGGCCGGGATCGAACCCGTGTTTTTGGGTGGCAGCCGAGTACCGTAACCACTACACAACCGCGGCGGTCGATCACGTTCATGGAGGAGTGTAAGGAGCGGTTCATTGTGTTTTAACTCCCGCCGAAAGCGGGCCACGCGTTTCCGCCATTGCCACGTTGACACTGCTCTGCCCGCAACGCCGCCGGCAGGGATCGCCATTGTCGCTTGCGTTCGATCTCTCGAGCTAGCTCGGCGTCGTGGTTAGCAGCATGTGACCGCCATTGGCGCTTGCGTTCCGCTTCGCGATTTAGCGCGGCTTGGAAGGCTGCCGTAGCCTCGGTGCGCACTTGCTGCTTGCGCTTGGCCACCCGGGCCTGTTCGTGTGCCAGGACTGCAGCACCGACCCATCGAACATGAATTGTCTCACGATTATGCTGTAGGTGCTGCTCTTCGAAAGCGCTCTGCTGTCCGGGTGTTAGTACGATTCGTCGCCTACCCATGTGGGAGTTATGAACGCCGACCGCATTTCCATGCGCTCCCGCCAAACGCGGGAGCGCGTGGAAACGCGGTCTGACACGACACATCACCTTTACAGCAGTCCTCTAAACTTTCTAAATAATGCACGAACAGAAGAAGCCTGAGGTTCACATTTATTTGTAAAGCTGTCTCACTGATATAGCTAGCACGGTCGCGAAGCTTTGGACGAGAGCGGCTCTAAAAAGGAATTGCGAGCGACATGATGATGATGATGAAAATCATTTATTAAGGAGAGGAGGACCGAAGGCCACTGGTATGGAGAGAGGGTAGAGGGGAGGGGTTAGGCAAACACTAAATCATGCGCGCCAGGCCGCTAGAAACTCCAAAATGGGCTAGTGTGACGAGACGATCAGGGTGTTCAAGTATATCCTTTTGTAGAGCATTCAGATCTGTGTGTAAGAATATATCGCTGTTTCTTCGATGAGGCCGAAAAGCAGGGCAGTGGAGAACGAGGTAGTCGATGTTTGCTGTGCAGAAACAGCGGCAAAAGGTGCATACGCAGAGGGCAGATGTGCCGATTCCCCTCTTCTTGTCTGCGACAGTCTGCCATTTATGCATTATGTCAGGGGTAGTGGCTACGTTTGCTAATACTTTGTTTATAAATATTTCTTGGAAGCGACTGAGGGCGAGGTCCTTGAAGATGCGAGGAGGCGTGACGTCTTTGAGTTTTTCGCGATTAAGGAATCTGAGAAAGATTCGCAGACGTGCCATGTAAAAGTGGGAGTTCCGCGTCACATTCACGTATGGGTGGTCGACGAGATCGGGAGTTCCACGCAGGAGAGGTTGGAGATAAGGTAGAACTCCAGCGTTTGAGGTGGCAAGACTGTGTGCCACCTCGTTACCTCCCTCATGGATACCCACGTGTCCCGGCGTCCAGGCAACCCTAGCGTCAATACCATTCTTCTGTTTGTGTTGGAGAATCTGACGGATGCGCAGAGCCGTGATATCTTCTGTATTAGGATTCTCAACTTCCTTCAGTGCTTCGAATGAGTCAGTATAGATAGTCATATGATGGCGCCGGGTTGTCCTGTAAGGCGGTCCAAATGGCCAAAAGTTCTCCATGTGTAGGGGTTGCATGGTACAATGTGCATGCGTAGCGCTGAGCTTCACCTGTCGAAGGTTTGTACCACGCCAGGGCTAGGTGCTCGCCGTCATGCGCGGCGTCAGTAAATATCGCATCATTGTTGCATTGACTGTGCCGGCGAGAAAGTCGCTGTCTAGCTGCAGAGGCCCCACTCGCTAGTGGAGCGGATGTCTTGGAGGAGCAGAGGCGAGGGAAATCAAGGAAGTTGTCTGCATTTGCGGTGTGACATGGATATGTGCGAATTCGTCTGGTGTCCCAAAGCAGGGTGTCCTGTCCCTGTATTGTGAGGTGCAAACGATTATGCAACCATGCCTGAGCATTGTTCAGGATATCTTCGATGGGCGGCATAGGCGTTAACTGTTCCAGTTTAAGCGTGTTCGTGAATCTCGGGAGGCCTGTGATAGTTCCCATAATATGTCGGTGAAGCACCAGCAATGTCTTCTCGGCTCTTCTTGATAAAAATATAACCGTGCCCCCGTAAGTAATTTTGTTGATCGCAATGTTTCTGATGATTGTGGTGCAGGCCGATTGTCGTGCGCCACCAAATTTATTGGACATCAGCACGCGGCGTCATGGGAGTTGCGATTGAATTGCTACTACGCGGTGACGAGACGCACAGTTATAAAAAATACGTTTTGGGACACAGAGCGTGACATAGATTCCTTTTACTAAAACATAATATACTTCACAGTTAGTTTTAAGTAGATGTGATGCGCGAAACAAACACTTGCGTCTTTTACTTGCGCTTATTAAAATATGTCCGTTTCTTTCAAATAAAGCAATAAGGGCGCGTTGACACGCTCCTGGCAAGCATGCTTGGGAATTTATTCTGTATGTAATTTAATTTCTTGGGGGTCCGCGTGTTATCTGAATTTCCGTTGTCCAAAAAAATTACTCCATCTCCCGCTAAAGAGAACCATGTGTGGATGCGAAGCAGTGGGGAGATGGTTAGCTTGAGCGGGATATAGTGTAACATTATTGAGAAGACGAGTGAGAATGTATAAGAGACAGAACGCGGTGGTTGCGTGATGGCCCGAGCGCTCATCCCCGCGCTGCACAGAACACTCCGCCATTTTCATACCGCGGAACTATCGTGGCGCCCCCAGCGGAGTATGCAGCTGTCGCACCACCTGTCATGCGCGCTGCTCCGTGGAGAAGAGGATTCCTAGAGGAGAGAAAGGGGGAGCGTAGGAGAGGAGAGAGAGGGGAAAGGACGCACATGCGCTGTGGGGGTGGGGACGCCGCCGGAGGGAAGGAGGGACGGACAAAGCCCCCGCCATAAGTGTAGTGGTTAAGGTACTCGGCTCCCACCCAAGAAACGTGTGTTCGATCCCGGCCGCGGCGGTCGCATTTTCGATGGAGGCGAAAATGCCAGAGGCCCGTGACTGCGTTGTCACTGCACGTTAAAGAACCCCAGGTGGTCTAAATTTCCGGAGTCCTCCACTACGGCCTTTCCTCTCCATCCCTTTCACTCCCTTTCCCCCAACCCCGCGGACGCTTAGCCGTGCTCCCTATATATGGGCTGCAGAAATTAGCGTCCTTTGCTAACTGAACCCCAATCATCATCTAAAAGGATTGTGCGAATCGGCGCCATGCGGAGCAGTGAGCGAGAAAATATCCATCGACCGAATTGTTTGGCATTCAGCCAAGAGTTATACGAATACGAGGAACATCTCTGCAAAGGGCATGAGCGGGTGTATGCTTAAACCGGGGTACCCAGGAAAGTCGACAGCACTTTAGCGACTGAATGGTAGCTCACGGCACGAGGTAACGTTGCCACTTATGTTTGTGCACAGGCGTTTCTTTTTTTTGTCGAAGGGAAGTGCACGCTGTGATGAGCTGATAGCGCATATCTTAAGCGCCGTTCGTTAAGTATCCCTATGGAATTGAGCAAAGTCGGAGAAAAGCATGCCGAGTGATAAGCGCTGCACAAGCACCATCATCGCGACTGCTGGCGCAGTATATATTTTTTTTTAGTTGCGAAGCAGCTTATGGCGGAGTTCAATCCGGTGGTGGTGGTGTGCGACGTCACTACCCTTACTGCGCATGCGCAAACCCTCTCCACACATCTCCTCTCCACTCCCCCTCTCCGACAACTTGTCGGTAAACTCGCGCCGGAGCACTTGCACGATCGCGTTCCGTTGGCATTCGTTGCGCATGCTACCGACCTCGGTCAGATTGTTATCAAACGAAAGTGTCTCCTTACAAGTGCAATTCTCCTCCTCCAGCTAACATTAACGGAAACACCTAGTCAAACAGATGCAAACGCGGTGTGTATACCCCGTGCTGCTTCGCTTCGCCTCATGGTCCCCTTTAGCGGGAGCTAGTGTATTTTTTTTTACCAACATATGTACCGTGTAGGAGCAGCCACAGCAGCCTAGTGGCAGCGTGCTTTCTTGTCACCTCGGCGGCATGGGTTCGATTCCTACGCCCCTATAGCGTGTATATGTTGCCTTCGGAAACCACAGCGAATTTGTGTATGTGTGCTTGTTTCTATACAGCGTAGTTGAAAGCTGGGACAAACGACGCGTCTTTCTTCTGGTGCTTGGGTGTGTTACAATGATATGTGAAATGTCTATATTGGTCGGCCCTTGACTGACATAGCTTGTCTAAAATTCAGACACCTTTGGCGTATACCCGCTTACCATGGGCCGAGCACTACGGGTATGAGCCACACGTGACTACACGTCGAGTATGTCGTGTTAGGGATGCAAACATCAATCATCCGTGTTCGTCATACATGCGTGCCCTGCCATCGAAATATTGGTGTATGCCGAGTGAACGAGACGGCTAGGACAGCACAGATACGATAGATAGATAGATAGATAGATAGATAGATAGATAGATAGATAGATAGATAGATAGATAGATAGATAGATAGATAGATAGATAGATAGATAGATAGATATGGTCAAAGTGACTCAAGTGCGCCAAGTGCTTCGCATTTCATAATGCTTGCTGACAGCCCTCTTTGAGGATTGTGTTACACCGTGAGGGACGTGCCCGGTAAAAAATGAAGAGCGTTGAAACGCCCTGCAGGCGTCGACATCGGTGGTCTTCGTGCGGCAGCGTTGACCGAAGAGACAGAAGATGAACATTTTTCTCTTTTCCCGGAGAAATGTTCCGTGCGAGAATGCGAGGATTTCTGATTATATTGCGGGATTTAACGTCCCCACAAGGATTTCTCTAGCTACTTCTTGATTTATCTGTCAATTCCATTGCAACTATCCACGTGATTCAGAAGTAAAAAAAAATGCTTGAGGGAAAAATGAGGCACAAATGTGCGATTTTATGTCGAGTATACTCGCCGCTAGTATTACGCACATCTGTTTCCTGCGATGGTTAAAAGGGGTAACATGTGAGTTGTGTGTATTTTTTTTCAGCCGTTTGAAATACGCATTTCCACTCGCTTATAGTTTTTTAAAACTTACTGTACTGACCCCACTTCACGGTGACCTTAATGAGTATATAGACCGTTCCTGCCCCCGCCGCTCAGGAAATATGTAAAAATCCGACAGATTCCGCGCATTGGGGGAACCGGCGTAATGCGGAGCATGCGGGCAGAAGATTGGCCATGCAGATTTTTTTTGGCATTCAGCTTCGAGCAGCCTCGACGTCTCTGTGTAAATTCAGTATTTGTGTGCGTAACGTGGGACTACGAGGCCCATCTACAGCACTGTGCTGAACTGTGATGCACTGCGTTGTCTGTGTACGTTACCGCACAGACGTCTGCCCCGCCACGGTGGTCTAATGGTGATCGGCTGCTGATCCGAAGGTCGCGGGATCGAATCTCGGCCGGGGCGGCTGCATTTCGATGGAGGCGAAATGTTGAGGCCCGCGTGCTGTGCGGTGTCAGTGCACGTTAAAGAACCCCAGGTGGTCGAAATTTCCGGAGACCTCCCCTACGGCGTCCCTCATAATCAGAGCTGGATTTGGGACGTTAAACCCGACGAATCAATCAATGCATAGGCGTCCGTTTTGTCGAAGAGCAATGCACGCTATGGTGCGCTGACGGACACATCGTAAGCGTGGCTCGGAGTCGAGTAAAACTGGGCAAAAGGCTGCTGAGTGATAGTAATACACACGTATCGTTTATCACGTTGCTATAAGGACGGTTAATGCACACTGCAATGGCGGGGGCGTAGCCGTCGACGAGTGTCTGCTTGCTTCGCACCACGGGGACCCGAGTTCGATACCTGCCCTCTGCCATGTGGTAGGCTGCCTTCGGTCATTACAGCACTCTTGTCTGTAAGTGTGTCTGCTTATCGTGTCTATATTTTAATAGACACAGGAGGACACACTATAAAATTCACGCATCTCCACGAAGTGAACCATGATGAGTGGGCGAAGCACTGGGGATCGTTCGGTGTTACCGTAAATCACCCGTGACATTGCCCACTCATGCATGTAAATGAGTGACAACGCGTGTGTATATTTACACACGCGTTGTCATTTATGCTCCTGGTCTTTATGAGGTTCCTGCGCTCCCACGTCGTAGATCGTGCCGAGTTCCGGATTACTTTTAGTTAACGCGCACGCTGCGAATCCTAATGGTTCAACTGCGCACAAGAGAAATCTCCCACCGGCACTACATTGAAGGTCAAGATCCTGTGCCTATATATATATGGGGTGGCCGGTGAACGGCTGTGCAGCGCGAGCAGTCGGTTTTTCAATCAAGAAACTCGCTAGCAGGTGCTGCCTGAGTCAGCGTTGTCTTTCGCGGGCGAGGGCGCGTTGTCGTTCCTTGCTAACTTGGGCCACCTGTTGCGCATGCGCAGTGGGGGAGGGGACGCCAACGGACATAGCCCCGAGCAAAAGATGCTTTGCATCTAAAAGGCATCGACTTCCCTTGTTTCATCCACTCAAGGTGTGCCCTCATGGAATTTTTCATTGTCCGTTTTTGTTTGTCGTTGGTTGTCACGGGCTGTAACGTGGGCATTAAACCACCTGTGGCGCATACCCACATTACCCGGGCGGGTATTAGCCACATATGTCGTCGTGTTATGTGTTATGCCATGTGTTATGCCATGTGTGGCTATATGAGGAATTGACGAAAGGGAAGGGGTCAAGGGCTCGTTCTTTATTTGTTAGAAACAACTTAATGAGCAAACAGACAATGAAACCCAGGAAAGCATAGGGGAAGTTACTTGTGGTATTTTAATTCTGGAGAAAGTAGAAAGGAATTAAAGTGGACGAAAATACAAACCTGCCTTCGGTGGGAACCGAACCCACGACCTTCGGATGTCGCGTCCGATGCTCTACCAACTGAGCTACGAAGGCGTTCGTCCCTCCGTCCACTTTATTGTGTATTTATTTACGTATTATCCTGGGAGTGTTAGGCAGCGCCACTCGTGGCCAAGGCGGCGTGTGTGGAACACACTTTCTTGCCAGAAGGCGTCACGTGGAACGTGAACTTAGATGAGATGGCTGCTGCCCAATAAGCCCTCGCATGCTACCTAAGGCACCAAGTCTGCCACAACGAGGCCCAGGCTACGAAATAACGAAAGGGAAGGCACACGTGCACGGCACGGCACGTGTGCGTATGTGGCCGCATTTGCCCCAATCATGATAAAGCCTATATGGCAATTAACCAATACGAGGAATTTTATGTATGACTCTGATGCGTATTGGTCAAACGTGGCCACGTACGGACACATGCCATATATAGCTAGATATGCGTATATGGTCATAGGCATATGGTAATATACGCATAGTTTATTTTGAAGGCTCAGAATAACGAGCTATGCTTTGTAAAACATATGCCACAGAAAAAACATAGGAAGTGATATTCAAAGCAAAATGATAAATGATCGTGGTCGGCCGTCAAAATCGGCACAGCAGGTATGTCGGCAGCTCAATGCGACCCATTATTTCAGCATAGCAGTACGTTTTAGATGCACATCCGGCCACGCACGAAATCTTTTTATACGGAGCAACTATAAATCTCATTAGCAATATTTTTTTTTTTTGCAATAGAGTAGGCGTAGGCGTTCAGGGCATGTGGGTATTCACGCCCACTCAGTAACAGCTGTCTAGCCTGTGACAAAAATCAGACCGGAAAGAAAAAAATGTGCGCGTGTGAATATGCACACACCTCTACGCAGCATAGGATTTTGAAGCCGTATCCACCTTCTATTGGGTCGGTGTGCCTGTTTCATCTCCTGTCACGCTTCGTCCCTACCAGACGGGCTTCCGTGGAACTCTCGACTTCATCTATAAACCTGTTAGGGGCACTCCGTGGCGACCGTGCTTGGTGGTCGTTCGATGTACGTATATTCTGCAAAGACAGCGTCTGTAAATCGCACGGTACTGTGCGTTTACTCAAAAAGTTATATTTTGATAGTAATTCTTTCATTTCGAGAATACTAGCAGAAACCGCCAGCAGTGCTCCCGGGCGGAGTTTTCTCTACAAGCAGATGATGATGATTGCGGTTCGGTTGAGGAAAGGACGTTAATTTCTGTAGCCCATGTTGGGAGCATGGCTAAACGTCCACGGGGATGGGGGAAAGGGAATGAAAGAGATAGGAAAGAGAGAAAAGCCGTAGCTGAGGGCTCCGGAAGTTTTGACCACCTGGGGTTCTTTAGCGTGCACTGACAACGCACAGTACATGGGCCTCCGACATTTTCGCCTCCATCGAAAATGCGACCGCCGCAGCCGGGATCGAACCCGCGTTTTTTGGGTGGCAGTCGAGCACCGTAACCAATACACCACCGCGGCGGACTGTGCACGCAGACAACAAAACCTGTGAGGGGGCACGTGCGTTGTCCCTCATACTACGCAACACAGCGGCTCCCGATAGAGGGCGACTCCGTATCTCCTCGCGGCCAGTAAGGCCGCTACACTGTCTGTCTTGTACGGCCAATTGTGTTGCGACATGCTCTGCTTCAGGAACGTAAACACGACCTACGACAAGCAAGTAATGCGCCTTTCGCTGCAGTGGACTGCGTCACAACCCTTTCGGTTTCACCTGCAAGGTTCCAACGTTTGCGGACGCTCGTTGTTTATGACAGGTTTGCGCAGGGCTCTCGCGCGTGCATTGCAGCGTCTCGTGAGAAATGTGAGTCGTTCAAGAACTTTCGCTCGTGTACGGCGGGCTGGGATCCCTGTTCAGTGACGAGGTGCCGCTGATGTGTACATGCCAAAGCTTCGCATGTCTAGAGTACCCAACCCATCTCCCACCCCACGATTCGCCAGACTACTGCTTATGCATTCCACAGCTTCGCGAAGACAGGCGTCACTTTCGTGTTTTGCCGATTCCTATGACAGAGAGATAAGCCACATTTTTTTTTCAAATAGTGTTAATAAATTTCTACATGACGCGCGTCCACGTTTTGTAAATATCTGATTTTAGTGCCTATCATTTGGATCTCAAGATTTCCAGGCCTAGCCCCGTACACACAAATGCAAGATATAGCCTCGTACGTGTGTAAATAAAAAGATATTCGAACTACTGCACTGGGCACGAGCCTTCGACACAAAACCAAATTTCGCGCCACTGACGACAGGTGCGACGTCATCGTGGTCCTCCACTGAACATGACGTCACATCATCGTTATTTGTGCTCCCGTCGGCTGTTTCCTTTCCTCAATAGATGCTGCTAAGCTCCATGAACCGCTTGCCAAGATATTGGCTTCTATCATGGAGGAAAAACATGCTTCCTGCTTAGCGTTTAAATGCGGAGCATTTCTTAGTCGCACGATGTCACGCTTCGGCGACGCCGGCGCCGTCCACACCCCCACTGCGCATGCTCGGCTCGTGTAGTGCCGGCCCAGGAAGACGCCCGCAAAACTGTCGCTCCAGGCGGGCGTTCAGCAAGCCGAGCATGCGCAGTGGGGGTGCAGACCTCTCCCCCGTACTCCTCTCCCTCGAACGCGGGCGGTGTGTATATAAGCGGCGGAGCGCGCGTTCGGAATTCAGTCAAGGGCGTCTTTACTTGGCTTTCGCTTGGCTTGACGCTTTGCTCAAGAATAATAAAGGCGAAATAACAATTAAGCATTCCCAAACCATACCCAATTACGCAACATTCACGCGATACCCCCACCACTCTGCGACGCATTTACTCGAGTTCGCCCCGTAGGAAGATGCGGGCGTAATTTTTAATGAAGTGTAGGTGTAACAGGCAGACACTTGCAAACGTGCTCCAATGATTGAAGGTGGGAACACAAGAGAAGCCAACTAGCTCTCAAACGAGCACATTACCACTTATCAGCAGCGGCCCATCCTACGTGGTGTGAAGAAATTTATTGCCTTATCAGTTAGAATAGTGGTGCTTGCCTAACGTTAATCATTGCTGTGGTTTGTGTTAAAGGCACTTATAGCAATGTAAAAACAGTGCTCATGTATTACTAGTTTCACTCGGCACGTTTCGCTCGATACCGTAGGTATAAACTAATGACTATTCCAATAAACGCACATCAGCACCCCACAGCGTGCATTTCTTTTTGAGAAGACACACTTCCGCGCACTAACGTGCACAGGTACCACAGCGCACCATCGACGTGCGTGGTAAGCCCATGTTATGCACACTACCAGCCAATTTACACAGATGCCTGTAATACTCGCAACACTTCGCTGGATGGGAAACAATTAAGCATACACAGTTTTCTATCTTACTGCTTGGCATGGCAGCAATTCGCACAATACGCGACATCTACCGGGCATTACAGTTTCAATCTGATACATCCGACTATGAATCGGTCCAAACAGGACAGGTGCAAGAGGCGAGGTTAAACCTCGCCTCTTGCACCTGTCGTTTGAGTCGTTCCGCTTCAGAGTATCGCGAAAGCGCGAACAATAGCGAGTGAAAATATTATGCTAGATGAAAACATAACACCAATTACAGTACGTATCAACCGTCTATTTTAGGGAAAAGTGGCTAAAATCAGCGAGATAGTGCTGATTCTGCTAACATCCAATCCTCTTCATGCAGTATCTCATTAGGTGTAGCTAACAGCAGCGGAAACAGTTCCTCCTTTCACACGATGGAGAAGGTCTCCTGTGCACCCGCTGTGCGAGTCCTCATATTCATATCGCAGAAAATGTTGTCATCAGCATGTCCTTTGTCGCAGATAGGATACCCTCCGATGCTGCCGTCCGTTGTTTTTGATTGTCGCGCCTCGGAATCGGCGCACATATCGTTCGTCTTCCTTGAGTCGCATTATGGAATTCAGAGTACTTCATTTCGGGGACAATGATAGGGATGAGCTACGATAAGTACGACGTCAATGATTCCTTGTAAACGGCCTCCGCAGAAAAGTTCAATATACCACACCCTCGCAAACCAGCACTTCCGTCACCTTCTAGTGTCTTGAAGACGAGGTGCTTAACAATGTTGTGCAGGTAGCAAACGATGAACTCGGCGTGCTATTCAGGGAGCACGAGCAGGGCACTGAGAATTCTCCGTTTCAACGTCCTCGTCAAATTCCATTTGCAACGAGCCGCTAAAGACGGAGTCAACGTGAGTCATCACGGCAGTGACTGTGAGGAGCAACAGACTGCAGAGTGCACTCGGGGTTTTCTGTCCAGGGAACATTGCAAACACTTAGGTACCAGAGCGACAAGATGTTCGTTTGGTGCACCTGTATACGCCGAATCTGCATAGCCAAGGGAGATCATGTGCAGCGCGCCCAAGGAATCCTCCCATATTCGCTCGTCTTGCAGATCTAAGAGCTCGCCAAGCCTCGCAAGTAGTCCAGGAAATCGTGTGAGCGCTGTCTTTGAGTCGGTCACAATCGAAGATTGCGACAGCTGCCGTGAACACCAGGCCACGGTCGCCTATCCGTTCCTCTTCACAGTAGCTCACAAGCATGGACGAGAGGCTTGTGCCTGCACTAGGCTCTTTGTAAAACAGTGGCACTCATCCCGTGGCGACGTTGGACTCTCAGTATCCATTTCAGTGATTATGAATGCCATGTAGTTGTTGAAGTCAGGCCTCTCACCAAGCTTCTTGACTCCCCGCCTAGCCGTTAGCATCGTCGATTCATCAAGAGGTAGGGAAGCGATCAGCTTCTGTAAGATTCCGGTTCCGGATCTTCATAGATCCGGAACCAAGAGAGGTTAAAACACTCTTGTGGCTTCCAAAAAGACTGGAAGATATGTACAAACGTGAGGCGCTGCCGCCTTCGAGAAAAGTGACACGGATAACCAGAGAATGTTGGCTTGTGGCAGATATGGAGGACATGAAAACTCTAAATCGTGATGTGCTCTCATTAGCGGATCCCTGTGCCTACGTTGTAATAGAGTGGGCCGCATACATCGGCACTGCCGGACGCCTCGCTGTGACAACTGTCGCCATTTCGGATATTCTGCTTAAGAGTGTACGGTACGTGTCTTATGCCGACCAGTTAAGGCACCGCATTCGGCCTCAGGGTGATGCCGTGCAATTCTACATAATGGTTGTCACGGAGTTTTTAGACCATAAAGGCGATCTCCCAACTGCTAACGCTGTGGACATGAGTTCATAAAATACGCCGGCACCAGCGGGAGCTTCAACCAAAGGTGCTACATCGTCTAACAATGATGACGATGCTGCGCATTGGCGTGAAAAGTTCCCACTATACGCTCGCGAGGCAACACTTCAGACGCCCAAGCCAGTCAACGTCAACGACACCACAGACTCTGCAGTCGTCGCTACGAGCAGCGCTACTAAGCAACGACAAAAACAAAGAAGTGGTCACGTTGGTTCCGACGCAATGCCGACTAGCATGGGCATTGGGGTTCCGAAACGCCGGGTCTCCTGTGCGTCTGTGTGTTCAGAGGAAGAATACATGACAGGTGCTTCAGGGCATCCACGAGGGCGACGGTCATGTAATCAAACAGGAACATGCCGGCGTCCGAGATCTAGGCGGCCTGGTGGTAGCGCGAGTGGCAAGGCGTTTATGCTTACCTCTATTATAGTAGCACTGTAGGACAGGCCGTTCTATAAGGTGTTCGCTTTAGAGATGTGTGTGGATTGTATAGTGATTTCTGTCCGAAAGACTGTTGCGCTATTATAGACCTGTTAACTCTCTGTGTATTTCAGTTTCGTACAAGTGCGAATGCTCTGTAAATAAATACCATGAAATAAGGAAGAAATGTGGGAGTGTTGTATCCGTAGAGCTTCCAGCTCCTATCGTCGAGTCCCGGGTAGTTGGTTGGAATGCTAGGGGTACTTTTCCTTGTGAGCCCTTTGTTGATTTTTTAACCATAGTTTACCTTACAGTGACGATGACGACAGGACATGGCGACAGCCCGAGCGCATAAGGTGCCTCGCACATAAAGAAAAGTACAAGATGGCGTTACGTGGTTCTGCTAGTCTAGAACAGTGTACTGCTAGCCTCGGCCAGCCAGCCTCCTCTGACTAGTACACGGTGCCTCTTAGGTAGGATTAGGCCCACGTGGTTGCGAGATGGATGGATGAACAAAAATTTATTTTAAAGAACCTGCAGATTGGCGGCCTGGCCTAGGCCACCCGGGTGCTCGCGGTGAGGTTTAGCCTGTCCGCTGTCTCCCGGGCCTGCTGGATGGCCCAAACTTGGTCTTGCAGTTCTGAGCTGGCCAGCGCATCGCCCCAACGCTCCTCAAGGAGGTCCGGGTTATTATGGGCAAGGATGTTCGTGATATGTGCGCATTTCCATAGGATATGTTCTATGTCTGCGTATTCATGTTTACATAGGCTACAACCAGGATCGGGGAATTGCTTGGGGTAAATGCGGTTGAGGTGTACTGGGTTTTGGTAGGTTCTGGTTTGGAGACGTCTCCAGTCTATTTCTTGTGATCTATCTAGCTTTTCGTGGGGTGGTGGGTGTACTTCTCTTTGCTTCTTGTAGTGTGTTAATATATCGTACGTGAAATGTGAGCATCCTGTCCTTGTCATTTGGAGCTATGTCTGCACCCCCGGAGTTGAGAGATGGGTGTTCCCAGCCGCGGATAGTCAGTTCGCGCGCAGCGAGGTGAGCCTTCTCATACCAATTTGGGGGGCAGTCCGGCTCCTCTTCATTTTCGCCCATGTGCGCCGGATTCCACTTCAGGTATTGGTGTAATGGCTCCATTCTTGAAGTCCGCCACCTTGCTATTTAGAAATTGCCCTACATATTTTTTGGGACGCGGCAACTTCTAGTGGCACCTGGCCATACATCAATTTACCGCTTGCCTATCGCGAGACCAGCGCATGTCTCTCGAGATTTTCTCCCGTAAATCTTTCTCACTAGCCTTCAAAGCATTGGCGTGACACCCTCTCATAGCTCTTTCTCTCCTGCGTGGCCCCTAAGAACGCTCCGCGTGTACAGGTTGATTCTTTGTGAAAGGAGACACGAGAGGCTGTGGCCTCTGTTCTCCAGCGATGGCACGCGACCAACCACTGAAGCGAGAGCATTCACTACGGCTTTTGGCGCCATGTATTAGCGGCTCGAACAACTATCCCTCGGAGGAAGTATTCGCGCTGCCTATTGCACCTGGTTATTCTGCCCGCCAATAGGTGACGCCGAAAGCTCACGTATTTGCTCTTGGTGCACACTCTCTGGAGCTGCGTGTAGTCTCTGCAGAGCACAAATCACGCCCTCGCGAGTACCCTTCCGTAAAATACTAGCTTTTGCAGCGCGTTCCACTGTTAGAACACGCGGGGGCATGTCCGCGTTCTGCGGAGTGCTGGTGTATTCGGCGAGGCCGCGCATCGAAGCGGCACAAGCGCACAGGTACCCAAGGAGGTGCCTCGCCTTTCTACTACAGCGCCGGAGTGCAAAGTAGTGAGCGTGTCATAAAGGTTCTAGATCCATTTGTGTCACGCCGCACTAACTCAACTGGTTCAAGGTGGTGCCGTTCGAGTGGGCGCCGCCGTCGTTTAAGGAACGTTTCAAGAAGTGCAGTAGCGGCGCGATGCCGAAACGAATGCGAGTGCTAGAGTCGTGCAAGCCCTCTGCTACGGGCGGTTGTCTCGCGAGTTGTGGCTGTTGTGACTCGTGAATTACAGGAAAAAGTTCAGTGGCGTACTTGTCGGATTCCGTTAAAATAGAGGACACGAATATAGCCGGCTTTGTCGTCTCACGCGCGTTCAGCCATCTTGCGCTGTAGGAACACTGCACTACCTCGCGAGAAGGTGCAGCGTGGCGCCGATGTCGCTTTGGTGGTCGGCGCTGTAGCACACGGCACGAGGCACCTCCCATGGGTCCCTGCGCGCCTGCGCCGCTTCGCTTCAATGCGCGGCCGTGCCCGGCGCACTGGCGCTCCACGGAGCGCGCACAAGCGCTCACATCTTGTAACAGTGGTGCGTGCTGTTACATAAACGTTCGCTACAGCCGTTCAAAGCTATCATTATCCTTCTGCGTGTGCACGAGGTTTCCGTGTCAATACTGCTTTCAACGTGCCTGTATTACGCAGTGCTGGTTCGTGGCTACTGAGAAAAAGCGTTTTCTAAATATTTATTTATTTATTTATTTCAAAGTACCTTACAGGCCACATAAGGGGCACGGCATTTAGTGGGGGGGGGGGGAGGGGGGCGGGCATTACACAAAGTATACGTATAGGAACATACGAAACGTAAGAACAAAACGAAAGAAACAAATCCAAAACAATGAACTGTTAACCATAATACTGCTTTCAATGTGCCTGTATTACGCAGTGTTGGTTCGTGGCTACTGAGAAAAAGCGTTTTCTAAATGTTTATTTATTTCAAATTACCTTACAGGCCACATAAGGGTCATTGAGTAAGGGGGGGGGGGGGGGGGCATTACACAAAGTATACGTATGGGAACATACCAAACATAAGAACAAAACGAAAGAAGCAAATGCAAAACAATGAACTGTTAACCATAAAAACTAAAAAAGAGACCATGCAGTTCTACATGCATATAATATACAAGTAACAAAAGTGTAAACAAAACGGCGCGTCGCTTGCGCACAAGAAAAGGTACCGACAAGGTAGATTCAGTAGATATCCTCAGTAGATATCACACAAGTCAGCAACCACAAGCTCGCATGTATTCCTAGCGGAGTGCTTCGTTCCCATGTGTTGCAGGATTTGCTCGGGCATTGTTCTGTACTTGGTGCTGCCAGCATTTGGCAGTTGCGGCGAGTGCTCCACACATCATCTTCATACTTGCAGACGATATGGTGAGTCCGTTAAGCGTATACACCCTCCTATTTACCTGTAAGTAGCATATGCCCTGAAGGTTGCTCTACTTAACATGAAAACGCAAAAGGTTAGGCGATAACAATTAATTATGTGAGAAGTTGACATTCACGACAATATCCTAGGGCTTTAGCAGAGAGCAAAACGATTTCATGTGTGACAATTAAGTTATAATGCGCTAAGGACGAGTGTTTACACGAGTGTTTTTTCAATGTCCTAATAAAATGTGAGAAGTTTTAAAAAACGCTACGATGACTGCAGCGTGATGTCATGCATGTGCAAATGCCTCGAGAAAAACAGCAGCAAGGAAGAAGCAAACAAAAAGAAAGAAAGCCTATTCCTTTGACGCGCGATTGCTTATGAGCTCCATCAGCCGATGTCATCAGATCCCTTTTACTTTTCACTGCGGCATGATTTTGTCATGCTTTAGTGAGAGTCTGACCGCCGGAACTTCGTGCACGCGAACCCGAGCTCATCACAGATAACCTTAAATTATACGTGTTTGTCGCGTCCGTGTTGCAATCACGGGCCTTATATGTTATCATTTTTTTTTACCCTTGATGTTGGCGTGCTCAGCAATTGGCTTTGTTTCAAACTACTTAGCCTACCTCCAGTGGTCTCGCGAACGACGCGTGATGCTTATGCAGACACGGCGGAAGTAACAAATCTAAATTTGAGAAGGAAAGCGACGTATGCCTTTACGTCATGCAAACCACACAGGCCCGTCCTTCTTGATTGCACACGAAATTTCTGCGATCTCTGCACGCTACCGTTCAGCGTACATTCACATTGGCACATATATTGGAAGTCACCGCCGATGAGTGTGGGATCCAGAAGCAAATTACTACCCGGGAGATCTGCTGAATGATCGTTGAACGCTCGTTGATGAGGAGCCAGCATAGGAGACAGGGTGAGCGGGCAAGACAGCCCACTTCTCATAGTTCTCGCCGGAGCTCTTCGTGGAACGTTACACCACAGGTGGTCAAAATTTCTGAAGCCCTCCACCACGGCCTTTCACCAAATCATATCGTACTTTAGCGACAGTAAAAATTTAAAATAAACCGAAACTCCTTCGTGGCCGCAGTCCTACGATGAGTTGAATGTCGTCGAGCAGCAACCCCCCTGGCCACACCGTCCCAAAGTGCCAGTGTGGCAGGGAGGTTCTGGGAAACAAGAACTGCTAAAGAACGCTTGATCCCAGTTTTCTCGCTGACGGAAATATGGGGAATGCCCATTGGCATAGCACTACAGGCAGGTCCATGGCGTGGGAGGTTGCGTCCACAAGCGGGTAGTGTCCGGAGCATGATGTTTGTTTAGTGCCCTCTGTTAGGCGCCCACACACACCATGGGCAGACAAGGTGCTAGCATAGTAGGCTCCTGGGTGCCGCCTTCTGGATAGGCTCCCACTGAATCCGATCTCTACCCCACCTCCCGATGCGTCCTTTACGATGCCTCCTTTACGGAGCAAAAACTTTAGGTCGAGCCTATTCCTCGCAACGTGAATCCCAGTCAACACACAGGCAGACGCCTAGCCCGAGAACACTTTCTTCACACTCGATACTCCGACTACCCCTGGCGTCATCTATGTAGATGTTTCAGGACCAATCCCTTCCGGACACTTTATGGCCGCAGTGATCTCTGAGGGTCACCACATTGACGGCCTCTCTTTCCGCTCACCGAATGCAACTCAGGATGGGGAGGTGGCCATAGCTCAGGCCGCCTCTCAATGCAGAGCAAGAGTAATGATCACGGACTCGAGCTTCTTCCTGCTCGGGATACCAGCATGGTACCGTAGCTCTCTGGCCGCCCAGCTGCTCCAGGCGGCCTCATGGCGCTTTCACCCTGACCCTGACACCTGACCACGCTTGTCTCCCCAGTAATGCAGCGGCTCGTGCCGCTGCCTGCGTCTCTGTTTCCCAGGCCGTTGCCCCCTCCGATCCCGCGTCTCTCCCAGGCACCTCAGCTATTACGCAGTACCACGAAATTCTTGATTATTATCAAACCTCGCGCCGTCTTTACCGGACCCGGCACGGGGCCTCTCTGAAGCGGACGAGCGACTCCTGAGACGCTTGCAGACGAACTCCTTGTTGTGTCCTGCGGCCACCCAGCACTTCATGCCGGATATAAACGACAACTGTGCGCACTGTGGGGTCCTGGCCAACGACTATCACATGATTGCAGTATGCCCTGCCATACCTCTTCCTTTTTCTCCCCCCTTCCCCCTACCCACAAGAGAGGCCTGGGAGGAAATCCTGCTCGGCTGCTCTAACCGGGGTGCTCAGCACTCCTTGGTGGCCCGTGCCCGAGCGGCGATCATCTCCAGTGGACTCCCGGAGTAGGGAGACCACCCAAGTGCATCTTTAGTACAACTCTGTACTTTTCTGAATAAATGTTTTTCCAGCACCACCACCATCGTCGTGGATATCGATAAGCGAAAGATCCGGCAGGAACGCTGATGGATTCGGCAAAGCCGCGTCGCCCGTTCCGCAGAATATAGGTGATCCTCTCTGTCATGGGCTGTTTGGCGAGCTTCAGCATTGCGATCTGGTGAGGCGGGCAACAGATGAGTCCTTACTCATCTGTTGCCCGCCATGGCTCTCCCGCCGTCCGCACAGCAAGAGTCGGACAAAAGTGTCCGAAGGCGATGACGCGATAAAGGTTGAAAAGGCTGACCACAATGACAACAAAGATGCAGGCAGTCAAACCAGAAGCATGAAAAAGGCGCCGGTGATGACGGTGATGTCGATCCCGAGAGAAAGGGCTATGACGAGAATGAAGACGATCCAAAGGAAACGACGATCCCGAGGACGACAAGCTACGAGCCGTGCGTGAGGCTTAGAAGCCACGCCGTGCAGTCTGCGTGAATTCTCTCTCATTTTGACTGACCGCCTAGACGGCAGACTCGATGGCCTGCTGCGCCAACTGCGCACAACGATGCTCGAAAGAACCATCCTTCACAAAGCTCTGGTTTTCCACTGGGTAGCGCATGGACGACACCTCGAAAGGCGCTCCGACTAGCGTGGGCGGAATTCACTGATGATCATCCTCCCCGCGTAAAGCCGCTGTCCCCGCCGGTGAGAACCGGACCCACACTTCCCACGCCGCAGCTCTTCTGCTCTCTGAATGAGGCGACGGTTTCTCCAGATACCTCGCTACGAGCGCTTTGCGACGTCGAGAAAATGTCATTCTGTGACACTACGTGGCCTCACTTGCGTTGTAGCGAAAGCTGGAGCCTTTAACTGGAGCCTGCACACAGCGCCGTGAATGTGCTCTGGCCAGGTAGGATGCCGAGGCGTTGGTAGCAGAAGAATCCTGGATCTGCAGATTACGTGGACTCCATGTCAATGTGTAGGAGCGCAGGCCACGAAGCACAAGTTCGCAGAGTCCTGCGGCGTTGCGAGGGACCGAGACAGACAACACGACCTTTTCGTGGGGCAAGCACTGTGCTTCCCTAGGTCTGTAAGGTTCGGCCCCTACCGAAGGTAGTTCATTTCATTCGTTCATCTTAATTTATTTCTTATGATGCTAGAGTTATTTACTAAGGTTAAAAACTACAATAATTTCCCCTATGCTTCCCTGGGCTTCGTTGTCTCTTGGCCTCATTAGGTTGTTTCTAACAAATAAACGAGCCCCTGACCCATACCGCGTTCTTACGTTATTTCACAGCTTCGGCCTAGTTCCGGCAGACTTGGTGGTGCCTTTAGGCCGCACGCGAGGATTTATAGTGGGAGAAATAAGTTTTCACGCGGGACGCGAACTGCGCCCACGTCTCTTCCTTCCGCTTTACCGCTGTTTCGAACCTCTGCAGATACTCTGCCGGAGAAAGCTTCAGTTCCGTCAGTACTGCTGCTTTAACTGCCTCGTAATCTGCACTCTCTTCAGAGTTGAGGTTACGCAGTAAGTAACGAACTCGTTCAGTTAGTGCTGGTATAACCAAATGCACGCGACTCTCATACGGTACTTGGTAAGTAGCAAATAGTTTTTCTACTTCCTCAAACCATAATGGCACATCCGCGTCACTCGGCAGGCGGAACCCTTTCAGCACTTTTGCACATTGCTGGATAGAATCAAAACACCGTCGCCCCCGATCGCCCGTCTCCGACCCAGAGTTGGACAACGTGCCATTGAGACGTTCCGCGTTCATTCTAGTTTGCAATAGCTTTTCGTACTCAATCTGGAGATTGAGCTTTTGAATTTCAAGTTCGAGCGTTCTCGTTTCACTTGAATTCGGCAAAACCTGAGATGCCTGCTGCATCGATTCTTGCCTCTGAGTAGGCACTCTCGCCTCATTTGACTGATCAGAATTTAAAATACCATGATTTGATGGCTCTCGACTCCGATCCATTGCTACCGCACTCGCACCTTCATCTCCATTAGACTCCATTGTTTCAGCACCCCCGCGTGTTCTCACCATGTGCTCTACACATAAACTGCCATGCCAACTAGAGAAAAACGCAAGAAATCCTGCTCACCCTTTGCTGTATGCACTGTCGTTCCTGGATCTCTTCCACGGTGCCGGAGTTGGCTGCTGTGGGATCGTCTCGACGTTGCCGCTGGTGGCTGACGGATGCCTTGCCCCTCGGTCTCCTCGGCACTGGTCCGGTGTATGGTGCTGTAGAGCTTCGCCGATCCCTGTCCGACTGCGCCAGTTATGTTCTTCTTGTTCGTTTTCTCCTTGATGTGGATTGAAGTCCCGTCAAGGAGATGATCGACGTCGATGAAGCAGGAGGCAGGTTGGAGTTAATGAACTTGAAGGTATATTGCAGCAAATATTTACAGTCATATGTACATCTTGCCGAAGCACACTGATGATAACATAGACATCAACAGCGTCTTACTCTTCTACTTAACTTTTCTTAAGTTAGAGCCTAGAACACTGTTAATACATACAACGAACTTAGTCTCACTATTCGACCACCGAGTGGTTACGGCCCAGACAGAAGTTGCATCGTACGGAGTCTTACTGATCGATCAGTTAAGTGATTACAGCCTAGACTGAAGGGAAACGAATCCCGTCCAGTCTTTAGTACCTTACGGTAACAAAGAAAGAGGGGAGGTGGCCACTGCTGGTCCGCCTCAACCTTCTGTCATCCAATCTGTTTATCCTCAGATTAAGCCACTCCCTAGTGGGCTGTCCCTAATCCCGACAGCAGCGTCTTTGCAGTTTAAACAGGCATTTTGGCATTCTTTCCCATCATGGCTCTCCCTCTCCTTATCCCACGCTCTCAGATATTCTCACAATCGAAATATCGGTATCGTAGCAGCCCTGCGGCATTCGGGCCATCTCCCACGCTCATCCAGTCAAACCCTGTCGTTCCAGGAAACACAGCGTGTCTTCGCCTTTCCCGCAGTTCGGACACTGCTGCGACTCAACCCTTTGTTCCAGTCGGCGCGCCGAGAGCGCATGCCGGTCGTTAAAGAATTGGTTGGGCCAAGCGCATTGTCGCTTCAAGCGAGGGCGCACTTCTCATGCATTGTCCTCCTACGCGTCCGAGCTGCTCTTCCCCGAAACGGCCACTGAGAGGGCAAGTACGGTCGCGCAGCCGCGACCCCCCCGAGCGACGTTCAGCGAAAGGGAAGGGTCTCGTACCAGGAACCCCTGGGGGCCAGCGTGGGAGACCAGCCGCTCAATGGGAGCAGTTTGCTTTCCATTGATAATTGCTGTCAAAGACCATGCAGAGAGAGAGCCGAGAAAGAAGCTTTGTATAGCGTACGGTGCTACGCCGTTCCTTCTGCACGATCGCCTTATGAGCGGCAACATAACAACGACCTTTTCGTGGGGCAAGCACTGTGCCTCCCTAGGTCTGTAAGGTTCGGCCCCTACCGAAGGTAGTCCATTTCATTCGTTCATCTTAATTTATTTCTTATGATGCTAGAGTTATTTACTAAGGTTAAAAACTACAATAATTTCCCCTATGCTTCCCTGGGCTTCGTTGTCTCTTGGCCTCATTAGGTTGTTTCTAACAAATAAACGAGCCCCTGACCCATACCGCGTTCTTACGTTATTTCACAGCATTGGCCTAGTTCCGGCAGACTTGGTGCCCTTTTTGGCTAAATTAAACGCACAGTGGTCAGGCTGTGTGTATAGTGAGAAGGTCGTTTCTGTAGATGCATGCACCTGCTAGCGTGGTAACGCGGCAGTTAAATGTAAGAGAAATCTGCGAATCACTGCAAGCCGCAAAGTTGCTTGTTTGCGTGGCATTCGCATTTTTTTTTTCACATATTACACACATTTGCACACATCAACGAATGTTTATATTTAAATCAGTGCTGACATCGATTCCCATCGGTGCCAAGCGGGCATTTTTTATCGCGATCTGGGCCGATCCTGTATAGGCTCTATCTGGAACAGGTGCTGGTACGCGATCAATGTTGATCGTGATCAAGCATGATGCACTGATCTCAAGACGATCGCCATCTGCACATCGCGATTCGGCTCTGAGCTCCCGATTTGGCCGAAGCCAGCGCTAAACTCTATCACGATTAGGTTGGACCATGTAGCTACGACGGCCGTTGATTGCGATTAAGAAATATAACCCTGATCGATCCCAGTCGCTATCAAATTTGCTCGTGTGAGGCCGATATTTACTCACTTCGGTAGCTGCACTGCGCAGACAATAGGGCTAAAAAAAATATCACCCAGTTGGTTGCGATCTACAGTGACAAGCTGCGTCCGTCTGACACCAAGCATTTTGTGAGCATTGTCAACGGATCCTGAGAGTGTCTTCGAGATACACGCGAAGGGGGGCACAGCACCCCTCTGGATCCGCAAGGACTTTTACAGTTTTTGGTCACAAATTCCTGCCAATTCACTGAGACTTCTTCGTGCAGTGCAGACTCTGACTTGTGGATACCACGTAAAAAGAGGCTGCTGTCAACAGCTCTGCCTTCACAGAAGCTTCCAAAATGGTCGCTAATGAAATCGGCCTCGCAAAAGGAAGCTAATTTGTGTCGGACATGGTGAAAAACCCGCTGAGGCCTCTGTACGACACGCGGCGAACGGCGTACACTCCGGGAATGCGGATAGTCTATCCTCCTCCAGGCAGCCATTTTGGTTCGACTGGCGCGCCACCTATAGTTCGCGGACATTGCGAATAGAATCACGTGCTACGTGATGTCTTCTGGCAGAAAGAGTGTTCCGCACTCGCCGCCATGGCTACGAGTGGTGCCGTCTATAACACTCTCAGGATTATACACCCACGAATACCTAATAAAGTGCACGTGATGAGAACGACCGCCTTGATAGCTCATCTGGCAAGGCATCGACCGCGTTACCCGAAGGTCGTAGCTTCGGCCCCTACCAAGGCAGGTGTGCTTTTACGTCCCTTCCTATAATTCTCTAATTACTCTACCAATGTTAAAACTAGAATGATGTCCCTTATGCTGTCGTTGGCTTCGTTTCCTTTCGGCCTTCTTGGGTTGTTTCGAAGCAATAAGCGAGCCCTTGACTCATCCCGTTGTATCGCTATATATATATATATATATATATATATATATATATATATATATATCGTTTGCTTGTGGCAGCTACAACTGGCACTCAAGGGCGCGGCCGCTGTCAGGTGGCAAGCCATATGTTCTGTTCTGAAGGATGTTTCTCGCCCGTAATAAAATAATGGTGTCATTGCTTTCTGACAGAGCCTGTTCGTTCAATTAATGAAGTGAACTTAAGTAGTGACGAAAATAAAATTTTCGCATTTTATTCTGGCGCGAGTGTTATGCATGCCCTATGACTAATTCCTCGTGTGGAAGCCATCGAGCCTAGAGTCGCCTTCTTGTACACCCGGAAATCCAGTTCATGCAGATAATTTACGGGGCTTTACGATCCCAAAACCATGACATGACTATGAGAGACGCCGTAGAGGAGGGCTCCGGAAATTTCAAGCGCCTTTGATTCTTTAACCTGCACTGATATCGCGAATTCATGCAAAGTGAAGCAACTGGTGCAATAATGCTCTATTGTAGTGCTTGATTACGCCGTATACTGTATTCGCAGGGCTGGGCGGATACCAGCCTTTTCGGATCGTGTCAGATACCGACGCCTAATTTGGACGCCCTGGCTGCTCACGGAGTTCTGCTGAACAACTACTACACTCATAAAACTTGCACTCCTTCCAGGGCCGCCTTTCTAACTGGTCTATATGCTATGAGGCTGGGTAAGTGAAACCTCTAAGTAATCTAAGCCAGCCACAGAGCCGACAAATTAGTTCAATTTGTTTTCGGGGTAGCTACGTATTCTTGCAAACAATTTTCTCGCCGTTCACAGCACGGCAGATATTGAAGAGCTCACGTGTGAGGGCTTGCGTCCGCGGTCGTTCTGCACAGTCACCGCCAGAGTACCGGGAGTTTTTTATGATGTGATAAGCGAAAATCAGCGCCGGGACATGCTCAGGAAACTTGCAGACGTAGCACGTGTACGAACTACCCGGGCAGACGCTTGGAGTATCTGTGCTTTTCAACCGTTGATCTCCCGTACGGGAATAGACTTGTTTGCGGAAAAGGTCCGTTCCTTGTCATCATGTTGTGTTTCCCGCTTGCTTCGGTGCAGCCCAGTACGGCAGATGGGAGCGAGTGGACGTGGGAATTATCTAAGCCTCGCTAGGCAGAGAAAGCTTACATAGCAACTGTACGGAAAACAGGAAACCCATCTAGTGGATATCCCACAAGGCTTGCACTAGTTGTAACAAACCAAGGCCGGGCACCCGGGCGCGTAAAGAGGGTGGTAAGAGACAGCGCGCACTTGGCATGACACTTCGCATACTGGTACAGCCTGTTCCACGCAGTCATAACCGTCCAATAACGAAGCTTTCCGTCGCGTCACGCAAGGTGTACTCCAAAACTGCCCGGTGTTTACTTTTAACCTAATAATTCAGGGAAGGTTCTTCCCAATACCAAGAGTGCCAGAACGGAGTATTGCGGAACGCCTAAATGTCCGCAGTTGGGGACAAAGTACAGTTAAGCAAAGCGAACTGGGAGCGATAATTACAATAAGTATGCCTTAACGGAATCGTATCATTATTTAACATAATATTTTGTTTGCTTAGCACTTTGTCTACACAAGTGTCAAGCGCTTTGCAAAGCCTACAAGCAGCGACCAAATAAAGCCATCTTGCTTATGTTGATTTGTCGCTCGTTATGAATTTCCCTTAACAAGGACATCGTATTATCTACCAAAAAAAAAAGGCTTCCTTTAATATCGCAGGTCTGCAGCACCAAGTTTTGCTTCCTGCCGAACCAGGAGGCATCAGCCTCAGTGTTCCAACGATCGCAGAACATTTGAAGAATCTCGGTTACGACACGCACGCATTGGGAAAAGTACGTATTACGCTTACCGGATGACTGATTCACACTCGCGATTTTCCTACTGTGCCGTGGTTCCTTCCAAGTAATGCAGATGCTCAAAATTAACTTGTTTGGTTTTACGAACCCGAAGTACATTTTCTCCGTGATGGAAGCAGCATTGTGCAATGATGTTCCTGTGAGGCACTTTAGCCTGCACGAATCATATCTTCAAGCGAAGCCTGTACTGGCTCACTTGTTAAGCCGTCGTCGATGGCGTGCGGAAAACGCCTTTGAAACTGTTCTATCCGCTACCACCCGGCACGACATCTGCTTAAACAGCGAATCTGTAGTCCTATGTTCCCCCTTGAGATTTTCTGTGATTTCTTTGTTTCACCACATCCACGGCGACATGATCTTTCCTCTCTCTCTCTTTCTTGGCCTTCGCATGACCGACATCATGTAACAGTGGACAGAAGGCAAGGGCGGGTCGAGCACGCGGCATTTGGTCGAGGACAAGGGAACGTTCCTCATGGGGCGTGACAGTCGGCAGACATTGCGAGTCCCTTAGCAGCTTTGGTGTTAAATTTGCTCGACAGGCTGCGGACTCCAGCCACCGACCGCCAGGCGCTACCAGCACGCTGACACTGTGACCTTGTCGTACGCGCGCTTTGAAACGGGATTTCATATGAACGAAGAAGTAGACGGGGTTCCCGCAAGCCGCGCAACACGCACGCTGAGCAAAAGGAGATGTGAAGTCATATGAATGCTTTGGGTTTTCCAGCAAAGAAAGAGGCACGGGAAGAAATGAAGGAAGGCAGAGGGAAAGGTAGCCGGCAAGAGAAAGTAACAAAAGAAAGAGGGAGCGAAAGGTAGAAAGGAAAGACTGCAATGAAAAAAGCACGCAGCTTGCACAAGGTATACATATAGATCACCGCGAAGCTGGTCGACAGTCCGCTGATCGCGGCTATAACGTCGCAGGGGCAGAACTGTACTGAACTTGTTATCTCAATTTAGCCGGGTCTACGCCTAGGTAGAACGTGAGTATACTTGGCAATACTTGACTCTACTTCTCTATACCTGACTATACTTTAGTATACCAGCTGCGTGTTTCTTTTATATTCAGCAAGAACATGGGCGCCCCCAGCTGCAGTTTTGTCAGTGTAGTAGAGGGCTGAATGTTCGTAAGAGACGGAGCGCTCGTGCAAACGCCGCACAATAGGATTTGCATAGAAGTGCACGTGAACTCTTGGCGACCTCAAGTAATTAAGATGATAATTTTGTGATACAGGCACAGAAATTATGAATACTTGAAAGCCTTTGCATTTAAAAAGGACACGCACTCGCCAAGCTTCGCTTGCCCCCTTTTTACCTATGGGGGAAGGGCTCCTAGTATCTGATAGCGCGAGCGGCTAGCGGCATTGTTTCCTGCGAGGCAACCTCCGTTCTCCGAAAAAAAAAATTCACGCATATCCACGGAGTGAATGATGATGAGTGGGCGAAGCTCCGGAGGTTCATCGTAGATCGTGCCGAGTTCCGGATTAATTTAGTTAACGCGCACGCTACGAATCCTTATGGTTCAACTACGCACAAGTGAAATCTCCCACAGGCACTTCATTGCAAGATCCAGTGCCTATATATATATATATATATATATATATATATATATATATATATATATATATATATATATACATGGGTGGCCGGTGAATGGTTCTCCAGCGCGAGCAGTCGGTATTTTTCAATCAAGAAACTCGCTAGAAGACGCTGCCTGCGTCAACGTTGTCTCTCGCGGGTGAGGGCGCGTTCTCCTTCTTTGCGAGCTGGTAGAGCGTTTCCATAGTCAACGCGCGCCTTTCGCTCTCTCTCTCACAAGGCAGCAGATGGAAAATGAGAGCTCGCGCGCCGGGAGGCATGCGCCGAGGGCGAGCGCGAGCCTCCCAGCGGCGCGAGGTGGCCACAAGGGACAACATCAAAAGATGGAACAACCCACGGCGTAAGGAGCTTCGCCCCTAAAAAAAGCAGACGTTGAGGCTGTGTACAAAATACCACATATTCTGCAAAGACAGAAAGTCAGAACATTAGTGCAAAAACGACGCACGCGATGGTTCAAGTTCAACTTATCTTAGGGTACTCATGATATCAAAGCGTACACTTAGTTGAGCAAAAGGTCAATCAAGTCAAGCCTCGAGATGGCTATTTAATCATAATTGGTTGGTCTTGAAGCTGGGGTGCTCTACATACGGGTGAACTGATCACCGATAGGAGCCAGGGGGATGCGTATATAAGCCCCTCGTCAGGAAGAAAGAAAAAGGAAGAAAGAAAGAAATCACGTATTGCCCATACCCTTTTTGAATAAGCGCATACGAACCACACGTGATTGCTGAATTCGACAATCCTCATGTCTACCTAAGTTAAGAAAAACTTCCACGTAATCTAGGGCCTAGCATTAGTAAAGGCTCTCGATGAGAGCTTCTTTACTTTTGATTTTTGATTTTTTTAGTAAGAGAGCTGGAGTCGATGCTTCGCAGTTCTACCAAGCTTCATCGCAGTAAGTGGGGATCGCAGAAAGTTTTGTGACAGCGTAAAGTCTGTCATGAATTGTTTTAATGTCTGCGAAAGAGTCTGCACATTTTTTGTTGCATCTAAGTTTCTCTATTGTCTCATTTTTCTTTCGCTAGTGGCACGTCGGAGCTTCAAGCGCCAATTACACGCCAATGAAACGGGGCTTTGATACTCACTACGGAGCGTACAACACGGCCAAGTACTACTTTAGTGAGAAAATGAACTTCGTAAGTCTGCGTACAGATGCTTTGCTTTGTCGGTTCTAAGCCTTCATTCGCGTGTGCTACGTTCTTTTCATGTACCGTCGCGATCAAAAGTTTTCAGGCCAACTAAGGGGTAAGTTAGTGAGGAAAAACGCATCAGCGAGAGGTATCGATTCGCGTCTGGCGAGTATGGGGCACCAGATGAGATGGTTACGTCCAAGAGTTTTCGCCTCCTAGCTGGCGGCGTCCTTCGCACGTTGGACTGCCCAGAGTTGTTGTTCCGGGTTCGAGATGAACTGCGCAGCCTGCCACCGCGCGCGAACACATGCTATGGGAAAGCCGGGGACTAACAGATCAGATCAATGGGGACCGCAAATACCTGACTTTCCTTACGGCCTGAGTATGTTAGCAGCACTCGAGTGGTTCAGCCTAAATTCGCATGTTTGGCGATTATAACCTAGTGAACCAGCTCTACGTTGATAGAATGTAAAACATTCGTGCATTCCATAGCGTGCAGTTATTTTCTCGTAACAAGATAGCAACGAAAGGCAAGTGTGTGTCGCCGTTAGATTCGGCGAATGTCTAACACAGCCACCGTCACGAACCCGCGAACATGCGAGTACCGTCTCATCTATGGCTGCTTCTCGAAAACATGAAGTGCTACACAACTGGCCTCTTTGCTTGGTCGAGATGCGCGGAATTATGAGAATTTTCTAGCGAACGTGGGCAAACTTGACCGTCGTATCTGTCTATATGGCAACCTACATGTCCGCCCTCTGCTGGTCCTCTAATTCGCAGGGTAAGCACCAAAACCGCCATGGCAAGGTAATAATGGAAGCATGAAAAAATGATCTAGACATATCATTGAAATTCTATATTTTTAATGTGCGTCGCGATAACTGATAAGCTCACATGTGGCCCATCACGCCGAAGGACTGAAGGAGCTCGGCAAGTTGCTTTGAATTCATAATTGATGGTTACTCCAGTACATACAGAAAAGACAAGAACGTAAGGGAAAGCAGAACCTGTTTGCATTCGTCCCTACCGTCCTTGTCTCTCTTGTGTGTGCTGAAGTAAGCGTCCATTACGTAATCATACACGTTATGTTTGGCCCGGAGTCGGCGGGAGTGCGTCACAGGCTATCCAATGTTAACATTTTGCCTTAATGTATGTTAATTGACACCAACAGAAATAGGCGTTCAAAATTTTATCAGAACGCACTTTGCATGGGCTAGATAAGATAAAGGCACACCGTGTGTTGTAGTTTGCAATGAAAATGTTCACACCAGTAGCACAGGTACAGACAAGCGTGCTGTAGCGACCGAAGTCGTCGTATGCCACGCGTTAGGTGGGTGGGAATCGAACCCGCGTTCCTAAGGTGGCAAGCAGGCACAGTACTGCTCCACCATTGTGGCACCTACCGCGTGCAATGTATCGCAAGAAGCCGTAGGAATACTCCGTCAAACTACGCTTATGATATGCACATCAACGCGCAGTAGCGTGAATTTCCCTTCTACGATAGAGATATTGGTAGGTTAACTTGAGCGCCTTCTGTCGACGTGCCCCGTGAAGTTACACTCCGCGCACACCCACTCAACTTACGCAAACACGTTTATCCTACTTTCAACACTTAGCTGAGTGCCAATCAATTCGGCATGCGCAATTTTCTCGCTGACTGCTTCGCACGAAATCAATTCCTACAATGCAAGGGATCAGCCAGATTTTTTGTTGGTGGTTACTTTGCCTACTCAATTTACGCAAACGCGTTTATCCTGCTTTTAACATTTGGCTGATTGCCAAACAATTCTGCATGCGCAATTTTCCCGCAGCCTGCTACGCACGAAATCGATTCCCACATTGCAAGGGATCAGCCAGATTTTTGTTGGTGGTTCCTTTGCCTACTAATTTATGCAAACACATTTATCCTACTTTCAACATCTGGCTGAAGGCCGAACAATTCGGCACGCGCAATTTTCTTGGTGACTGCTTCGCACGAAACCGATTCCCACAATGCAAGGGATCAGCCAGATTTTTCTTGGCGGTTCCTTTGCCTACTAATTTATGCAAGCCCATTTATCCTACTTTCAACCTCTGGCTGAATTCCAAACAATTCGGCACGCGCAATTTTCTCGGTGGCTGCTTCGCACGAAATCGATTCCTACAATGCAAGGGATCAGCCAGATTTTTCTTGGCGGTCGCATTGCCTACTAATTTAAGCAAACACCTTTATCCTACTTTCAACATTTGGCTGACTGCCAAACAATTAAATCGATTCCCACACTGATGCAAGGAATCAGCTAGATTTTTCTTGGCGGTCCATTTGCCCACACGATTTATGCAAACACGTTTATCCTACTTTCGACGTTTGGCTGAATGCCAAACGATTCGGCACGCGCAATTTTCTCGGTGACCGCTTCGCACAAAATCGATTCCCGCGATGCAAGGGATCAGCCATATTTTTGCTGACGGTTCCTTTGTTACCAGGCGGCGTAGCGCGACCGCGTTTTTCTGGCACTGTCATCTAGCAACTGTGAGTTCCTTGTAATTCAAGAGTTTGCGGTACCCGCTTTCAAACCCTCCCGCTACTGGGGAATGTCTCTCCTCTGTGAAAACTACTCCAAGTGGTGGCCGCTCCGTGAAACCATATACATGCCTTTCACTATAAATTAAAGCGTAACGATGAATGCTCTGAAGTTACCCGATTTCGTATTGCGTGCTAAAACGACTTGAGGGCGGAAGCCGGCCTGCAACATCGTGAAAATTTTATTAAAGTTCTCCTTCGTAATTCCATTGCGACTGCTGCTTAGGCATTCTTGCTGTGACATTCTCTTTACACTATCTGTTTGGCTGTGCATTGAATTCAGTGAAATGTGGCTCACATCCACCAATCCTTAGACGAGGAACGCAACTACGAAGCACACCTGATTTCACCATCATTAATAGAGCACTGCACGCGCCATGATTCTCGGCCCGGGCTCGGCACTCGTGCATGGCTGGGGTCAGTACACGCCCTGCCTCTTTCACGGTGAACCTGTGTACTGCTAGGATCTGGCCGATCAGCTGGACGGGAAAAACAGCCCTTATAACGTTATTAGACCTGCGGACCGGTCCAGGGGCAGGGCAGGGTGTCGAGCAATGGTTTAAATGCGAAATGAGACGAGAATTAGTGGTGCCCAGTGTGAATTAAAGTGAATCAAAGGAGCACTAGCTGCACCAAAGGTGATACGGTGTTAACCAAAAAATTTGAATTAAGCGATTGAAAGAATAGTCAAAGCGAATCAAAGGTGAAGTGGTTTAAAATGATAGCTTATATTTCCACAACTCGAACGCCGTCGATTTTTACATTTTACGTTCAATATTAAAAAAAAAAACAAAAATAAGTCAAAAGTTTCAGTTTTGGAATTGCCGCCAGAACTTCGGCACCTAATGATGTCAGAAGGCTCCTTTTTAACATTTTTTTGTAGTCTCGTCAAATTCGCTCCATCAAATGCCCTGAAACTACCTATGTTAAGTCTCTGGCTTCCCTGGAACACAAAGTAGGCATTTCTTAGTCATGAATAGTTATGTAGGCCTCTCAGCAGGTGCCGTCAAATATATATATATATGGCGTCACGCGTTCTAGGGCTGGAACTTCGAAGCGGCGTCACCTTCCGTATTTTCTTTTTGTGCGTTTCCTAGCTCCCCGATGGCCTTGTCCTCGCAAGACTTGTGTTTTTGGTATCGTGAAACGCTACACCTACCCATACGAGAAAAAATATTTTTCACTTTAGCGTACGTGCCTTTAAGCCGTGCATGCCTACGCTCTCACCGAAAGTGCTCCCGCCTATCGCGTCGCATCGATAGAGGATTTCATAGCAGCAGTGAGCCGAGCCCACCACCACAGCTTCCCAGGTCATCCTTCTCCTCAGTGTGGCAGGGCACCGAATTTTTCTAGGTTCACAGAGATGGCCGTAATTATGTTTCACATTGCTTCCTTTATTCATATCTGTTCACTTTTTTTCTCCTTTCGAACGTACAGCAAAACAAATGTGGGTCCGACTTCTGGGACAACGGGTCGCCGGTGACCAACGTGAACGGCGCATACGACACCCATTTAATCACCGACAGGGCCGTTCAAATCATATCGAGACACGATACTGCAAAGGTTTGCCATTGTATTTCGTATTTGCGCGCGTACGCTGCTTCGGCCTTAGAAAATGCCGAGATCATTCGTGCAGTATACTCCGGCTGTCATCTCTTGCTTTCTGTTCTCAGAAGTAAAACACAGAACTATACGTCGAATGGAGATTCCCTTTCCGAATGTACTCTAACATTGAAAAAAAAAAAGTACCAAGCTTCAGCTAGCTCACGCAATGCCAGACCACAGTGAAGCTGGCCGATAGTTCATTAAAACACGTCACTTCATAGTCATGCGACATACTGGCGGGAATATGTCACGTAACGTTCCGTTACGTGGTTGTCGGGGAACATGTCGCGCGAAATTGCGTTCAGTGATTTTGACGGAAACAGGTCACGTGTCATTTCGAGCAATTTCGGCAGGAACATGTCACGTGGCCACCCAAAATCACGTAACGCTACGTCACGTGGTATTGCATAATGCGCCACAAATTGCGGCTAGCTAGCTTAGCAGCTTCGCTGTTAAAACTGGCACGACGGAGACGTTCTTAATTTTCACCTGAATTTCCTAAATGGCGATGCTAACCCTGAGAATTTGCTGCACTTTTGGTTGAGCTATTTGGGCGTTTAGTTGAACCGCAAGCTTTAGGTGGATTTACTCGTACTAACTTACCTAACGCGATTATAAGCCGCACGTGATCTGCTTATTTATTTATTTATTTATTTATTTATTTATTTATTTATTTATTTATTTATTTATTTATTTATTATCTCCTTACGTGCGTGTATTACGTGTATACAGTGCAGTGCTACCCGCCTCCATTTAATGAATATTCGTTGAATTACCTGGATGGTTAAATGACTCCTGTCTGTCCTAAACTTATGCTTCGATATCACGTATACCTCATACAACTCTAAACTTGGTGCTTTCACGTAATTTTTATTTCCGTAAGAACCTCCACGCGGCGGTGAAACGGAGGTGTGAGCACGGGACATATTGTCACTACTTGCTAGCGCCATAACACTCCTGCTGGTTGTGTTCGGCACCGATAGTTGCCGGTTGGTGCTAGATGAGGGACTTAAAGATATTACGTCTCTAAGCGCGTGTTTAATTTTAGCAGTGTACGTTGCCTTAGGATACGCGCATTCCGGAGTGTGCCTGCACTATAGACCAACATCGGCGCTTGAGCTTTATGGTTGCATTCCGCAGTGATATCCCTAAATAGTGACTGTCCATCTAATAGAACTGGTTAAGCTGAGCTTCCCTAATAGGGCTCTGCCTTTTTCGACAAGGGATGTTTAGAAACTCTTTATAGTTGCCTGACTTCATATCAAGTGGCAAATGGATGCTCAAACCCTGCACTATTGCATTAGAAGTTTCATTGCCAAAGCCTACACAATGTTCACACTAAGATAACAGTCAGCGGACGGACGTAGGCGGGGCTGACTGGCTATGCGTCGAAGCGTGTATCATGTATATGCGATTATAGCGCTCTGACATTCCGGCATTCGTGATGAAATGTCCGGCGAAACCTGGTGTTCTGTATGTAGAAATGGACCTCGTTACAACGAACTCCGGTATAGCCAACTGTCTATTATACCGACCTAAATACGAACAAGGCTTTGTCACAATTTGTTTCAATGACATTTACGCTTCTTCTATTTCTTGAAAATAATTAGTTTCATTCATCCTTTCCAACGTGATTTCAATGCGCACTAGCTGTTTTTTTTTTCGTAGCGACACCGGAAACACAAGAGCCGCAACAATACCGGCTACAACGAAAAAAGAAAATTGACAACCACCGCTAAAACCGCTGAGGCGGCCATTTTGTGCATATAGTGTGGAGAACATCCCTCTTGTCATTGATGCGAAAAATCACCAGACGAAGGCCACATCCTTCTTCAAATAAACATGAACACGAGCCTGTCTTTTGTCGAACGAACATTCTATTGTTCAAATTTCGTCGGCTCGTGTACCAGTCTGCCTAGGTTTTAATGATACAAAGAAACGGATAAAGACAACCTCGTTTCTGGTCGTTTTGATGCCTCAAATGATACAACTTTTGTGTCTAGAACTATGTGCAAGACTTCTTGCCGATTTGCTGAAGCTCTTGTCTATTTCTGTTAGAACGAATATCAAATATAACGAACTAATTTATGGCCACTATGTCCCTTTGTTATAACGAGGTACGACTTTCTTGTTACAGTATTTTAACGTGACCTAGCAAGATAACTTCAGAGGCCACATTTATCTTCGCGTCAGAAGAATAGCTCCATACGCTGTTGCTCAAAACTGATCGACAGCCCATTTCAGCGATCTCTGTCTAATCTGCTGGGACGTGAACCAAGTGGGAAAGCTGTAATGTCATTCTCTTTGCTCAAAACGCCGAAATTTGGGGAGCCACAAACAAGCTGGTTGCGTCGATTGCATCCGTACCTTTCAGTTACAATTATTTTTTTCCCGAAGCGCATGAAAACGTTCTTAAGAGCAGAAACCGTTTATCGCCTAGCTACAAGCCTGTATTCATGAACTTACCTTATCCTTATCGCTTGTTTTCCTCATCTTCTCTGTGTTCTTATCATGATTCATGAACAAATTAGCCCAGTATCTACAAACAAGCCTTATGATAGGTTTTCCCACTGATTACCATTTATATCTCCTTGACACGCGTTAAGGCCACAGGGTCGATAAAGAAAACAAGCGATCATGATAAGGCAGGTTATCGAATACGGGCCTTAGTGTAACACAGCTGCCCAGACTGCACTTGTAGCAGGTGACATTTTAAGCAAATTAAGTGGCTGCGCACAGTCCTTTATCAAAGCTGAAGTCTGCATGAATGAGTCAGCTCCACGCAACTCTCCGTAAGTTGTCTATTGAACTTAACACCATTGATAAATAAGCTGAGAAAAACGCGCAATTTCGCGAGTTCCTCACACCACGCCCCTGACTCCGCACAACGCTACAGGAGATGCCGTAGCAACAGACTACCTGAAAATGAGGCGCTTTAGCGTGTCGCTGGTGCGCGAACCTGTATTCGTTTTAACAAATCAAGGTATGGCGCAATGTCACCCAATAACGACAACACAGACAAGTTTCAGAAATGGAACGCTGCCCCACCCCCCCTTCTCCATCCAATCAATGTGATCCCAACCAAGAAGACTAATAGGCTTAGGCAGGGTGGTACAAGTTTCTTCAGTATGAATCGAAGACACAGTACCAGCATTCTTTCTCATATATATAGCCGCATTTCACAGAAGCAATAGGGGATATTCAAAATAACCAACGGGAAGGAACTGCGCTAAAAGACTGCCACGTAAACCAGACACAGACACGAGCGCAGTTGATAATTAACAATACGCGTGGGCATCTTCCTGTTCACTGTACCGCGTGCACAGGTAAGCCACTGTTTCGTAATGTCAAAATATTCCGTCGATGCCGTGACAGCAGAGCAAGGGAACTACGCGAAGCATACCATATAGACACAAACAGAAAGCTACGGAAAGAGACACCGGTTTAGGCGGCCTTGTCGAAAGTTTTTCCACATCACGCAATGCAGAAGATACAGCTCCACTAACGTGAAAGCTGGGAAGGCGCGAAGCATGGGGTGATGCGCCGGCGTTCCCCACAGGAACACGTCAGTCGATGGTAATGGGCTTGCTTCACCATGGCCACGACGACGAGACGGCGTTAGCCGACAGCCCGGGCTCATTAACGGAATCTCGTTGATTGATTTCTGGGATTGTACGTCCCAAAGCCAGCTGTGATTATGAGAGACGCCGTAGTGGAGGGCTCCGGAAATTTCGACCACCGGGGCTTCTTTAATGTGCACTGACATCGCACAGTAGACGGGCCTCAACATTTCGCCTCCATTGAAATCCAGCCGCCGCGGCCGGGATTCCATCTCGCGACCCTCGGATCAACAGCCGAGTACCATAGCCACTAGACAACTGTCAGAATCGCTTCTGACGCGACAACCCTACACATACACTGGGTGCGCTGGCTCCAGCATCGGTCCACGCATGCACACACACTATCTGACTGCACTACCTCCATCAGGATGGGGCCAACCGGGACGACAGAAGAGATACGCCGTAGGCCGGCCCCTAACTCCGCACCTAAGAGGGTCTTGAACGTGTAAGCGACGCTTCGATTTTCTTGTACAGCAGTGAGATGGAAGTTTATTGATGCCCATAGCTCGTGTTGCCGCGCACGCGTAGTGCCGCAAATTTTATTGTTTTTTTTCTATGTGGTCTGCATGAAGTAAAATTTACCTGCAAGTCTACGTTCTTATCTGTGTCTGCCTTACCTGTGTCTGCCTTATGTGGTCGTCTTTTTACTCAGTTCCCTTCCGTTTGTTAAGATGAACCAACTCACCCAACAAGTTCTTCTAAGATGATGGCGATGATGCGGCCAACCCTTTGTATCGGGTAGGCGTGGCAACCACACCCTAGCCAACAAATGTTCCAATGCCTACCACTTTAGCATAATGATGCCTCCGCGATCAGCTGCGGCAGCAGCGGCGCTGCTGCCGCAGCCGATCGCGGAGGCCACGCTTACAGAGGGACACCAAAGTGAAAAGGTGAAGTGGCTTAGAATGACAACTTATATTTCGAGAAGTCTATTATCGTTAATTTCACAATTTTTGCATGCGCAATAAAGGAGCAAACGAATGTCAAAAGTTTAAGTTTAAGGGGGGTTAACAAAGCCGACAAAAGGTTAATGTCGTTGGTGCTCACAAGCTAACAATGTTTCTTCCCGAGTCTACTTCCAGGTGTGGATCCCCCCCATCCAGTCCGACGAGAAAAATGGCGTTAAACAGCTGTAGTCACATTTTAGCAACACGCTTTCGGTGAAATGCACTGCGGATGCGGCACTTGTGGTGCGGGGTAGGAGGGAGGGACACATGCGATGGGTGCAATTCCTGTACCTAGCAGTATGTGTTTCTTTCTTCATCCTGCTTTCTAGCGCTGCTCACAAAATGTATTTCCAAGTTATGCACCACGAGCGGATACTCTGGAAGATTCCGTTCTTGCAACTTATATTGGTCACTCTAACACCTGTCACCCAGCTTCCCCTACACCCTACCCGTACCTAACGGACGGGGCAGAGCGTTCATGGAGTAGATAACGAACGCTGGAGAAGGCAGTCGCCGTTCTGACGAAGACAAGTCCACTTGTCAAAACGTTGGCTCCTGCGACATTCCCTGTTCTAAATCGTTTCTGGCAATCTGTTCATCGCAAGTTTCGAAATTCGGGACGGAAATTGGGCCTCGTGACGTGACAAAGCCCGTTACCTTTTTTTTTTCGCTTTCACGCCAAATTAGATCCATCAAATGTTCTGAAACCCCCATAGTTAAGTCTCTGGCTTCCCTCGAACACAGTGTATGTCTTTCTTACTAATAAGTAGCTGTGTAGACCTTAGCAAACCACGTCAAAGATCTGTGACGTCAGGCAGGTCAGTGCTGGAAATTCAAAGCGGCGTTGCCACCCGCATTTCCTTTTCGCACGTTTCCTAGCTTATTGAGGGTCTTCCCCTCGCAAGATCGGTGTTTCTGGTATCGGGAAAATGCTAACCTACCATGCAATACGAGAGAGATTGCACTTTACTGTCGCTTTAACGCTGTAGCGTTAAAATGTCACGTGATGACTCTTGCTAAGTTATTTGCTCCCTGTGTGCTTAGCATGCCCTCAAAAATATAAAATAAAATCTCAGTACTGTACAGAACCCACCAATGCCATGGCGTTGCAAGCTACTTCTCATAAGATGGGAGTAGCTGAAGTTTATTATTCGACGTCCGTTCAAGTTATGCAAATGTGTTCATATTTCCCTGATCTGGCAGCCTATGTTCATGTACATGAGCACTCTGGCTGCTCATGGACAGACAGACAAGCTGACGACAGACGCTCCGAAAAGGAACCTCGCGAAGTTCCCCTACATCGGTGACAGAAACAGGACACTGTTTGCTGGTGAGTATGACGACACTATACAAGTAGACAGTGGGGGAAAGGAAAACGCAACGTGTGCAGTGTGCGCTTTGTTTTGTGAGCCGTTAAAGCACAGGCTTCATGCCTGCACTTCTCTGACGAAGGCCGTGCCACGGCCGAAACGTTGGGCATAAAAGTATTGCTTTTTCGTGCGTGTACCCGCTTCTTTGCTTATATACATATATATATATATATATATATATATATATATATATATATATATATATATATATATATATATATATATATCTTGTTACGGTGAAAGATGTTTATTTCACAGAGCGGGGTGACGGATGGTCGCGGAAGGCTTAGCACTCAGCCCAGGATTGAGCCTCCCTTCGTTGTCCTCTTTCATTCTTCATCCGAGGTGCGGTATCAATTCCCCCGTTGCAAACGATGCCCACCGGGCGAGTCATTTAGTGTCGCGCGCGGTATGCCTTCAACCTGGCAACATGAACGACGTCAGTTCTTCTGGAACGACGGCCGGTAGATGTGAGTCGCGAAACGACGTACGTAACGTCACTAAAACGCGACAAGACGAAAAAAGGAGCCTGTGTAGCGGGCCAGAAACTTCTGGTACAACCCACGCTTGCGGTACGGAGTCCACAGCCATACCAGATCTCCTTTTCTGTACGATACATGTCGATGTCGCTTGTCGTAGCGAGCCTTTGAGCGGTCCTGTGATGCGAAAGTACGGAGTCGCGCGATGCGCCGCACCTCCTCTGCGCGCCAGAGTGTCTCAGCAAGAGATGGTTTTTCCTCCTCGGAAAACGGGAGAATGGTGTCAAGGGTACTGCGTGGTCGGCGGACGTTAGAGTAGGTAGGACGGGCTGAAACCGGTGGCCTCATGCAGCGCAGTATTGTAGGCGTAAGTCATAAAAGGTAAAATTGCGTCCCAGTTTTTGTGCTTCGAGTCAACATACATAGCAAGCATGTTAATCAGAGTTCTGTTGACGCGCTCAGTCAGTCAGTCCGTTCGTCTGTGGATGGTATGGACATGGCGTGACGAAACTGGGAGGCTGACCGGCGAAGCAGCTCCTCAACGACGTCGGCTACGAACTGGCGGCCGCGGTCGCTGATAATCGCGCGAGGGGGTCCATGCCGGAGGATTATGTAGCGTAATAAGAAGTCCGAAACGTGCTCGGCTGTGGCGGCAGAGATTGGTGCGGTTTCAGCGTAGCGGGTCAGATGGTCCACACAGATTATAATCCAGCGGTTCCCCTGGATGGATCTCGGAAAAGGGCCTATCAAGTCAATGCCGACGACTTCAAAGGGAGAACACGGAGGTGGTATGGAATGGAGAAGGCCCGGCGGCGCTCTAGTTGGACGTTTTTACCGTTGACAATGGTCACAACTCGCAACGTATTTGGCCGTAGTTTGACGCATGCGAGGCCAGTAAAAACGTTCCAGTCCGCGGTGGTATGTCCTGGCAAATCCCATATGGCCGGATGTTGGGTCGTCGTGCAAAGTTTGTAACACGTTGGCTCGCAAAGCCTTGGGAACAACCAAAAGAAGGCGGGCCCCGGTCGCAGAAAAATTCCGCTTGTAAAGAATGCCATCCTGTACAACGAAAGGGCTCTGGCGGGGTTTCTCGATGGCCGATGAGAAAGGAGCCAGACTATGTTCTTTGCGCTGTTCAGCACGGAAGGCGGCAAGATCTGGAAACGGCGAGTCTATAGCTGCTAGACAGTCGTCGAAATTGTCGGCTTCACATTCCGTCATGGGAAGGGGAAGTCGCGACAGGCACTCAGCGTCTGCATGACAGCGGCCACTCTTAAAGCATACATCAGTCATACTCTTGCAAGCGCAAGGGCCAGCGTGCAAGAAGGCCGGAAGGATCACGTAGACCAGTAAGCCAACAGAGTGAGTGGTGGTCTGTGACGATAGAGAATCGGCGGTCGTAGATGTACGGTCGAAACATTGTGCACGGCAAAGACGACCGCAAGACATTCTTGCTCGGTAACGGTGTAATTCCGTTCTGCTTTGCTCAAACAGCGGCTAGCATAGGCAATGACATGTTCGGCGGCTCCGTGACGCTGAACTAAAACTGAGCCGATACCGATTCCACTAGCGTCACTGTGCACCTCAGTTGGGGCGGATGCGTCGAAATGGCGGAGAATAGGTCCGGAAGTCAGCATAAACTTCAGCTGAGAGAAGGACGACTCGCACTCTTTGGTCCACTGGAACGGCACGTCTTTGTTGAGCAGATGAGTGAGAGGCTGAGCCACATTAGCGAATTTTGGAACAAAACGCCGGAAATATGAGCACAAGCCCAAAAAGCTTCGAAGTTCTCGCAGTGAGCGCGATCGAGTGAAGCTGCTTACCGCGGTTACTTTCTGTGGGTCAGGTCGAACACCGGGCTTGTCTACAAGATGGCCAAGAACTAGCGTTTCACGATCACCAAAGTGGCATTTTTCTTTAATTCAGGGTAAGTGCCGCTTTCTCAAGGCACGTTAGGACATCAAAACGGCGATTATGTTCGTCGAACGTGCGGCCAAAAATTACATCATCAAGATAACAAAGGCATATTTCCCATTTTAGGCCGCGAAGAACAGTGTCCATAAATCGCTCAAAGGTGGCAGGAGCATTGCATAAACCAAACGGCATAACATTAAACTCAAAGAGACCGTCTGGAGTTGTAAACGCTGTTTTTTCCTTGTCCGCCGAGTGCATGGGAATTTGCCAGTATCCATATCTGAGGTCTGCGGAAGAAAAATACGAAGCAGAGTGCAGGCAATCGATGACGTCATCAATTCGGGGAAGCGGCTATACATCTTTCTTCGTCACAGAGTTCAATCGCCGGTAGTCCACACAATACCTCCAGGAACCATCCTTCTTCTTTACCAGTATAACAGGCGCTGCCCAGGGGCTAGAGGACTCCTGAATAACTTTCTTCGCCAACATTTCCTCCACCTGCTGAGCTATAATTTTACTCTAAGACGGAGATACTCTGTATGGTCCCTGGCGGATGGGATGGGCTGAACCAGTATTAATCACGTGGCTAGTGCGTGAAGGTGGTACGGGAAATTCGTGGCCATTCTGTGCAATATCAAAGACGGATGCATGATTGGACAGGATTCTAACCAATGTTTGTCTCTTCTCCGATGAAAGCGACTTATTCACCATACCCAGGAATACGTCGTCATTTGGGCAGGCCAGATCGGATCCATCCTTTTGGTCGTCGCTAATGACCGCAATGCTAGTGTTATCGCTTGTGTCCTGTTCAAACACAGCCAGCCGCACTCCGCTAGGAAGAGCAATCGGCTCGAAAGAGGAGTTTACGACCGACAGTAACGATTTGCCACTTTTCGTAGAAATCACACAACGCGGTACAAACACATCCTTTTTCGCACAGGTCAGCTGGATCGGGTCAACTATCACGTCAACGTTACCAGGTGCGACACCACAAAACTTCGACACGCACTCGAACTATGGACTGCGCCGGCAGAGTTATGTCGTCAACGACGGCAATAGTCTGTTGGCGGCGCGTAGGCTCCTCACAAAAAGCAGACAGTAACACTTCACCGGCACCGCAAGCAACCGTGGCTCCACATTCTTTCAGAAAGTCGATCCCCAGGATCACGTCATGGGTAGAATTCACAAGAACTGCAAACTCTGCCTTGTACAACTTTGAGCCAAATGTAACTGTCACAGTACACACTCCCTTCGGTCGCAACGATTCCCCACTCACTGCACGAAACGTTGCGTAGTGTTCCCAACAGAACATCACTTTCCGACCGATTCGGGTCTTGAAATCACTGCTCATGACGGAAACAGTTGCTCCCGTATCGACTAAAGCTGACGTGGGAACACCATCTATAAGAACATTGACCTTATTCGTTGACATTGAAACTGGCGGAGGCATGTGTGTGTGCAGTGAAAAATGTCCGGCGACCTCACCTCCATCGGCCGCGGCGCCTAGTTTCCCGGAGGAGGAGAGGCGAGACGTCGACGGCTTGGAGATGGTGATCGATACCTACGAGAAGTTGGTGGCGTCACACTCCGCGCAGAATCAGGCGAATCGTTGCGGAAGTTCCGATCGTAGTCGCTGCCGTAGTAGCTGTTCCGTGGCGGCCAGCGATAGTTCCCACGCGTATGCGTACTTGGGCGGCGCGAGGGTGCCGGTGGTCGTTCGTACTGCGGTAGAGGGGCACGACGGCGCTCCGAGCAGAAGCGTGCTATATGTCCACGGACGCCACAGTAAAAGCACACAGGTGCTTCACGCGTCACACGCTGCTGAAGACGGTCAGTGGGACCTTGCCACGCCGTAATGTCGGAGGGTGACCTCTTGACGGAATCGCTCCGCGGCTCATAATTGTAAGAATAATGACGCAGCTGCTCCGGCTCCCTCGAGTAGTCGGAGCCCGCAGCATTGATGGACACCGGCAGGGCGGCGCACGGTGAGAGCACCATGGACATGCGCGTTCGATTTACCGCCAGCGCCCCGTCGGTCAAGTTTGTCGCGCACTATTTCCCGAATAGTTGACGCCAGATCGCTGGGCGAAAGGCCCACGTCAATGCTCGCGACAGTGGTGACTTTGGGGAGTCGACCGAACTTTGCCGAAATACGCCGAGCCTTAAGAGCCTCCAATGTGCGGCAATGTCGGATGATGTCATTTGCCGAAGTTAAGTCGTCCTTGCCTATCAGGTTGGTAGATATCTTCGGCAATACCTTTGAGGAGATGGCCGACCTTATCCTCATCTGTCATGGCTGGGTCCACACTTTTGCACAACTTCAGAACTTCCTCGATGTACGTGGTGCACGTCTCCCCTGGCACTTGCGCACGTTGGGCCAGCGTCTGCTCGGCACGCTTCTTTTTCGTCGACGGGTCGCCAAAACACTTCTTTATTTCGTCTACAAAATTCGCCCACGTAGTCAGGTTCTCCTCGCGATTCTCGAACCACATCAACGCGGTTCCCTCAAGAAACAGTGGGACGTTGTTCCGCGGGCTGGTCGTGTCCCAGTGGTTATATAGACTCACCCGCCGGTAGTGTTTGAGACATTCCTCGACGTCCTCTCCAGCATTCCCGGAGAAGGTGCGCGGTTCCCTGTAGTGGTGTCCAAGAGAGCTGGACGAAGGCGGCGAGCTGTCACCATCGGGGTTCATGGTCACTGGTACAGGCGGAAGACCCGCGAGTAGGCGGCTTCGGCGGAGCTCCAGTGGTTTCTCTTCCGTCGTCCTTCGTCGGGGAGCGAATGCGTTACCCAGCACTTCCACCAATCCTGTTACGGTGAAAGATGTTTACTTTACAGAGCGGGGTGACGGATGGTCGCGGAAGGCTTGGCACTCAGCCCAGGATTGAGCACTTCGTTGTCCTCTTTCATTCTTCATCCGAGGTGCGGTGTCAATATATATATATATATATATATATATATATATATATATATATATATATATATATATATATATATATATATATATATATTAACGTTTCGGCCGTAGCAAGCGTTAGTACGACGTTGCTTCTTCGTAATCTCGTAAGCTGCAAATAACACAAAGATACGCTCTAAGCATTATCCATGACCATAAGGAAGTAGGACAACGTGTCAGGCTTTTTAATCAACAATGCACCAACAATGCAAAGTGTGCGAACCCAATGCTCAATAGCCACGGGTGATCTTAACGCCACAGTAGGAACCGAGCAAAGTGTAGGACAGTCATTCGGCATTGAAGCCTCTTTCACTCCCTTACAAGGAGCCAGCTAATTCGCTCTCTTGTGGCGTCGCTTGGCGAGTTAACTTCTGCTGTCACTCGAAGGCTGCACCTCTCTCTCTTTAAATTAAGGTTTTTCTCCTCCTCCTTCCAGAACTCACACTTAAGACGTGAAAACCACTGCAGACCCGAGGAGCAGCTAGGCTTAATGCTTTAACGGCGGAGCTTCTTCAGCTTGTGCTCCAACCATGGCCAGCGACCGCTGAAAGCTCATCGGAGAACGTGTGAAAGGGAGAGAGGATGGGAGAGAGAGAAATAAGTGTAAAATAATAAATTCTGGCGCCCACGGTCCGAAGGGGAGCTCCATAATCATTAGGCTGTACACCGACGCTTGTAGAACATGCATTTGCGGGAAACCGTATTTATTGCGTTGTACTGACGATCAACTTGCCGTGGGCGACAGAAAGAAAACTGAGAGACAGGGGAGAGAACGAAAAAGAATTAGACTACCCTCAGTACCTACTAGGGGAGAAAAACGAAACGGCCAGGAGAGCACCATGACCGTGGCACGTAAATCATGCCGCTCATGACATGCATGTCACGATTTTCATGTTATGAGCTGTCATTTATGTTCCCCATGCAGTCATGTTGTGGCATACCAATTTTCGTATACATCCCATTAACCAAACGGCCAGGAGAGCACAAAGTCGTAGGCGGCTAGACAGACAGACAGACAGACAGACGGATAGATAGATAGATAGATAGATAGATAGATAGATAGATAGATAGATAGATAGATAGATAGATAGATAGATAGATAGATAGATAGATAGATAGATAGATAGATAGATAGATAGATACGCTCAAAGTCGCCGGAGTTCGCTAAGAAATGCTCCGCATTTAATAAGCCCCTACAGTTCCGCTGGTCTTTGCCGTTGGCGATAGCAGGGCCATGATTAATTTTTTTCAGGCACTGTGGACGCACTAGATGAGTCCGTGGGCCGAGTCATGGATGCTCTGTACCACCGAGGCATGTTGTCCAACAGCTTGGTGGTGTTCACCAGCGACAACGGCGGTAGTCCCTGGGGTCCGCTCTCAAACGCGGGCTCCAACTGGCCTCTGCGCGGTGCGAAGGGCACACTCTGGGAGGGAGGCGTGCGTGTGCCAGCCCTGGTGTGGAGCCCACTGCTTAAACCGGGACCGCGCGTGGTTCTTCCGCACCTGGCTCAAGTCGTGGACTGGCTGCCCACTTTCTACTCTGCTGCTGGTATGAAAGATAGCACGCGTGCTTCATTTTCCACTCAAGTGGGCACTGCTAAGCACTTTCGCGGACAGTATCAAAACGAGCGCACCAAATGACACTGCGAAATGACACTGCGCATCTGCGGGCATATATATTTTCTAACCAAGTACTAGCGCAACCAGCTCCACTACTGAAGCGTCCGTATGGGCTTTCCAATAACTCCATGTGGCTTCCATAAGGGTCATGCGGAGAATATGGTAAATATGTACAAATATATGGAATCGATACGGACATGGTGTATGTTAAACATTGCAAAACTGGATTATGAAAGGGAACCCTTCAGTATAAGGGTATTCCTTCCGTTCAACAGTCGTCCCTGCGTTTCCTTTCTTTAGCTTTTGCTTTTCTCTTTGTACGTACGCGGCAGAACTCGCTATCGCAGAGGACACTCCAAGGAATATTTCTTTATAGTCTTTTGTTATGTACGTGCATGTTCCCAGGATGAGGGGGTGGAGGGGTCAGGGAATGAACGCACTTGTGTTAGATAAGCAATCTGTGACCGAGAGTTTAATTCTCGTTGGCAAGCAATTTTCTAGGAAAGCCAACTCGTCGATTTCTTTTTTTTTTTTTTTGCAGAGTGTCAATAGCTGCCGACTCCGCAGCCAAAATACAGAGACCTCAATCTTAATCACGGAGTTCGACTAAACGTCGTACTGAGCAAAGCTTCTTCGCCAATGTCGAATTCACCCTGCGTGGTCCTGTATTTCAACCGTGGAGAAACGCCTGCTCGAGATAGTCGCCGTAACTTATGAGCGAACCGTTATGTAGAGGCTAGCGGATTTCTGCTTCTCTCCTAAACGCAATATGATGCTCACTTATGAGGACTCACCAGCTCCAGAATAACTCAAATTTGATCTTTTTGTGTCCGTAGATTGCAGCACTTACACACCACAAAAAAGAGGGAAGTTAGAGACCACTCTAGGTGTGTAAATCTCACCAGGACACGAAAGCGGTCGTCATTCCGCATTGGGCAAAGTAGTGCTTCTGGAAGTTTGCCCGGAAACACCTGAATACATGGTCAACGCTTTGTACACCCCTTGCCTAAAGTCCTTGAATAACCGCTTAGCCAAATAGCGACAAGTCCTCCTCTCCCGTCCTCTCCCCATCAATTTTGTCGTCTGCTTCAGCGCCGTCCGCCGTTCGCTGTCTAACGTGACCTGTTCTGCAAGACCATGCAGGGCAGCCCACTATATAGACCGCGACAAAGGCTCATAATCAATCTTAAACGCATGGTCCTGCGTTCTTTTGTACTCTCCCCGCAAGTTCCAGGCGAACAAAAGAAGGCGGGGAGATAACAAAGGGACCGAACAATGCGGGGCCTCTTGCGCTTGTGCGACCCAACAATAGCCCATGTGGCGCAATCAGCACTTCCTCAGAACTTAGGAAGAAAATGGCTGCCAATGGAGGAGCGTGTCCACACATCAATCGCTTTCGCTACTTGGCAAAACGGTTATGAAGGGATTTTACCCGTCCAGTGGGGTGCAGGCTTTTTCGTCCCTAGCTACCGTTCAACTTCTCTCTTTCATCCCTATGTGCCTCTAACCAGTACGATAGGTAATGTCCTGTCTCTCGAGTTCGTTTCGTTCCCTAGACCGTCAGTTGTTGTCAGCAGCAGCGTTTTCACGACAATAGCGTATCCAATAAAATTTTTGACGCATGTCACAGGCACCTGCCAGAGAACACCTCGACAAAGACACTCGACTCACAGGGCCAGGGGAGTGACTACCCTTTCCCCATGGCGCTGATACGGGCTCCCGAAAGGGCTGCAGAAGCTAGTGCCATTTTTCCTTTCCTCAGAATCGCTTCTCTGAAGAAACGAGCCAGTAAAGCGCTAGCAAAGCTTGTCCTGACACTGCTCTATAGTCTGTTTCGGGAGTTCCGTGCAGCAGAGCCATGGCTACGAGGCTATCAAGCGCCGAATTCTTCCAAGGCGGGACGAAATGTCATTGTTCGGACGCGCATCTGCGAGCTACTCCTGCCAATAGGGGCCTCACTCCCTCCTCCTCTTCCCCTTTCCAAGGCTCCTCCTGCCACTGCGCGGATCACGACTGGCCATGGTGCGGAGGGATACGTTTAACACGCGTTTGCCCTCCTGATTGGCAGAAAGGGCCTGCAGCTTCCACAGTAGTGCACGGAACTCCTGAAACAGACTATAGCTAGCCTTTACACAACACCACGCATGAGTGCAGGGATTGCGAAGTATGCCAGGCCTGTACTTGTTCCGATGCGCCAAGGCTTTTTAGGGGCGAAGCTCCTCTTAGTCTAACCTTGTCACGCGTCAGTCGTCAGTCGTCAGGCGTAAGCCGCGTGCCGGGAGGCACGCGCTCGCCCTCGGCGCGTGCCTCCTGGCGCGTGAGGTGGTAGCCGTGTTATAGTGAATTCCACTGGTGGATCTGGAGCGGTGTGCCGAATCCACGACGGAGCAACAAAATCCGTCGCGGAGCGATCCGATCCCAATCGGCCAGCGAAAAATAAACTCGCTCCGGCAGGGATTACAGCGGAAGTTGTCGCACGCATCCGGTTGCCCATGTTTGCAACCTTACGTTGGACTACGTTAGACCTCGCACAAAGTATGCATACCTCTTTCTCCGAGTACGCGTGTACTACTACTTCGACGTAGCCGAACATTTTGGGGCGTTTGCGCGGGAACTTTGGAAACAGCTCCTTAAATAACGTTTCGTACAGCACGTACGACTCTTCGTTACTGCTGCTGCTGCTTTCCGACGTAGAACTCTTGCTGTCGCTCAGACCGAGGAGCAGTCCCCTGTAGGGTCGATCGACGCCATTCCAAAATATGTAAACAAACCTCCATGGTTATCAGACAGCGCCTCAGAGAGAGAAAAAAAAAGAACGCTGAAAAAAAATCGCCGTGCTCGGTTGATCCGGAAATGACGACACCGTATACGCGATGCGCAGCGCCTATAGGGGCGCCACTGAAAGCCGCGTAGCGGCGGCCGTTGGAACCGCTGGTGGGTCGCGTAGCAGACGCCTCATTTCGCTGCAAGCATGACGGAAGTGTGCGCGCGTGCGATTTGCCGCTTGTGCGCGTCCCAGATAATTACTTTTGCGGCGATAGTGTGCGCAAAGAAGCTGCACAATATAATAGTGGACATGTGTCCGATGTCACAGCTGTGTGGGACGACAGTGTCACCATACGCGCCAAGTGTTTGCCACAGACAAGCGTCAACAAGCTTCCCTACGAAGTGAAGCTCATCGGACCGCTTTCTTTATAACGTCCCGATCACTAGTGCCTGCATGCGTTGAAGCGTGAACCAACGTTTTTCCTCGACACAGTAGCTTTGTTTACGTGCCATGTGTTTATATAGTACATTTTGAGGGAGTGCTGTCGCACCGGCGCATGGATTTCACGGGTGCGGCCACGCGAAGGGTCAGCGTTGGTAAAACTTTGAAATCAGCACGATAAACTTGTGAAAAAATATCTCGGCAGCTTACGCTAGTGGCGCGAGACTGAGTCAGTGCGGAGCTGGTGGTCACCTAGCTTGTCATAGCAGCTTGGCTACGTATTTGCGAGGTTTTTTGCAAGCTATTACCAAGTGTTGCAAAATGGCGTTAGGCTCTACGTGATCGTGAAAGCCTTCAATGCGCACAGGTGTCATGTTTTACAGCCAATATGCATATAGTTGAGGCGAGCCAACGTTGGGCGAGCGCACAGCGAACATCTGCTCCGGTGATCGCATTCCAGTGCCATCAATAGGTATAATGCAGCCGATTTCGTGCAGCACACGTGTGATTCCACGGCGCTTTTGTAAAGGAGCCGTCATCTGCCCCACATACTCTGGCATTGCGCCTCGCGCCATTCGTTTTTCAGGAGAGCCTAGGCATCGCGTCTTATCAGTAATAACAACCTCGTATGCATTGTAGCGTCTACAATGCAGGCGAGGCGACCAAGTGTAAACGTAGTAGCGTTCGCTGAATACGTATAGCGACAAAAATTGCAGAAATAAAAACACGATAATCGTTCTAACACTGCCGTAAACAAAGCGCAATTGCTTTCCTTCTGCGTTGTACAGCCGCAATCCACCGCCGCCGTCTCTCTCGCTTATGAAATAGCACCGGAAACCTGTAGAAGTGCGTTCCTGGCGATTTTTTGTGTGTGTTTCAGCAGCCGACAACGCAGCAGTTATTTTTCGACATCGCTGAAGCCCGACAGAGTCGTTAAATCACGATGAAAACACATCCATCCGTGCACTCGCGCACACGCTCGCGGGAACACTGTTCGCCCGGACCCACCGACGCTTCCGAGCCGTGGCGGCAGATGGCGTCGTCGGCGCTTTGCGCGTCGCCTATAGCTGGAGTTCCGGAAGAATCCGGCTCTACGAGACGGATCAACGCGGAGCGCTCCGTCGCGGAGCAAGTTGCCCCAGATCGCCCAGTGGAACATGCGAACTTGCTCGGGATCCGCCAGTGGAATTCAAATTCTCGGCCGCAGAGCAAAAAAACTTGCTCCAGATCCGCCAGTGGAATTCACTATTAGATAAAACGTATTAAGGAGGAAGGTGCGAATGACCCCTTGCCATGGAAGGTAAGGAGGGACGTTTCGTTATTGTGTTGAAAGACATCAAGAACCACGCTTCAATTTGACGGATGTCAGACTGTTATTAAGAGGGCGGCATTGTGCGCATTCACCGGCGATTGGCCGAATCATGGAAGAAATGTTACGTGAGGAATATTTACTGCAGACCAGAAAGAGGAGCTGCTGAGTACCGTGCTCTGAGTAACCACGGGTATCGCGAATGACAAGAGAGATGTGAGTGCTCGCTGACATAGGTGAACAGCTCGCGGTTGGTCAAGAAGTTATGCGTACAGCTGAGCACAGGTTTTTATTCCGCTGCTGTACGAACTCTTATATCATGCACTACAATCGCAAGTGACGTTAGACCGGGACCAACACGATCAGAACGATCACAACAATTGCTAATGCAATCAACGTCTTCTTCACGACATGTGCCTCGTGGAAAGGGCAGCCGTGGACGAGCTGTAGCGTGCTTTCTTGGCACTTCGAAGTCTCGGGTTCGATTCCTACCCCCGTACCGCGTTATTGGTTTGCTTCGATCCCTACATCACGTTGGTCTGCGTCTGTCAGCTTGTTATGCGTACATTTCAATCGCGAGCTACTACAAATGATGAAACGTTGCCCCCCCCCCCCCCCCTTATGAAGAAACTTGCGCCTGCCTATGAGTGTGATTGTACTAAAATACATAAGACATGCTTGGATATATTTCCGTGGAGTGAGCTAGGTGACTCAGCTCAGCAAATGAACTGAGACCGCAGCTACGCCTCGATCAGGTACTTGTTTATTCGATACGGTTATCACTGCTAATGAACAAGACATTTAACTAGACGTTTCAGCGCTGGTCAGATGTCACAATAGTCGCCATGTATTCATACGATGTAAAACAAGTAGCGTTGCCTATGCCACAGTTAGCAGTAGGTTTGTCAGCACGTGAAAGACGTAAGAGCCGGCATTTAGCAACCAACAGGTCAACGTGTGACATTCTTCACCAATGAGCCGTGGTACAGTCGTATTATTTCAAACAATCAACGTTTCGCTTACGCGATAAGCAACGCATTTTCTTTTGAAAAGATGCATTGAAGTGCTTACAAAGCTAGATGAACCATTAAATGTAATGAGCAAAAGGTTCAGGTGCAGTGCCGTGGGGAAGGCCACAGATAACAGGAGAAGGGTGAGCGAGAATTCCTGGTATCTGCGTATTCGGAAACGAATAGTTCGAAGACCCAATCTCAGTGATAATTCCGCCGTCAGCATTCAAGGTTCCGAGCCGGTAAATTAAAACATGATGGTCAATATTTTCATAAATTCAAGCCAAGACACCCGACCTTTCATTTCATTTCATTTTATTGTACCCTCAAGACGGAGGTATTACAGAGGGAAGTGGGCAACAAAAAATACAAAATATACAAAAAGCAAGAACATCAAACGTCGCTAGTTAATACAAAAGGTGATTAATTAAGTCCGGGAGTGATGATGTCAGACATGGCGGCCCGAAACTTCAACTTGTCCTTTGCCGGGAAGGTGGTTCCATTTTTGGAATGTCTTCGGAATAAATGAGTCATGATAGCTTCTCGTACGGCACTGCATTATTCCAACCTTATGTTGATGATCAATCATCATAGGTGTAGGTACATAGGAGCCTTTAACTCGAAATCCACGTTAACAAGCAAACGACGCGTAAAAAAAGAATCACAGCATATCCACGGGGTGAATGATGATGAGTGGGCGAAGCTCCGGAGGGAATCATCGGTAAACCGTGAACCTTCCGTGTAATTCGCCCAGTCGATCATCATGTAAACACGTCTTACGCAGCCCCTTACACAGGCCGGAACGCGCACCGCGTTTGCCGACGCCATCACATGACTGCTGAGAGAGTATAAGGCGGAGAGGCCACAGCGTCTTACACCAGCTTCTTACACGGGCCGTAACGCGCTAGCACAAACGCGTTAGAAACGCGCAGTCTTTCGTTAATGTTGGGTATTTACTGTCATCGTGGTGCATGTGTCCATGTGCGCTTCGTGGCGTTTCCTTTTTTTTTTTTTTTTTTTTTGTGGCGTAGTGGCTAGCGCCGCGCGTTCGGAAGCGAGGGGTCCCTGGTTCGATTCCGCGCTTCGGACACAACGTTCGGAATTTTTTCTCATCGTCCATGGTCCACCAAGCGCGATACGACACGTACGGCGACGATCCAGGAGAATGAGAGGAGCGCAGCCCGCGCAGCAGCCAATCGGAGAGCAGCTGCACCGCCAACGCCATCTAGCGCACCTTCACCCAACCGCCATATTGTACGCATGTCTATGGGACAGCGCCCTCTCGGAAACGAGACGAGAAATGGAGATGACGACACAGAATGCGTACAGCGCCATCTAGTGTATCGTCACCCAACTGCAGTTTGCATGCATCTCTGTGGGACAGCGCCATCTATTGTATGCTAAGGGAGACGCTACTGGCTACGCAGGATGCATCGACAACCGAGAACCGCCCAGGTGATGCCATAAGGAGCTTCGCCCCTAAAAAGAGCGACAGTGTTTCATATTAACACGTTTTCGCAGTGCAAGCTGCCACTTGCCACAGAGCGAGCTTGGTTAAAGGAATAGGGCCAGATTACAAGAGATCATATATTTCAGAGTCTAACATGATATGCGAGGGCGGAAAGCTTGCCAGCGATTACGAAAGGCAAAACTAGCACCCACCTGTTTGTAGCACAAAGCTGCGAGGAAATCCATACGGATTTCTCAGAAAGTGAAATCAACTAGCTGTTTCCATTCCTGAGGAATCCGCTTGGGCTACAGTGGGGTGGATGCTAAATTTCTCTTTCGTGATCATTGCTCCACCATGCGAAATGCCGCATAACTCATTTGCCATCTTACCGGTGTTGATTGACAGATTGCTTGCTTTAGGATTTATGTTGCGGAACCAGCTTGACATTTGCCATAGCCCAAGGACCAAGCCTTGATTCAAGCGCCGCCACGGTGGGCTAGTGCTTATGGCACTCGGCTGCTGATCCCAAGTTCGCGGGATCGAATCCCGGCCGCGGCGGCTGCATTTCGATGGAGGCGAAATGTTGAGGGCCGTGTACTGCGCGATATCAGCGCACGTTAAAGAACCCCGGGTGATCGAAATTTCGACAGACCTCCACTACGGCGTCTCTCATAATTAGACCTGGTTGGGGGACGCAAAAGCCCCACAAATCAATCAATCAATCAATCAATCAAGCCTTGATGCAAATACGTGTTGAATAATTTAAACATGAAGAGAGATATGTTACGATTTGTTTCTCTAAGAAATCTTGCTCTAATATCGCCAACGCCACAAGCCGGTGGCACTGCGATTGATGCGATGAATTTTACAATGAGGACAGCTTCTATCACGGTATAGGAGACGATTGTAGGGCGTTCACAAAGAAAAGCACTTGCTAAACAAAGAAGTCTAGCGGAAAATTTTATTCAGAAACGTTTCACACGTTCCAGAAGGCACCGAAGATGATCCTTGTCAACAGGATACATGACAAGTACAACCCATTCGATTTTAAGGAGTCAGGTGTGCCCTACACTATGCAGCCTGCTTCATGGTCGTATTTCGGCTTGCTGCAGCAAGCGCTGTTGCTGCAGTAAGTACTGTATAATCAGTCCGGTGAAAGCTATTTTGCTGCCTTGCTTCAGAGTACAGGCCATGTGGTTCTTTATTTGTATTTGCATGTTCTTCTTGTAAAGAAAAATTACGGCAACTTCATGAGAGGATGAGGCTGTTATGGCTATGTATACCACAAGGTCTATTTATATTTAGTTACTGCGCAAATTAAACTACTATTTGCGGGTACAAGCGTCTACACAACGCTCTTATCAAACGCAGCTGCGACGACTGTACCTTCGTCGCATCTACACTGAGCGTTCACTGGCAAACTCTGATACTACATCTTTTAGCCTCGACTGAAGGAGAGGTAATCCTGATACATCTACATCATCCGTTAGTTTGTATTATAACCCATATTCTTTTTCCCATCTGTAATCTTCAATGTACGCAGGGTAACTGCGTGCGAATATTTTATGAATCATCGGTGATGATGCAAACCTCTTGATTACATGATCGAAAAAGCTGTTCTTCAAACACAATGACATCGTATGCAAGTTTGCATTCTATTTCTAGTTCATTTCTTATGTAGAATCTTCAGTATATGCGAAGGTAATTGTATGTGGAAATTTACCGCCCATCATTGGTGACCACATACAGCTCCCACAAATGTATCGTTGATTCCTAAGGGAAAAATTCGTCCTCGAGAAGTATTTTCTTTGTTTCATGCATAACCTTTTTAATGCAACATCTTCCTTTTATTGAGGCAATACAAAACGACCCGCCTAATGCTCTTTCTTCGGTCAGGTGGAAGCATATCGGAACTAGGCGCCATCGACGGCCTCGACCTGTGGTCCGCACTCGTGTCGGCGAAAGCCGAAGAATTCCCGAAGTGGCCGCGGCACGAGTTGCTTCTCGATATTGACCAGCCCTCTGGGCTAGCTGGCTATCGCGACGGCAAGTTCAAGCTCGTCGTGGTCAGTGACCCCAAGCCGGAAACCTCCCGAATTCCGTTCGAAGACCCTGGGCTCCAACGACATATTCCTACTCCCGGAAAGGCACCGTTTTTCTGCCGTAGCGAAGTGGCTGCGGCGGCCTACCTCGACTTCCGTATGAGGACGTCGCTGACTTGGCGAACCTTGGAGAGACAACGTCACTTTAGGGGCGGACTTCGTGTGCCTTTTTGGTGGCGACGGAGGGCTGCGGTAAGATGCAGCTCCGCTAGCTCGATGTACACATACGTCGGGCTGAATAACGGCGATTACCTCTTCGACCTGTCCAGGGACCCTTGCGAGCATCTGAACTTGGCGTCCGAGCTACCATCGGTAAGAAAGCGAGATATTTCGCGCACTTTTCGTGTATAGCGAGCACGGTCGCGTTGCTATGCCGCTGGCGACATAGTGAACAAATAAAACATCCAAAAATTAAGGGAGAACTCCCGCGGTTTTTCTCACAATATTCTGATATCGCGGTTTTCCAATAGCGCTGATAGTCAGGCAGGCAGGCAGGCTGGTCCAGTGTGCTCAGAAACGCGCCAAGAATTTGTAAATGCTGTTGCTCTTTCATCACCCCTTTATAGTTGTATCATAACCAAGTTGCTCAATTCTTCAACCGCGTTTAAACTTTGATTCATTCTGTTACTTCTTTCTGCATCACATGTATATTGCTCACCCTGTTTGAGCTTCTTGTCTGCAGTATTTTATAAATAAATAAATTACCGATTAACGATGTCGCCAAACCGAAACCGAAACGGGAAGATGGTTGGTACAGCACATCCGATGACGTAACAGCCCCTCCTTCAGAAGTATGGAGCTGGCGCCAGAACAATAAAAGTTGTGGCGTCATCCGACAACGTAATGAGTTAGATCAGCTTTTCTGAACTTGGCAGCGACAATTTGAGCGCTGAAATATCACCGTTTTGCGCTCGACCGCCCACGTGCTCGGGTATAGGCAGCGTTCAAAGTAATCACGCCAAAAACACAGGTGTTCCCGCATCGGAATCCGTTCAAAGTATTTAAAGTTCATTTTCAGGAAAACTATATGACTTTCAACTACCTGGTTTGGGACATACTGTTAGGGAACCGAGGAGAACATATATTGAAAGTTTCATAAAGATCCATGAACACTGAAAAATTACCAGAGTTGCCCTTAAAGAGTGCCGTTGAACTCTTTTCGACCACAGCCAAAAAACGCTGCCAATAAGTTGTGGAGGCTCTTGTGAATACGCCTGCCATACACTATTGCACTGCGTTCATCAGGGAACTTGCAGTTATGTTTCAAAGTGCAGTTGCAAACTGCGCGCTCTTCTTTGGAAAAATCGCATCATGGCCACGGACTACAAATGATGTGGCATAACTACGAAGGGCGTGGCATATGCTACGGGCGCCGCGGAGCGCCGTAATTCCCAGCGATGACTCTGGCGGCATGCGAAGAGAAAAAAAAAGAGGCGAAAATGTTAATGAAGGTGATAATGAAAATGATAATGAAAGAAGAAAAAAATGAAGAGAAAATGATAAAAATTACAGTTGAGTCAAAGAAATTTAAGAACGCATTCATTAGCCCTTGACGAGAGCAGTGCTCCCGCCAAGGGCTAAACCGTTTTTTCCTTGGTGGGATTTTAAGGAACCCAAGGTGGTTGAATCTAATCCGCAGACACCCTTTTGCCGCTTGCGAGATAACCACATGGTGGTTTAGACACCACGGCCCCACAACTACAGTGTATCTGTGTGATTCTTGCAAGTCTGAGCTGGCTCATTTCAGTAAGGTTTGGTGGGATTGAGGCATGGTAAGCCCGAATATTGGCGAACTTGAGTCAGAGTGAGTCCGGCTTAGACGAAATCTGGTGAATCTGAATGAGCCCTGCTAAGGGAAATTATGTCCGGCGTGAATTTGAGTGAGAACGGCTGGGAAAATATCTGGCGAGTCCGAGTTCGCTTGAGTTCGGCTGTGGAATAAGCTGGTGAGCGTACGTGTGAGTGAGCCCGGTTGAGGAAACAATCTCGTGAGCTTCCGAGCATCAGTGAGCTCAGCCAAGTGGAACTTTGGTGAGTCTGAGGCCGAGTGAGTCGAAAGTGAGAAATATATCGTTTTTAGTAAGTCTGGGTGGGTTCCATAAATTTTGCCGACCTCTGGACATGGAAGCATGCGGGCAGAAATGGTCCGACGGACCTGACGTCACGTCCAGCTGAGGCAGAAAGCAAACGTACTGAAAAACCATCAGGCGCACTCCTAGTCCCGGACAAAAAGCACGAGCCAGGTGTCTCGACCGACTCGCCTCACGGGCCCGCGAACACTAAATTTGACCCCGATCCTTACCATCAACAGGTCCGTTGTATACATACGTACAACCAGTAGACTCGAAGCGTACGCACGAAAACTCGTAAGCAGATGAGCAGATAAACTACAAACGACAGGAAAATGCTTCTGGGGTATGTGGGTGACAAAAACACGGCCTGCGCCGAGTGACAACGGTCATGCGTTCGCCAGCGAAACACTGATGGAGACGAGTAGTATCATACGGACTATATAGGAAGTCCGCAATCGAGCTGGGCCGCCGTGAACAGTGCTGGAGAAAAAATTGTGTTCTGCAAGTCATAGAGTGCCTGAGGGGTAAGTGGCCTTTGCTTCTAGTAGTAACAGTAGTAGTAGTAGTAGTAGTAGTAGTAGTATACAACCTTATTTGCGATTATGGTGATGTCCCAGAGGGTGGAGTCGTCAGTCCAGGGCTCACCTGCTACTGCAGTCTAGTTGGCCTGGTGAAGCAGTCGTCGCTGGTCGTACAAAGGTGTGCCAGAATGTGCGGCATCCCAGTTCGAAGGGGAGGGGTTGAGCATGATAGGAAGCCCGAGTGATCCGGGGCATTTCCATATCGAGGGTTTGAGGTTAGGATGTCCGCAGAAGAGATATCCGTCGGGGTGCTTCCTTGTTCGTTGTTAGAAAACCACATTCAATCCCTAGGCCAGCCCATCCTATGCCAAAAGTGCGTCCTATGTTTAGTGGTGCCGTGGTAATAAAGTTCGGGAGACGTCCTTCAGTGATTACCTCGCTTAGTCGTAAGCGTCGTTGGTGCATGTCGCTGATGAGATGAATGCCTTCCGTATCGCCCTGTTGAAAACGTCACTGATCCCGAGCTCTGAGACACGGGACGCGATCCCAGGAAGAGATTTGAAGAACCGACGTATCACTTCCATGAAAACGATCCCACGAAAACTTTAGGTCGCTCCGGCGCACTTGTAAAACGCAGGCAGTGATTCAAAGGCCGAGTCGGAGCCACGGGTGACCAAACAAAAGAAACATATTTTGATTCAACAGGCAGTTACACAAAAAAAAAAACGTGAACAAATTCGGCTCTTCAAAATACAAACACAGATGGCCTACAACATTGCACAAAACCAACGCCAAATGTACGCGTTGCCGCGCCATGACTGTCCACCCGAGCTTTCTTCTAAAAGGCCGACAAAGGGTACCAGAGGGGGCTTTCGGGGAATCTACTTGCTTCCAAACGAGCCCGCTTTCAGAAAGCATTAGCAAGGTCGCGTCAAGAGAGACGCGGAGAGCTGGCTCCTCTCCGCTCTGCAGATGAGCCGAAAGAGTATTATATAGCGCCCAATGCAGCGTTGTCTACTCTGCTCTAGTGACAGTCCGCCGCGGTGGTGTAGTGGTTACGGTACGCGGCTGCCACCCAAAAAACGCGGGTTCGATCCCGGCCGCGGCGGTCGCATTTTCGATGGAGGCGAAAATGCCAGAGGCCCGTGTACTGTGCGTTGTCAGTGCACGTTAAAGAACCCCAGGTGGTCTAAATTTTTGGAGCCCTCCACTACGGCCTTTCTCTCCTCTCTATCTCTTTCACTCCCTTTTCCCCAACCCCACGGACGCTTAGCTGTGCTCCCTACATGGGCTGCAGAAATTAGCGTCCTTTCCTAACCGAACCACAATCCACAATCAATCTAGTGACATGAGCGGTAGAACAGGAGACATGTCGAGTAGGAAACGGTTTGTAATAAACTGTGCTTCGAAGTTTCATTTCTCGCGAAAATTGCCTCACACGGACGACTTCCGCTGCGGCATGTTCGTCTAGCCATGATTATAATATCGTCCAAGTACATGGACGCACGTTATCTGATGCTTTGATGAAACATATATGTTGTTCAGGGGGTCCCTTCGTTCTGTAACGTCATCTAATGCTTCATGCGCCCTGTACAATGACTTAGCGAACTCAGATGAAGGCATCGTTAAAAACGACGGAGACCGAGGAACGTTGCTGGAGCCAACGTTTGCTCCAGCGACAGTCCCTCTTCTCCATCGTTCTCCATCTCCTGTTCTCCATCTGTTCATCTATTCAAGCCTCCATCTGCACCTGAGCTTCTCTTCTGGTAAGCGAGCTTAGAACACATGCTCTGGCGGTGTCCCGCGTCACGCCGCTATGAAAGCAGCACGTCTTCACCCTTTGGTGCTGTTCCACGTAGCCCCAACCTCGATGAACAGTTGTGGGCTGTCCAACGGCCCCGCGTCGTGTCAGGGAGGCTCGCCCTTTCTGTGCTGACGTAGAAGCGGTCGGCGCAGCCGTAAGGAACCACACTAAAGTTTTTCATCCATCCATCCACTTATGACGTTTTTTTTTTTTCGATCACCTTTAGATGCACGTCAAGCTAGGTTAATTCAGTGGTACGTGAATTCTTTTCTCCAGGCATTGTGCGTAGCCCTCTCTCGGGTGTTGGGTCTTGGCGGCGGGTACGAGGGCGCTTTTGTAATCAAGTTTACAATTCGGCCGGTATTCCTCGCACAGTTGTTTAAGTGTCAATGGAATTGTCTTTCTCGGCCGTCTTATACGTATAGCGCGCCCTGGTTAAGTGCCTCTTGCGGCGGGCCTAACATAAGAAAGACAAGATATTGCGAAGTAGTCTAGCGCACTGGATATATGGACAAGGAGAAAAACAGCAGGACGAAACACTTCCTCGTAAATGAAAGATTTATGCAAAAAGAACCACATATAAATGTGTACACAAAAAATGCTAAAGCGCAAATGAGTGCCAAGTCAAAATATAAGGAAAAAACATAAGAAATCATGGTCTCGTTACAAGAAAAAGACATAAAGAAAATAAAATTCGATGTCGTGTTGCGAATAATACTGAAAGAAAACACAACAGATCATTCTTCTACTGTCTCCGACTCCAGCGGTGGTTACGTCCAAGTTCCACTTGCTGATTCATACATCTCGTTGCCGATAAAAGGCTTGCCGGTTTTCACTCAAGTGAGACATCAGTGTGGTCGTGCGTGAGCTGCCTGACAGCCTAATTCGTTCAATTTGTCGATGTACCTATGGCAGGCACACGCTGCAGAGTAAATACGTCGAATCAACGGTGGTGCGGCTTTTAGAAACTTCGGACACGAAGTACCTCACCTGCAGAGCTTCCTTCGCTTGGTTCAAGTTTCCTCTGCGTGCTCGACACCGTGTAGATTGCCACCTTAAGAACGGCCTACTGGTTTATGCCGAAGAGGCTGGATCCCTTCACGATCACGAGAAGAGGTCTTGCACTCCTGCCATTGTGTGTAACGTCTACGGTGGCACTAGGACGGAGTGGCGGTGGCGTCCTGACAATGTTCTCAGGTGTGCGGCCTTATCAGAAAGCGCTGCTGCTTTCTGCGACTATAGGCGTTCCGCTCGGGATTGCTCCACTACGTCGTTCCTCTCTTCCTACTCCTTTTCTTTTACTGCAGAAATAAATTAAGGAGTTGTCGTCATTTCCTATAGCAACGGTTACCCCTTTCCGCTTAAGTGGTTTAACATGAAAGTTGGAATAAAACCACAAACTCCTCCACTTGGTGAGTTCAAAATTGCGTTTTAAAGGAGTCCCCGAGCGTCTGACACGCACAAACACTATGTGCACGCAGGATGGAAGGGAGTCAGTGATCCTCCTTAACGAAGCGTTGGTGGTTATGGAGCTAATACCTTTGCAAAGAAAACGTTTTCTACAGAATCTAATAAACGCAGCTCTTGTTCGTGTTGTTGTCTGTGTGGTGTGCTTGGGACAGTCAATCAACAGGTCATGCCTCGTCGTCGCGACCGCATGAACATGTTGAAGATGACGTAGGTTGAATCTTCGATAAAGAGTGTTTCGTGTAAGCAGTTCCAAGCCGGAAACGATGCGTGAGGGTGTCGATGCATCATATCGAAGCTGAAGGTATATTTGATATCAAAGGTTAGAGTCGACCGCGAATAAGATGGATTCTTTTGCGTTCTCTGTTAAGCAGTTAGGCAAGCACGTTTCTCGTCTCGGTCCTGGTATAGATGCGGCGTATATCGAATTGAGATATGGGAATGAGATGAGGTTCTGAAAAATCATGAGCGACTTTCGCCGATGCATCTGCCTGTTTATTTTCTTTGATTTCGCATTGAGTTCGACGGGGTAGGCACCGTCAAATGGAGTAGGCAACTTCATCATCTATCGATCAGACGCAGCGCCAAGCTCGATCTCTGTCCACCTTGCCGCGTATGCGACCCGAGTTAGCGCTAAGCTCTCATTCCCCTCTCTCCTTTGTTCTTCCGTTAAATACATTCCAACGCTTCTGCGACCACCTTCTGGGACCAAACTACATGCATCGCCTCACCAAAAAAAAAAAAAAAAACACGTGTTCACTCTCCCTACCAGAGCCCATGGTTACGCGTTCGCGCTCCCGCACTTCGAACCATTCGCTGCCCCGAGCTTCTGCGAAAGGTAGCGTCGGACACTCACCCTCTAATGAGTTAACAGAACTCCGCAGCAGGACCATATTGTCACTCTGTTTACCGGGCGGCATGCATCCAAGCCGCCATTTGAACAGGACTGCCTGAGAGGTGTATTGACATCGAAAGCACTTCCATGCATTTGCCACGGCGCGTTCATCTCTACCGAACGGGCGACCCCTTGGCGACAGTTGAGCGCGCAGAGAGGTCAAAGGATTAATTCGATCGTGAGCCTCCGCTGTTCTTGCAAGCGGTTCTCCCCTTCTGTTCCTTTCTCGGATGCCGCGTTCCCTCCGAAAATGCTCTACTGTCCCACGGCGGAAAAACCTGTCACCCGTCGTGTCCACGCCGCTGTGCATTTGTGTAGGGCACAGCAATTAACGACCGCGGGAGTCGCGGGATAAATCCACCGCACTTACTTCGTACTGCGTGAATACGAAGACGTTTCTACAGGAAGGCCATGCGTTAGGCCGCCGTCGCCTGCTATTCCCGTCGATCTACCCCCGAACATAGCGTGCTCCAGACCATAGCCTGTTCCGACAGGACCGCAACAAGTAGCGTCTTTTCCTTAACGGAACCAACGTTTTATTAGAGAGTTTTAGCAGTGCTGGTTACCGTACGGTAATGCCGTACCGTCGCGGTCCGCACGCAAAAAATTGAGCTTGTGAGAACTTTATACCAGCAAGTTTTATCATCTGATGACGTTACGGTACTCCCCTAGCAACTAGTGCAGGTGTCTCCGACTAAAATAGCGACGCGCCGACCACGACCGTACGGCATTACCGTACGGTAACCAGCACTGCTAAAACTCTCTATTAACCATGACATGTGCGCGCTTACGGTGTGCGCTTACGGAGCACCTGAATTAATTTCGGGTTGCCTGGCCTGGTTGCGCAAACTATAGCTAGTACTCGGCATTTGGAATTAGCGCATCTCTTACATTTAGTTAATATGACTCAAAAAGAGTACCAGTAGTATCTTAACGTAATTTTACCACTTAAACCGAGAATACACGTTTGTCACGTCGTCTTCTTCTTTGAACATAGAAGCGCCACGCATTAATTTCATTGCAGGTTGTCTCCAGGCTTAAGGGAAAGCTGCGGAGGTACCGAGCCGTCGCTCGGCCAGCGAAGCAGCATGTCATGAATGACAGTGGTCTGCCCCAAGTCAACGACTGCATCTGGACAACCTGGCAGGACAAGGAGCAAACTGCTTTTCGGGACTGCCCATGTGCGTGAAGTCACCGAATGTTGGACTTGGCGCAATAAACACGACCCATTCATTATCTCTATGTGTGTTTCTGTTCGTCGAAACGTGTTTCAAGTGCGTTGAAAGCTAGTACAAAGAACAATTCTTCGCATGTGAGCGTGGGGACGCATGACCGTCCTCTTGTTTATAGTCTCTTCAGAGCAATGCTCACACGCACACGCACATCTACGTAGTTGGTCCCATCCCCATTACCAGAAGTTCATCCAGAATTTCAATTTGGGGTTTATGAATCCCTGCTCCAGGCACGGCCGCACGCGACCTCTTCGATGAGAGCACAGCACGGCAGTCATGCCGCAGTGAAGTCATTGCCCCCGCCGAGGCGGAGCCGTCTCCAGGTTACCTTGCCTCTCGGCAAGGGCTCGAGCTGCCTTCCTTTATAAAGGCGTCTACACTACGAACTCATGGTTCATGCTTCGAGCAATATAGATGCAAAATACAAGAAGGAATGCAACACACTGCTCTCACCGAGTAGTGTCAGGTTTACGCTTTAGCGACATGAAGGATTTCTCTACAAATGTAGGCGTAGCTCGGTGAAATACGTAAAAAAATGTGCTTGATCCCTCTGTCATAGGATTAGGTATAACGCGAAAGTTGAACCTGTATTCGCACATAAGCGGCAATCTGGCGAATCGAGGGGCCGGAGATGGGTTGGGCTACTCTGGACATGTGAACCCTTTGCATGCACACATCATCGACACTGCGCAGGGATCTTTGACAGTTGCACGTGCTTCTGTGGAGACATTGCATTCGAGGCGCCAGCGCCCTGCGCGAACCTCCATGAACCAGAAGCGTCCGAAAACGGTGAAACCTTGCAAGCGAAACCAAACAGTCAAACAGTCGATCCGCTAACAGTCAGCGGATCGTTTTGTGTACGCACACTTCGCTGTGTGAAAGGCACAGCCAAGTGTACCTTTCGACTTGTCGACGGCCGTATTTCCGTTCTTGGAGTCATAGGCGGAGACTTTTTCATTTTCCGGAGGGGGCGGGGGCGCCGGGATCTTGGTTGCGGTCTTCTGTCCTCATTCTCCAATTACCCTTTCTCGTCCTTCTTTCTCTAATTTTCCTCCTCACCCTCTCCCATATTTTTCAAAAACGCGGGGGAGCCCAGGCAATTTTAATTTTTTTTTCTGATGATGCAAACAGGCAAACTGCCACACGGCCGGACTGAAGGAGCGACGCGCGCGCACTTCCGTGCGTCGCTTCTTGAGTCCGGCCGCGAGCACATCAACATTGCTGTAAATTCACATCCGACATTTTTTCCAAGAAATATTTTACAATAAATATAGAAATGTATTCCCAAATGATACAGAAAGCACAAGAGAAGAAAAAAAAAAAGTCACAGGAAGTCACTTTCGTGCAAATAATTTTGAACCTTACGTGATTATTTGCACTTCACATTTGTTACATTGTCATGCTATCATCACCCAGTGAATCAAACACCAGTTAAAGGAGTACTGACAAAAAATTTAAGGCGATCGAGGTAACTTGCGGGATAGATTTGCGTCGACACACACGCATCATCTACAAAATATCAACGGCTGATATAGCTTAGAACACATTTAATATCAATTTTAACATGTGTGTCGCGCCACTGCATGCGAATCGCGCTTTTCTGTTTCATGTAAACAACCAGTCGCCACCTGCGTGGCAAGTTTATGTTGCTGTCATGATTCTTGGGAGAGCGCTCATCCGCAGACGTTTCCGACGGAGAGGGGGCAGAATTGCACCGGAGTGCAAACTGACGTCCTTGCCTCGGCAGTGCATTTTTGAGGGAACACGCATGTTTGAAACTTCCCAGAGGGGATTACAGCAGCGCCCAGGGAGGCTTCACTCAAGAGTTGTCCGCGCGGTGCTCATGTGAACACGGTTTTGTGGGCACATGTAGTCACCTATGTTTACATGAATACCATCCTGGGTGCCGCCTCACTCATCGCTCTTTGAAACGGAAAGTGCGTCCGGCCTCCACAAAACCGTATACAAAATATCAACAATCGCGCGCTCGAGCCCTCGAGGTTTACAGCCAGAGTAAGTGGGTCATTAGCTACTTATTGCAAAAGAAAAAAAAAAAGATGCAGAATTTTTGTGTCAGTACTCATACAACGTATCGATTACGTAATTGAAAAATGATTTAAGAAACACCGGCTGCCAAAAGAAAGATTCCCCAGGCTAGTGTACGAGGTTCCGTGCGCCGATTGCCACGCCACTTACATCGGCGGGACAAAAAAGTTTCCGGAAAGGATACGGCAACACTAAAATGACGTACGCAGCTTCAACGCTACGCGGAACGCGCTCGCAGAACACAGCGAAAAGAAAGACCATCACATCAACTTCGACGACGCCCGGGTCCTCGACACGGAAGGTAACCGCACCAAAACGCAGTTCTTAGAGTCGTGGAACGTCCAAACAACACCTGGAAATATCAACGGCTCAACTGGGACCCTGCCGAGTGTGTATATACATGATCTCCAGACAGTAGAGCACCCAGGATCTCTGCCAGGGGGGGGGGGGTTCAATTTTTCAGGCCTGCCGAGTGTGTATATACATGATCTCCAGACAGTAGAGCACCCAGGATCTCTGCCAGGGGGGGGGGGGGGGGGGGGGGGGGTTCAATTTTTCAGGAAGGGCCGGGATTGCGATTACACAGTTGTTGCGTGTAAAAAAAAAGTAAATAAAATGCCAAATAATAGTAACATCAATTATGATGATTATCTTTATTATTTTTTCGGCGTTTTGCAGAGACATTGGCTCCACATTCTTCTAGGACATAGGAGCAGTTACGGAGTGGGATGGGGGTTAGGTCGGCCTCGGGGGCGGGGGGGGGGGTTACAACACCCGAACCCCCCCCCCCCCCCCGTCGGTGCGCCACTGTCTCCAGAGCCAATGGAGAAAATAACACCGCAACAAGAAAGGCGGGAGGAGTGACGGTGGAGAGAGGGACAATCACTAAGAAAAGTCGCTAGCTTCGGAGCTGGCCGGACAGTCACCCCCTGATGAAGAGACCCAATGGGTCTCGAAACGTTGGGCCAGTTTTTAATTTCAATATTAAAAACTTAGATTAAGAAAAGTGGCTGGAGAGTTTCTTTTCGTATAGGCCAATTATTGGACTTCCGCCGCCCCTGCAGCGAACCGCTTTAACAAGAGGCCTCCCTTGGCGCCGCCATTATCCCCTTAAAAGGCGTAACCCCACAAAAACCCGCTGTCGAGGCTGTGCAGTCGGCCTTTGTACTCCCGTGGTACAGTTCCGAAAGGAGGTGTTTCTTCTTTAATCGCCGGTCGTTGACACGCCAGGCACGTGGATCGGCGAGTGTGGCCTCGCCACAAGCTGTGGTTGCTAGCCGGACCTATGCGCAACTCACAAGGGGAGAAAGGCAATGCATGCGCATGCTTTCCTACCCATGTGAGTTCATCATCTTCGCGTGTATTGGCGCATCATTTATCAATATTAAAAACGCTTTGCTGAGAGTTTTCATCCCGTTACGGTTATACTTCTGAACTACACATAACGATCCTCCTCCCCGGGCACCGGCGGGGCGCTATGCCCCCCTGGAAAGTTCAGGGGGGGCTCGAGCCCCCCCCCGCCCCCGTAGTCTCCGCCTATGCTTGGGCTGCCGTATGCTCTTCGCTGACTTAAAATGACCGCTGTGCTCGGTAAACATCGTGTATGTGTGCATTACTGCTTTGTCGCTGTTCATATGGGTAAGTCATCATCATCATCAGCCTGTTTAGGTCCACTGCAGGACGAAGGCCTCTCCCAACGATTTCCAATCCACCCTATCCTGAGCGAGTTGGTTCCACTTTATGCCCGCAAACTTTTTAATTTCATCGCTCCATCTAACCTTTTGCCTACCTCTGTTGCGTTTTCCCTCTCGTGGTATCCATTCCGTCGCTCTTACTGTCCACCTATTATCCTTCCTCCTCATGACATGTCCTGCCCAGGTCCACTTCTTTCTTTAATTGATAAGATAATATCGGCTACTCCTGTCTGTTCTCTGATCCACTCCGCTCGTTTTTTATCTCTTAGCGTTACCCCTATCATTTTTCTTTCCATTGCACGTTGCGTGCTCCTCAGTTTCATCTCTAGTTTTTTCGTTATTCTCCATGTTTCTGCACCGTACGTTAGTACTGGGAGAATGGGAAAGTAGCATGCAGCAGATATTGACACGCAGACAGATGTGCGCGTGAAATGCTCTCAAATGTACCTGATGCTGCTCGCCTGGCTGACACGCGCGACCCCAAGGCCAGAAGGCGATGTAGTGGAGAGACGACGCGCGCGTTCGCGCCTTCGCTTAGCCTCGCCGTGGCATAATGCGCGACTGTTTCCGCTGTTTCGACGCCGTGTTCTTTGAGACAGACATGATCGGCAGCAAAAACGTTTGCCTTTGAAGAAACGCCACGATTCGACGCCGCAATCTTGCGCACGACATCACGGCGGTAGTCGAAAGGGTTCGGAAACCGCCATTATTGATGTGTACGTACCACGCGCCCTGACGTATTTTCCGTTCCGCTTACGTTTCGGTCACGTGCTGGGCCACCACTGTTGGCATCAGTTTTGAGACGTAAGGCTCCGGGCTGTTCCCCTATCCCATCACCATCACATTCCTATGTGACTGCGCTGACCAGCTCAGCGCCGCAGGAGCAGCGTCGGCTGATCCAGCGAGCACGTGGAGTGGCGCGAGCCAATGGGGCCCTGAACTAAGGGCTCCACCCTACGAGGAAGGTCCCTCACTTTGTTAAAATAAATGTTTGCTCTCTCTCTCTCTCTCTCTCCTTCCTAACTTTTTCTTCCTCCATGACCTTCACGCCGGAGGTGAGGAGACCGGCACGGGGAGGAAAGAATAAATTCAGCAGTTATTTGGGGCATACGCTGTGAGCACCTTTCTCCGCGCGCACTCGCGCCCCATCAATTTCACCGCCAAATTTATGACGTCCCAATCTGGGTGCGAGCTGATGCAGGGCCATGAGGTCCCAAATGGTCCAAAACTGGGACCAAGTGGTCCCAGTAGGTTCCCATCTGGGATCAGAAGCTAGCCTTCTGGTCCCAGTTCGCCCATAACTGTCCCATTTCGAAGCAATGTGGTCCCAGATCAAAAACAACAGGTCCCAGTTGATGGCTAACTGGACCAGACAGGAGTCAACTGGTCAACTTATGGGTCAACCACTTAGGGGTCAACTGAACAGCTCGAAACCAACGGGACCAGTTAATTGGTTCCAGGCTGGAAGTGGTCCCAGTTCATTACAACTTACACTTTTCACCAGGGAAGTCTTTCATTCGAGGCTTTTTCTGGAAAATATGGCCTGGCCCAACCGACGTACAGCTACGTACACTCTAATTAGAGTGTACTTTAGCTACTGGTTCTCACACGGGAATCCGCGAGGCCACTTTTGGTGTCCAGCGACACCCACAACTAAAAAAAAAAAAAAATTACTAAGTTGTCTTCGCCGCGTGGCACTAATGTACCGCTTCACAGCAAAATTTGCCGCAGGACATGAGTGTCATGCGGTGAAGCGTACTGCTAGTGGGAAGGAGCCAAAGCTGTCACAGCCTTGGCCACCGTACTCCATAGCTGCAGGTGTGGCACTGTCAAGGAAGAGTGTTGAGCAATGAGTAACTTTCTTGTGCAGTAATTTCCTGTGCATCGTTGTGTAATCCGCACTACGCCGCTTCGGGTGTGAGTCATCATTTTGCACCCTATGTTGTGTCATGCTACAACCCCTACACCCTGCCCCACCTCCCGGTATTTGGTCTCTGCAAGGGGCCCCCATCACTTCCGCCGATGCACAAAGGGTCGCTACACATCCACTGTCTAAGGACCGTTGTTGTACACTGTTCTCGAAAGTCACCGTAACAGCAGAAGCAGACGACGCAGTCTCCCTCAGCCAGGAAATACGCGTAGGCGTTTAAAGAGATCAAGCCGCTTACTGATCTCGAAGGCCACGCATGCACTCCAAAAGCTCCTGGCAACTTTTGAGGTGCTTTTTAATTGCGCGGATAGCGGCTCAACGGTGCCGCAGTTGAGGCTTAAAATAGTAAAGCGGCAAACTTCGGAATCCCTGGAAGGTAACGGTCAACTTTATTGTTACAGTCATCTCCGCATTAGAGTGCACTCTGCGTGGTACACTCGATCCGTGTTTTGGGCGGGCCACCATGGGTTGCCCGCCTTTTGTCAGTCACGTGCTGATTGCTGTTGTGGCGGGCTGCTTTGTTTTCGGGCGAGGGTACGGTACAACTGCCGCCGTCTTCGTAAACAATCATGTTCGTGTACGTGGAGTACAGACCGTCCCTAAAGACCGGCGTTGTAGAACACACGCGTGTTCGCTGCTCTCCTATGGAATCTTTCGATCCGAAGGACGTGAACGACTTCAGACGGTCGAGGACCTACTACGTTCGCTCGTGCCACAAGGACAGGCTCTACGAAGCGGTCAAAATCATCCACATGACCGGTAAGCCGATGGATACACATTACGGTGCCATGATCTTTCGTCTCATGTAACCTATTAACCGAACGGCGGCCGTAAGGCTAGCTTCTCGCCTGCAAAGGTACTGGTAGCAGTTGAAAGAGCTAACTTCCCGCAGGGAAACGACTCGGGTCGTGTCCTGGGTTGTCTTGAAATAACGGTAATGGTGTGCCGTTATCAACCTTGTTTATCGGCATCAAGCGTTACGCGAGCGTTCGGAAACTGCTTATGTCAGGTGGCCGTCACAACCCGGTACTGAGGCGTTCTCGTACACTGGTCTAGCCAACGTGGGCGCGATTTTAATCATGGCTGTGCGTGCGTGCGCCGTGACAACCGAAGGCAGACCTTACGTGACCGTTTACACGGTAATCCATGCATACGGGTATGTTTACGTAGCTCCCAGTCTGTTACCGTCTCGTTATCTGCTATGATTGCCATTTCTTTTTCTCCAAGCCTGCGCTGACAGTTACTAACAGGAGCACCTACCATGAAAAGGAAATTCTCCGTAGAATAAGGATGGGCTGGAGCGCATTCGGAAGACATTACGAAATTACGACTGGGAACTTGCCGCTCTCACTAAATCGAAAAATATTCAATCACTGCATTCTCCCACTACTAACGTACGGTGCAGAAACGTGGAGGATAACGAAAAAACTAGAGATGAAGCTAAGGAGCACACAACGTGCAATGGAAAGGAAAATGATAGGGGTAACGCTAAGAGATAAAAAACGAGCGGAATGGATTAGGGAACAGACTAGGAGTGGCTGATATTATTATATCAATTAAACGAAAGAAGTGGACCTGGGCAGGACATGTCATGAGGAGGAAAGATAACAGATGAACAGTAATAACGACGGAGTGGATACCAAGAGAGCGAAAACGCAGCAGAGGCACGCAAATGGTTAGATGGAACGATGAAATTAAAAAGTTTGCGGGCATAAAGTGGAACCAACTCGCTCAAGATAGGGTGGATTGGAAATCGTTGGGAGAGGCCTTCGTCCTGCAGTGGACATAAATAGGCTGATGATGATGATCGCATCACCGTTGTGTGGAAACCAGCCTTCGTTTTCAAAGTGAAGCTATCTTTGGCGGTTTCGGCCGCTGTGCAGTGGCTGCTTGATTCTTACTGGACAAACAGGGCGGCGCTCAGTCTCATGAAACACCTGCAGAGAGAGCTCGCCGCCACACATGATACACTACAGTAACTGTACGCATCTGAAAAGACAAAGAAAATAGAACCAGAAAGCTTTCCGGCACACAGCCGCTCTTGCATGGTAATGAAGAAATAAAGCGCTTCTTGCAATACAATGGACCCGAAATTGCACCACACACTGCACGTACACGCTGCCTCTGAAACCATCAGGTAATTAAGGAGTTGAACCTTTTGCGTGGATACAGTAGATTAGAACAGCACCACTTAGGTGTACAAACACTGCCCCTCAAGCCATGCATCCTACACTGAGGAAGCAAGTGCTTCTCGCAGATACAGTAGATACGAGTTGCAGCATGCTGCCTTTGAAGCAATAAGTAAGTAAACGCTCCTTGCAGATACAGTGGATACGTGCCGTGCCACATAGATATGCACATGCCAAAACTATGACATACTTGAAGGTATTTCCCTCTTGGCAGATGATACACGCAGTGTTTAATGCTGATACTTTTGGTATCTAATATTTTATTTAATGATTCCCATTCTGTGAATGCCAAATGAAAAAAGGCGAAACGTAGTAAGCGGCACGGGCAATACCGCAGAGCACGACAAACAAAACAAGATTGCCATGCCTTCGGAGGCCATGGGAAAACAAACCATGCTGCAGCCTTGCTTCCGAATGGCAGCACCGCACGGTTTCTAAGTAGTTGCTTTCTTCTGACTTTCAAGTAAATCGATTCTTTTAGAGCAAACGTGAGTTCACTATACCTTTACACTATACCTTTACACTAGAAAATTAAAGGCAGATTTAACGGAAAAATGACCTGCAAATGTATGAAACAGTGCTCGTATTGATGCATGTATATTAGATACGAAATTGTAGTTATGAGAGACCGTAAAGGGTCTTTTGTTGTCAATCAGTTGAACTAGCCACTAGCATTCATAACTGAACACTCCAGTGCACTCCCAAACATACATAATTTCTTTCGTGAATACTATCCAATATTACCAAGCGAGGAGCGCCTTAATAAAGCATTTTCTGAAGCACCAGGGGTCACATTCCGCCATTATGCAGTTTAGGATATCTTAACTTCGGTAGCAAGCCCTCGATGTGCTGCCAGCATAACTTATTTTTCTTTTCTGAGATGTAACTCTTCTAGAACTTTCGAAATGACCTCATAGTTAAAGGTACCAGAAGTGGTGATGTCCATCGCATAAAGTCCACTTTCACCTGCATTAGATGAAGCCTTATGTGCCATCAGCCAGAAAAAGTAAACATACCACGGTTTACGAGACCGGAGTGGCTCTGAGACCACAATATGGTGCTGCTGTCACCCTTTGCGCACTCGAGTAGAGAATGTCCAGAGTGTTGTTAAACTACGACTTCACAGTCGCACAGTGCCTTGTTGCAGTTGTTCAGTTCAGAGCACAGCTCAGTTGTTCTCTACTGAACAACTCAGTTCGGAGACCGAGTTCGGAGCATAGCGCCTAAGGCTGTGCATCGTTTACTTTCTGGGCCAATAGCGGATGCTGAAATGTCCATTGTGTCACAAACAATGCAATAATGGAACTGGACAACCAATTATGGTTAGGTTAAACAGGCAGTGCACAGATACAGCAAAGAAGTCAGTGAAAGAAGTGCAACTGCACTTTAGTATGGCAGATCACACTTTTGATGAACTCAGGCTTCTTATGCTCCTGCCAAACTTTTTCTTCCCAAGAGCCAGGAAGTGCCTCATCTCTTTCACTAGTTCAATACATTTCAGCCAGTTGGCATTAACGTTTCAAAAGGGGCTCTGGAATCCATCAGGTACAACAGTAACTTTAGAGTGATGACCAGTCAAAGTTAAGTCTTCTCGCATTTCAGCGAGTCTCTCATTTCCAGATGCTCCTGGATATTGTTCGAAGACTGTAATGGGGTCTATCCGTTTCACCTCACCCTACCCCCGCTTTTTAAAATCAGCATGGTCCTTCTGATACCGAGGGGCAGATGCAGGATTTTTTCCGAAGCTCGGGGTCAGGTGACAGGATGTCTGACGCCTAAAGCTGAGTATGGGGCGTCTACACCCACAGAAACCGGCACCCCCAACTTTCGCATGGAAGACGCTACATTTGACATAACTAAAAGCAAACTTATAGAGATGTTTCTGATATATGTTCTCTTTTTTGGGGTATGCATTATAAAGATTAAAAGGTGGGATATATTGACACTTTGTACCTATTGTAAAATTAAAACGAGTCCTCTTGTCCTAACTTCCCTCTTACAAACTTCGTATATGGAAAATCATTACACCGATGTTTTGCTGAGGTGATCTCGTGGTAGTAGCTTTGGATGTGGGAACCTCCTTTCGCGCCACTACTTCATGAGAGGGGGGGGTGTTAGATTTTGGACCCTTCCGCTGTGGATACGCCGCTAGTGCCACAATCTGCAGGCGGCACTCACGAAACAGCCTTTAAAAGACAAAATAAAGGATTTGACAGAAATTAGTATTGTAAGGCAGGAGCACAGCTGTTGTCTCGTAGCCTTTATATGGCCGAGCCTCAAGCAGAACGAAGATGACCGATGAATGTTTTGCTCACGCCGAGCCTTGAGCAGAACGAAGATGACCGATGAATGTTTTGCTCACAGTATTAACTAACTTTTTCCCAGTGCAATAAAGGTTAGTTGCAAGTATGCTTGTGACTGGTCTATGTATTTGCGAACTCGCACAGTTTGTTCCCCTTTTGTTAAGGTACGCCAACTCACCAAACATCACACACACACACAAAACAACAGCTACATATTAAAGGTTCTTCTTCACTTCCTAAAGGCCTGACTTCACTGACAAACTAAACAATTCAAGCTTCACAATGGCACTTTGCATCGCTGTATTCGTCATGTTGACGGCAGCAAATGGGTCCCGACTGAAAACATATCCTCTACATGCAGCGGGGGTTACGTTCCTGCGATCCCCTGTGTTGGTGGCAAGCGTGTGCTTCGTGTTCACATCATGAGCCCCACTTTCTTTTTCTTCTTTGTATTTTGCGCTGCGTTTTTTGCTGACAGAGTTGTGCACCCTGCATTGGACGAAGGACCAAAGTCATTTGCAAGGGTAAGTGAATGAAATCAAAAGGGTGTGTATGAATGTAATTGTACTTTATTCAGTGGAGCTTGCATGAAGACGTTACATTTTCGTTATGTGCTAGTACACATGTGCAGTTGGCTTTGGCCATCCAACAGCAGTACATTAACCCTAAAAAAATTTACACCCACAAACTACGACAGTATCTGTTCCTAACTCTTGCATAGATTGCAGCCTCTGCCAGGAATACTGCACTATGGTTCACCCTTGAAAACGGGGAGCATCTATATGACATGCAACTGTCTGCTTCTGTCAGTAGTAGCTTGTTTTTGTTGCCTTCCACACTGTTCTTTGTGTTATGTTGTTTTCCTTGTCTCTGGTATTTCAATAAATCTTTTTTTGCACTATGCAGAACAATAGCATGTTTTTGTCGCCTTTTACACTGTTCTTTGTGTTATGTTGTTTTCTTTGTCTCTGGTATTTCAGCAAATCTTTTTTGCACTACGCTGAACAATAGCTTGTTTTTGTCGCCTTTCACACTGTTCTTTGTGTTATATTGTCTCTGGTATTTCAAGAAATTTTCGTGCACTATGCAGAAACACTGGAAGAAATGGCCATGTTCAGAGCAGCGAGGCCTCGGAGGCTAGTGGACGCTGAAAGAGACGACTGTGAAATGGTAATTGCCATAACGAACTGCGTGGTGTGGAAGTGGTTGATTGAAAAGTGAACAAGAGAAAAAAGAAAGCAAATTGTTCTGGTGTAGATTTTTTGGCGACATCGCTAATTGATTTTATCAATGCCCAAGAAACCCGGCAGCACTGGTTATACCGATATTGTTTTGCTGTAGATGCTATACCACTTTGGTAGCTCCAAAACATGTGCCATTGAAGAATGGTTGGGCATTCATTGAGGCGGTGGGCCGATCCTAAAAATTAGTAGTGATAGCACAAAAGCTAGCCTTCTCAGGTGGTGGCAGTGATTCTGGTGTGTACTGCAGAGCTATTCAGAGGGTGAAGAAGCCCTTATTTTAGGTCTCAGTAAAGTCGCAAGGCCCGCCAGGCATGATGCAGAGGTGCTTTTTCTCATGCAAGTTTAGACTCCGGTGATCTACACGTGAGTATGCAGATCGCTGGCTGCATTGTCCTCACTTTGAGTTGCACCATTTTTGTAAGCCTTCATGTTTCTGCCTTGCAGGTAAGTACCGGTCAGATGCAGCTGTCGTGCTCTTTTTGTCCTTGGGATGCTGGTAAACCTGTCATTAATGATCTAGAATGCCTGCCATGTGCACTCTACCACATTCTTATTCTTCCAGTTGCTTTACTCTCGAGGTTCAGAGCTGTCATCATTAACCTTTCAGGGTGATCACTGCCAGGAGACAAATTTCAAAGCATGATCGCGCACTTAGGTAGGTGAAGCAGGAATGGTGCATCTAAAAATGAGTATATGGAAAACTAAAATAATTTTCAACGGCCTGGAAGAGGACAGCTGTTTATGACAAGGCCGTGAGACATTGGAATTACTGAAGCAATACGTATGGCCAGGGCAAGTATAGTGGAAGCCTGAATCTTGTTGCTGGTGGATACGATGTGAGCTCCTGCATGCCACTCTCAGTGTGTTTGTAGTGCAGTGCTGCCCGACAAACACACCTCCTTGTCTCTGAGGTCAGGTGTCACTACCAGTGATCACTAGGGGCAGCTTTTCACTTAGCGAAGCTTGTAGGTGGGCATGCTTGCACATGTTCAAGAGCCCAAAACAGCGTGAGCCGAGACAAAGAAAGAGAATGGGAGGCGTGCTAGCAAGTCTTTTATTTGAGGCTGAGCACGTGTATATCCTTCTTCACCGATGGGCACCCAAGATCGTTCCATGCTTGTAAGCAATCCTGAATAAGGCACACTTTGTTCACGCCAGAGTCTTTCTCCGGAAATTTCAAGGGGTGGACTTTTTTGCATTCTGGAGGGTTGTTTTCATCACAAATATTTCCTACTCAAGCACACGATATTGTAGTGCTGAGGCGCTGCCCCACGATGTGTGCGTGGAAAATGCAACAAAGGGCACGTGTGTCTGAGCACTCTCATTGAAGTCTGTGACTTTTGCTGCCACAAGGGCACCCGTTTGGGCTCCTTTTTACGTAACCAGGTGGCGGGAGGTGCAGCCCCCTGCTGTTGTGGGCATGCAGTTGTCGCTTCCAGTTCCCCAGGTCCTCAAATTTTATGGGGCTCGGTCAGAGCAGCAGGCATTTTGAACGAAAGGCAGCGAAGCAGAGCATTTGCACCACTGCCTGCTGTGGGGGGTATCGCCTGCTCCACACGTAACATCACGAACATGTACCACTGATACGATTTTGTCCTCGCTTTTTCATATAATGTGCTTGCATGAGCTCACGTCCTATATACTATCATGACTCCTGAGTAGTGTTTCACACTGTATTAATCTTGGCTCACAGGCAGTGCATAACTCCTTTGAGCAGGCTTCACAGTGATCAGGCAGGTGAGCACCTTTCTTGTGTTGCATGCTGAACAGAGGTTGCTTGGGAAGTCCCCCCTTACATGCAGCGAAGTCTGTATGGGACAAACCGAACGTTACATCAACGAGCTGGACACTGGACACTGTCTGTTGCTAACGAAAAATGGTCCCACTTGTGTGATAACTGTGGAGCCTGTGAGCCAAGATTCATAGAGTGCAAAATGCTACTCCGGAATTGAGACAGAATAGAACACGAGCTCATAAAACTGTATTATATCAAGAAGAGAGGACAAAATTGTATATATGTAGCTTATCAGTAGTTGCCTTCTTCATAAATGCCTATAGGTGTGTCAGATTCTTTGTTGAGCACAAATGATACATGTGTCCCGTTCACTTTTTTTGTCTGTGTACTAGGTCACACTGTTTTCCCCTCCTGGCAGTTTTTAAATTTGGCTGAGTTCAGTATTTTTGTGTGCAGTTGTCCTGTGGCGAATTCACTGACTCGTGTATCAATTGCAAGATTTTCATAGAAGATGCTCTATCAGTGCACTGTAATGAGAGTGTGCCTTTTGTGCAGTTATAGACAGGTCGTGGCAGCTCAGTGCTTTTGGTGTTGCTCTGTTAAGCCTGAGGATGCCTCTAAGCTTTATTCCTGGCCATGGCAGCTACATTTTGATAGGGTAGAAACAGGCTGCATTTTGATAGGGTAGGAATAGAACCACCTGTTTGTGTAGGCTGGAGATCCCTAGCATGGTCTAAATTGATCTAGAATCTCATGCTACAGCGTGCCCCCAAATTCTGCCATGGATTTGTCACATGACACCGTAGACCTTATTTAACTAACACTTTGAGATGTCACTGTTGGCCTTTGATGTTGCTTCGGTTAAATATGGGATATAAATGGGTTAATGACATCTTTGTAGATGTTGAGAAGAAATGGGCATGGGCAGGCCATGTAACAAGAAGGCAAGATGAACAACAGTCATTAATTAAGGCTAAAAGAATGGATCCCAGAGAAGACAAGCGTGGCACGGTACGGTAGGCGGGCAGATGAAATCAGAAAATTTGCGCGGATAGCGTGGTCGCGGTTAGCACAAGACCAGGATAATTGTAGAACAATGGGGGAGTACTTTGCCCCACACAGGGTGTAAGCGTGCTGCTGCTCTGATGATGTGTCAGTATAATAACTTTACTTGACTGAAATCCTTGTCGTACTTCAGAACGGTGCATGGACACCAGTGTGCAGAGACCAAGAGCACATTGAAGAACAGGAGAGGCAGCAACAGATCGAAGACGCCCTGCACGAGTATGGAGTGGGGCCGCTGCCGAGTACCGCTCTCGCAGACTTGCAGCGTAAGCTGCAAGCAGTGACAGACGAGGTGGACAGACTGAGACGTCAAGGCCAATGCAGTTACACTGGGGGCAGTATCCAGAAGGGAGGACGTTGTGCCCAGGAGCACATACACTCAACTGAAGAGGAACTACGAGTCGCTTATGGAAAAGTTTAGGCAGCTGGAGGCTCGTAATGCAAATCTCGAAGCAGCCGAGAGTTCCACTATGGCACACTCTGGTGAGTATGAATGTGCTTTGCTGCACCAAACACTCATTGTTTAGTCATAAAATTGGTCACATAAAAAGCTTCGTAGAACAACAGAAAGCTAACCTGGTCGGCAAGGGTTTGTAACGCAAACAGCGAAGGTGTGTGGAAGAGGGCACAAGAAAAGTAGACAACACGGATGCCAGCGTTCATGCTGTCTATTTTTCTTCACTTGTGTCTGTGTGTCTGTATGTATGTATATAAAGCTTCTTGGAAATTAACAGCCGCAAGAATTCTTCTATGTCTTGTTAGGGGCGAAGATATTGCCGACCGGAAATTTTCCCTTCCAGTTCTGTCTCAATTGTGCAGATAGAGTCCATAGAGCTCTGTTGGTGGTGTTGAAGGAGGCGCCCCGCTCACCGCGTTACCAGGCTTCAACGACGTATCAGAGTGGCTGATTCAAGGCACGCGACCACAGGGAGCTGCTGGCAGCACGCACCTGTGGCCACGTGCTCACTCCGCACCTGCACTTGGTGGCGTGCCCGCGCAATCACTGCATTTTTTCGATCCTCTTTGTTTTGTTCATTGTACACGTTTAGGTTCGGAGGTGTACGTGCTTACATCATCAGTGCGCTGCTTGACTTCGATGTTGCGCATACGACAGCGTCAGGATAAACTGCGCTTTGTCCTGCATAAACCTGCGCCTTGTCCTGATAAACCTTGTCCTGCATATCCCTTGTTAATAGTTGTGTAGTGATTGTAGACGGGTTAATCATCCTGTCGTGCTTGAGCACGAGACTACTATGACTTGAAACGAATACCTTCAGGACTCGAACCCATAGGTGCCGACGGATTAATGTGGAATAAGATGCGTTCAGCTACAGTAAGGCAGATAAGCACTAAATATTTCGTCGAAATGTTTCGGATTAAATTAAGTATGAATACACTCTAATAAGCACTAGTTCAATTTTAACATTGAAGCTGTTTAAGCTGTTTGTAATACTGGGAAACCCTAAAAACACTCCACTAAGCTATGCAATGTTAGCATAACCATTCCAAGCTATAGTAAAGCCAATTTAGGCTTCGTAAGACTAGTTAGGTAAGGCCTCATTCAGCTAAGTCTAGTTCAGTGGAGTCTAGTTAAGACTAATTAAGTGAGGTCTAGTTCAACCAGGACTAATTAAGCCATACTTAGCTAATTCAAGTTAAATATGCTACATCAAATTAAGTCAAGTCAAATTAAGCTGTGACTGATAATTTGTGAGCAGTTAAGATATACTAATTAAATTAAGTGTAATAAAAGTAAATGAAATTAGGCGAGCCTTAATTAAGGTGGTATAAACAAGCCTAGTGTAAACCTAGGCTAGCTAGCCCAAGTTTAATTAAGCTAGTACTAATGAAACCATGCATAACTAAGTTATCACTAATTAAGAACCTAATAACCCTAACACTAATTGAACCCAGGTTAACTAGGCTAGGACTAATAAAATATAGGCTAATTAAGCAGGGCCTAAGCAGCAGAGGGCTAATTAGGCTCACACTAGTTAAATCAGTTCTAATTAATGTCATGCTCATTAAAGGACGCCTAATTAAGGTAATATAGAGCCTTGCATAACTATGCCTACACTAATTAGCCCACATTTAATTAGGGTAGGGATAACTAACCTAGGCGTAATTATGTCATGACTAATGAAGCCCAGCTTATTAAGTGATGCCTATTTAGGTCTAGGTTCAGCCTAATTGTTCTAAGATTAATTAGGTCATGCTTAATTACACTGAGGCAAAGTCAAGCCTAAACGAGCTCGGACTAGTAAGCTATGCCTAATTAAGCCATACATTTACGGCATAATCCATTTTAGTCCACTCTAATTCACCTTAGTCAACCCTAATCCACTGTAATGCTTCTTAATGTACCCTAATCTCTTAAGTACCATTATTCTCTCTAATATGCCATAGTCCACTTTAATGCACTTCAATCTGTCTTAATCCATCCTAATGCACCTTATCAGCTCTGATGCACCTGTATCAACCCTAATCCTAGAGCTTTGATCAACCTTATCCAAGGAAACTCAAAAGGATAGAAAGCTGAGCAAGTTGGTAAGGTACCATAGTGAAAAGAACAGGCTTGGAAAACACGGACACAAGAGGAGATAAGTGGACTTCTCTCCCTTTGTGTCCATGTTCTGCACGCCTGTTCTTTTCACTATGGGTTTATCCAAGAAAGATTTTGGGGTCAAGTCATGTTATTGAGTTCGAGCCCCAGGAGGTGGCGCATTGGAGTCCCATAGGGTATAAACCCATCTGCAACCACTAATCAATGATTGCTTAATGTTTGGGAATCATTTATCATTTCTTTCAGGCTGCTGGCATGCATTTGTTGGCTTCTTGGGAAATTATATTTATGGCAAATTTTGCACTGCACCGTTCGCGTCGACGCCGAGGTAGTCTGCGGACACCTTCCAAAGGCATCTGTGAGACTTGCGCATTAATACATTTTTACATATTTACAGCAACTAAGTTTTGCCTAGGCGCCCACAACGCAAAGAAAAGCGAGCGCACGGCAAGCGCGCTCTTTTGGTTTTAAGGAACGGGCACAGCGGGCATGGGGGTCTGCAATCAGCCAATAGCAGCGATGCTCCTTGTATATGCTCTGTGACGAAACAAAGCGTATTTGAGGAACGTGAGGAGAAGGCTCTTTTTGAGTTGAGGGCTTCTGGGGAAGTGGAAACCTTTTGCTCCCCTTGTGAGCACTTCGCTTCGCGACTGACTACAGCATTTGGTTGAGATGTTCATTACAGCTTAGGCTAGCCGTAGAATGTATGTCTTTTCACCAAGCCTGGGGGGGGGTTCAGGACCCCTTTAAGAGTCTATGTCATTTTGAATATGGCCTTTTACATGTCATAGTGTTGGCAGGTTTGTGTAAGTGCATTTTCCTTGCTGGACCGCATAACTATAAACTGGGACAACAGCAGGAACATTTTTTTGGAACTTTCTTCAAGTGCAGAACGTTGCACAAGTTATGTTACATTCACTTTATCCTTGAAGAAAAACTTTGAAAGGTTGTTTTTTATGAAAATTGCTTTGCCTGCATCTGCACTTTAAACCTGCAGCCAAACACCAAATACTGGCTGATCTGGAATATACTACAGTCAAACCCGGATATATCGAAGTCGCCAAAAAACGCCTATTAGTTCAACATATGGCATAATTCGATATAAGCCCTGTATAGGATCTGAGGACGTAAATTCACCACGCCATTGAGAAAGGCACCTTATTAATAAGATGGCTGTTTTCGCTCTGAAATAGTCCCGGATTTTTTTTTGTTTGAGCCTTTCTCCCACTTTTCCATGATGGTACTGGCAGTTTTCCCCGCCACTGCGAGGGAAAGCCAAATTGCAGGGTCACTTTTGGGGCACACGGAGTTCGATATATCAGTTGTCGTAGCTATTTTCATTCGGTGTAACCGTAACTGTTGCCATGTATTCTCAGTGTAAATTTATCGTGTTTATAAATTGTTCGATATACAGATAATTCGATATAAACGGGTTTGATATGGTCGGGCTTGACTGTATCATGAGGACGTCACAATGCCAGGTCTGTGTTGTCTCTAGTTTTTTACCTCTGCACTACCAGATGTCACCATCAGTGTTTGCTCTGCAATTCATGCATCTGGTATCCTAGTACATTTCATGAAGGTTGATTTCCCCATCAGTAGACTAGAACAGAATAATGACACTGTATCCAGCATGTCTGGGGCATTGATATCTTTAGTATGTCCAAAAAAGAACTTCGGAAGCTTTTGATTCAGGATGTTAGCGTGTAGTTTAGTACACGTGGTACATGTAACCTTTCACCTGTCAGTGTTTCTGTTATACGTTTCCGAAGTTTACGTTTGCTGGATATAATGTTGTATACTTTTGTAAATATTTTTGTGGTATTTGGTAACTGTTTAGCAAGTGTATACTTTTCTTGATTGACTGTACACTGCGTTTTGTATTCCTTGTTCTTTGTTCTTTCTCCTTTTTTGTTGTTTATTCATTCTATGTCAACCTTAAACTCTGATGTACTGAACTGTAATTTTGCAGATCAATGTACAATGTTTTCATATCTGTGCTCTGCGGATTTTTCCGATGCCAAGCAAAAAGGGTGGGAGCCTCGTCAAGCTGCTAACATAGCAGCTTTTTGCTCTCATCCTTGCATTTTCTTCCCGCAAGTTTTGTAAGAAAATGCTGAATAAATTTGAATTTGAATTTGAATTTGAAAAACAGGTATGGGTTGCGACCGGGAGCCTTTGTTATGGCAAGTGTAAACAGAAGAATGGATTGCTGGGTGAATAATCATTCATTTAGAATGAAGCTGCACGTACAAACATAAGACAGGATGGAGATATTTAATTGTTTGTACGAGCTTGTCCTGTCACAGTCCTCATATTGTCTCGCGTTTTCTCCTGCAGCTTTGTTACAAGTGTACACATGTGCAGACATGCCAAGTCTCTCGTCTCTCCGCTAGTGACATATCTCAAACCCTGCATGAAGAAAAATGTACCGTTTCAGAAGGAAGCCCAGAACGTTCCATCATTGCGGGCGACCACACAGTGGCACCTGTTCAAGAAGAGATGGCGGCCGCAGGGCAAGCGCTAAATGGTAAGCCGCCTTTAGATAAACTAAATTTAATTTAATTGAGTTTATTCCGCAACAAGTTTGCGAGGGTGACCAGGTGAAAAAGCTGCATTGGGCAGCTTGAAGGGAATCTGGCCACCTCGTACACAGTGCAGCTTCATAACGGTTAAAATTTCCACGGCAAATCATAAATGGCAGATGATCTATGTTCTTTGAAATAAACATTCTTGCAATTGTGTGGAAGCAGTGAGCAATGGAGAATTTAGGAAAAATTAAAACGCCTGTCGCAAGGTTTTGGAATTGCAAATAGGCAAGTGGAGTGGGTACTGTTACAGGGCAAAGTGACTGCCAGTGGCGCATGGGCTCAGGACAGAGCTAGCTATAGAGACACGAGGAAGATGAAGAGTTCGAACAGCAAGGTCGGAGAAGATGGAGATACCACCTTAAAAAAAAAAAAAAAGATGCCTGAACCTGACCATGAAAACTATATATGTGGAAACAAAAGCCAGGTGTTGTCAAGCTTTTCGGCCTTGACGAACCCCGGCAGCTTTTTCAGAGCTCCGGGGGGTGTTTTGCTCATGCCTCTGGATCTGGCTAGTCAAAGCAGGCTGTGACCTCCGTTATTCGTCGTTGAACACATTATATTTAATAGTGAAGGTCATTGCTGTTCTTGAGGAACTCATGATACACAAGTAAAAGAGCACTTTATTTATTTATTATTATTTTTTCATCATAAAGTAACACGTGTTGGTGACACACCTGCCGTTTTAGGGTATTGTCATGGTCGTAAATGCTGTTTTTATGTAAGCTAAGTGTCTGGTCCACAAAAGCTTTTCCTAGTTTATGCAATGCAAGTAATAATGAGTGCTAAAATTTAATGTCACCAGCGCAGCAGAGTAACTATTTTAGGACAACCTAGCTGCAATATACCAGTGTCGTATGGGGACACATATTAAAGAGGCCACTGCCACGATACACAGCATATCTTGTTTTTTTTTTTTTTGGGGGTTGTACAGCATGAGTGCATGTGCATAGTTACTGCAAGCACCAGCGCAACCTCTGACATTTAAATTCTACATGCTATAGGAATTCGTTCAGCTTCTTTGACACACGTGTGGCCATGGAAGGAGAAGAATGATACAGTAATACCTCGTTATAACAAAGTTGAAGGGGGAGCAGTAATTACTTCGTTATAACCATAAGTTCGTTATAACAAATATCAATTTCATCTATAGGAATTTCAAGGGGAATTGCGATGACTTCGTTATATCCGGTAGTTCGTTATATCCGGGTTTGTTATAACGAGGTTCTACTGTATTTCATTTTTTTGCACCCTCTGTTTTACAATTTTAACTCAGAGTTTATTGCCAGTGAGTGCTAGTGCAGTAACAGCCTGGTTAATTCGCACTCGGTTAATTCGCACTTATAGTTACTTCGAACCGACGCCCTGGTCCTGGCACAGCCCTGTGTGTTTCAGTGGGGAAAGCTCCCAATTATCCAAGTGCATCAGTATCGACAATGGTTCTGGTTTAGCACATCGCTCCTCATAGAAGAAGTTGGCCCAGAGTGGTTTTAACTCGGAGAGTTTATTGCCAGTGAGTGCTGGTATGTTGCAGAGCCAAACCAAACTAAGTTACTGAGCATATTTATTTCTTTATTTACAGTACCTACAGCGCTTACATGGGGCATTAGTGTAGGGGGGAGATAATTACACTTAAGATACATATACAACAACGTAATACATTTCAGAAAATGCAGAATGGCAACAAGCCATTAACACTGCGGTGTACATAAAAGAAATACAGCTACATAATAAAGCAACCAAGGGAGACACCAAGCACTTTGACACCAATCACCAAGTATTACCAATCACTTAATTTTGATTGCGTTATCCTTGCCATGTAAATAAGCATTCTTTGGGGCGTAAATAGCGACCTATATTGCAACATTAAGGCTCTCTGCTCACATGAATGCATGTCGGTGCTTGCCTCAGGCATATTACTGGCGATCGATCAATTTCGTTCACTGTTCAAGATTCATTAATGTAATTTATGAAATCACCTGCCACAAACGTGCAGTAGCACCTAATTAGTGAGTCCAGAGTTTACTGTGGGTTCTCCCAATGCAGTGTGTCTTGATATCTGTTCATTCCAGTGCATGCCCACTGACTTTAACTCTGCTGAATTCAAACGATCTTGTGGTCCCCTTCAAGTTCAAATGAACAAGCTTTTACTCTAGTAGTATTTTTGTTTTGTTGGTGTTGCCTTTACATACAGACATGCATACTCTTTTTAAGATGAACTCGAAGGGACTATGACAATTTAGTGGTCTTATCAGAAGTGCCCTCCGAAAGAGGATTGTCCACGTGCCCAGGAGGATGCAAACGTCTTACTTCAAAAGATCATTCAAGTATATTTACATGTGGGAAAAAATTACAAGCAAAACCATTTTTTTTTAGCCAACTTAAAAACAGCATTCAAGCGCTGGTTTTTGGTTTAAGCTATCCAGTCATGGATCATTGTCACTGCTGTGCAAATTGGCAGGCAGCCGTAAATGACATCCCATCTAATTACTATAAAAATTTTCCAGCGTCTTCATCACGCTACTTGAAAAGTTCATTAGCGAACTTAAGTAGGCATATGCTACCTCCCATGTTCTCCAAAGGCACCTAAAGCACTTCTTTATTGTCAATCATGTTGTCACTCAATATGTTGAGCATTGAGGCACATTTTTGAGGACGTTCATGCTCACCTACTCACCTAAGCTTACGTATAGTAATATAATAAAGATGAACAGCGCAAGAAAGACACACCACAAGAAAGGAGACATGTGCATCTTTATTAGAATACGCAGCAACTTGCCCAAGCAGCGTTCATGTCCACAAGGACACCTTCAGTGCTCAGCCTAGGAACTAGGCCTGTCTTTCTTCAGGGCAGTTTACCTGCACTTGCCTCAGCAGGTGCAGCACAACAAGAAGGTCTGCTATACACCCCCTCTCCTTTTTTCCCTTTGTGGGACCCCCCCCCCCTCCTCTTTTTTCCCCTTTGTGGGACCCCCTACTTCTCCCTTATTGTTTTCCTTTGCTTTATCACTGCTCTACTGGTTGAGCCTGGTGGCCTTATCCCTCCTTTGGTACTCAACAGGTTTTGTATAGGTCTTCCTGGGTTCTTTTGCCATGTGCTCTTTTGTACTGACCTTGCACACCCTGAACATAAAGTGGGGAGACAACAAAAGAACCCAAGAAGACAGGGTGCGGCTAGCAGGGCCCCAAACAATACGTATGGAACACAGTTTTATTGTTGGGTACCTAAATGGCTTTGTCTATGTAGTCTTGGGTTCTTTCATACTCTCCCTGGTGGGGAGACAACAAAAGAATGCAGGTTTCCAACCTTTGTGGCCCCCTACGGTAAGCTAGGGGTGGTCATCCACAGCACTGGGAAAGTTCCGTCTTAACAGAGTTTGTTTTGACAGGAGTTCATTGTGTATGCAGAAATGATCCCTTTTACATTTGTGTGCAGGTACCACCCCTAAGGAAGATGACATCAGTCTTGAACTCGATGTTGCTTCTGAAGGTGAGCACTCTAATAGGAAGTATGGGACTTTCTTAGTTTTGTCTTGATTTAGTTAAGTTTCTGGCTTTGGTTTTACAGCGTAAGCTGTTATGAGATCACAACAACGTTCGTTTTTGCGCCGTAGTTGTCCGCCGCCGCCGGTGTCCGTAACCACTATCGCTGCAAATTTTAGAAAAAATAACCAAGACCGTCGAGTATTCCAACTTGTCCTCTGCCTGGATTCGAACCCACACTCTCTGCGTGGCAGTCGAGTGTTCTACCACTGAGCTACGCCTGTGGTTGAAAAATCATCGCTAAAAGACCTAAGCAGGTATAACGTCTGCCGCGGAATCGCATTAACAAACGTAATGTTACGTTGAAAAATAGTAATACGCCGCTACACTACGCGAAAATGGATTGTATAACGAGGTCGAGCAATCGTTTGAAAGAACACAGGGCTGCATGCTTTGTAGCTCTGAACCCATTACGGAGGCACTGGTAATTATGGCATAGTGGGTACTTCCCTACTTGGCAAAATGATAAGTTATGGCTCAGGAGATACCTACCACTTCTACTTGCACTAGTTTCCTCAAGCGTTTAAAGTGGCCTCTAAGAAAGTAGCTCCTCCTGCTTACGCTGTCACTGTCCTGCGGTTCCGCGCAGGCCTGGCTCTCTTTTTTTTTTAAAGCTTCAAAAAGTAGTTAAATAGGGTCACGTAAACCTTGCTGTTGAGAAAATATTTGTCATGTTGAGGGCTTTTCTCTAGAACGACCACTTGGTGTAGTTGACTTATCTTAGTGATAACCTTCGTGCGAAAATATGCATTGCTTATCAAGAATTAAGGAACATAAAACATTAATTTACTTGTTTAATTCAAACATGTACTCGCACATGTTTGGTGCTAGCTGTGCTCAAGGACACCTTATAATTCCATCTGAATCTGAACTTCTGAATGATATTTTCTTTGACCATGGCTGACCATTTCATGTGTCTTACTTTTGTGAGCACACGCTGTTTAATCGCTACTGCGATTCAGTCTTGCCAGCTGCAGTCCACAACCACTTTTTCACCCTCCAGGGGAGCACAGATGTGTCCAAAAAATTAGAATTCTTGCAGTTGTTTTTTCTAGGGTTCAAATTATTGCAGCCATGTGTGAGGGTATATTTGTGCACTTGTTTGGTGCATTTGTGCATTTGTTGGATTCATTTATTTTAAATTTCTGGCATTTTTGCGAGAATGCTGATGTTTCATTGCAATTCAGAAACGTAAAAATACTTGATGACGCCATGGATTATCTGGAAAAAAAAAGTGCAAATATGTAAGGCAATGTCCTTAGTTTTGTTATCCTCATTTATTTTGTGTGCAGAAATTAATTCATGAATTACAAGTATTTCTGTCCATTTGGTCGCACTTCTGATTTCTTTCTCAGAATTTCTTACATGGCCAATAAAATTTCTTACAGTGCAATAAAACACTTATGATGTATTATTTTACTTTTTTCTTCATTGTGAAAGAAGATTGTATCAAGAAGTGCACAATTTTTTTAAGCTCACTCAAGGTGCACAAATCACAAAGTTGGCAGAGAAGTGTTTTTGGCCACCCACATTCGTGTCTTTCTGCTTGAACAAACTTGTTTTTTTTTTTTTCATGGAATGCGAGTTCAAGTTACAGCCGAGAAGCTGTGCATGAAGTAAATTTAATCAAAATCGGGAATGGTGACCAGGAACACATGTTCGTTCACATGTGGATTCGCCCTGTTCTGGCTCTGTGCTTCCAGATGAGGCCGAGCCAGAAGACGCTGGCAACATGGATCAGCAGGAAACTGAACGCGGGCCCGTAGCGTACGCGTACACAGGGAACGGTATCAAAGCTCCCAAGGTTGGATCTGCCAGACAGGATGGAAAGGTAAATGGATTCATCGAGTTTTGGGAAGTACATTAGGAGACCAAACAGCAAATTTTGTGGTCAAGTCTGATGACAGGAAGTTGCCCTGTAAAATAGCACAAAAACAAATCAAAAGATGGAACGCGCAGTTAAAGAGACCCCGAAAAGGTATTGGGGAGTTTTGTACAAATGCGTAATACTGATACCTCAGGTCCTTCCGATCCTTGGCGGATTGTCGTGACGTAGAGTTGCGTCGGAGCGCGGACCTCACTTGACAGCATGGAAAGGTCTTTGGGTTGAGATACTCTGAAGGCCGGAGTTGGGAATACGATAACAAGGTTTACTGACATTTGGAAGCCTTAGTTACATGTTAGGTATCGAAAATGGTGCATAGCAAAGAGCGAACTGGATGGACACCAATACCCAGAGTCCAGAGCGCTTTTCCCTCACGTTGCATCATCCTTAAATACACCCCAAGTCCTGCCCTCCTCAGCGAAAACCAATGTAGCATAGGCCACATCTCAGACACACATACCGATTCTTAATTAATCCTGGGAACAGCACTTTGGAGCGGGCCAATCTGTATTCCCCGGAGCTGCAGGTCAGGCATCTTCCCTCGTTGCAGCAATGCAGCTGACAGCTTGCCTTTGCCATCATGCTGTTGACCCTGCTAATCGCTTTAGCGAGTGTTGACGTCAGCCACAGTCCTTTTTCACTGCCGCACCTGCTGTCGTAAACACCTGGGGAGACAAAGTTCGGAACATGGAAGACTGTCATGGTCAAATCTCTCTGCATGGCGTGTCCCCTGTGTCGGTTTCTTTTTTTTCTACACTGCGCCGTCTGGCCGTCGCCGGCTTGAGTCGTAACAGGACCAGTATCGGCTCTCCGAGTTAAGTGTACAATTTACTACAAGGGTTTAAAAAGGGGAACTCCGGCGGCTTTTTAACAACATTCTGATATCACTGTTTTCCAGCAGCACTGATAGTCTTGTTGCGGACAGGGTGGTTCAGTTTGCCCAGAAATAACCGAATGAATGATCTGTTCAAACTGAAGCAGGAAGATGCTTGGTACAGCGTATGTGACGATGTCACATCCTCCCTGCCATCAGAAATATGGAGCTAGTGCCCGGCAAATAAAAGCGGCAATGTCATATGATGATGTATCGAGCTATGCCAGCTTTTCTGTGAACTTGGCAGCGACGATTTGAGCGCTTAAGTACTGCCGTTTCGATTTTGGGTCGCCCGCCTGCCCGGGTAGGCTGAGTTGATGGTAGTGACGTCAAAAACACTGGGTGGCCTGAATGGGAATCCGCTAAAGAATTTTAAAACTCATTTTTAGGAAAGGTACACGACTTACAACTGCTTGGCTTGGCATCTGCTATTACACTGCCGAGAGGAACACACACTGAAAATTTCATTGAGATCCATGGACACTGAAAAATCACTGGAGTTGCCCTTTAAATAAGCAGATCGTGAAAGGTCGACACGGCTAAGCCTACAAATTTTTAAACTGTCCCCTGACCTCAGGCCATGCAGCGGGCACACAGATTGCCTTTCCCGGCTAACATAGTTAGGACCGAAGTGCCAGCCAGTGGTATCATTGTGGTACCTTGTGGTGTGTACTTGCATTGCTGGCACACTACTGAGGCTGGCAGCCTCAGTAGTGTGATGATGGCTGGCGGCCTCAGTAGTGTGATGATGGCTGGCGGCCTCAGTAGTGTGAACAACAGGATGCCCCCAGGGCATCATGTTGTTACTGAGGCCTCAGCACAGCTGTGGCCGTGGGAGGCGCAGCTGTCACTAGCATGCAGCTTGAAAGCTAAGCGTGTTGAGGAGGAACAGCAGTGGTAGGGAGGAAAGCGACAGAAATAAGCTCTTAGGTGCTATTCTACAAGGTGCTTTGTCTAATTTATGGTGTGAATGATTTTATAAATGACATAGCTTAATCAGTAACATACTAGCGACTCTTTAGCTCACTGTTTAGGAACTGTAAAGGTCCTCGGAGAAAGACTGGAATTACGGTAGTGGTAGTCCGAGATGGTCCGAGAAGGCACGCAGGCCATGTGGTGGACATGTGGGGCAGGAGGGGACCATTGTTGGAATTCATAGTACAGCTGGAAACAGGGTAGCTGGCAACTGGGAACTGGCTTGACAGGTGTTTGGCAGCCCCACGGGAAACCTGTAGTTGGGGCAGCCTGTCAAGGAATGTCTGTAGTCACCAGCTGGTTTGGCGGCACCGATGGAGTGTCTTTGTTAAAAGCACCTGGGAGCAAGGGGCAGAGTGGTGGCCAAGGCTATTGTTCACAGGTTAAGTCAGCTGGGATGTTTTATTCCTATGTGTTCTTTTTGTTGTCAGTATGGTTGGCTGTGCCTGTGGGTTTCCATGTCCCTTTCAGTGTACTGGTTGCTATGCGGGGTTCTGTTTATTGGTGCCCCTGTGTTGCTAGGGGTTTGGCACTGTCTTAGACATGCAGTGTTAGACGTGCCGTGTTGTACATGCAGGGTTAGACATGCAGAGTTTGTGTGAAAGATTGTGATTGGCTGTGAGTGATTCAGGGGCGGAGCCACCAGGGTTTATAAGGCGACCCCTCGTCCTTGGCAGAGGGTGGTTGGAAGCGAGGTTGGAAAGCTGAAGGTGAGCAGAAGGTTGGAAGGTAGCCAGAAGGTTGGTGAGGACGTAGTGGATAGTGCTAGAGGGGACATCTAGCACGAGTCTGGGTGGTGGTTATGGTCGCAGGAGCAGTGCTATGCACTGGGGTCGGCTCTGTAGAATGGAAGCTATCGATCGTTCCACCAAGGTCCTCCCAACTGCGGGCTAGGGCACGGATAGTGCTAGAAAGGACATCTAGCATGAGTCCGGGTGGTGGTTGAGGTCGCAGGAGAGGTGCTATGCACTGGTCGGCTCTGCCGAATTGGAGTGACGGTCCCACCGAAGCCCTACCAACCGATGGTTCCACCTAGGTCCTACCAGCCCAGGCTACTGTCTCTCAATGTGTATGTGCCGTCTTGTGTATAGTAAAGTCTAGTTGTGTTTGTGCGTGAAAGAGGCTGGTCTCCGTCCTTCAAGTCGAGACAGCACAACCAACGACGGACAGGCAGTAGGGGGAGACTTCCATCCATCCTTCTTCACAGCTGCAACGTCAGCTGGGGGAGCTCGGCTCCATGAGGAAGTGAACAAGTAGGAGGAAGGAGAAGGTGTGAACTGAGCACAAGTTCACCACATCAGATCGCCTTCTACCTTCTGGTTCCAAAATTTGCTGGAACATTATTATGAAACAGCATGGTGCCTTTTCATTTGGTGATTATTCATCCAAGAAAAGAGGATTGGGGCCAGGGAAAATGCCATGGTACTGTGTTCATTACTTGATAGGCGCCACTGCGCAAAGCATACATGCAATGCATGCTGCAGGAATCTCAATGTACAGTACTCACGGATTGAAATAGGAAAAGTTGGGGCCAAGTAATGTGCATACTTTCGTGACTACAATCTTCAGTTCGTGTACTGTCGGTGTAATATTGGTTCGCATACTCGCTTGAGAAAAAACACCCCCATGTATTAGGCCAGGTTCACAGCTACATGACGTGGTTGCAGCGAGGCATTGGACGGCTTAATTGCAGACGTCCCATGCGGTTGCAGACATCCCATGACTGCATCACCAGCGTCCATGGTTGCATCCACTGCAAATTCAACTATCAGTAATTACGTTCTCAGCATGGCGGAAGCTGTTGTAGATGAGCAATTCTGCTGCGGTCCGCGTGCTGGCATCAAACACGTGAATGCTTTATGGACAAACGATTTATTGATGGCCTGTTTATCAGCGGCAAGAAAATTACTGTCACATGCATATGGCGGTGATGGCAGTTCCAAAGGAGGGGGGAGGGGTGAGGTCTTGTTTCTGATGAATTAAGACATGTAGGTGTTGTAACGTGGTCGCATTGTGAAGGAAGTTGGAAGATGATATGAATGGCTTTTATGCTGCTTTTATGTAAGATAACAACAGAATATGTGTTTTTGTTCACAAAATAAAAGTCCTCTCGGTGATTCAGACATTCAGTTAATTCGGACGCTCGTTTCAGTCCCACGAAATCTAGTTCGCAAGGTTTTACTGTGCTACAGCGAGCATGCTAGCGCTTGATAATAAAGTAAACGCTCCTGATTTTATGAAATTGTACGAAAATATGCTTCATGTTCGTCACTGAGCAACGTCCACCTTGAGAAATTCAGGGAGCTCTAGGTAAGGGTGCCCCATTTGTTGGAGTATGTGGACATATGCACTTCGCGTTTTTTTGTAGGTGTACTTAAATAGTGAGATTTCATCTTGTATCAAATTGCTCCAGACTGCACACTGAAAATAGCGCAGATTACACACTGCAAACACCGGCTCGTGTGAATTTGTGGATTGTGAATGTAATGCAAGAAGACATGGAATTCATAATGTTTCTTTTAGTGTAGTGAAGTTGACCTTTGTTCCCATGTATGCAGCAGTGGGCTTCCAGCAATTAAAATGTGGTATTACTAAAGCTGTATGTTTACAATGCTAACATGCTGTTCAATTTGAATGCAGGTGTGTTCGTGGCAGTTACTGCATTTAACAGCTTCAAGCAGACCTATTTTATTTAAATTTGAAAATTGCAGGATCCGCGGATCATTCCATCATGCTGTCCACGAATTCGATCATGAATCCAATTTATTTGTTTACTTTTGATACCAATTCGTCATGCCTACGGGCAAGCTTCTGAAAGAAACAATAATTCCATTGGCCAGGTGCCTTTGCTGTCATTCAGCATTACAACCATCCAAAATTTTGTGTTACAAACAACTCTCGTGTGGTTTGACTTTGTGAATTTGGGTCCTCGTGAACTCACGAATGTGGTCACTTTAGCCGTGCTGCCTACAGCGTCCGACCTGTCAAAGGGCAGGTTTACTGTGCCGAATCATCTTGTTGCGTGGTTCACTGTTGCCAACTAGTTCACAAGGCCATTATATAAAGTGTTATTTCTCTGAGCTGGAACTCGGGAGTGAAATTGTTCGTCTTGAACCCAAACCGAATTCATGTTTTGTTCAGTCCAGAACCCTGGTTATGACGACATCCGCAATTCGCACGTTTCTCTGCAGATCTACGCTGGCCGAGACGTCTGGGTTAACAAGCGAGATTGGGACACATTGTTCAGTAGTCCTACGGACGTGAGGTTTTGCTCCGTCGCTGCCTCCCTGTTTTGGACAACGAAAGAGCTCTCGGAGCGCAGCGTCACCGGCTTGGCTTCAAGGCGTCCCACAGTGCACGGCACGTTCCCAGAAGCGAGGCCACCGGTCACTCCCGAGAAGTTCGAGGCACTGAAAGGTGTGGTAGCACACTTGTATTTAGTCGACTCTGTAGAGCACGCGTGCGGGCCCTCCTAGTTTAATGGCAGGATAGGGAACTTTAGTTTAGCTGATAATGCTGACGTTAACATTAGAGAGGATCCCCCATCCCCGCTAATGTTAACGTAAGCCTTGTCATGTATAGTGCTTGAAGAAATGAAAGCAGCTTGTGATTCCTGTGTAGATGCGATGGAGAAACTCGCTATATGCCCTTGCCATCTGTGCACGGATAATCCAGCAGGGAATGCATGCACCGAGTAAGGCAAGCACACCCGCAGCGACAACACGAGCAGGCAATGTGCCGCACACTAGTCGCAGGTAGGTAACGAATGCTTGGCTTCATGCTTCCAGCACCTTCAATGTGACGAACACCACCTTGACGAACCTTTTTGATTATTGGGCATTTCGGAAAGCCTGCACTGGATGCCCTGAAGTTTCACTGTAAAATTGTTCGCTAAAGCACACTTCAGCACACTAAACCTGTTAGAATGGCGAGAATTTATTTCCTTGTCATATCAGGGGATTCCTGGAATGGCGTTTTAACATTGCGTCTTCATTTGTTCTACAGCATTATTGAACGTTTCACGCCATACATTAAGTGAGCACCTTGTGTCAAGGCAGCTGTAGTCCGTTTGCTGTGACTCTCCTTCTTACACTGGTGTTCATTCTCAGTTTGCCTAACAGCTGCGTTCTCTCCCACGGCAGTCGTGACATGGACACTGCAATAAACAAGCACAAAACACCTTACAAAGGTGCGCCAGTTATCGCAAAGGCCAAGGTGGCAAGCTCGTGATTCGACTCTGCACTGCAAGCTGCCACAATGATTCTCGCCACGGCCTGCAAACGCTTTCTTTTCCAGTATGCCAACAATCTGAAAATGCTAAGAAGCGCGCAAACCAGCAGATGCCTTTGGCTATGATCACCCACATGGGAGTTGTGGTGGCGTCTGAAATTGTTAGCTACTGTGGATCCTGTGAAAACGTGGATCCTGGTGTTGATTGAACAACATGAGCACGGTGTATAGATGTCCCGCAGCAACACTCCGCTCGCCTGTTCACTACAACAAAATATTGCAGCTTTCACATGTCACCCATCGTGAGATTTGTATTCCGCAATGCAGCAAGGGCGATTAATGCTGCTAAAGCAACATTTAGGAGCCCTTCCACAAGTATGGAGAAAATGGGAGCAAGTGAAGCTTGGTGTGTGTGTGTGTGTGCCTGTTTCTTTCTTTGTTGCTTTCTCTTTGTGTGTCTGTGTTTCTCTTCTTTCTCCCTTTCTTTGTCGCTGCCTTTATTTTCTTCTTACTTTCATGCTTTCTCATTTTCCTACTGCATTTCTTCTTTCCTTCTTTGCAATACAATCCAAGGAATTCATATGCCTCAATACTGAGAATACTCGAAGTGCAAGAGAAGTTCCCAAAGCAGTAGAGCTGTGCGAATAGCAAAATTTTGAGTCCGAAGCGAATTCGAACATTTATGTTCAAGTGCTAGTCGAATATTTTTCGAATAATTTTTTTAATATTGTTTTAATAATGCTCTGCAGAAATGGACTTTTAAATTTGGGCAAAGAATTTATTGCGTGACTAGTACGTTCCCACAGTGTCATTCCTAAGTCCTGAAGAACAGTCCAACGTAACTGTGCAACAGAAATCCGAGCTAACTTCGCTGCAGAACACGGGTGTTAGCTTTGCCACAGTACATGGGTGTTAGATTCGTCGCACTGCGCGAGCGGCAGCTTCGCCTCAATACACAGGTGTTATGCGGCAAAGTGCACTTGCGGGAATGGGCCGCTTTTCAGGATACATAGCATATTTTTTCCTTTAATTACCAACTTCGAATAGTTCGAATAGGGAACTGACCACTGTCGAATGGGAACTGTCCACTGGCACTTCCCAAATGTGGTGTGTAGTAAATTGTGCTGGTCTACTCTTTGTTCCTGTTGCTGTTCCTTTTTTGACAACGCAAAGTCATAAACTGTCTGAAACACCGAGAAACGCATTTGTGCACAGTCGGCAGTTGGCGTTTGCTCACGATACACAACTGGCAAATATTGGCAATTTAAGAAGTGCAATTCATGAGTACAGTCTGTGATTGCGCTTGCATTGTAATATTGTGATGCCTCATGCACAAAATATCATCATACGCATTTAGGGTTGTTCGTTTTGAAGTAAAACCTGATTTTATCCAATTATTACGCTTTGAACATAGTTTCAGAAAAATCTGGTTGAGTCCGATTTCTCCCTGAATTCGAGTACCTCATAGCAGCCAGTTCTTTTAACGCTGCACGGAGTCTGTGCTGTACATGCTCTAGCTACCCCAGCTCGCCACAATGAAATTGCGTCTTGTTGGCTGAACACCATTGACATGTGTAGTGGATTTCACAAGGTGCGTACAGCACTGTAGATGCTACACATAAATTTAAATTTGTGGATATAACAAAACGACTTGAATTTCATGTTAAAAAAAATTGATTTCTCCCTGATTATAACATTTAAAAATAGCACCAGTTTCTACCCCCCGAATTTGAAATATAGACCTAAAAATGAACAACCCTATATGTATTTGATATTCATGTAAAGAATACATGCCCGAGTAATATGTGCCAGTGAACGGAAGGCTACAGAAGAAAGAGGAAGAAATAGAGAAACAAAAAACGCAGACAGGGAAAGAACGCATAGCATAATATAGTAGAACCTCGTTATAACGAACCCAGATATAACGAACTATCAGATATAACGAAGCAATCGCAATTTCCCTTGAAATTTCTATCAATGAAATTGATATTGGCTATAAGGAACTAATAGTTATAATAAAGTAATTACTGCTCCCCCTCCAACTTCGTTATAATGAGGTTTTTAGCTTTGTTATGGCAAGGGGGTGGGAAACGGAACTGAGGGTGGGGAGGAGGAGAGAGCATAGCTAATCTTCTGCAGTATAGAATGCAGTATACTCGTCTTCAGCAGTGTAGTATAGTAAGCAGCCAGATACCTTAGTTTATGAGAAAGTTACGAGAAAAATGTAAGTAGGGAGCAAATACAGGATTACATTTAAGTTCAGCTCCATTCTCCTTCAGTTTCCCATTGAATGTGTGCATCTTAACCATCTCACAAGCCTTTTTCTTTTGCCCCGCCATGGTTGTCTAGTGGCTATGGTACTCGGCTGCTGATCCGAGGGTCGCGGGATCGAATCCCGGCTGTGGTGGCTGCATTTCGATGGAGGCGAAATGTTGACGCCCGTGTGCTGTGCGATGTCGGTGCACGTTAAAGAAGCCCAGGTGGTCGAAACTTCCGGAGACCTCCACTATGGCGTCTCTCATAATCAGAGCTGGTTTTGGGATGGTAAACCCCACATAACATAACAAAGCCTTTTTCTTTTTTTCTTTTTTCTCATTGTGTGACATTAAGATAACCAGTTCCCTCTAATTAGTGACAATGCCATGTTGCAGTGAATGCTTTTTTTATTCTTTTCTTCTCTGCAGATCTCTTCCGCATCTACGTGGGCAAAGATGCATTTGCATCGCGAAGGCTTGGTGCCGTCCGCAGACTTCTGTCAAACAAAATCTGCGACATCCGCCGTGAGTGACCTCTTTTTCATTTGGTCAAACCTTTTGCTGGTTAGGGAGGGGGCTCCCTTGCCAATCACCATGGCAAATATGGCCTTGCATCGGGCTAAGGGACATTTCGTAGCAAGAATTTGTGTTTAACTGCTTGAATATTAAATGCAGTAATAATTTAAATGTTTAATATTATTTGTGTAGCTCTTGTCCTGCCACGGTGATCTAGTTGGTATGGTACTCAGCTGCTGATCCGAGGGTCGTGGGACCGAATCTCGGCTACGGCGGCTGCATTTCGATGGAGGCGAAATGTTCAGGCCCACGTACTGTGCGATGTCAGTGCACGTTAAAGAACCCCAGGTGGTCAAAATTTCCGGAGCCCTCCACTACAGGCGTCTCTCATAAGCTGGTTATGGGATGTAAAACCCCAAAAATCAATCAATCGTTTGTGTAGCTCTTATTCTTCTTCCTGCAGCTTCACTTCTTGTTTGCTTCATATTGCATTTTCTTTATGATTGCTATCATTGTGACAACGTATTTTAAGTGAACAAAACTCCTGGTGGATCCAAGATATTTTTCCGAATGGCTTCGTGTTCTGTTTGAAGAGATTGTACTGTACAATAATCAAGGGTGGCAGTACTATTTGTTTTCAGTGAAAGGTGAACTCATAGGAAAAAGCAGTAAAGGCTTGTTATTCAGTTTTACGGGACTGCAAAAAGCTTGTTCAAATTGAGTGCATGTCTGAATCGTCGATATTAGTTTCATTGATTGATCTGTGTGGTTTAACGTCCGAAAAGCAGCTCTGATTATGAGAGACGCCGTAGTAGAGGGTTCCGAAAATTTCGACCACCTGGGCTTCTTTAACGTGCACTGACATCGCACAGCACACGGGCGTCAACATTTCGCCTCCATCGAAATGCAGCCGCCGCGGCCGGGATTCGATCCTGCGACCCTCGGATCAGCAGCCGAGTATCGTAGCCACTTGACCACCGTGGCGGGGGCTGTCGACATTAGTTTCAAGAAAGCACTCAACAAATGCCTACTACATTAGCATCAGTGCAGTTTGAGTTTGTGAACGAACGCGCACGTCCTGTTCTAATTTTGCACAAGGGGCAGTGTGAAAGCCGCCACTCGCATCATATTGCAACTTCCTTTGCACTGCGAGTACAGCGCGAGACCCGTGCCTCTTAGTTCATTCAATGAGCACCTGGCACCACCACCAAGCACATGTTGTCCTACATAATTTCTCTCCGCCAGTAAACTGGCTGGCAACAGATAATTTATCACTGTGCAGCCGGTGCGGCTGATGCCAGTATGCAGACTGTGGCAGAATTGCAGTTGTTCTTCAACAACTTCTGTCACGTTATGTATTGCATCCATTGCACCAAGTCAAAACAAAAATTGGGGGACCCTTAAGCTTCGCCTTTAAGAGTTGAATGCAGTAGCGAAATCCGGCCCCTAGTGTGCACTTCAACCACTCAGTGCACACTTATTAATGTGTGTTGTTACACACACACATGTGCACAGATGCACGCACGCACGACAGTATCTAAAGTAATGGTAGAGGTTTTCAATCTATTTAACAGCACTTTTACATCTTCATGAAAATAGTGTACAGTGATGTAGCACATGGTCGTGTATTATGAACTGCGTGTAGGCGTGACACTTTTTATTCGTAAATGGTCACATTCTGTCGTCCTTCGTGCATTCACTATCTGGCAGCTGTTCGATTTGTTTTTCTGGAGACCTCTTCCGGCCAACCGCAACAAGCATCGCCTTATGGTCGGTGAAATGGCAACTGCAGTACTTCACTTCTTTAATGGTGTCGTGAGAATGAAATGCTAAAAAAGTGGACGCAGAGCATCCAACGAGACCGCATATAGGCTCTGCTGTAGTTGCATGGCCTCCGAGATGGCGGACGCGCTTGCCGTCTCAGAGGCTATGGTAGTCGAGACATTGCTTGATATGTCTTTTGCTAGATGGACATCATTGTCCATCTCTCGAGCTGTTATTTTTCGCTCGCAGACGATTTTTCGCTCACAAGGGGACGGGTGGAGACGCCGTCACCGACGGCGGTATTTCTGCGGAACAAGCTCTCTAGCGCTATCGCATTAAAACTGTTTAGCACGTTTCTCTGCTGCGGCAGAAATCTTGGTCGCTGGCGATGCCATCAAGGCTGAGCACTGTACTGGCAAGGGATGCAACCATGGTTGCACATGGTGTGATCATAGGTGTTGTTCACACAGTTCTGCAGGCATGCACACTAACAAAGCTACAGTAAACTCTGAATAATCATTAAATCTTTCAGTTAATTCAAACAAATTTCAAATTCCTGGTTGGCCTGCTATGTTCCCATTGTACTCAAAAGCTGCTCAATTCTAACTAGACCATTCAGTTAAATCGTCTTCATTCATACTTTTTGCTGATCTTTACCAGAAATATCAGCCGCTTTGGTTACTTCTTGATAAGCGTTCATGCTCATTTATTTTTTAGCAGCCCGAATTGAGGCAAAGTGCTTGTCAGCACTTGGGAAAACATTCAAAATCACTAGCAGAAAAAGATAAATAAATACACATTGGAGGCGGCAACTGTGCACGCGATAACTAACTGGCCATCTCTGTTTTTACTGGTGTGCTGCGCCGGATCATACTTCTGCTTGCATCTGATAACTTAAACAAAATTCTGGAGTTGCCTCGCCACGGTGGTCCAGTGGCTACGGTACTCGGCTGCTGATCCGAGGGTCGCGGGATCGAATCCCGGCTGCGGCGGCTGCATTTTGATGGAGGCGAAATGTTGAGGCCCATGTGCTGTGCGATGTCAGTGCACGTTAAAAACCCCGGGTGGTCGAAATTTCCGAAGCCCTCTACTACGGCGTCTCTCATAATCAGAGCTGGTTTTGGGACGTTAAACCCCACAAATCAATCACTCAAAATACTGGAGTTCCTTCAAGTTTGGTTAAGTCTTTCGTTACCACGCCTATTCAAATCGATCACCGGTGATCTATGATTAAAACTGCCGATTTCGACGCGTTACAAACGTTTCCCGTGCATACAGCGGCATTTCGCGTTTAGTTTGCGGACTGCTCTTCTACAATCCGTTCAAATTTTCCCGCTCTGTCGACATCATGATTTTTGACGGAGTTTTTCGCGAAGTAATGTGCGTGTGTTGCTGGAAAAGGGGCCGTGGCCGCCACACATGAGAAAAAAGCACGCTGCTCGAGTTTGTGCTCCATTATTATCAACATTTTGTTATCAAACGATTCCTAAGAAGTCAGTTATCAAACAGTGTCGTCAGTTTTACAAGGCAATAATATTTGGCCGCGATAATGACGCGAAAATGACACCAGGTATTCACCAGCGAGATTTGGTTCCGAGTTTGGACAATTTTAATCAAATACAGCTCGTAATAAGCTGCACATCTCCCAGGCTGCACGCCCCGCCATGGTGGTCTAGTGGTTATGGCACTCGGCTGCTGATCCGAAGGTTGCGGGATCGAATCCCGGCCGCGGCGGCTACATATCGATGGAGGCGAAATGTTGAGGCCCGTGTGCTGTGCGATGTCAGTGCACGTTAAAGAACCCCAGGTGTTCTTTAACGTGCTAAATTTCCGGAGACCTCCACTGCAGCGTATTTCATAATCATGGGTGCTTGTGGGACGTAAAACCCCACAATCAATCAATCCCAGGTTGCAGACTTCCCAGGCTGTCGGCGTACGCTTATGACATGCTCATGCACGGAAAACAGCAGTTGAAAGCAGTGCTGAGACAAGCTAGTAACTGACCAAAGCTGCTTAAAAGGGGTCCATGTTAAGAATGGTTAAAACAAACCAGATTAGTGCAATAAAATAAGATGCACATTTAGGGTAAATAATTGCGTGATGCGATCAAATTAAGTGATGACTTCAAGAACACCAACAATAAACACAAACATAAAAAGAAAACGGGAAACAGCCGTGAACCACTGCTCCGCACTTTGTACGGCTTTCACTGCACAGGAACTGGCTCAGATGTCTTTTTGTATATGGAGTGACGTGTCTAGAGAAACGTTGTTCGTCGAATTCTATCTTGGCCTTGGCGGCCGAATTTTGATGGAGGCAAAATATTAGAGACCCCTGTACAGTCCATTGTCAGTGCACATTGGAGAACCCCAGGTGACTGAAATTTCCGGAGCCCTCCACTATGGTGTCCCTCATAATGTCTTGGTTCTGGGACGTAACCCCCCCCCCCCAAGAAGTTATTATTACTCTCGAGAAATAAATAAACCTTTACTTGAGGTTTGATATTTTACGCTAGGGTGCAGCACTTGTTTAGCTTGGTGCCTTGGAGAAATTGAAGTGATCTAACTGGTGCATCATTGGCTGCGATTTTTGGGCACTTTTTCCCCGACTGCCTCAGTGGTGATAAGTCTTTAGGGAACGCGAAGCCAGTATTGGTGAATGAGAAGATCGTGGCGCCTCCGTCGGATGATCGACGTGGTGATATTCACCTGGAGCCGATGGTGAAGTCGGAGCAGAGCAGTTCTGGAGACAGGCAGGACCATTGCAGCACGCGACCATTTACTACGAGCTGGAGCGCCTACACTTAGCATTTTTCAAACTTTCACCCGTTTATCTGTGCGTTGAAGCTGAGATAAAAATGCGGTGACAGTGCTCACCCTAACCTGAAACAGTGTCAGCAGACACACACTCTTTCCAGTCCGGTGCGATTGCAGCACCCTTTCCCCCTGCAGAGCCCAAGCGCTACAGTAAAACCTCGTTATAACGAAGTTGATGGGGGAGCGGTAATTACTTCGTTATAACCATTAATTCGTTATAACCAATATCAATTTCATATATAGGAATTTCAAGGGGAATTGCGATTGCTTCGTTATATCCGATATTTCGTTATATCCGAGTTTGTTATAACGAGGTTTTACTGTATTTGCACGCTATGTCGGGCAGCTAGAGTGGAGCTCTGCCACATAATAGTTGTGAATCGGGCTTGTTGGTACCGATGCATCATGTGAAACGGAGCAGAAATGGGGCTAACGTAAGTGAAGACAGTAACAAAAGGCAGTAAAGGCTAATATTTTCTGCTGTCGCAGTAAAGTTTCATTGTTGGAAGTCAGTGCTCGTGTTGCTGTTTTTACTTACGTTCGTCCTGCTTTTGCGTTCATTCGCATGATGCGCTTGCACATGCTGTGTGAGTGTCATGTTATAGCTGATGAAATGGCAGTAGCTCCGGAGACGTGTCGAAATGGACCACCACTGTGTGGCAGCAAGGCAAGGCCTCGAAGTCTCGTCATGGGAGACCTGTGCCTGGGTCATTCGAGAGCTCGTTAAGAAAATACAGAGCTAGCCGGTTGTAATTTTCACTGCTTCCATAAGCATTTAACATACTGATTCCGAAATATTTTGGCGTAATATTGAGTGTACATTTAATGACATCAGTTTGAAATTCTAGCATTCTTGCCCTCCTGAAACGATGATGCTAGACCACTGGCTGGCACGGGCACTGTTCAGTGAAGTTTCAGCGATGCCATGACGACAATTATTAAAAATATAAACACACTGTTCTGTCGTTTGCCATGAAATAGTGGGTTTACATAAAAGCAAGAAAGTAAGAAAACTGTAGGACCATGTGTGGTTCCATGATAGGGAAGGAGCACAGTTTGTTTTCCCATGTGCTCCTAGGGCGCACCTGTGTTGAAGGCCATGGTGTGGACTAAGATGACATCAGCTGCAGAGTTCAAGTGAATGCACATTGGGGAAATCAAACCATGTCTTTGTTGCAGTAACTCAACCTAGACATGCAACAAAACGTACAGTTAAACCTGAATATAACGAAATTGACAAATTCCCAAAAAACTTCGTTATAAAGAGGATTTCATTATATGTAGGTTCAGCACGAAAATTTGAAAAAGAAATGCTTAAGTAAGCAAAAAAGGTAGCAGACGGCAGAGCTCATCCAAGACATTTATTTTGAGTGAGAAAACATTTACAGCTGAGACCACTTATAACGTAACCGTTTACAGTGGAGGACCGACTATAATACAGTATTTTCTGACCGCCGTTTACTCTCCCATGGAACTCTATACGCATCCAGCTTAATGTGCCCCCCCCCCCCCGCCTGAGATGAAGTACCGGTTATAATGCGGCTGCCGGGAAATCCACAGAAAATAGAGGTCGCGAGCAGGCTTCACAAAGGAAGTGCGCACCCCGAAAAGAGCGCAGCGAATCACCTTGGGTGAGGAAGGAGCGCGGAACGAACGAACAGTGAACGGAGGGAAGAAAAGAGAGGCCGCAGCAGCAGCACTTCGCGTGCGCGCCCTTTGAGGATAGAATTTCCAAGGCGACGGAGAATGCTGCTACCGCCGTTTGTCAGCTACAAACGCTCCGCATGGAATGCGCGCCCATGTCCACTTTACCGCTGTTTGTCTCCAGTTCTTCTTTTTTAAAAATTATATCACGTGTGCAGCCCGTGAGTCGCCCTGTGAGCGCGATTTCCTGTGCATCCGGCCCCCGTATTGTCAAGGGCAAGCTTCCCGTGAGGCGCGCCGCCCGCGAGCTACCCCGCTATCTAGGCCTAACAAGCGGTGTCACCTAGTGTCAGGTTAGAGAAGCGAAGTGCAGAGACTTGCACAGTAACCAAAGAGTGGCACTGCCAGCACGTTGAAAAAAAAGAAACAAAGTTTTTTTTCTCTCTTTCTTTCTCAAGCCAGCGCGGGTTGGCGGGCTAGGCCAGCTACAGAGAAAGGATAAGAGATGGCTTCGGAAACATTGTTGCATGCCCTTGAGTTCCTCATTCACTGTTCATGCTGTAAAGCAAAAAAAAAAAAAAAGCATTTTGATTTACATATTTCTGGTACTTTGTCGGTGAAATTGTACTGATTTTGCATAGTAGGATTTGCAGCTGCTAAAGCAAATGTTTCCGTGAATTCCTTTTTTTTTTTGTTCTTCTTCATGTGTTCCGCTCTCTTGTCTGTCTTCCTTTCATAAATGCTGCTAGTGTCAATGACGAAATCGCTGCATAGTGTTGTGCTTTTCTGAAGGGACTTGCCTGAGACGCAGGGATCATAAATGCGCAAACAATTGGACACTACAGACTTGCCATACGGAAGTTGAGCCTAACAAAGCTCGCAAAGCTCATGCTCATTTTTTTATGCACAATTTTTTGGGAGGGTCACACGAATTCGAGATGGTGCAAATATCTCGTGTAGCCCTGAGAAATATCATCATTCAAACCACGCTGCGGTAACTGTTTTTTGACTGCTTAATAGCCACTGTGAAACATTGACAAGTGTTGCGTTAGCATCGAAGCTGTTGTTTAAAAAGCTTTGGATATTGCACAAGCATAGTGTCCTGTATGGCATGGCAGGTTAATCATGTTTCATGCTCTTTCTTTCCAGGAGCTGGGCGAGATAGGAGGACTAAGAAGACTTGACGAGGCGTGAAGGCACACAAATGTCAATATTTTAGTCACGTGACCTAGGGGCATGATTGCTCCATCTTGTTTACCCACTGCATGTGGATAAAGTCAGTGTCGTTTTTTAGTGTACAAAAGTTGTGGACACCTTGCTGTACAAACATTCATGGAGTATACATTAAAACCTACGTTTTTAGCAGCTGCGATAATTCCCTCAGTGAATTGGTATTGACAACACCATTTGGAAGGGCACTGCAACACTTTTCCAAGGAAATCTTCAGATGACCTCACTATTAAGAGCTCATGGCATCATGACTCACTCGCCGCAAAAAGACATTTTCATTCCGCCACGTTTGAGGGGTGTTGCAGTATAGAGCGCAACCCACCAAGTGCCTCCACTCTTCTGTAGTTCCGACAATCGCGCTGTGTGCTACACAAGGAAGGGGGTGAAAGTTAGCCTAATTGCTTGCAAGTACTTGCACGTTGGAACGCAAAAGCACCTTTGGCCAGTCACGTGGCCAGTCATGTGCAATCATGCACTCACTGACGCATGAATTTAGTCTGCCGCACCTACAGAGAAAGAACGATATGGGACAGTGGTTCTAAAGTAGGTGTCTACCTGACCCCAAGGGTATTTGCAAAGCCCTTTTGGTTGGTCTGCAACACCATCCAGCATAAAATAAAATCTGTTGTTTCCTTGTTGTTGTAGTTTACTAAGTCTGCTTTGCCGCAAGGCATTATTGGGCTGTGGCGAAGCCAAATTTTGTTGCAGTGTGACTTTGTCACGTGACATTATTGCACCGCGGCAAAGCCAACTTTGCCATGGTGTCATGCGGTGAAGCGTAATAAGAATGGGAAGGGAGTCAAAAGCTGTGACAGGTCACAGTATTTCCTAACTGCCGGTGTGGCACTGTCAAGCAAAAGCGTTCTACGGTGTGCAAATATCTCTTGCGGGTTCATTTTCCCGTGCATTGTTGTTCAATATGCAGAAGACTACTTCAGTCTGTCACAGGTAACACATATTTTCTGCTAAATTTTGTGCTGCAGCTGTAGACCCTCAAACCCGCAGCTGTGTCTCCAGGAGCATTCTCTGCAAAAGTTTGGTCCTGGTACGCTAGGTGGTGCTTTCATGGCGTCCGTCGTAATGTTCCAGTATTTTTTAAAGGTGTAGCACAAACTCTTTCTCTTCACACGGTTTCCTCCTAGCCTTCCCTGTCGGACGCCGTTAAGGAGCGAGACTGGCCGAGGCACACCTGGCCACTGCCGTTCTGATTCCATGCGCCGCGTTAAGTGCCTAGTGTGGGCGTTTATTAAGCACGCCTTCATCATCTGTATTTTATCATCATCACCATGCGTTCTGCGTATCTTCTTCATCGCTGGTGTGTGATCGTCATCATCGTGTTTGTGCCCAGCGTGTTGGCATCATCGAGCAACCTGCCGAGCTACTGAGAATAAACGTCGTCCAAACTGAAGTCTCATACGTGGTGGAGGTGCTGGGCCTAGTGAACATGCAACAGTTCTGGGTGCAAATTCACAAAGCTGTTCACACATAAGCTGTACTATAGTAGAGGTTGTGTTTGATCGGTTTCTTGGCTATTATTTCATGTTTTGCGGGGTACTGAGCACCTTTCTGCAGAATCTTACGTGCGAACACCTGTCTCGGTCCGGGGTTTGTTTCACAGTGTGGCAAACGTAACATTGATGCGTCTTTTATTCAGTGTGGGGGGGGGGGGTCATAAAGTTGGCATAAGCGCCAACAGAGTTGGATTTGGTGTGGGAACACCAGGAGGTACACAATGAAAATTTTAAACATGCGTGTCTACCTAAAGAATGTATTGTGTGTATGAATTTTTTTCAGCAAATACTAAGGAAAGCTCCTATGTAAGTGGCTGATGCATGTTATATAGAGTGAATCGTATTTGGCTTTAGGTTTTTGCATTCATTTCTTGACAAAATCGCTGGTTCAAACCGATCACAGGTGATGGCTGAATAAGACAGACACCCCATCAAATTGTTTGTACTTTGTTTAAATAGATGTTGCCGAATTAGGCTGCAGAAACTTAAACAATGTTGACAGAAACGGCATTAAACTCGTTCGTCTGTTTATGATTTAAGTTTACAACTTCACGATTTTGAACAAGCATCACATATAAAACCAGCAAATATTAAACCTTATGAAGGCATGTAAAATTTCATAACACAAGAAATTTTCGATAAATATAGGAAATAAAAACCAGAAACACAGTAAGAATGTTGCAGTTTTGCTTACAAGTGTCCATAGAGTTCGAGCAAAAAGAAATGAAATTGAAGGGCAAAGGAATAAACATGTTTAAATTTATACGTTGGTTTCCATACAGGCATCCCCTCAAAAATATAATCACCAAATTGTTTAGTAAGTACATTGTGTTGGTTAATTGCACATCTGCCAAGTCTTTCGGATTACCCAGGAGGCTTCCAGATTTTAACTGCTTCTCCTGGTTGTACGGGTAACAGAAATATCTCTCAGCAATTAAGTTGTGCCCCATTTCTTTTCGTCCCTATCCGGCACCCCTTATGGTCCTTCACCTGACGAAAGCATAGGTCGGCAGTGTAGGGCAACACTCACCCAAATTTTTCCAGCATCCGCACTCACTCGCACTCACCTCCACTCACACTAACTTGCACTCACTCGCACTCACCTCCACTCACACTCACTGGCGCTCACTCGCAGTCACTTCCACTCACAATCACTGGCACTCACTCGCACTCACGTCTATGAAATGAGTGCGAGTGAGTGCGCCGACCTATGCAGGCATCTGCGGCAAATAAAGTGACATGAGTTTTTCCTCCTGGGTAGAATAAACGGCAGCGGTGCCAGTACACTGCGCAGGTTTCACCTGGTCGCCGACCTAACTCGGCATTACGCGCACCTCTTCAGTCGCGCGTACATCTCGAACTGTGAGCGCTGTCTAATGTATCAGAGACTAGAACACATAGTATTTCGCGACTGTCCCCCATTCGTGCCACAGCAGTAGACGGCGGCCACTAGGCTGGCTGATATGGGAGTACAAGCAATAGATGAAAGCTGTATTTCACCCGAAATAGGGGACCATACCGAATTACCAAATGCTACAAGGTCATTTTTTCAATAGAAATGGACTGGATGCTAGACGTTCGGTACCACTGCGCAAAGTTGCGGATTATGAAAAGCGACTGTTAAACTTGGATGCAACTAAAGTGGCTTCTTTTCATTATGCGACTATTAGACCTTTATCATAATCTTCGAGTGCATTTCCCTGCACAGCATATTCGTCCGACTAATGGCGACCCCTGTCACGTTTCAAGTAGAGGCGAGGTCCCAGTTACCCGTGCTGGGGTTTGACTATTGCCAGTGTTTATGTCAAGAAAGCCGGGTCGACATTTTCCGCGTCACAGCACATTGTTTTGCAGAATTGAATAGCTGCCATAAGTTGGGCTAGTTGGTATCAAGCGTAAAGAAATATGATTATTGGCGTCCATGTCCCCTTTGCGCAAGCAGTCATGTCTTATTATGTATATACGGATCACTCATTCTTATCCCCATCCTCATGCTTCATCACTCTTCTTCCCCTGTTGCGTTGTCCCCGAAGTAGGGTAGAAGGCCGGGGCGTACTAGATCAGGCCACCCTCTCTACTTGTCTCCAATGTATTGGACTTCAAGTACGCGAGTATGTAGCTTCATTATGAAACTGAGGTTGCTTCGATGTAACGTTGCTCGCTGTGACAGATTATGCACTGCATTGTGATGTTGTTCATTATAACGATTATGTTAATATTTCATGCGATATTTTCTTTGAAGGTCACTTTGGTCAGTATTCATTGTCACTTGATTGATGCTTTTGGTAGTCTTTTCAAGCTTGCCTTTTTAGATCAGCTGATGTCCTAGGCAAATTTTCACTTTGATACCTGGGTCATATTTGAGTTCCTTTGTTCATACTCATTAATTTTATGTGGCGAAGATACTGCATAACATGACTGAAAGCGGCTATCACACAGTCATCCATTATGCTGTCTGTGCTCATATAACAGGATGCGCTGCTCTCATGCTGAGAAATGCATTGTCGTTTGGCTTTTGATTATTGTTACTAGTGTGCTTTCTGTAAGCCTCTAGTCGTTAATAAGTTCCCGATATATTTAAATTATTTCTTCTGCAGTTCGTTTTGGATATTTGTGGCTTTATTTTTTTCGCATTTCTCTTTTCTTTAAACTACCATAAGTTAGTTTCTCAATGAAATGTTGAATAAAATGTTGTTGACGTCATGATCATTGGCAGTGGGGCCTCCTTATTAGGCCGCTTGCCAAGAAACTTTCTATCCTTAACTGTAGAAAGATATGTCACTACTGTTTTTGGTAGATTTGCTTCATACTATACAAAGTACAAGCTATATTGATTTTTCTATGCATGACAACTAATTGTGACCTAAATGCTAAGACTGATGAAGCCTATGCAGACAACTGTGTGCCTACCTTACTGTACTATTGCTCTGTTGCACTCAATGCTAGTGCTTTGACCCACCAGAAAAAAAAACGTTCCACGCAAGTGCGACACCAGTACTTCTTCCCAGGACGAAAGTATTCAGGTGGGCTGGCACTAACCCCCACTCTGCCGCACCCTAAACCTTATGGTGCAGCTGGCAACGTAGCAGGTCGCAGCTACTACCATAAGGCACGAACGACGTCCGTGGATCGTGGGTGCCCCCCAAAATTATTATCCAGTTGACACCTTCAGAACCACAGAGTTAATGCCTTGGCGTCATTTGAACCCCTAAGGCATTAGCTCTGAGGCCAGATTATCATTTATATATTCTGAGGGTGGCAACCAGACCAAAATTTTGGTGGGTGCGTCCAGTTCCCGAGCACGATTCCTGCTTCTTTTTCAGATTACGGCTAACATTTCAGGAACAGCTTTTTGAAGACGCATGTGCAACGAGCCGGACATCAGACGATATACGACGCATCCAGGACTAAGGCTTCTTACGCGTGCCGTCTGCAACGTTAACGTCTCGGATATCCGTTTCGAAGTCGTCATAAATCCTTTGTATGCTAGCTGGGCAGGAGAGTACCAAGACCGTGGCATGTAAATCAAGCCGCTCATGCCATACATGTCATGATTTTCATGTTATGACCTGTCATTTATGTTCGTCATGCAGTCATGTTGTGCCATACTGATTTTCGTATACATCCCATTAACGAAACGGCCCAGGAGAGCACCAAGACCGTTTCATGTAAATCATGCATGTCATGATTTTCATATAATGACCTGTCACTTTGTTCGTCATGCAGTCATATGGCATAGCAATTTTCGTATACAATCCATTAACGAGACGGCCACGGATACATACATACATACATACATGCCACACACTCATTGGCACTCACACTCACTGGCACTCACTCGCACTCACACTCATTCGCACTCATTTCCACTCACACACTGGCACTCACTCGCACTCACTTGCACTCACTTCCACTCACTCGCACTCACCTCCACTCACACTCACTGGCGCTCACTCGCACTCACACTCACTGGCACTCACTCGCACTCACACTCACAAGCACTCGCACTCACTCGCACTCACTCGCACTCACTTCCACTCACACTCACTGGCACTCACTCGCACTCACCTCCACTCACACTCACTGGCACTCACTTGCACTCACACTCACTCGCACTCACTTCCACTCACACTCATTGACACTCACTCGCACTCACCTCCACTCACACTCACTTGCACTCACTCGCACTCACTTCCACTCACACTCACTCGCACTCACTTCCACTCACACTCACTGGCACTCACTCGCACTCACCTCCACTCACACTCACTGGCACTCACTCGCACTCACACTCACTCGCACTCACTTCCACTCACACTCACTGGCACTCACTCGCACTCACTCACACTCACAAGCACTCACTCACACTCACTTGCACTCTCTCGCACTCACCTCCACTCACACTCACTGGCGCTCACTCGCACTAGCACTCACTTCCACTCACTCACTGGCACTCACTCGCACTCACACTCACCTCCACTCACACTCACTTGCACTCACTCGCACTCACTTCCACTTGCACTCACTTCCACTCACACTCATTGGCACTCACTCGCACTCACGTCTATGAAATGAGTGCAAGTGAGTGCACTCATGAGTGAATGCGCCGACCTATGGACGAAAGAAGGGCTGGAAGTTTCTGCTTGAGAAGCAAGCGACAACAGGCCTCGCACACGGTGTGATGTTATCGCATGTGCCCTTCATGCGACGGAGACGGCCGGGTCATTTATCTCTGCTTCAATCGCGTTTGCACTAGCGCGCTTTTACTCGTGCGTAAGACATAGGCTATGTATGCGATGTTTTTGATGCGAACTGTGTAGAGAACAAGGCGACTACAAAAGCCCGCTGACAGTGTCCATATAATTGCTCCTTAAACACTCAGTCAGGCACTCCTTAAAATTATCATCCCTTTCTGTGCGCTCTCTTGCATGTCTGTCCATTATATGCCCTATGCTTGAATATGCAGTGGCAATTCGGGAGCAGTACACAAAAACAAATAGCAAATTGGAAAGAATACAGACAAAAAGTAATGCATTACATTTATAATTCTTAGGATTGCTCCTCGATTACCGAACTCATTAAACGAAGCGGGCTTCATTTAATAGAAATAGAATTTGTAGACTCAAATCTTTATACCAAATAACTAAAGGACATTTCAACATGAACATCGGGCATATTACCACTTACTGTGAAGGTTATGCTACCAGACACACAGACATTCTTTCACAATAACACCTTTATTCCCACAGAATAACTGCTTTAAATATTCTTTTTTCCCTAGAACTATTGTTGACTGGAATAATGTTACACAAGAATCCCTGTCTTCTCTTAAAAATTGTTGCAATGGTCCTTTAGTAGTACTAATTGTGGTAATGCATATAGTTTAGTTTTTTTGTATAACTTGTGTTATTGATTTGATGGAATTTCCTTTTGAAACGTGTACACTCCCTCCCCCCCCTGTTTTTTTTTTCTGGATTGCTATAGTAGTTTATTTCGCATTTTGCATGTACTTGAAGGTCGTTTCATAATGACGATGTCGATGATGTCTAGCTACAAAGCATGCACCCCTGTGTTCTTTCAAATGATTCTTCGCACTCGTTATGCAATCCACTTTCCTCGACATGTAGTGGTGTACTACTATTCTGCAACGTAACATTACATTTCTTAATTAATGCGATTCCTCGGCAGGCCTGATACCTGTATAGATTTTTTAGCGATGATTTTTCAACCACAGGCATAGCTCAGTGGTGGAATGCTCGACTGCCATGTAGAAGGACGTGGGTTCGAATCCTCGTCGGTCCTGGTTATTTCTTTTTTTTTCTAAAATTAGTGCGATAGTGGTTACAGACACCGGCAGCGGCGGCGGACAACTACGGCGCCAAAAACGGCCCTTGTTGTGATCCTATAACAGCTTACGCTGTAAGAGCCTGTTGAAGAAAGAATTATGTTGTCGCCCCTGTGTGGCGGTTATGCAAACTTCGAGCCTGTCCTGTGAGGCTGTGCCTCTGCCGGCGCCCCATTCACCCAAGATGAAAAGATGAAGCTCATTAAGGCTTGATACCGGACCTGTCAAGTCCTGGCCGTCCAGAGGGCCCGCGAGAGGGCCGTCAGGTTTGACCTGATGTAAAGCCCCTAAAAGTAGTTAGGGGCTTTAACCTGATGGTCCCCGAGTGGACCTAGATGGGTGACATTAAGATGGGTGACATTAACAAATAAACATTAAGTTCGCTTGTGTCTGTTGTGGTCAGAATAAAGTTGTTTCACTCACTTGTCTGCAGTAATTAAATCATTGGAATGTTATGTGTGTCAATGCCTGATAGTTGAATACATTATGTCCTAAACTGCTCATTGGGTTAATTGTGACGAACACCGTACGGCAGGCCCGTAGGCAGGAATTTTTTTCGGCAGAGGCCCACTTGCTGAAGGCCTTGACTATTTAAGAAAAAAACATCAGTTTTGATCATTTGTTTTCAGTAAAAATTGCAGTGTGTCCAATAAGTGATTTTTTAAATGCAACATTATTAATATGCTTAGATTTTACGTTATTAGCAGTACGCTCTGTTATCAACACAACAACCCTGAACCAAAATTTCAGAAGGGGGACAGGCCCCTAGAGCACCCTCTCCCCCCCCCGTCTACGGGCCTGCCGTACGAAACAGGTCTGGTTTTACATCACTGCAAAATATTTCTTAAACAACTGAAATCCTGGCAATGAGTGTTTTTCATCATCTCGACACCGAAGAGCTACGTAAATTGTACATCAATCTGTCGGGACAAATGTCGGACGAGCGTTGGGAATATGTAGACCTTTTCACGCGAATGGAAAAAGCGCCTCCATTATAAACTCCATTTTGGAGTACATAATGTTGACGTCACAGCCTCTGCAGTACGTCGCGCGTATTTAGCACAGTCCGGAGGGGTTGTATGTATGCTCAAGTAGTCTTCTGTGAAAGGCCTGTACAGCACAAATAAATGAATGCCGACCAAAGAAGTTCATAGAAGTTAAAAGGGTACTAAAGAGCAATACGATTTTTCTTGTATCGCCAAACTGCCCTGTTACATTACCAACCGCACCACTCTTGCCGCGAGAAAACGCTTAGTGAGCGTGAAGTTCGCATTTTTTTCAGTCACCCTTAGCCATTTTTCCACGCCTTGACCACGCTCTCAAGATAAAACGTTTCACATGCTGTACTTCATCATTTGCTAAATCATTCATACCCAAACCATCACTGAATGAACCAGCTGGCTCGTGATATTGTAACAGAAGGCAACATCTTGTAATTTAATGAACTTCTAAAAAAAAAAGTGATAACCAAGTTTAGTGTTCTACTTTGTTCTGCTATTATTCCGTTATTTTGTGTTGCATTATTATGTTGAGCTTTTAAATAATTTTCCGATAACTTCAATATGTGTAGTGTTATTGTGTTACCTTTTCATCACGCTTAAGCACGTCTTGTGATTTTTGAAAATTTTCATCCTTGCTGTATTTCTATTGCATTGTATTTATTTCTTGCACCCCTGTGTAATACCCTCCCAGTTAGGGCCCTTAGGGGTTTTTTGAAATAAATAAATAGTAACTACAGGTCGCGACGCTGCATATGATAAGGGTGCGCAGCAAGAGTGTACCCAGCATGAGTCACGGCCGCTGTATCAAACCGCGCGCTCCTCAATGACGGATGAGCACGGCGACAGACGCGCACGCTTTTCACACGCACATGCGAAAATTAAAAAGCGCGCGTCTCTCTCTTTCCTCAATTCGGCGCGCATGCGCAGCTCGACTGGAGAGGCGCTCACGTGTGGCAGTCTCGACTCGCGCGGCGATTTGTGTGGAGGACTCCCCACCGGTCTCCGAAATGTTCGTGTACGCCGAGTACGAACATTCTTTCGACACCGTGGTGGTCGAGCACAGGCGAGTCCGAAGCTCCGAGTCGACGTCCTTCGAGCCGAGTCACGCGAATGACTTCGACCGGACGAAGACCTACTACGTTCGGTCGTGTTGTCGAGACAGCCGCAACTGCACCTACGAGGGAGCCAAAATCATTCACATGACGGGTATGTAGGCGGTCATATCTCTGCCCTTTCGAAGGCGCGGTCACCTTTGTTGTAGGAGAGCCGTGGGAGTAGGCCCATCGAATGCAGTGTTTGGTTGTTTTGCTCGACCCGACAGCAGGCAGCGGTCATGATGAAATAAGTCCCGCCTGTCATGTCGGTCAGTCGGGATGGTGGTCTATGTTAAATGGTTGGCAGCTCTCGTAACTTATCAAGATAGCGTGTGTGAACTCGTCAGAAGCGCGCGGATTAAACGTGGGAAGCAGCAGCGGTCAAGCCGCCGCCTGGATATCGAGCACGTGCACGCGGTTTGCCGACGTCTAGAGACGTGCGCCAGGGCGCGCAGACATGTCGCTACTTTCTTAAGAGTTCGCTTCAGAACTTAGAAGGGGCCCTCCAACTTGACCCCATTGGATGCACAGTAGTGTGGGTGTCGTTTTCAAGCAGCGACACCCGCAACTGCTTATGCATAAGCTGACATAACAGAGAGACCGCGTATGTCGTTCCGTCATGCTGCTGGTCTCTGTCGACTTGATTGTTGGCTGGCGGGTCACAAAGGTTATAAGCCGCAAAGTTTCGATAAACGTGATTTCAGGCTGATTTATTGTCATGTGAGGGTTCCTTCACTCGGCGGCAAAGGCCAATAACAGGGTCACAATTTCACCTACGCTAAATGCCGATGCAATCGTGGCGAACCTGCTGTGCTGCTGGTAGTTGTCCAACATTTATTAAAAGCATTGCAGGCTCCTGAATAGTTTTGTGTGCTATATGTTAAGAGCCCCTATGTTGCGTAACTTGAACCTCAAACTAGAAGGGAAGCTCAGGGGAATGTGGAAGCTTGAATCGATGAACATATAAGTAAAAATTAAAAAAAAAAAAACGATGTAGAACAGGGAGTGTCGCAGGAGCCAACGTTTGGACAAGTGGACTAGCCTTCATCAGGATAGTTATTTTTTTTTGCGTAATCTGCTTCAACTGTATTTACACCAAGGTTCTCTGTTTCGCCAATGTTTCAAAAATCCTCGGTTAGCTCGTATCATTATTTCTTGTGTACCTTTTTTGTACATTGCGTTTCTTTTTATTATTTCATTTTTGTCCTACGCTCTGTCTCATTCTAAGGGGGCTGTCACCCCTCAAGCTACCCATTGCAGTAGCTTTTTTGTGACTGCTTCTTTCTTTCTTTCTTTCTTTGAAAGACAAATAAACATTGAGTTGAACTGGCATTAGGTGGGGCCGAACTGGCAAGCTTTTTTACTTGCCATAAGTGGAAAGCTTTGCTTTGTTGTTTTTATTGCCTTATCACTATCATAGAGAGATTTGCACTGTTGTGCAACTGCGCACGCGAAGCCACTTTCCACTCCGGGTCACAACATTTTCGTCACGTCGGAAGTATCGCGTAGAACCGCGCTTGTTGTACCCCATTTTGGACAGCACAAGATAGCCACTGACACCCCGCTCCCAACTACACTTCACGTCACGTGATAAACTGCATTACTTAAAACGCTCCCTTCGCCATTCTTCGTATGACACAAAGCTTACAGCATTCAAAACACTCGTCTTACCAATTCTTGAGTACGCTAATATTGTTTGGGACCCCTTTACTCGTACTAATATCGATAAGTTAGAAAGGGTACAAAACAAAGCCGTAAGATTTATTTTTAATCGCTACGATAGGGTCTCTGTCTCGGGTTTGGTAGCAAAATCTAGTCTAAAGCACACCTCCGAGAGGAATAAAATCGCACGATTACGCTTTATGTTTAAAATAGTTAAAGGACACCTCAACGGCAGTATATCCAATTATGTGCATTTTTCCACAGGTTATGATACTAGAAGGCGACATAGTCTTTCAATCGCCCCATATCAGTCGGCTAATAATGTTTTTAAGTATTCTTTCTTTCCGCGAACGATCGTTGAGTGGAATGCCCTAGATGCGCCCACCGTTGAAACTGACAGCATAGAAATGTTTGACTCATTGCTTGCCAGTTAACTGACTGTGTAAAGTTCCTTCCTTTGTATTTTATGCCTTTTGCCTTACATTTGTGCTTGAGAGAGTTGTCTTTGCTTCATCTTGTCATTATGTACTTTGTACTACTGTTTTGCTTAGCGAGTTGTTTGTTTTTTACTTTATATTGTCTTCATTTTATGCTACTGTTTTCCCTGAAAAACTTCTATGTTTTATTCATCATTGTAACCCCACTCTGCAACGACTCCAATAGGAGTTAGCAGTATTGTCAAATAAATAAATAAATAAATAAGAAAAAGAGGGCGGAGAGGGAGGGGGTCGCGTGAAGATTCCTTCAATACATTGACGGCTGCGGAGCACTGTGCACGGTGACATGGGCATTTCACACAGTGGCAGGGCCTTTTAATTAACACTTGCAGTGAAATTACAATGGCCAGCATGATAGCCAAGGTCTAGGGCCCCTATTCATAAACCTACCTTATCCTTGTCACTTGTCTTCCTTATCGTCAGGGGGACTAAAATGGTGATCAGTGCGAAAGACTGTCGTAATGCTTGTTTGTAGATACTGGACCAACTTGTTCATGAACCATGATGAGGGCACAGGGTAGATAAGAAAAAAAAAAAAAGCGATAAGGTAGGTTTATGAATAAGGGCCTAAAGGCATTATGGATGGATGGATGCTATGAGCTTCCCCTTTGTAACGGGGCGGTGACATGTGCGCCACCAGGCTAATGGCAGCAACTTTGAGCCCTCTATGGCATTGGAAAGAATAAATAAAACCACACGCTAGTTTTTTTGTGCTGCTCCCACCCCCACCGCCTTTTTTACTGTGCATATTTCCTGATCTTTAAGGTCCCCTACTTGGCAGATATGCATGAAGGTTTTTGTCTCTTTTCTTGCTGCTTCATTGCAATGAGTGCGCTACACTCCTGTCTTCCCTTTAAAGGCCAACTCCGGCTTCTTACTTTTTCTATACACCACCATTCATGTTTTATCCTTGACCCTGAGACCTGCTTACTAACCCAGGCTGACCTTAAACCACGTGTTTGGCGCTCTTTGGCCTTAGTAGCCCTTGCGCCAGAAAAATCTACCACTAACTAACTAACTTCTTACTTTTTCTTAATTTTTAAATTTTTGGTGAGTCAAGGAATGGTAATTCTATGTTTCTAAGATGCTCCTGTCAGTAGAAATGCTCATCAAAAGCGAAAATAATCTTTAATAAGTAGGAAGGTGCAAAACCAAAAGTGAAATCTCGCCAAGCAGTACTGTTTGAACATGGTGTCAAATGGGTCAATCCACCTTTTGTGCCGTATGACTGCGCATGCACCTTTCCCCTGGCAGTAAGGTCGCAGAGCACTTTAGAAGAGGAGTGACCTCCAAGATTTGTACACACGTAATGCATTTGTAGCGCCACCGACATCGACAGGATTGCACAGTGAAGGAAGAAGGGGTCGGGGCGTGACCTCGAGCGGCACAGCCGCAAGGCTGGCGCAAGGGGCGCAGAAAGTAAAGTTAGTTGGGTTTAGGCTCCGGCACTAGAAGGACGTGTCAAGTCATTTTCTTATGTGGGCTCCACACGTTTCTGTCACTTTGTTTACAATGAAGTCAACATGCGGTATCACCGACAGTTGCGGGAAGCCACATGGCCTGTTTGAGGTAATCTGTAAAAATAGATCTGTAAGCAATCTGTGCATCTTTCACACCTGAAATCTTGTAAAGAAGACGGAAGTGCGCCAAGGAACTTACCCAACAAATTTCATAAAGATCTATTGACCTCAGGAAATCTCTGGAGTTGGCCATTAAGTGTACTACGCTTGCAGCAGGTGTGGGCACGTAGTGACGCATCACTGTTCGCCTCGAGTCCATCAGCCCAGTTGTCGTGTTTATTTTTGATATAGAACTTATGTATGCGCTGTCAGGTGATTGTCAGGTGTCACTGTAATGTTCTGTGCGTACATATATATGTATCAGAGTGAGCAAGTAAGCTTGAATATGTCCGTTGATGGTTTGACATAAAGTTTGGTCCTCCAGTACAAAAACCTGGTGCTAAAGCTGGTAGGCAACAGGTGTAAAAGTCAAGGAGAATAGAACATTGTGAAACCATTTGCCTGTGAGAGTGAATGCATTTAGATGCGTGGCACATTTTCACAACGTAGGTGGCTTTCTGGAAAAAAAGAAAAACGAACTTTTCTGATGCAGGCCAGCACTCCGAGAAGCTTGTGTTTTTGTCAATGCTCGCAATTTCTCTTTGGTGTCATATCATAAGCCAGTGAGGTGCGATGCCTGTTTACAGTTCGCAACTCTTTATCACACCACTGTTGTGAAGTGTTTCACTGTTGCTAGAGCACTGCTTCTACAGTGCTCAAGTTCTGCTGTGCATGGTCTTTGAAAATACTAAGGCCTCCTGCCGTGTTGCACCTGTGTAAGTTTGACAACACCTCAAGTAAACCAAGTTCAGTGGTAAACTTTGCTATGGCCTGTCATGTGTCGGCCTCTGCATGAAAAGGATAGTACATATATTTTTCTTTGACTGGGCAGGTACTCTGGAAGAAATGGCCACATTCAAAGCGAAGCGACCAGCGAGACCAGCGGGTATTGGAGGAAAAGACCACGAACAGGTAACAAAGCTGCTGCGTGGCATAAGAATTGTTGAATCTGCCTGCTGTAAGGTGACCATTACTCAAGGCTGCAAACTGAAACAGTTGGGTGGGCAGTGTAGCAGTGAGTAAAACAGCGATAGCAGAAATGACTGAAAAGTTGGATGCGAGTGGCTGCAACACGGCACAAATGTGATGAGTTTCTTTGACTCTCATGTTAGCGCTGTGCTTCGTTCACTGTTGTTGCAATGGTGAATTGGAAAGTTTTGCTAGTCAGGATAACTACACACAGGGGGCCATTAATATGCACTCTATTCTATGTAACTTTGCACTACTTTTTCACATAGTCCACACATTGGGTTAGACATTTGTCCCATCGCAGCACTAAATTTGAAATGCCCCTCTGGTAGGAGGGGTCTGTCTTGACTTTGGTAATGCTGTTAGACTGTCGTTTTGGCTTCTATGTTGCACACCTGACCTGTCCTTCCAAGAGCTTCTTCACCACACTGAAAATGTGGACTGCGTGGTGGATGGTCTACAACTTTTGGATGGTGGATGGTCTACAATTTTTAAGAGATAGTCGGACAAGGTCGAGCATTGGAGCACACAAACCATTTCATCACAACAAAACCAACAACACACTAGAGTCAAGACTTGTTACAACAGTCCAACAAAATACAACATCATATTCCAACAAAAGGTGTCTGTTTTGTCCAAAGTCTGTAATATGCAGAAAGGGGGTGGGGGCTCCAGCATTCCATCAGCATCGCTGTCTGACCATCATTTCGAACATGCGCAGTGCATGTTCTACTTTAATGACTGGGTGCTATTTTAGTAGGTGCCACACGGCCACTGTTAAAGGGCAACTCCGGTGATTTTTCAGTGTCCACTGATCTCAGTGAAATTTTCCATATATATTCTCCTCAGTACTGTAATAATATATGCCAAGTCATGCAACCACCTGACTTGGCATATGTTATTATGAGTTGGTCTGACTTGGAAAGTTATGTTAACAGTCTTCTGGCAATGCCAGAAGACTGTTAACATAACTTTCCCAAAAGGTGGCACTGAAAGAATTTTTTTTCTTCTTTGTGACATGTGAACCCAGGTGTGTGTTTATTCTGGGTTCCAGAGGTGAACCCAGAATAAACAGCAAGCCCAACTTGTTCAATTCCAATGTGAAAATCACTTTTCACATTTCGTCGCCGGTAACAATGCAGTCTAAGAAACTTTTACCCTCTTGGGCATACCATTGCAGAAAATTTAGTGAATCAATCTGCCTTTCATCATGGCATCCAACTGCTAAGGCATCCATGATACCAAAATGTTCCAGTACCGAAAGGACTTTTAAACATTGCTGTGAACGCTCCTGCACAAAATTAATTGCCAGCTCCAGTAAACATCCTTCGAGGTGCGCAGACTGTTGCTCTTTGAGCCATTGTATCCAAGCAGACCCCAAATGCTCACTGTCTTGCAGGTCTTAACAGTCTTTTGCAAATCCGCAACAGTGCCACCTCACACTTCTCAAACCAAGACATCTTTCCCACTATAGCGGAACACACTTATAGCAATGCCGGTTTTAACAATGTTTCGGTTATTACAATGATGAGCTGCTGCACCATCAACTTTTGTATTTTTCTGTGGTGTACTCTTACAGCATTGCCCCCGTGACCCATTATTCAGTAAAACTCGTATAACGAACGCGGAATATAACAAACTTCGGTATAACGAAGCTCGCAATTCCCCTTGAATTCATATATGAAATTGATATTGGTTCATAACGCCCTAAATGGTTATAAAACGAAGGCAATTACTGCTCCCGAGGTCGACAGCCAACATTTATTCTTCTACAATTTTACGTGTGCTGGTAGTCATCAGGCAAAGAACTCCAGGTTATACATGTTTCAGTACATTCTGGCTTTATCACCAATGCTCACATGAGATCTGACATGCACTTAAATATGTACGTACATGTATATGTCATGCATGCAATGTAAATAGAATATTTGGAAACATTTGGGACGCTGCGCACATGAACTGGCATGGCATGCAACAAGCAGTCGCACATGTGACAGGCAGTAAAATGCATTTGCCATAAAAAAGAAAGGTAAAATACTTTGCATGTCACTGCCTACCTCTGAAATGGTATTGTTTTGTCGCTACAAACAGAACATAAAAGTTAAAATTCCAGCTTGGCCTGTACTAAGTGGTAACACGTGTAACAGGCTGTGAAATGCACTCGTCATGACGCAAAAGGAGAACATGTACATGCACATATTTGCTGTCGACTTTTGGAAGAGAAAGTGGGGCACATTTCTGTCAACTACCTTAGTCAATTCACAGCAGAGCATGTGCGAAACCTGTCAAGTGCAAATCCCTGTGGTAGTACATAAAGGATGGACGAAAAAAAACTACATAAGTTTACACTGATAAGCCGTCTCCTATGAATTCTCGAAATGTGCATTATTACTTTTTACTTATCTATTATTCTTTTTATTTAGTTTCTCTCAGAAGAGTTCAAGACGAAGTACATTCAGGCATGGCTTGAGCGAAACAGTAACACGTGTCACAGTTGTGTCGAGTCAGACACAGCCTCATTGAAACACACAGAGTATGCATGTCATTGTTTTGAATACGTCTCATGTCTATTTAATGTTCCGATTCTGTAGGAGCTCCTCGAAGTACTCTGTAATCTGTGAATGGTTTTTTTCTTTCAAAAGTTTGTATGGCAAAGATCGATGACAGTTACATTAGTACTCTTACTGTGCCACACTTTAGCATCTTCACCTGAGAAACATTCCTGTTCCAGGAAGTGCAGAGTACTCGGCGACCACTGTGCAAGGACAGGGAACACATCCAGGAAGAAGAGAGGCAGCAACAGATTGAGGATGCCTTGAACAGCTACAAGCTTGAACACTGTCGACCCAAGGGTGCAAACACCGACTTGCAGCAGAGGCTGCTGGCAGTGGAGAAGGAGCTGGAAAGACGGAGCCAAGAAGGACGAAACGGCGGTGCTCTGGCAACAGTGAACAACAATCCATCTTCGTCCAACAGTTCCTATGCTAGCCTGGAACAGAAGTACAGGAGGCTGCAGACGCAGTTCGAAAACCTGAAGAATGATCATGAGCAGCTCGTGAAGCGCTTTCAAGATAGGAGTCAAGGTGAGTGCCTGTTGCTTGTCTTAGGCGAGTGTGTGACCATGCATATACAGTAAAACCTCGTTATAACGAAGTTGAAGGGGGAGTGGTAATTACTTCGTTATAGCCATTAGTTCGTTATAACCAATATCAATTTCATCTATAGGAACTTCAAGGGGAATTGCAATTGCTTCGTTATATCCGGATTCGTTATAACGAGGTTTTACTGTATGTGTACAGTTTAACTGGTTTGTAAGAGACACTGATATAAGACGCTTACTGACATGGTTGACTGTCCTATCTCTTTCATTAGTTGTACCTCTTTTGTAATAAGCACACTCCTGGGGAAGTTTACTTGTAAAGGTCAGAATATCCTTATATTTTGGTGCACAATCTCACCTTCAACAGACACCCTAACTCTAAATGCAGCACTGTTAGCTGACTGCAGTTAATTTATTGTGGATACAAAGGAACGTGATAACCAGTCAATGTGACAAAGTTGTGGTGGTGAAAACGAATTTTATTCAACCTTCGTTAATTCGGGAAATTTAGCAGTTTGGACTTGTTCTCTGGTCCCAGCATTGCCCAGTGTTGTCAAACTCTTTTTGATTTGGCCGCTCCTCAATCGATTCGGACAATCCTTGGAGTGCACTGAGCACGAAGCGCCGCAGGTGTGCCACGTGAAAAGTGAAAATGGCGTTAGCGTCCAAACGAAACAGCGTGGCGCACTACGAATTGCCATCATCATTAGCGTGAACCATGCAAGAATGACAGCAAAGCCGAAACCAAAACCCATACCTAAACCCTTCGTGACTTCGTTCGTGACCACATATGACACTGCATTGGTCATGTCACATGTGCCTTCGGAAAAGCGTAGTCGTTATTGATTGCATTGTTAGCAATAGCAGGTACACACGAACTGCATGATAGAGTGCATAGCTGTCTCACTGTGACTACAGAACTGCGTGGGCTCTATCTACGATCACCATTGTGCTGGTCGTAGCGAGCTTCCACCACGTGGTCACTCCCACGCATTGCTATCAACTACAGTTGCGTTCACAGTGGGTGCGGCGTACATCTAGTAGTTTTGATTTGACTCCACGCATGTATGCAACACGCACGCCCTCGGAAATGCGTAGATGTTTCACGAGGTGGTGACTAATGTAAAATAATATTACTGCAGGATTTTTTTATGTTATGATTGTCTGATGCTAGAGCATTACGCAGATGCCCATCAAGCTCATTATGCAGATACTTCTTTTATTATGGTGTTTTCTACTTGTACTATATATTTTGTTCCATAGTTCTCTGCAGTGGTTAAAAGACTGTGAACCCTAAGGTGTATTAGGCACATCTGTACAATTGAACCCTGCTTGCAATAACAAGATATATGGCAGCTTCTGTTCACCTTGCAGTTGGTATTGATGAGTGCCCGCAAAACATTTTAAGGATAGTCTAAAAACCATGTCGATCAGTCGTGGTGGCTTTTTTGAACACGTGAGCCAAATATTAGTGCGGTACATGCACCAGGGAATTCGAAGTTTGGTTTCAAATGAAACTGGAAATAGCTTTCTCTTCGTTCAACAGGTGATATTGCAAATATCACAGGCGTGGCGAGAGGGGGCTCAGTAGGGTTCTCAAACCCCTCTCGAAATTTCCTAGGCTTGTATGCGCATATATATGCATGCATGTATAAGCACACACATGCACTTATACAAGAGGGGGCTCGGACCCCACCAGAAATAAAATTCTCTCTACTCCGCTGACAAGTTGCCCATTTACTTCACGTTACTTTTATTGTTCTGAAAGAACGGTACATACCCTTTCTTTATTTGTTGAAGAACTCTGAAGAAACGAATATAGCATTGCCGAGGACGTTTCTGCAATTGTGGAAGTGCTAACGCTAGTTCTGCATCAAGTGGCGGAGTCAATGCTCCTTGTGGCCTCATGTGTTGAAAGGGCAGGCAATTTCAAGCCGTATTGGAAAACAGATTGTGAATTCCCTGTTCACAGCACACTAATATTTTAGCTCGCACGTTCACAGGAGCCTTCACAACTGAGGGGCACCGTTATCAGACTATGTTAAGGACGTGTCGGAGGGCCCCCTTAAACCAGCACGAGTGTGTGTCCACAACACACCAGTGTATCCAGATGGAAGGTGTAGTTTATGATTTATTTGTAGGCACAAGGGACCGCTCCTACGAACATTTGGCACATATTGCTATATCCAGGCCTTTTGAATGAGACAACTGCAGTGTCACTGATGAAAGCCAGGTGCCATCCCTGTTAAGAAGCTACACTTGAACCCTTACGAGAAAGGCACTGGGAATCGGTCCTTGCCCTTTCTACGAGAGGCTTCTATGAGACGCCCAAAGAGGATACACCTACGCGGCAACCAATCTTTGTTTGCAAAGTGAATTTTTTGAAAACCGAAGCTTTAGAGAGCGTGGCTCCCAGTATAAAAGAGAGTGCCTTTCAGGCCTCTGAGAAGTAAGCTTCATCTAAAGGGTAGCATGAGTAGTGGTTGAGCATCTGCTGTTCACCAAACACTGCAGCCCGAACGCTTTAGTGGAAGTGTTTGCTGCATGCAAATGGCGCCGCTCTATCAACATGACGTCGCGGTGGACTGCCTTCACGCTACGCTTTGATTTCTCTCTTGAGTGCGGAAAGGAGGCGGTTTGCCGCGACATCACGTTGACAGAGCGGCGTCATTGGCTGGAGCGGGGTCCGTTAATGGGCTGACAGCACTTTTTTCTCGACCTGTACCTGAGTATAGCCGATCTCTGCTTGCCGGTTTCCTAAGTCCTGTGATTGAAGCTCTGCGCAGCTTCTTGTCTTGTGTGTGTATGTAACGGCTGAAACTGGGCTCCATTGCGTATGTCCGGCAATGATCAGGAGATGCCTTCAACAGCTGCCATAACCTATGTCAATTTAAATTTAAAGTGCAGTCATGCGAGCACCCGAAGTGAGAGAACCTCCCCATTTTATCAGAAACATAGTGCACGGTGGACTTCAAACTTGTTTTCAGCCAGTCTTGGCGTTTCTGAAGCAGGTGATGTAGCTTTGTGATCTCTCGCACCACGTCACGCTGACAGTAATGCCAGCTTTTCCAGTGGTCGCCCCCGACCAATATGGTAGCTTCACATGACATCAATTCTGGTGTTTTACGTCCCAAAACCACAATGTGATTATGAGAGACAGCCGTAGTGGAGGGCTTCAGAAATTTTGACCACCTGGGGTTCTCTAACTTCACCGACATCGCGCAGTACACAGGCCTCTAGCATTTTGCCTCCAACGAAATGCAGCCACCGTGGCTCGGATTTGATGTCACAACCTCTAGTAGTAAACTGCTATAGCCACAGTACTAAATTGCTATAGCCACCAGACCACAACAGTGGCTTGGCTTCAGGTAAGAGAAAATGAGATAAGGAAAGTAACAAGTGTGGGGTTTCTACTACTCACAGCGGACTCGCCACCAGCAACCCCGTGTCGTGGGTTCGAGCACTCGACAAGCAGAGAATAGGGCCGTCGCGTCCGCGCAATCGCTCATCTGAAACCATGCACTGCCGTGCGTGTCAGCCTGCAGCTTCTCTCAAAGCGGGTCAGCGCGAACTGGCGCATGCGGCGAAGGAGGAGAACATTAGGCGCCACTCTCCAAGCATGGTAATTTAATAAAGGATTAATAATACAAACAAAAGAAGGCCGAATCTAAGGTCGAATTAAATATAAAGAAAGGATAGTAACAATAAACACGCAAACACAATAACACATACAAAGGACAATAATCAGCACAACGCGAACACACAATAACACACAAAGACCATGCAGGGGGAGAACCACCTAACCCTCGGCCAGCGCACCTGCGACCGCGCGCCCCCAGAAAGGAAAATAGAAGGAAAAGAACATACAGATGGGTGCCGATCGCAGGTTGTAGCCGTGGTCGTTGGGGCCTGGAACGATGCGTGATCCGGCAGACGAGGACTCGTCGGTCGGAGGGTCACAGAAGCACGTACACACAGTTCCGAGTCCCAGCAAGTTCTCTCAAGCATCTCCCAAAACCCGAAACGTGCGAGCTTGCCAGAACCTGCCAGCTGCCCAATGGCAGACTGGTGAAAAACCACATGGGCAAAGCGGGCAGCCCTCCAGTGATCCACCTGGAAGAGGGGGATGCAAGGACATTTCGAGGAAAACAAGGCGTCGCACGGGACGCGCGGCGCCCCGGTCCCCACACAAGATACACAAATTCAAATAAGACACTTTCCATTTCTGGGATCAACAGTGCATGTTGCCTGGGCTCGTGAGCTATCAAGCAACCAGCACACCTGAAAACACGCTGTGTACTAAATGGTGAAATATGGGGAGCTTGCTACCATACGTGACAGACTTCAAAAGCAATGTGGCTTCCGTCTGGCCATTAGTTTAAGAGGACCATTGGCAGTATGTGCCTTTGTAGCCTTTGTCCAGTTTCCACAATGCTCAACGACAGCAGTCAAGGCCACTGTGATACAGTGAACGATATAGTACACTGTAGTTGCACTTTGTGCAGTGCTCTACGGGGAGCTTAACCCCGCACATGTGATGACAATTATTGCGCCTCCTTTTCTATGGTGTTAACTCATCCAACCTACCTTGTGCGGCACTGAACAAGTGCCGTGCAAACAGCAAAAACTACTTCAAAGGTGATCTGGCAGCATTAGAACAGATAGTAAGCGAAGTCATATACAGCATGCTGAGCTCTGCTTCTTGCTCAGTTCTTCTCCGTGGACGTGACTCGATTTCTGACAATTCGCACAGTCAACACATTCCCTGTGTGAGCAGTTTGTAGGAGGGGGTGATGCCCCACCTCGCCGTACACACATGTTCGAGGGGGACAGCCCCTTTGCTGTCTGCCTGTATTTTATGCCACTGCAAGTGGACGTTTGTTGATGTCAAGACATTAATCTTTCACGGTGCCTAATTGGAATGACAGAGACTAGCTTAGTGTGAAAGCAGTCCCGCATGTGCGAACTGTGCTGATCCCGATACGTTTTTACCAGGCAGGCAAACAGCTGTCACGGTGGTTAGATCTTTACTTGCATTACTTGCATCACAAATAAACCTGTGATTGACTGAGCTTGCAGGAGCCATTATGAGTGTCAAAGCACTTCTAATGTAATCTGTGCAATGGCATTTTTTTTCCAATTTCAAGCCATCCTTGAAGCTGATGAAATGACTTATGAAGTACAGAATTCAGCAAGCGATGTACAGCACAGAACCCCATCACCACAGGGAAATGGTAAGCTATTTTTGGAGCTGTTCTCAAGGGATCTGCATTGCGCCGTGAATCAGACCCCACCCAGACCTGCACCCAGACTGCTGCAGGCCTTGGACAAAAACGCGCTGATGCCAGTCAACCCTTATTCTCGCCAAAGAATATCGGATTTTTTTTTTTTTTCAGTTATAGTGAAAATGAAATTGTTTCTCACATTTATAGACACGAGCATGCTTAATTTTAACATAAAAGAGGAATTATATTTTGTAACTTGGCTCTGAAGGTGCTGAAATGATGACCGGTAGTGCCATCCTCCATGTGTTAAAAGAGAACCCATGCAGCTTTAGTTATCTTGCTTAAAAACGATTCCTTAGGTGTTTCTAAAACGACAAGAGGCGAAAGCCAAGGGGTCTGGTAGTCGAACCAGGTACAGTTAAACCTGCTTATAACGAACCTCCATATGACGAATTCCTGGATATAACGAAGTTTTTCTATTCCCCGCCGTTACTCCATAGAAGTACATGTATTTGAAACCTCTACGTAACGAAGTGGCAGCAGGAGAACCCCTCGAAATAACGAATTTTCTCCACTGACAGCCTGAGATTTTGCCCCAAATTTTGTCACTTTTGCGCGAGCAACAACCGGAAGCAGCTCCTCCGCCGCAATGGAAATCGAAGCGGCGGTGTCGCGCTTGGCGCGCTCAGACACGGCGACTGTGAGGCGAGAGCGAGTGCACGTGTGCGTGCGTGCGAGCGTTGCGTGAGGAGGGCCTGCATCCCTCGACCCAGCGATCATCCTGCCGCGGGCGTGTCCTTTCCCCCTCACTTCAAACCTGCTCCCGCCGCTTTCTGCAGCTGGCCTAGCCTGCCAAGCCGCCACCCTCCTTTTCCAGTTGATGTTACCAAGTCGCGCCGGTTTAAGAGAGAAAGAAAAAAAACGTGCTAGCAGCGCGACTCTGGTTGCTGCGCGAGTCTGCACTTCGCTAACCTGACAGTAGGTGAGAGCGCTTGTTAGGCCTAGCTCGCGGGGTCACGGGCGGCGCGCCTCAAGGGAAGTTTGCCCTTGACAACACAGGGATCGGGTGCACAGGAAATCGCGGGGTGATTCAAGGGCACCGTGCGTGAAATGGTAAAAAAAAAAGAACTGGAGACAAACAGCGGTAAACTGGAGGACACGGGCGCGCGTTCCGTGTGTAGTGTTCGCGGCTGACAAACGGCTTCGCCTTGGAAATCCTAGATCCTATCCTCAGAGGGCGCACACGCGACGCCTTTTTTTTCTTCCCTCCGCTCATTGTTAATTCGTTCCGCGCTCCTTCCTCCTCCACGGTGATTCGCTGCGCTTTTTTCGGGCGGCGCACTTCCATTGTGAAGCCTGCTCCCTACCTCGATTGTCCGCGATTTCCGGGCAGCCGCATTATAACCGGTCCTTCATATCGGGAAGGGGGGGTGAGGGGGGCTGCACATTAAGCGGTATGCGGGGGGTCAGAAAAAACCGGGGGGGAGGGTTAGAAAAAACCGCATTATTGCCGGTCCTGTACTATAAGCGGTCGGATAAGTGTTCTCAGCTGTAAATGTTTTCTCGCCCAAAATAATTGTTTTGGGTCAGCTCTGCCGTCTGTAACCGTTTTGCTTACTTAAGCGTCTATTTTTCAAATTTTCGTGCCGAACCTGCATATAACGAAATCCTCTTTATAACAAAGTTTTCCGGGAATTTCTCAATTTCGTTATATCCAGGTTTAACTGTATGTGAGGTTTCCAGCCCAGAAGCCTTTCATGGAATAGAATTGTTCCAAGCCCATTGCATCAGTGAGTGAGCTTAATCTTTTGGCTGAGTCACTGCCATTTTCAATGAGTAATGCTCATGGGTATGCCTTCCACCACGGTGCTTATTGGTTCCTTAACTTAGTACCCATGTCCAAACCTATGCCTACGTACACGGCAGCGGTTCCGAAATCAGGCTTTTAGCAAATAAAAAAAAATGTACAGGAAAAATAAATTAACGGGATGTTGTAAAAATGTAACAATAGAACAAATAGGCAAAGAACAAATGAAATAACTATGTATGTGCACTCATAAATACAATGAACAATAATAAAATAAGCGTGATAAAAACAAAGAACATGATACAAAGAGTAGTGATTTCATTCTGTTGGTGTTTATGCAGTGTGCTGTAAAAAAAGACATTAGACAAGGGTGAAAAAACATTCACGCATTTCTCTTTTTCTAAACATATAAAAGTTAGTGTCATTATCTACATAGTATTTCTTAACCGATTCGCTTCCAAAGCTGGCGAACCGCCGGCCACCTTCGCCAGCGCCAAAGTGCGATAAGCCGGTGATTCGCTGGCCTCCGGGTAAAGCATTGTTTGTGGAAGATCCCGGTAGAAGGTGTGTTTCTCAACACTCTTGTTGGACGGTTTCTTCATTTTTACACCAGATGGACATAGTTGCCCACTATTTTTGAACTCGGCTGTTTGAAAAAAAAAATTAAAGTTGCCGGCTCTGCTACCACGGCGAAGTTGTCCGCTGCGCCCGAAGCGTGGCTTAGCGAAAGGAGAACGGTCTCATGTCTGAGAAAAATTATCGAACTCATCTTTTAGAGTGATCACTCTACTGATAAATCCGGAATATATCTCAGACCAAGGAAGTAGGGGGGTGAGAGTGACGGTGAGAGCAGCAGTGATTGTGAAAGCAGTGTGTGTATATACGAAGCCCGTCTGCTTCAAGACCTTCAACATTCACAAGACAATCGAGTGCCATGCTTCCAGGAGACGTTCCTACACACAAAAAGACAGAAGCGAAAGGGAAAGGGGCACTGACACGAAAGATTTCGTCTGCTGTTTTTTCGCTGCAATACGTAGTTAGCCATAACATGGCACATCATTTGCTCCAGAGCGCGTCAGATAATTATTTACGGCCTGTTTATTACCCACTAGTTTCAGTTTTGGTTTGGGAGAGCTCAAAAAACGACAAGGCGGCCGGTGCAACTGGCGCCATCTAGCGCTCGCAATGGGGTAAACGAGTTCGATTACGTGAGCACACATGACTGTGACGCACTTCCGCATGACAACCGCCGCGTGCTCATTTTCTTTCGCCTGTCGCATGTCCTGCGCGTTGTTGTCACTGTTGCTGTCATCGTTGTTGGGTGGCAACTATTTTCTTGAGGTCTGGCGTCGCCGGCAGCCTACTAACGCAGCCGCAGCGAATAAGCAATGGCGGCTATGACGTCATCATTGCTAGCTGCACTGTCGGAGCTCGGTTGCCGTGGTGACGTCGCGGAAGTTGGGGGTCCCCTTCAGGTCACCTTTGCTGTTGTCGATACCGCGATGTACGGCGTCTAGCGCTCGACTGCGCATGCGAACTTCAATATTCATTTAAATTACCTTCGGAGCTGTGTTCGCCATTGAGATTTGGTAGATCACATCTGTATGTCCACGAAAATTGATCCCGCAGGCTATCTTAGCAGCGAAATTTTGGTGTCAGTGCACCTTTAAGTAGGTACAGAAGTATGTACATGTATCTAAGGGACTGTAGGAAATAGGTCGCGCGCGAACAAGGAACAAGCCACCTGTCGGCGTTTTGGAGGAGGAGGAGGAGAAAGGGATGAGGAAGGCAAGGAGGTTAACCTGGGCTGAGCCCGGTAGGCTACCCTGCACTGGGGAAGGGGGAAGAGGAGGGAAAGTTCTGGAGGATAGAAAGAACTTCAGGTTTGTGAATCAGTGTATTGCATGCTTATGTAATGGTAGTGACAGTAAAATATAGCAGAATACGATACTGATAACACGTGGGTAGTAAATGATAGTGATTGCAAACTACAAAACTAAATTACATGACTTAAAACCTACACTTGAGAACAGATGTTCGTTCTAATTAACTCATTCATTTACAAAACAGAGAGGAGTCCTTGCAGCCGTGCCAAGCATGCGTATACACAACAACTACGGAGTGCATAAAAGATGAGAACTTTGACATGGCTAAACAGCGAAACACAACTTTACTCTTTGAAAGTGTTCATTCATTATGTAGTTCAGGCTCCTGCAGGAGCAAGCAAATATTCGTGACATGTTATTGCAGATGATACGGCCAAAGTGGTCCCGCTATAACAACTGTTAAAAAGTAAACAACACACAGTAAAGGTGAAAATCCTAGATGAGCTTTGCAAGCTTTTGCAGCTCTTGTCTTTTGTTTTTCATTTCGAATTTCCTTTGTTTGAAAAGTTGTCTTCTCACGGCAATAAAACTGTGAAGCAGATGTGCCATGACTCCTTCCTTGTGCTCATGACATGGGAAGGAGAATGATTGCTTCTCAAGCATATTCTCCAGTGCTATTCCATAAGCATGCCAATCTAAAGTATGCAGCTGAAATTCCTCTTCAGCTGCTCGTAGCAGTAAATATATGTCGTGTTTTGAGTGCGACAGACCGCCTCAAGAGTTACATTCCACAAGGTCGCTCTGAGGTTGCAACAAACAGGTGCATTTTCAACGGCACATTGAACAACCAGTAATCTTCGCTACCTTAACTGTGGCACATAAAACCAGCCAGGTAATACAGTCGCCAACCGTTTATTCGGACTCGACGGGAACCGCCGAAAAGTCCGAATAATCGAGAGTCCGAAAAAAAGGGATTCGTCAGAAAAAAAGTACTTTTATGGTCCCAGTGGACGGAAAAAATTGTCAATGCGCGACTGTACAGGTGCATGTTTACGCGCGACCACGTCAGCCTGTATTTCCGACAGTGTCTGGCTATCGCTATAGGCAGAGAGGAGCGTCGTCAAGGCCTGCGCCAAGTCCGCCCTCGATGGCTGTGGCGTGGGTGGTGCGTCGTCGTCAGAGTCGCTGTCCACTTGCGGCGGCTCGAGAACCTGACGGACGATCTCCTCATCATCCAACTCGGAACAGGGCCGGACGGCACTGTCAAAGTCAACAAACTGTTCAAACGTAACGGTTTGTTCAAACGCACTACGCGACGACTGGACGAGATCGAACATGTAAAGCAGGCCTAACACAGAGCAAAAGAGCGATACTTGAAAGGTAGCTGTTGACAAGGCCTAGGTCAAGTAACAACTGACAGCCCAAATGCCGAGCACCGAGTTCCAAGCACACTGGCTTGGCTTGGCTTGGCCTGGCCTGCTGTTCGGCCGCGATATACAGTCACTGGATGCCGGACTGGTCAAATCCAAAGCACGACAACCAGTACGTGCAGCCGCCAACAAAAGTAAGCCTTCGAGATCGGCAACTGTAACTTGCAGAAGCTGCGTGGATTTAGACACCAGCAATCCAACCATAGCAAGCGCGCCCTTTCAGTACTGGCAACCTAGCAAAATGTAAACATCGCGGCCAGCTTGTCACGACCGTATCGTGGCGTTTGACGTCGAATCTGACCAAGCTGCCGGAGTCCGAAAAATTGAACGGCACGCTGTAGGACGTCCGAATTACCGGTCGTGGTTATACATTATCTCAATGGGACGTGTGGCGGTGGCGCGAAGGTATCCAAATAAACGAGCATGTCCAAATTTTCAGCGTCCGAAAAAACGGTCGGCGACTGTAAATGATCAGATAAATGAACAGAACAGCGACCCGAAGGTGCTCTGCTGTCTACTCCGACAGATAATTGGCACAGACAAAATCTGTTGTCTGAAGGACTTGATCCTTTCTCGGGATCGCTTGTCAGCCTCCACTTCTGCTGACATCCACAGTCTTTTGTTGCAGAAAACAGCGGTAACTCTTCTTCGCAGGTCTCGTACCCCATATTGCCGTGGGTCACAAAACATTTTTTTTCCCCATGACGTGCTACCGAGTTCTACGCATTGTTTCAGAAGTGCGTGCAAGGCAGTTCTGTGCTCGTACTTCCCAGTAGCCTGATGGCCACTAGAGTTACTGTATATGCTCTGCGCAGGAGCAGAGTTCCCAAGGCCTTGCGGGAAATCCAAACATCAGATTTGCAGTAGATAAGCTTCTTGTAACATGCATGACCATAGTCCAGCTCCATTACCCTGGCGTTATACAGTCAAACACGTTTATAAACTCGAAATTGACGCGAAAAGTGGTTGTTATATCAGTAGTTCGCTGTATATGGACTTGCCCCCAAAACGTGCGAAAATTAGCGTCGAAGTCCTTTTCCTTTGCCCAGTCTGATTACAAAGCGCCAACAACCCCTCGGATGAAAAGCTAAGCCTTTGCACTTCGTGAAGCGATGCCCGCTGCGTACTTACGAGTGGATTAAAGTGCATTTGTAACAAGTGGTACCTGTTGCATCTGGAAGAGTGCATAGTCGCCGAGAGGAAAAAAAATCGTTTTGAAAGCGCCACCTGCCGCAGTAGCTTTTTGATTTGATTTGCTACGCATCAGCCGTGCCAGACTGAGTGCACCGGGAACTGTGTCGCTTCGACCAGAGTGCACATTGTTTGGAAGGTTGAACATCATCACATACGATTCTATATCAGCAACTGCTCAAAGGAAGTGTTGACGAGCCGCGACCTACTTGATAGCAGCTTATAACCGCCGACCGTTTGCAGAGAGCGCTATCCCAAACTTGGATTGTATAAAGATGGTGAGTTTCGATAGCAACGCTTGAGCAGCGGTGGGAACAAATCGGCGTCCTGAACATTTATGGCTCCTTGCACGCAGGCACGCAGGCCGCTAGTCTTGGCCGCTAGTCTCTCGTCCTTGCTCTCATGCTGATCCATGAAACGCAACTACCGGAACATAGCCATCACAAAATGGCGGCGAATCACCCTCGAAACAAATTCACGTTAGTCCGTTTCGTGCGCGCCTGCAGCCTGTGTGCGCCTTATATGATCCAAACTAAGTACAAATGGCAATATGCCGCTATTATAAAGCTAATGTACAAATAAAAGTTCCTTGCGTATTGAAGATATCTGTGTCGCGCCTTTGTGCGCTTGAAGCCAGTGACGCGAGTAACGTGAACAGTACAGCTGGATGCATTAAATAAGTTTCCATGGGCGAAAACTGGAAAATACCCAGACCTCTTAGGCAAGCTTGCTATCTTAATCAACTCTGCATTATTTATCTTTTCAAGGTAACAGCACTTAACTGGGGTGCGATCAAGGTGAGCCCTGCGCGAGCGCACGCCATTTTCGTGCTTTAAAGGCCACTTTAATATATATATATATATATTTTTTGAGTTCGTACGTGCCATATTTTTATCGTGACCACATCTGAAATGGTCGTTGTAAAAGTGCGACCGTAAGAAATGTGTTCGCTATATCTGGACGCAGTTTCAATGAGCGGCATAGGAAAATTGTAAATGCATCGAAATGTGGTCGTTATAAGCGATAGATTGTTATATCCGGGATCGTTATAAGTGGGTTCAGCTGTACTTCCCTTATCAGGGACAGTCGAAAACCACCTAATCAAGCATGCACATTTCAACTGTGATAGCTGTTTTATTTAATGTCAGTGAGTAGAAACCCCTCCTGCTGTCGATGTCAACACGTCGCTTACCGCAGGATGTTCTTGCTACTCATGGCCTTGTGGCGCCCTCTGTCGGAGAAGATGTTAATGAGTAGCAATAAATGGACCTCAACAGAGGAAAAAAAAAGGGTGTTTGTTGAGCAACGTTTTGTTAGAATGGAAGGATAACAAGTAACATAAATTTTGCAAATGGTGGCCTGGATGTTGGTGAACAAATAAAGCCCTAAAGAGTGGTGATGCGGTGGCACTGCCATTGCAACCTGTTTATCTGTGCCTGAGCGGCAGTTCTTCCGCACAGCACGATTGCAAGCAGCGAATGGAAGAGAGATGCGCAACTCTTCCTGCCTGTGGAGGCTATACAGTTACTCTAATGGCCACCAGCGTCAAGTGCCATCTGTTAGTGGTAGTTAGAAACGCTAGTAAGTGTTTGTCACACTCTCTCCACAGTGCCGCCGCGCAATACACACAACTTATTCTTCCACCATTGCCCAGATTGATTTAGCACACCATAAAAATTCACATCCCAGCAGGTGCTGACATTTGCATTGTAAAATAGTTTGGTAGAGGTTCATTTCCCAGGTTTGATTTTCTTACGTAAAGCTGGCATGGTGTTTGGCCACTCTGTTAAATAATCTGGTTGTAATGCAGGGGATGCATCCGGGATGGAAGGCAGTGTGCACAACAGTGCTGCTTCTGATGGTGAGTAAATTAAAATACTGTTTTTCTTAAAGGAACTGACAACACGTTGCTTTATCGAGACCCTCTGTGTGGTTTCTGTAACGGCGCAACGAAAAGCCTTGCCGAGTAAACAGTTAGACTTTCAATGCTTTGAAGTCTGCTGCAGTCTTCACTGTCACGACCGCATGACAATATAGTCGCAGCGTGTACTTGCACATCCACTCATATTCCTGTTGTACAAGGTGCGTTCAAAAAGAAACTGAACTGTTTAAATTGTGTGCCAACCAGCAAAGCAAGATCTGTGCTGCTACTGAGGACATTTAATGGAATGCTTAGACAACTAGCTACTATTTGGTGGATTTTACAATGGCCATTAGTTGGCTAGTTGCAGCTGTTAAAGTGAACGCTTGCACAAGTTCTTTGTCCAATTAATGCCAGTGTGAAGATGAATGATCTTGAAGGACGTGTGCGTGCGTGTGCTTTTACTACATATGGCAAAATTTTTACAGAAAGCATGCAGGAAGTACTCTCTGAGCTGTACTCAGAGCAATCAAACGTTTTGAACATGTGATAATGTCTGTGGAGGATGGTCACAGGCCTGGACAACCTTCCACATCGACAGATGATGACAGTTTCTGGAGCTTGTGCTGTGATCGTGGGAAGTAATCTTTGATCTGAGGAGTTTTGGGCGAAATTGACATCAGAGAAATTCATGCGATCCCAAGTCTGGCCTCTCCACAAACCAACTCTGCTTTCCCATATTTGACAACTGTTGTTGTTGTTGTTGTTGTTATGTGTGGTTTAATGTCCCAAAACCAGCTCTGATTATGAGAGATGCCGTAGTGGAGGGCTCCGGAAATTTCGACCACCTGGGGTTGTTTAACGTGCACTGACATCGCACAGCACACGGGCCTCAACATTTCGCCTCCATCGAAATGCAGCCACCGCAGCCGGGATTCGATCCCGTGACCCTCAATAGCCGAGGACCACCGTGGTGGGGCAATATTTAACAACTGCATTGCAGGAAAACCGGATCTGGACGTTGCATCATAACACCGCTTCAGTTCATGTGGCACCCCTTCTCCGCAGCTGTTTGACAAAACATCACGCTCGTGCTATGCCCCGTCCACCCTATTCTTTGCGCCCAGCCCCAGCATACTCTTCGTGTTTTCCAAACTTAAAACCATGTCGAAAGGACGTCGTTTCCAAACCATAGAGGTGATTCAGGACGATGCGACAAGGCACCTGCACGCCATCTCTGAAAGCAAGTTCCAGGAGGCTTTCCAAAGATGAAACATTGTAAATGGTGTATTTCAAGTGGAGGGGCCTACTTCAAAAGGGACAGCATTTAATATGCTGTGCAATGAGGAAAAAAAGGGGTTATAGCAAAAGTTCGGCTGCTTTTTGAGCACGCCTTGTATGCCTTTGGCCAAGGTGAAAAGCTGTCATGACTTGAACGCCCTTTTTGGCAACAACCTCTCAAACGGTCAATGGTTGCCTGGGCTCTTCCCGACTTCTGCACACACATCCGAAGTGACCCAACTTGCCGCACTTGTAGCTCGTCCTTGCTCTGGCTCCATGATGAAGAATTCTCTGTGTGCTTCAGGGAACCGCAGTAGAAACAAACTCTAGAGGTGATTGGTGGCTGGCCTAGCATTACTGAAGCGACTGCAGAGCTTTCCAGTTGCTCAGCTGCTGATGTATGGCACTCTGTCTGCTACGTGAACATTCGTACATGGGGTGAGATGCAGGGAACATTGTTCCACTGTTTTTTGTGGTTCTAACATCAAGTGCACATTGCACTCGGAGCACAACCTCTCAGCGGTTGTCGCTCCTGTAGCTGGTGTCGGTCAGTCTTTTCCACAAGCTGGTCCTGAATAAATTCTGCCGCTTGCTTACTGAAGTCACATGTAACAGAAAGCTTGTGAAGGGGCCTGTGACTAATGAACCCACGGATTTCCGTGGCAGCTGAGCACGCTGATGGAAACATTGTTCGGCGACTGACATTAGTCATGGCAACAGAGCAGTCTTCGAGCTTCGCCATGGCAATAGTAAATTAATCCGGTTCACCGATCATCTTGTCATCCATGCGCATGTCTTGCTCTTTTTCCTGTTGAAGCCAACAACTGTTCTTTTGGCGGTGTGCCGAAGATCGCTGACTTTCAATGCTCACGCACTGCAGCAAGAGCACATTGTGGCGAGCATTGTTCCCATTGTTCCCCGAAGCCAGCAAATACTTTCCAAGCAGAGTGTGTCACCGCTTCCATGGAACGTCTGGCTTTTCCCGTGCTGGCAGGAATTGTGGTGGCTGGAGCAGGCTCCCCCTGTAGCTTTAATCCAGTCCTCGTAACCCTGGTCGCCATGTGTTGGGCTGGCACGCGCAGAGTAGCAGCTAAACCAAACAGGGTCATTCCACGCCAAACGTCCCAGACATTGCGCTCGACCCTCTCCAATTCTATTGTAAATAATTGTGGACGTTCATATCAGTGCACTATTTATCCTCGGAAAGTATTTCTTGCGAAAAAAATTTTTTTTTGTCATTTACAGAGATTTGAACTTCGCCGCTGTGGGTGAAACCTAGGTTGCGAAAAAATACTCTAAAAGATACATCACGGAACACCTTAAATATCTGCTGTTTGCTTGAAAAGGAATGGCACTATCTTATTATCACCCGTTGACGACCACTACTATGTCTCACGATGTGCTTTGTGGTGAAGCAATCCTGCAATTCTGCGCCCAATTTGATTATTTTTTAAAAATTCTACAAATATTACAAACACAATAGGACTGCATCACATGGCTGGATAGTTGGCAGTAAGCGTGTTAAAAAGGTATTGATGTCGACGACCAAGTAGTTTCGAAGTGGAAGGGGCGCAAACATTGCAAAATGCGTGAAATGCCCCATGTTCAGGCACATGTAGAGTGGTGATGCGGTCCAAGTAAAAATGCACGCTTGGTGTCATTTGCAAGAGTAAACAAAGGAGACTTATTTATGAAGGTTTAACCGGAGTGATATTTGTTTTAGGCGAGAAACGAAATTTTATGTTGAGCGTTCGCGGCGTGCCTGGGCGCGGGCCCGTAAGTCCACTTCACTACATCGCCACACTTCCTTGGGGCAACGGAAATATGCGGCGCCCACGCGGGTGGCAAGATCGTGTGCAAGATCGTGGCAAGATCGTTTTCAAGCAAACAGCAGATATTTAAGGTGTTCCGTGAAGTATTGTATTTTTTCGCAACCTAGGTTTCACCCACAACGGCAAAGTTCAAATCACTGTAAAAGAAAAAAAAAGAATTTTTTTCGCAAAAAATACTCTCCGAGGACAAATAGTGCGCCGATATGAACGTACACAATTTTTTACAATAGAATTGGAGAGGGTCGAGCGCAATGTCTGGGACGTTTGGCGTGGAATGACCCAACAAGCATGACAGCAGTAGCCCAAAGATCCCTTTAATTGATTAGTAGCAGACATATATATATATATATATGGACACAACTAGGGCCACTTGTGGCACCCCCCAGGACAATGTAACATGTAACTGTAACAGTTCGCAACAAATATGCCCCATATCAATAGTGTTCAATACTGAATGCTGTGGGGCAGCCAGCCTGTGTAGAATTTTTTAAATGCACATAGATCAGAGGGACCCCGATTTTAGAATCTGAAGCATTATTTTCTCCCTTTCAGTCGAGCTTGAACCGGCCAGCTCTGACAATGACGACAAACTGAATGGTGGCAGCAGTTTGGAACGCAACGCGGGGAACGACGTCACCACTCCCAAGATAGGATCTGTTGGAGAGAACGGAAAGGTGAGTGGACAGCTTAAACGAGCTGCGTTATTTTTTAACACCAAAGCCTTTCTTAGTTGAGGTTCACCCATTGCTTACCCGTAGTAATGCGAGAGAGAAAAGTTGGCCTGCTCTTGGCCAATGTGTGGTGCTTGTGCACCTGCTTCTCTCTTCTCTTGCACTCGATGCACTGTTACACGACGGTAATTATGCGAAGGCCACTGTTTGATAAAGTGTGGAACGTAACAGTGATTATGCTAAGGCGAATGCGAGATAAAGTGTGGAAGAGGTTTAGCTTGAACTCGCAGTCCCCGCAGTCGTGGCTGCACTTCCTTAGTGCGGCATGCAAAGAAAGAAAGGAATGAAGAAGTGCGAGGTGAAGGATCAGGTTCTGCCAGTGGATAATGACGGAAGGTGGAGTATCGAGAAAATGCCAAGTGAGAAAAGGACATAATGTTTTGGTGGAGCGCAAATGTGCTGTACAACCTCATTACAACAAATCTGCTGGCAACAGACATTTGGATACAGCGTACGAAGCTGCGGTGTTTTGCTGATTTTCCTATCTCTTCCATCGACTCAACTTCTTTTACAATGGGTTCTTATACAACATACATTTGGATGTAAAGAACTAAATTACAATGCCAGCTAACCGATGAGCACCCCTTTACAGCAGACTTCCGAAATTCAATTACAGGACATCTGAAATTCAATTAGCTTCCAACTTCGAACATTGCTTGGCAGCACCCTTGGGATTAACAAAGTGAAGTACTATGCTGGCAGATAAGGTAAACAGCCTTGTAATGGTGTAGACGCTCACAGTGTCCAAATTATCCACTAAACAGCACAGTTAAAGCTGGCAGGCCTCTGTCAGAAAAGTTAGAGAGGAATAAATTCATTATTTGACCATGTCTGTGACTCTGGTTATAGCATACTCATTCAGTGTTTACGTGAAAGCCTGTATTCAACATGCTCCTCTTACATTCGACCAAAATCTTCTTTACTATCAATGTCTGTTGTAATGGAATTCGACTGTGTAACTAACATAACTGATAAGTCATGACATCAATAACTTGACACCCTTGGCAGTTACTTCACGATTGATGATAAAAAGCAGCTTCGCTGGTCCGTTGGTTGTCGTGCCGTGGAGCTGGCATGGATAGAATGTTTTATTATTGCCAACAATGTTACGCCTCTTGATCCATGATTGCATGAGGAGTAATGGACTTAAAATGAGTCGGGCTGTGTAAATAAATGGCACACTCAAGTTCCCTCTACAATTTAGGGATTTAAAAAAAAAAAGAGAGAAAAAAGACAGGAGCTCTGTTTGGCTATGACAGTGGAGATGTTGCAGATAAGGCATGAGAATTCACTGCTTGGCAGCTGTACCCAAAGCAGGGGCAGTGGCAAAAGGTTGCTTATCAAACTTCTGGGGCGACATTAAGGACAGCGAACTCTGGGACTATGGTAGCAACGAGGAAAGTTCTGATGTACGAGAAGATGATAGCGCATGATTGTCGGATTATCATAAGTGCCATTGTGTGCTTACCGGACGTCCTGTGCACCTTTCCAGGATGGGAAATTGATATTGATTTTCTGGCAAGTTCTCTTCCGTTATACTAGCGTGCAAGCTTTATTTTCTTTTTCTCTGGCCCTTCAATTAGCACTTGCTTTATAATAGTATTTGTCTTATATATTTGAATAAATATGATGCCTGGAATGTAGAATAAACGAGCCAGGATTATTGAAATTTTACCATGTGACCATTCTTGTCATTCCTATACTAACGCAAGTATTGGACATGCCAGGACTGGTGTAATGCCTGATAACATTCTGGATCAGGTGTTCATTAATATTTTTTTAGTGTTTCATTCAAATACTCCAACCTAAGGCTTTCTGCAGTAAACGTTGATTGGGCTCACAGAACTGCAAGGCTTGTTTGGGGCTTTTAATCCTTCTGCTGCAGTTTCAGAAGCTGGCTTATTTTGCCTGCTTTTTTGAACAGATTGCTGTCAACATTTCGACTCTGACACGTCTGCCTCTGTTTGTACGAACACATCGCAGATATACGCAGGCCGGGACCTCTGGATTGACAAAGAAGTCTGGAGCAATCTATTCAGCGCTCCCACAGACTCAATATTTTGCAGGCGTGCTATGTCACTGTTTTGGACAGTGAATGAGCTTCGGGCCCGCAGTGTGACTGGCATCCCTTCTAACCGTTTTCCGAATAATAAATACACGAGGCAGCCACTGACTCCGGAAAAGCTTGCCACCCTGAAAGGTATGATCCTTCTTCCCCTCTTTCTTTTTTCTTTAAAGAAAAACAGGTGGAGTGCCCATTTCAGGTACATAGCAGTGTTCACAAAACTAGCGCAACCATTAGGTTACCTATCCTGGATGCCATGCTTCTGTAATCACAAGAGGCTGCTTGGCTCTTTGATGTCGTGTTCAACTTAGAAGTCTAAAGTGAATTGCAGGTGGGAACGTGCATTAGTTCCGATACTCAAAGTATGTCTTCATTCTAGAGACACAGTAGCATGGTATGCTATATGTGTCATTTGAACACTCCCTTTCTTCAATGAAATGGTCAGCATAAACATCTGTCCCAATGTGCGTTTAAAAACCATACAGGGAGATTTGCAATGGGATATCAGGATGTGCGGCAGACGGTGACTGTGTCGGTGGTGTGGTTCATGTTTTTTATGCCAACTATGTTTAGTGCAGGTGTTTTATTGTAGTTACAGTTGACAAATCTCTGCAGGCCTCTTTCGACACTACGTGGGCAACGATGTTCTAGTGCATAAAAGAATGAAAGCTGTGAGGAAGCACCTGTCAGCCAGGCTCTGCGACTTACGCCGTGAGTAACTTTGTTCCATCGCCGCACTACTGAGCCTCTGCTAAAGTCATCACGTCCATAAGGGTATCAGAATCTCATGTATTCTTTTTATGAAAAGCGTATGTCCGAAAATTGGCCAACCAGGGAACCGCTGTTATGCGTGACAGGGGTCTCAAACACGAGTCCCTGCCATCCCATGCAGTCGCCATGTCTTGGAACACAACGGCGAAACAAAAGCTCTACATTTTAACGAATTCGATGTGACGCGGAAATACTGTTATTTACAAGATTGTAAGTCGACCCATTTTATTGAAACTTGAGATGGGGGGGTTGACTTATGATTTGCAATCAAAACCAAAGCTATACTGCAAGTCATTTTTTTTTCTTTTGACTTGTGGTTTCTTGGGAGGGACGTGACTTGGTTTACTTGGACAGTGCATTTCTCTCTGTTAATGACTGATGATACCTTACATGACAAAAATGACATCAAGGTAACAAGACCGCATCGAAGCATCACTTCATTTTGTGATCTTTCGTGCCCGCCGCCATCGTAAGATGGCGAACTCGTGTATGTGAAGTTTTCGCTTGCCCTCTTCATCATTCAAGAGAACTTCACTGCACGAATGTCATGTTCACCATGAAGAACGCTGTTCAGAAGACAAGACTGCTCAGAAGGCGTTGTATCTGATGTTTAGCTGCAAACACTTTATTATTATTGTACGTGGCTTTTCCTCTCATAGCCTCAATTAATTAGTCGATACTCTTGAGTCAGCCCATCGTTACAACCGATATATTGTTATATGTTGTGTTTGTAGAAGTAGACTGTGCTGTAAATCAGGAAGTGTATTTTGATCAAGTGACAGATGAACATAGCTCACAAGTTCTGAAACAGACTATAGAGAGCCTCTATAGAGAAAATGAAACTGCCTGAAGGAGCCATGAAAATGTTGTTTCATACCCCTGTAACTTCTTTATTACAGCACTTATTTGCAATATTCCAGCACCGTTATGATCACACCCTACAAGTGCGCATTTATCTCTTCAAAACAAATTTGCGACCTGCCATCAGCCGGTCAGCGTCTTGACATGGCAGCATAGCTCCCAGCATGGTCTGCGCTTCACGACCATAAAGAAGGCAAAATGATGTGAATTGCGTCGTTTCTTGCACAGCGGTGTTATACGTGAATGTCACATAAGGCAAGCTCTGGTCCCATGTTTTGTGTTGAACGTCAATGTACGCAGAGATCATGTCTGTGACAGTCTTGTTCAACCGCTCGGTAAGCCCTTTGGTCTGCGGACGGTAAGCTGCCGTCTTGCGATGTCTCATGTTACTGAGGTCAAAAACTTCTTCCGTCGGCTGCGCTGTGAATCCCTCTTTCTCACTTCTGGTTATGGAACGGCAGATGTTTACTCTTTTGTTCAAGGTGATGCAATGGCGGTCTTACACAATTCGGCATTGCACTCCTATTGATCGGGTGGTGTTCTGCGCAAATGCGTCATGCTGACGCGTTTATTTAAGTTCTCGTGCAGATGCACTCACACACACACAAAAAACATGCATACATACATACATACATACATTTCGAGAGCATAATAAGTTACTGAAGTTGCGGCCTTTGGACTCCCTTTCGGTCGAAGACCCAAGCCCCCCCCCCGAAAAAATTTCTGGCAACGCCGCTGCTTAGGAGGGCTCTGCTTGAGACCAGCAATGACCTGCCCCTTGACTCCGCGTATCAAATGACGCAACTTTTTTTTCCTGTGCCATTTTGGATCAGCTTGTCTGAAAAGGCGCATCATGTCTTCGATATATGTAGTCACCGTTTGTTTGGCAACTGCATACGGGCTTGGATTGCTCGTTCTGCTCATTCGTGCCGATCAGCACTAATGTAAGTCTCCAGGATGCGGCGGCAAAATTTGAACCACGACGTCAGCTCCTCCTTGCGGTATTGAAACCAGCTGGGCTCCCCGTCCTCCAGGTAAAAGTAGACGTGTCTCAGTTGTGCCGCATCGTCCCATTGATTCAAGGAGGCCACGCGCTCAAAGTCAACCAACCAGCCTTCGACGTCTTTGAAAACTGTGCCACAGAACGTTGTCAGGACCCATGGGCATACAAGTGTGTAGCGGTTCGGCGTGTTCTCCATACCTGATGGGGTTTGAACAGAGGCGCTAGCCATACCTGTTGAAGTGGTAGGAACCATACCGTTGACTTCAGCAGGCAGTCCCCTGATTCTGTGGCTGGCTTGGTGCATGGGAGTGTTGATTTGTACTGGGCTTGCAGTGTGGCTCTCTGGAGGGGTCGCAACATCCGTGATGTCTACTCAACCCTCCACCAGTTTGTCATGAGTCTTCAGGGATGTTATAGGGGTTCACTGATAGCTGAAGGGCTAGCTTGGGCAAAAGGCATCTGTCAGGGCTGGCTCTCGAGTGGAGAAGACGCGCATGCGTGCAGTCTTCTTTCTTCTTTTCTTTTAGCGCCCACTACATGCAGATATATATATATATATATATATATATATATATATATATATATATATTTGTATGCACACACACACACAGTCAACTCCCGATAATTCGAAGTCGCTTAATTGGAATTTTTGGTTAATTGGGAGTGAAGTCGGGGTCCCGTCAGTTTTGCATGCAAACCAATAGAAAAAACTGCTTGGTAATTGGAAGTTATACCTGTGTCACACGGGCACGTTGGAAGGCCTTTGAGTCGATGGCCTTCGAAAAGCCCACAACTCTCTCGACTCAAAATAAGTTCTGGCGCTGCTACACGGCAGTTTTGAACGGCCGTTGAGCCGCCGAGTGATTTCGCAACAACATGGCGGCAACCAAAGCACCCGCTTCAGTTCTAATTCGCACTAGTTGCTTTGCTATTCGCACCGACGGGAAGAAACAAACCTTAAATTGAGCCTTCCCTTAATCTCGCGTACCGAAAGAGACAAAGTATGTGCGACGTTTTGCAGTCGTTATTCAGAAAACTTGCTGATTTTGACACTGCTAAGCCTAAGTCCCTAGCGTGAGCCTCAAAAATTGGTCTGATTCGTAGACACCAGATGGCGCAACACGCAGTGTATCACCACCAGCTGCATGGCATTTGTTTATTATGGCAATGACGGCATATTCGCTCCAGAACCAACGTAATAAAGTGAGACTGATGGCCCCTCGCACGTTTCCAATATTTTTCACCGGTGTACGATTCTACTTACTGATACAACGACATAAATATGGCTGTGGCCTCCGAGACTAATGCGCGAGAGAGCTGCCAGTGGGCCAAGTCTCGTAGTCCGCGCCGTTTCCACTTCCGTCGCTCAACGGCCTTCGAAGTCTCGATGGAGTTGTAGGGTGCCCATTCCGTTGACTCGATAGACTATCGACTCGACGGCCATCCAAACCGTCCGTGTAGCAGCTCAAACTTGACCTTTGAGTCGGCTGGACAGTCGGTTCGAAGGCCTTCGAAATGCCCGTGTGACACCACTATTAGAAGTCTAAGGTATCGGTTAATTAGAAGTTATTTCTCAACCTTATCGCTCGAGATGATCGTAATGTTTAAGAAATTCTGTATTATTAAAGTGAAAAGCAGCTTTGCGTGCTGAATTTACATCGCTAGCATCGCAGCTGACTACAGTGCCACAGCTCGTGAAGCGTCAATGTTAGGTGCTGGCGGCATCGCAGCTGATGACAGCGCCGAAAATGATGAGGCAGCAAGGTTAGCCCATCCGTCCAGCGCAATCGCAGCCTTGCATGGTCGCGTTGACGTGCTAGGCCTATCTGTATGTATCCTCGAGTGTTAGTGAATCGACCCACCGGCACCTGTTGCGACACTGGCAACTCGTGGACCTTATCGTATGCTTGACTTGGTGACGAAAGTTTGAAAGATTTGAAAAGAAGTTGAGGAAGGAGGCAACGCCTAAGCAGGACATCGCACGGAAGTACGGCATCAAGCCTAACACACTTTCGAACGCTCAATACTCGAAGTATTTGAGAACGACCAATTTGAAATGTCACTCAAGAGAATGCGCACCGGTGCCCACCCGGAGTTAGAGCAAGCGTTGCTAATTTGAATTAGGGAGGCCCGGAGGAACCAACTTCCGCTCAGTGGTGATATCGTAGCAGCAAAAGCTTTGTCGCTTGTGGCGAGGTTAGGCATTGAAAACTTTCCTTCGTCCGGTGGATGGCTGTACCGAAAGCACCCTCTCGAGCGGATGCTTTTGTGCATGGATAACTCCACGCAGTGCAAGGCGAGCCTCCTCAGTGCTTCTCAGCGTGAGCATGGAGTCGCGTTAAAGAGGAGACGATTGCGAACTGCTTCAGGGCCTGCGGTTTTAGTGCAAGTGCCTCGAGAGATGGAGGTGGTTCGTCTTCTCCAGCGTGGGAAGCGCACACAACCGAACTTGACGACGATAGTCTTCGACCAGCTCTTGGTGCCGCTGACGGGTCAAGTTGAAATGGGTTGTGTGCTGACGGACATCAAAATACTCGAGATCGTTCAGCCCATCGAGGCTGCTGACGAAAGTGACTTGGACGATGACGTTTCAAGCGAGCCGCAACCTACGGCTGCTGTTGTAGCTGCGGGCCTTGCCCTCGCGCAGCGGTTTTTTGCTGCAGAGAGCAACGCCGAGGAAGCACTCGGCCACGTCTACAGCCTGCAGAACTTGCTCTCCGCGGCAAGATGCTGCATGCAGAAGCAGACGTCAATGACCGATTTCTTTTCCAAATGAATTAATAAAAATGTCCGTTTTTGCCCCTATGGTTAATTGGAAGTTCGTTTAATTCGAAGTTTCTCGCGGTCCCCGTCAACTTCGTATTAACAGGAGTTGACTGTATATATATTCAGAGAAGAGCAATTGTTTTACAAAACATATTAATATCTGTTATATAAGCAATGTCATGGGGAAGGTCGTTCCAACTGACACAAGTTCTCGGTATGAATGAGTCATCATTCGTACTGTATGCTCAGCTGCCATGGTGACGCCATGGAAGTTGGGGGTCCCTTTCAGTCACCTTTCGTAATGTCCATTTCAGGGGGAGCAGTGTTAGCGCTCTATCACACACGCGAGCTTCAGTGTTCATTTAAATTACCTTCCAAGATGTGTGCGCCATCGAGATTTTGTAGATGATAGAAGCGTATCCACGGAAATTGATCCTGAACTCTACCTCAGTAGTAAAATTTTGGTGTCAGTGCTCCTTTAAGAAATAAAAATGCCTACTTATGAGTTTAAAAGCACTTTGTAAGGCATGTAACCTTTTTTAATTGTTGTACAAGGGCGCTGATTGTCGAATGAAGTAAGAATAAATAGAGAAATATATGATATTTAATGAAGAATAGCATGAATCTCCAGTCGAGCCTCGGTGTAGTGTATTCTGATGTAATGAGTTATCGGTTATAAGAAACTAAATGAGAAATAGCATTGCCACTAAAACAGCATTATGAATATATGCTTATGACGAATTATGGGGTATATTGAAGCTGTTTACTTGTCATGCTGAATTCCTTATAGCAAGGTATGACTGTATACATTTCTTTGAAAGGTGGAGTTTGTACCTGACTGTTCTTTGTTTTTGCTTTACAGGAAACAAGTGTCAGTCATGACAAATTTCAAAGGCCAACGAAACTTAGAAGAAAGGTTGAAGGTTTTCAAAGTTGTTTTGAATCATTGTGCCAGTTAACTCCTTTGATGGCATTTTCATGGTCCGCAGATATCAGGGTATGTGAAACAGGTGCACTAGGTGTTGGATCACCACCTTTGGAGAAGCTTACTGTCTTGACCCAGGTCTGGGTTTGTGAAGCAGCTGCAGTAGCTGTTAATATAAAGCAGTATTCATGGCACTGTGCAGTTAATGTGCAAGAGCAGCATCTTTTCTCTGTTGTACGTGCAGCATTGTTTTTAGCAAATGTTCATACACATTGTTGACATTTATCTCACCGTCAGATTGTTTTTAGTAAATAATCATGCAGATTGTTAACGTCTATCTCACTGTTTGGTCTCATTGCTTTCTGCAACTGTACTGTACATTTGCAATGTACCAGAGCAGCATTTTGTCTCTGTTGTACGTGCAGCGCTGTTTTTAGTAAATATTCATACAGATTGTTTAACGTTTACCTCACGGTCTGGTCTCATTACTTTCTGTAACTACATTGCACACTTCACAGAAAATTTTTTTTGCTGCATTGTAACGAGACTGCGGCACGGCTTACTCAAGGCAAGTCCCTCGACCCACCTCGTTCACGGTACCCCGGGGGGGGGGGGTGAATCGTGACACTAATGACAAGTACAGTGAGGACCAACTCACGCTACCGAGAACTTTGAAACACCCCCCTGCCCCTGCCTCCATGCTGCTGTCTGGGAGGCTTGAACCATTCGAAGGAGACAGGTCTGCCTGGCCGGTCTACTTGGAACAAGTCCACGTGTTCTTCCGGGCAAACACACCAGAAGAGAAACATCGGGACATTTTCCTGGCCAGCTGTGGGAACTGCGTCTTCAGTCTCCTGCCCGACCTCCTCAAGCCGGCCACACTACACAGCATGTCGCTGGGTGAACTGCTCACCACATTGCGCTCACACTTCACTCCAACACCGTCCACGCTAATGGAGTGGTTCCACTTCAACAACAGAAGCCACCGGGAAAGAGAGAGACGCTCGGGATGTTTGTCGCTGTGCTGTGAGGGTTAGTGAGTACCTGGGCCCCCAGGGACCAGCTCGACTCGTTGCTTTGGGACCGTCTCGTCTGCGGCGTAAACAACTCTGCCATGCAGACACGACTCCTTGAGCTTCCCGACCCCTTGCTGGATGACGTCTTGAAGGTAGCGCTGGCAGTGGATGCGGCGGCCGAGGACGCCAGCGGAATTGCACGTTTGACTGGCCCACCGTCAGCGGAAGCGGCAGTCAACAAGGTGACGACGAAGGGCGGTAATTGGAGTTACTGCAGTGACGCACGCTCGGCTTCACAGTGCCACTTTTCTCCCAAGCACAGCGCTTTGCGTGCGGAAAAACTGGGCACCTTGTACGGGATGCTGAGGGCAGAGGACAAACAGCGGACAGCAGCAGCATGGCTCAAGCCTAGGTTCCACGCAAGCCTGTGGTCATGGCAACCATCACAAGGGTACGCGGCGTAAGCGTGTGGCAGCAGGCTCAGATCCCTTTGCGGCCAGGCTCCACATTGTGCCCAAAGACCCGCCAATTTTCTACATGTGGCACAAGGGCCTTGTTCCATCGTTGGCACCACTGTACACGCTGACCGTCGAAATATGCGGGTGACCCATTTTCATGGAGCTGGACACGGGCCAGCATGACGGTCATGGCTGGCAAACTGTTCCAAGTGGACCTTCCCAGACATGTCCGTTGAGATTTCGGGCATCATGCTGCATTGTTACTCCGGACTCCCCTCTCATGTCGAGGATCAGGCTGAGGCTAGCATTCATTTTAGCGACAAGGAGGCAACCCTTCCGCTTTACTTAATGGATGCTGCTGGGCCGGAACTGGATTCATGCACTGAGCATTTGTCTGCCAGAGCCACAGGAAGCTGTTGTCCTGCATGTTTGGAAACTGTCCCAGGCCTCCTGAAGGATTTTAAGTCCTGTTTCAGCCGGGGGTGGGCATGTTCCTCGGCACGAAGGCTGGCATCTATGTGCCTGGGGGAGTCCAGCAGGCAGAGATGAACAAAAACACCTAGGCAGCAACTGACGTCAGAGGCAAAGCACTGAGAAAGATGTAAATAAGTTCTCATAAACTACTTAAGATCTAATTAAACAGTGCCAACAGATGAGAATAACTAACTCAAGAGATAAGGGAGATTTCACTGATCTGTCTAAGGTCATCAACACAAATAGAGTTGGTAAAGTACAGAACCACAACGTGAGCGGCATAGAAGCAGCCATCATAAAGGAGGCAGCATGAGAACAACTAAAAGGAAGCTTTGTGCAGGAAAGGACAGTAATGCATGCAGTGAAAGATAGGGAGGGCAACATCGTTTGTAACTTCAGTGATATACAGTAAAACCTTGTTATAACAAAGTTGAAGGGGAGGCGTAATTACTTTGTTATAACCACTAGTTCGTTATAGCCAATATCCATATCATCTATGGGAATTTCTAGGGGAATTGTGATTGCTTCGTTTATATCCAATAGCCCGTTATATCCGATTCATTATAACGAGGTTCTACTGTAGTCAAGGTGCTGAGGACTTCCATTCTGAACTCTACCACTCAAATACGAGTCGTCCCACCATGAGTGTAATAAACATTGTTGAGGACAGCGAAGTTCCATGTGTCACTGCGGACGAAGTTAAGAAAGCAATTCAGGGCACGTCCCACGGGAAAACAGCTGGAGAAGATGGCATAGCCATTGACTTGATCAAGATGGAGGAGACTTGCTATCTGGAAAGCTTGCGACACTATACACACAATGCCTCAAAACTTCAAATGTAGTAGTAAGTTGGAAAAATGCAAACATCCTATTATTACACAAGAAAGAAGATGTAGAAGACAAACTACAGGCCAATCTCAGCACTATACAAAACATTCACAAAGGTTATCTCAAATAGAATAACCCACATTTGAATTTAATCGACGGAGAGAGCAAGCAGCATTCAGGAAAGGACACTGAAAGGGAAAATTAGCATCCGCCCGTTTAGTAGCACAAGGCTACAAGGAAATCCATGCGGATTTCTCAGAAATTCGTATGGATTTCCTTGTAGCCTTGTGCTACGAAACGGGCGGATGCTAATTTTCCCTTTCATAAGCGTTCCTCCACCTTGTGGGTTTGCGCAGAACTCTTGCCAGAAAAGGACACTCTATAAGATACCAACCACATTCATGTGATCAAACATCAGCCCATCTTATGTCTACTGCTGGACGAAGGCCTCTCCTAATGCGCTCCAACCTTTTCTGTCCTGCGCGAGCTGATTCCATTTGATGCCTGCAAATTATTTTATTTCGTCACCCCGTCCATGTCTTTTTTTTTTCTTTTTTTACATAGATTATGTCGGCTACCCCTATCTGTTCCCTGACCCACTCCGCTACCTCCCTGTCGATAAAGTAATCAAGAAATCTGCTGAACACAACAAACCTTTCTATATGGCTTTTATAGACTACGAAAAAGCTCTTGACTCAGCAGAGGTACCAGCAGTTCTGGAGGCATTGCGCCATCAAAGAATATGTGATAGTCACATAAATACTATAACCAGTATCTATAAAGATTTTACAACCACCCTTAAAAAAATCAGGAAAATCCTAATACAGGAAGGTATCAGACAAGGGACTACAATTTCTCCAATGCTATTATTTACTGCATGTTTGAAAGAAATCTTGAAAAGACTAGACAGGGATGAAACAGGAATAAGGATTAACAGCGAATATCTGAGAAACTTGCGCTTTGCCAACAACGTAGTGCCCTTCAGCAATGATGGTGACAAACTGCAGATGATTGAGGACTTTAAGCCGAGAAAACAAAGTAGGATTAAGAATGAACATGCAGAAAAAGATACCGCTAGGTGGCACGATGGAAAAAAAAAAAGTGTCTTCATGATTGAAAACCAGAGAGAAGTCGTACGGGATTGCATACATCTAAAGGACAGCTACTTGCAGGGGAACTCGCTCATGTTACAGCTATCCACTCTAGACTAAGCATGGGGCTGGCTGGCGCACGTATGGCCGGCATTCCCAGCTCACGAACAGGAACATACCATTATCACCTAAGCAGAAATGACATAACTACTGCATTTTGACAGTACTGTCATACGAGGCAGAAACTTGGAGACTAACAAAGAAGCTCGAAAGGAAGTTAAGAAAATGATAGGCATTACATTAAGAGAGAGGAAGACATTTGAATGGGTCAGGGAACAGAGAGGGTCTAGCCGACATAATTGACGTTAAGAAACAAAAAATGGACATGGACAGGCCACTTGATGAGAAAGAAGGCTAGGTAACCGATGGACAGTTAGAACGACGGAATAGATACCAAGATAGGGTAAGCGTAGCCATGGACGACAGAGAGGAAGATTGGGTGGTGAAATTAAGAAATTTGCAGGCATCAAATGGAATCGGCTCGGCTCGTGCAGGAGAGGAAAGGATGGAGAGCATTGGGAGAGACCTTCGTCCTGCAGTGGAGATAAGATAGGCTGATGACGATGATGGGTGTTCTTGCGTTTCATCCCCATAATTTCAATTTGGTCAAACGACTGCTGTGTGTCACCCATGCTTCTTTCAGTCACCGAAAAGAATGACATTTATACGGGTTTTTCTTTGAAACAACTGAATAAAAGATATGTCTAGTTGTAAATGAGCCCTAAAATTCTGTGTCCCAACTGTTTCAACCATGATTTCCATACTTGCTCACACCTTGCTTAATTATGGTATGCGCACTTTTATTTGGCCCTTAGATATTCGTTTCTATGATTTTCGTTCGCCAATGAAGCCACACGGACGCAGTAGAAGTTTATTTATTTATTTTTTTTATTTATACAGTACTGCTAGCCTCTAGCTGAGGCTGTAAGCAGGAGTGGGAGTAACAGGTACAAAATAAAGTGAACAAATCAAGATACAACAATCGTGTCACTAGAACAATCGAAAGAAAAGAAAGAACGCTCCAGACGAACAAAGTACAAACGTAATCGCAACTTTTCAAGCAGTGGTATGCGCAAACTGATTGCAGAAATATATGACAGTACTTCTGTTTACGTAAAAAAAGTTGCAAAAATCTTGGTGTATGAACATTCACGTCTGCAACAGCACTTGTTGGGTGATAAAAAATTGCGGAATATCGCCTAAAGGTAATTAAATTGTATGCTGTAAATGCACTGCTGCCCCAACGGTGAAATGGTTACGGCGCTCTGTTGCTAACCCGAAAGACGGACATCGGTGCGATCCCGGCTGGGCGGTCGCATTTCAATGAAGGTAAAAAGAGTGGACATTAAAGAGCTCCAGGCGGTCCAAATTTCCATCTATGGCATCCACCGTAATCGTCGTTTTGGCACGTAAAATTATCATGATAACGTACGACGAGACCAAAAGTAATCGGACTACAACACATGGACACAAGGGAAGAGTAGTGGACAACACGAACATATATGCGTGTTGTCTACTACTCTTCACTTGTGTTTGTGTTTTGCATGCCTGTTCTTTGCATTATGAATCCCTACCAGCCTGCTCACCTTTCTGTCTTTCTGAGACCGAAAGGATGGCTTGCTTTCAGAATATCCCGAGCTTCAAGTACAGCATGTCGTCGTTGCAAGCTCACTTTTTGACAAGATATGTCCCATATGTAAGAAGGAAGCTTGTCAACTGTTATATTTTCTGCATATTGCACAGTCACCAATAGATATTGACAGCAAGCACTATGACAGCAGAAAAATGCATCTTTTTTTTTTTCGTGCTATATTTAAGTGCAGTCCGCTACTATGCTATAGTAGTATGGTGGTTAGAAGGGGCATTCTGACGGGCGGAGGCCAAGAAGCTCACAAACTTGCAATGAAATATGGCGGCCGGCTTAGATGGCACCAAGGAACGTGGGGGTGCGTTCAGAGGCGTCTGACAGTGCGGCTGCTGGCTGCATTATCGCTTTTCTTCTTCTTTTCCTTTTTTTTTTTTCTTAAGAGGCACGTGTTTCTCGTTCCCATATATCCAGCAACATGCACCTTTTGATTTGTTTGCGCATGTGACAAGTCTTGCAAGTGGTGTGTGTGCTCAAGGTGTGTCCAGACGATAGTAGTTGGCCCGGCAGTTGCTAACTTTGGTTTTTTCTGTTAGTCAGTTAGACGAGCGTTAATGACGAGTAAACAGCCGGTCCTGCAGAAGCATTTTTGTTTTTGCCAGCCCTCTGCATCGCCACAAGATCCTAAAAACGTATTATTAAAGTTGAGGCGACCCCCCCATTTGAATTACATATCATGGAAATTAGCTTTCAACAGTTATCCTAGTGTCGATGTAAGTTCATATTGCAGGCCTGTAGTCCTAAAGAATACACTATGAAAAAGTGCACTTCGACAATTAAGTTATTAATTGTTGACAGCAATATGTCAAGGACAACAGGAAAAGCTTGGTAAAAGTAGGACGCTCTTCTCGATCTACTGGCACCAGCGCAACTCTGAGTGCTTCTGTTTTTTTGTTGTACAAATCCGTCAGCAACTTAATGTATAAGTGCTGATGGGTGAGCAGAAATGTGCACAATTTTCGCAGTGAGCTCCTTTCTGTGAGAGAATTGATTGATTGATCAAGAAAAGCTTGCAGTTTCTCGGTAGAGATAAGAAAAATGCACCTTCCAGTGCAGTTATACAGGAGCAGCCAAATCATCCCCCGAACAGGGCAAGCCCCCTCGATTGAACCTCTTAGTAAACTGATTGTGTTCACTGTCATCTACGTCCTGCTATTTCACAGCCGGCTTTGATGCACACATTCCCCAAGAACTCTTTGTCCCAAACTTCCTAACCAAATAGGCAGCTATATAGTAGACTGGACGGCTGTTGCTTCGCTCTGCCACACAGCTGTTGTGGTCGTTTCTGACTGGTGAATGCATGGCAGAACTAGCACCATCTATGTCACCAGCTTCCAACACATCCTCAATATGCCTCGCAGGACAAAAATGGTAGTGTTATTTGTGCTTGTTGATGATGTACCTAGGAGAGCATTGCGCCTGTACGTGATGGGAAGTTTCGATACTTAGCGGGTCGTGCGAGGCTGTAAAAACTCCAACATTCTGCAGTTATGAGAAATTGCCCCAGGCTCGGGTGGTCGTTTGTTCAGGGTCCATGTCCATGAATGGCTTCGTACGCACATGATGAAACACGCAACCAACTGCAGTGGTGCACGGATAGGGAAGGGGTGGGTGGGTGGGGGTTGTAACCCTCCCCCCCCCCCTGAGGCCGACCTAACGTCCCCTCCCCCTCCATAACTGCTCATATGTCCTAGAAAAATGTGGCGCTAATGTTTCTGCAAAATGCCGAAAAAATAATAAAAATAATCATCATTGATGTTACTATTTGGCGCTTTATTTGCTTTACGATTCCTCCAGCTGAAGCAAAGAAATGACGTATTGCGCAAGGTGCCCGCTCCCCCACCCTCCCTGACAGAAATCTTGGGTGCGCTACGGCACGCAACTGCTGGGAAAAGTACGTAAGGCTGTGGTACGTATGTACTACGTGGCAAAGAGTGCGTTCCAAAGTGCTCACTGTCGCTATTTCAAAGCGCTCGCGTGCTGCTCTTCAGTGACGGGTGAACATTAGGTTATTGCAGCGGCCTCGGGACAAGGTAGGGGAGTGCATAATCAGGCTAGTGGGTCACCAAGAAAGGTAAACGGACACAGCTGGGATCTACTTTGCATGGTGACAGATGCACACGCTTTTCGTGGGCGCGTGCGGAAATTAAATAGCGCGCTCCTTCTCTCCGCGCTCCTCCTCATTTCGGTGGTGCACGTGCGCATGCGCAGTCGGACTAGAGCGGCGCTCGCGTAGTGTTTTGTTTCTTGGTTTCGCGCGCGGAAGTTTGTGTGGAGGGTTTTTCACCGATCTCCGAAATGTTCGTGTACGCCGAGTACGAACATTCCTTCGACACCGCGGTGGTCGAGCACAGGCGGGTCCGAAGCTCCGAGTCGGCGTCCTTCGAGCCGAGTCACGTGAATGACTTCGATCGGACGAAAACCTACTACGTTCGGTCGTGTCGTCGAGACAGCCGCAACTGCACCTACGAGGGAGCCAAAATCATCCACATGACGGGTATGTATGGGCGGTTATATCTGCACTTTTGAAGGCGCGATGACTTTTGTTGTAGGAGCGCCGGGAGTAGACCCATCGAATGCAGTGCGCGATAAAGTGCATGATGAAAGAACTGTCACCTGACGTGTCGATCGCTCGGGATATGGTGGTGTGTGTTAACTGGTTGGCAGGCGTCGTAACGCATCTTGATAACGTGTACCAACGCGTCACGAGCGCGAGGATTAACGTGGGAAGCAGCAGTAGTCAAACCGCCGCCCGGATCTCCAACACGTGCGCGCGGTTGGCCGACGGATGCAAAACAATGCTTCGCGGGCCAGGACTGCACAGGTTCAACGTGCAATCAGGCAGGTCGCCGCTACTTTCGAAGTGCTCGTCTTAGAAGGGGCCCCTCCAACTCGAAGGCGGCACCATTACTGAATGCACATCGTATGTCCCGTGTTATAGCTGCGATCTTTCATGCATAAACTGAAGGAATGGAGGGATCGCACGTTTGTTCCAATATGCTGGTGTTCTCTGTCGACATTAATGTTGGCGGGTCATTAAAGTAGCAAGCGGCAAGTTTTAGTCAACGTGATTTCGGGCTCATTTGTTTCTACGTGAGTGTTCCTTCACTCAGCCACAAAGGCCAACATTGTCAAAATTTTTAATTCAGCTAAATACTGATCCAATCATGGCAATGCTGTTGCACTTCTCTGCTAGTAGTTGTCCAACATTTATTAAAAGCAATTCAGGCTACTCTATTAACTTGTGTGCTCTTTGTTACGAGCCTCTATTTTATGTAACGAAACTGTTTGCAACATGTGTTGCGTATAAGGCTTCAAAGCAAAAAACACATACAAAATATGTGTCACACCGTTTTCCCCATTGCCATCGCCTGATTGGACACCCTGACTGGTAAGGTGTCCAGAACAAGTACCTTAAAATTTGGTTGTCGGTCCCTTTAAAGGACCTTGAAAAACATATTGAATTTTTTTAGCTTAGAAACCAGCATAAACCCTGCAGGAGAATTCAGGTCACTCCAATGCAAACAGTGAGTAATGATCCAGGGTCTGAGGCAAACTTTTTGTTTGGCTGAGGTTTCTGGGTTTGTTTCTGGCTTCTGACTGTGTGAGAACTTTTCTGACACAAGGAGGCACTTTGAGAGGATTGCTGTGCTTTTGTCACTGCTCGCAGTTTCCCATTGGTGTTGTCTTCATGTGAGCCATGGAGGTGCAATGCCTGTATTACAGCTTGCAACTGTTTCACTGTTGCCAGAGCAGCGCTTCTACAGTCACAAGCCTTGCATACTGAAGCCTGCTGATGTGTTGCACCTTTGCATAGTTTGAAAACACCTCAAGCAAACCAACTGCTGTGCTAAACTTTGACATTTCATGTCATGGATTAGCCTCTACAAGAAACTGCTAGTATATTTTTCTTTGACTGTGCAGGTACTCTTGAGGAAATGGCCTCGTTCAAAGCGAAGCGGCCAAAGAGACCAGCGGGTATCAGACAAAAAGACCAAGAACAGGTAACGTGGCTGCCATGTGACATAAAAGAAATTGTTGAATCTGCCTGCTGTAAGGGAACCGTTATGTCTCAACACTGCAAATTGGAATAGTTGGGTGGCTTATGTAGCAGTGAGTAAAACAGCACTAACAGAAACGACTGAATAAATCTGACGCGAGTGGCCGCAACCCGGCTGATGAGTTTCTTAGACCATCACATTAGCACCGTGCTTCACTCACTGTCATTGCAAGGATGAATCTGAAAGTTTCACTCGTGTTTTTTAATAGCCGGGATAAGCTGCACACAGGTACTAGGCATACTAAGCATCTGTTTGCACTACTTTTTCACATAGTCCGTGCACTGGTTCAGACCTTTGTCCGATTGCAGTACCAAAAATTTGAGGTGCCCCTGTTGTAGGATCAGTCTGTCTGACTTTGGAAGTGCCATTAGACGGCCATTTTGGCTTCTATGATGCTCACCTGATCCATCCTGCCAAGAGCTTCTTCACCAGGCAAAAAATGTGGACTACTTTATGGATGGTCTAAAATTCTCCCAGTCATGTTATCAGAGCTTGTCCGTGTCACGAAATTTTTCAGATAATGGTGATTTTCAAGAGGTGGAGTGAGACGACATAGAGCGTCGGAGTACACAAGCCATTTTATCGCAGCAGACCGAGAAACACACTACATTCAAGGCTTGTTACAATGGGCCCTGATAATCCAAGAAAAAGTGTCTGTTATCTGAAGTCTGTAATCTGCTGGGAATGGGGGGGGGTTAGACGGGGTATCTGAGCATTTTGAACATCACTCAGCGACGTGGTGCAGGCTGATTCTGTAACTACTTGCCGAATGTGTATTTCAAGGCAAGGGCTGGTTTCGAAGAACGTCAACCACCAACAGCAGGGATTTAAAACTACAGTGCATGTTTGACTTCAATAACTGGGTGGTATTTTAGTAGGTGCCGCAAGGCCATTGCTTATCTGAATTAGCTCTAACATGTTCATACCAATGCACCTTTCGCAGTAATAACATAATTCTAAATAAGAAACACGGCTCGCCATAACATAGGCCTGGAGCTCCGGGACTCGTCACTCCGGAAACATGGTATTGGACCCTAACAACGTTATTACAAAATCACAAGGAGTGTGTGGCAAACGTCCAGTGTAATTGTAAGCAAATGAATTATTTTTATTCGAATTTATTTTGAGCGCTTCAAATTAATTTCCCCTGGCACTCACTTGCTGACAACAGCTTTGCGTTCACAACAGAACTTATGGTCTCCTTGTATAACCCCTCGCTCCTTTAATGTCCACCTGCTTATTATAAGCACATGCAACTGCATCCACAATCTTAATCGTGTAGCTCAATGAAGTTCACTTCTTTTCCGGCTTTGCTGGATGCATGCCTTGGCTGAAAGCTGCTAATGTTGCCAGCCTAAGTTAAAACTTGCCGGGCGTCGTTGCCTGAGCACACAAGCACCGATAGGGTCAATTGTGTTGTTAGAATTGTCGACGGGGCCTTCTCACAGTTGCGCACCTGTCATATAGCCTTCTCATATAGTCATATAGTCACATAGCCTTCTCAACAGTTGCGCACTTGTCAAGATGCCGAAACAATATTGTGGAGGCGTTGTTGGTGGATGTGCAGACTGCCACCACTGAGGGCGCCACCGACGTAGCCTATCGCTGTGACTCCCATCTGCACAGCTGCCCGGCACTGGCTCTTTTTTCATTGTTGCGATAGTGGAACATCGAGCCACTGTTACCAGAGACTTGTTTATAATGCTGTAAAGTATCGTATGTCTCTAATGGAGTCTGTCAAGGTACGAGTGCTCTTGTGGCAAGTGTAGCGTCATTGTGGATTGTGTTTTGCATGAAGCAGGAAAACAAAAGCGCCTGATTATTTACTGCTGTTGCAGAGCATGCATCATTGGTTATCATGCAGTATGCAGAATATACAAGTGTCGGCAGGCTCTCTTCTTACAGATGCAGTGTACTTTGCCAAAACATATATTACTTGTGAGGGTGCTCTCATTGAAGCACCTCCGCTGCAGTGTCTGGAACTCGCAAGGCAGAAAGAGAGAGTTTTGTTTCAAAGCTGCAATATCCAGGATGTGGGCCGTCCTTCGGGCCTCGTCGCGTGCCAGCAGCATCATATTTTGCACCTTTCCCCAGCTCTTTTGCATCAGACGAGGGCTGCAGCATATGTGAAAATCCGCGTACCCCAAGACTTTACCAATTCCTGGTTTGCCCATGAGGCTTAAATGGCTACCGAGAAAAATAGAAACAAATATTTCAGCTCTAAGAAAAAGTGCACACACCTTGAATGAGCAATGTGCGAGCAGACATGTTATTGAAAAGTAATTGGTTGGTTGATGCAAACTTTTTAACTGGACACACAAGATATCACGAAGGCTAATATACGATCGAACGCATTTAAATGGAGTGTTTGGAAGAAATACCCTCGCATGCATCGTTCTTGTCGGTGTCTGAATAAAGCATATGGTCCATTAAGCTGTGGTTTGACAATTTCGAGGCAGTATGCAAAAACAGCCATGTACTTAGTAGATTTGGATACACTATGAAGAATTATCATAAACTTACGCTAAAGAATTATTATAAACTTAGCTGAGTCCTCGCATGCAACTGCCAGCAGCTCTGCATTGCTAAAGGCTCAGTTTATTGCTGTCCCATTGGAGGGCTTGGAGGGCTTGTCCAGCTTTTGCATGACCCCACAAGGTATCATAAGGACAGTGGTAACTATGCACGGACATTCTCTGTACCTCTTGGATATATCAAACAGAACTGCCAGCCAGAGGACACACTTCAAAAGTATCCTGTGCATTTGCAGTCACACGGCATAGTTGCTCCTTGTGTCTTGGAATACGTTGAGAGCAGTCCCTGGCAATCCCAGAAAACTGTTAACGTGACCTTCTCAATAGATGGCACTGAACGATTCTTTTTTTTTTTTGTGACAGCAAACCCAGATGTTTTCACACCATGCCGTGCTGCTTCATCTACGTTTCATCACCAGTAAGAACGCAGTCTAGAAAACTTTCACCCTCTTTGGCATACAATCGCACAGTGAATGAATCATTTTCTTTGCTTTCGTCATGTCATCTGACTGCTAAGCTACCGACCATATGAAATGTTCCAGTACCCAAGGGCCCTTGAACATTGCTGTGAATGCTCCCATGCAAGGTTACTTGTCAAGCTTCAGTGAATGCCCCTGAGGTGCACAGTCCATTGCCTCCAAGCAGGCCATTGCCTCCTCATTGACCATTGCCCCCATGCAGACTCTCCGAGTGCTCATTGTCGTGCAGGTCTTAACAGCTTTTTGAAAACCTGTAGTGCAACCACCTTACACTTCTCAAACCAAGACACCTTTCCCAACACGTCAGAGCCCAGTTATAACAATACCGGTTTTAACAATATATCGGTTGTAACAATCATAAGCTTCTGTCCCATCAGCACTGGGTGCGCCCTGCGTTGGTGCAGGGAGGAGATGGGATGTGAAATTTCTGAAAAGAAAACAAACTCTGGTCATAGCACACTCACTGTCCCCCTGTAATACAGTAAAACCTCGTTATAACGAAGTTGAAGGGGGAGCAGTAATTACTTCGTTATAACCATTAGTTCGTTGTAACCAATATCAATTTCATCTATAGGAATTTCAAGGGGAATTGTGATTGCTTCGTTATATCCGATATTTCGTTATATCCGGGTTCATTATAACGAGGTTCTACTGTACTGTAAGAAGCCAGCTTCCTCCTGGGTTTCTCTGTCCCTCTTCTATTCTGCCACCCTTCCTCACATGAGCTCGACCTTGAGAGCGAATTGGCAAAGGACAGTGATTCCCAAGTTTTCTGGTCTTGAGGGACCTCGACTAGCTATCCCCTCTGGGCATTGAAGAGTGAGGATAATTGGTGTTATCAATGTCCGTTGTTGTGTTCACTTCCTCTCCTGTTGAACGACGCTGTCATGCGTTTGATGTGTGAAACTATTACATACAGCATTTGACTAACTCATATTGGCAATACCTCTCTTCAGTAACCTAAAGTAGCTTGACTGGTTGGATAACACCTTTTTTGTTCTTTGACTATAGACCCTAATGTGAAGTCTAAAGAAAGTATGCAGCTTCTGCTAGGTAGCGGAAGGCCAAATCACAGGGAAGTGGCCGATCGTCATCATTTTCATCATCATCTTCAGCATCTGCAAAATCATCATTATCTTCACCTTCATTATCCTCTTCTGTGCCTTCATCATCTTCGTCATCTGCATCATCATCCTCGTCTTCATCTTCTGATCTGTGGCGTCATATTACATGATATTGATACAAATACGCACCATGTTTCTACAGAAACAACCTGCCATTAAAAGTAACAAACATAGCTGACAAATAAAAAGATAACAGTTCAGTAATATTTTGATTGGAAAGGTCGCACAAACCATGGAATGAGGTCTCGCCGTGGTTTTCAGTGGCTTCATGCACTGCTGCAAACAGTTCTTTATTACGGAACTACAGTTAAACCTGGATATAACGAAATTGACAAATTCCCGGAAAACTTCGTTATAAAGAGGATTTCGTTATATGCATGTTCGGCACGAAAATTCGAAAAAGAAATGCTTAAGTAAGCAGAAAGGTAACAGACTGCAGAGCTCACCGAAAACATTTATTTTGGGTGAGAAAACATCTACAGTTGAGACCACTTATGTGACAGCTTATAGTGAAGGGCCGGCTATAATGCGGTTTTTTCTGACCCCCGTTTGCCCTCCCATCCCGCTCATTGTGCGGACCCCCCCTCCCGGGGGGTCCGCACAATGAGCGGGATATCCTGGCAGCGGACCCCCTCTCCCGGGGGGGGCCGGGGGGGTCCGCTGCCAGGAAATTCCGCGGACGATCGAGGTAGCGAGCAGGCTTCAGAAGGGAAGCGCACTGCTAGCGCAGTGAATCGCCATGGAGGAGGAAGGAGCACGGAACGAATGAACAATGAGCGGAGGGAAGAAAAGAAAAAAAAAAAGGCCGCGGCAGCAGCGCATCGCGTGCGCTCCCTCTGAGGATAGGATTTCCAAGGCGACGGAGAATGCTGCTACGGGTCGTGTGTCAGCTGCGAACTCTCTGCACGGAACGCGCGCCCGTGACCTCCAATTTACCGCTGTTTGTCTCCAGTTCTTCTTTTTAAACATTTCACACGTGCTGCCCTTGAATCACCCCGTGGGCGCGATTTCCTCTGCACCTGATCCCTGTGTTGTCAAGGGCAAGCTTCCTGTGAGGCGTGCCGCCCGCGACCACGCGAGCTAAGCCTAACAAGCGCTGTCACGGAGTGTCAGGTTAGTGAAGTGGCAGTGACCAAAGAGCGGTGCAGCCAGCACGTCGAAAAAAAAAACTCGTTTTTTTCCTTCCTCTCTTAAGCTGGCGCGGCTCGGCAACATCAACTTGAAAAGGAGGGTGCCGGCTTCGCGCGCTAGGCCAGCTGCAGCAAGCGGCTGGGTCAGGTTTGAAGTGAGGGGGAAAGGACACGCCCGCGGCGGCGAGATCGCAGAGTCGAGGGATGCAGGCCCACCTTGCACACGTGCGCTCGCTCTCGCTTTGCAGTCGCCATGCCTTCGAGCGCAACGCCGTTGCTTCGCATTCCGTCGCGGAGGAGAAGGTGCTTCCGGTTGTTGCTCGTGCAAAAGTGACAAAATTTGGGGCAGAATCTCTAGGTCGGCGGCGGAGAAAATTCGTTATTTCGAGGGGGGTCTCCCGCTGGCACTTCGTTACATAGAGGTCTCAAATACATGTGCTTCTATGGAGTAATGGTGGGGAATAGAAAAGCGTCGTTATATCCAGGAATTCGTTATATGGAGGTTCGTTATAAGCAGGTTTAACTGTAATAATGTCCTCAATGTCCACTGTGAAAGCAATGGTCACACACACACGCCTCTCCTGACAGCAACACTTCAGCGACATCCTTTAAAAAAAAAAAAAAATGTTACCCTACCAATCATGCCACCCTAAATTAATTAGCAAAGAGACATATTGCCAATTTGTGTTCTTCAAATGCTAAGAGTTATATGCATCAAATGCGTGATAGTGTTTTCAACAGGAGAGGACGTTGCTGGCAGCAGGTGAATCTCTCTTTAAGCGCCTAAAGGTGGTACGTAGGTGTGAACACAATGTCAGTGAACTAAGCAAAAAGAACAAGGTAGTGATGCCATACATAAACGGCATTTCACATAAGGTGGAAAAAGTTGCTGCCAGAAATGATCTTGTGCTGGTTTGTTCTGCGCCGTGTAGGCTCACGAAACTGTGTGCTAATATGATTTCAATGCATGCTGCACAAAGGAGAATATTCAATATCCAACATGTTACAGTTTATGGTGCGTGTGCCACATGTGTTGTGTGCAACATTCCACTCACATCTGGTGGTGAGTACATAGGCCAAGCAGGTTGTTGTGTAAAGGATTGTGCTTGCGAGCATTCTGTTTGCTCTCAGGGACTGGTGTCAACCTTTCCCCTTGATTGTAAGACCTCTGGTTGCACTCCACTTGTTAAAAACGCGCCTGTAGCTCTTGAGGCAAAGACACAGCAAGCAGGGGAGATCATAGAAGCTTCTCTTATTTGGAAACTTGGCCCTGTAGAGCATATTAGTGCTCCTTAGGTGCCCTTGACCTAAAAAAAACAAGAAGGAATATCTGGGTCTGTAATGAGTTGTGTGAGATAGGCGAGCTTTGTATTTGATTGAGTACGCCCTGCATATGCCTTGTGGGGTCTTGGGAAGGCTTTTCGTAATGAAATGTCAGTTTTTAGTAGCATGCTCCTGTTTCTGTCGTCTTTTCTTTGTCCTCGTGGTTTTCTTAATTCTTTCTGCAATTTTTAGTGGCTCTTTCTTTTTTCAAGCTCATGTACCAACAGGTCCAGCAAGCAGCTCCCATATTGTTACTTGATACTCGATGATAATACATAAATAAATAAATAAAAACACGAGAGAGAGGGAGAGAGAGAGAGAAACAGAAACATTAGGTTGGTCATTGACACACATCACTGGTGATGCTCAATGTGAAACCATGCCACTCACAGAGTGTGCAAGGTGTGCAGTATGCACAGTATGTGCATATTACATATGATGCGCGGGGCTTCTCAAATGAATGCTCCCCATCTCCCCATGCTCTGGTGTCGAGGAGGTAAGCATTCGAGTTCTTGCCCCCAACTGGCTGCTCTGTGTCGGCAATGTGGCACGCAATTTGAAAAGGGGCGTTTGCAAAAGCTGTCTACAGTTCGCCCATTTACTGCTGGCACAGTTTCAATTATCAGTTTGGTCTTGCTCTACGCCATCAGTGAAACCTCCTTTACGTTGACATTGTGGATAAATGCGCTTTGTTATATGGAGGTGCCGAGATTCGCGAAATTACGGTGCTTTGTTATGGTGAAGATTTCGTGATAGTGATGTTCACTGTGTCGAGATTTAACCTTACGTTCCGGGTTGACCACTTATGCTGGAGCAAGATCTGAAGCTTACTTAGATATAGGTCGCACATGCAGCTTAAAAGTACCATACTTGGAAACATCTGGGACGCCGTGCATATGAACCAGATCGACCTGCACCAAGCAATAGACCCTTTTCATAAATGTAAAGCTAGCTTCCCTGCCATGCAGCTTGCCCTACTAATGGCGGCGTATGGCAGTCCTACAAGCAGTGTGTACAAGCGCAGTCTGCTAGCGATTGGTCATGTAAAATGTCGACTCAGCCCTTCTGATGCAAACATGCACAGAAAAACAAGCTTCAGCATGTGCAACTTCAATTTTGACATCCAAACTAGAAGAGAAGCTCAGGGGAAGATGGATGCTTGAATCGATGAACAAATCGCAAGGTACGATTTAAAACAGGGAATGTCGCGGGAGCCAACGTTTCGACAAGCGGACTTGTCTTCGTCAGGGCGGCAACTTGTGATTGCCGCCCGGTTGCCGCCCTGACGAAGACAAGTCCGCTTGTCGAAACGTTGGCTCCCGCGACATTCCCTGTTTTAAATCGTACCTTGCGATTTGTTCATCGATTCAATTTTGACAGCATTTCAATCAAGACAGCTGTCACCATTAGTTGTGCAAAAGTGCAGTGCAGATAAGCGCACTTGCAAATTATGAAAAGGGTCTATTACACGTGCAACAGGTAGCGAAATGCACATGCTGTTTAAAAAAAAGGAACACAAACAAGCTTGCATTTCAGCACCAACCTCTCAAAAGGCATTGTCCCAGTGCTGCTTACAGAACATAAAGGTGAAGATGCCAACGCGGCCTGTGCCATGTAAAAACACATTTAACAGACAGTGAAATACACCCGTCAGGAAATAAAACGAGACTATGTGCGTCAGTGTTATAGTATTTTGGCATCATCATCATCTGAAAGAAGGCACCTACATGCACGTGCTTACATGAATCTTTCGGAAGAGAAAACGGGGCACATTTTGGTCAACTACCTCAGCTAATCGACAGCAGTGGATAATAAGTTAAATGTGACAATGTACTCGTTGATAATTCTTAGGATATGATATATAAGTGTAAACTTACTATGTGGTGTTTTTCTTTCACCCTTCACCTACAATTGCAGGGCTTTGCACTCAACACATTTTGCACATGCAAAATGTGTTGAGCGCAGATGTGTTGAGACACTGATAAAGCATATCCTAAGAATTATCAACACGTACATTATCGTTTTTTAACACATTTCCTCTTATTTATAGTTTCTCTCGGAAGAGTTCCAGAGTGCACTTAGGCATGTCATGAGCCATGCAGTAACATGAGCCACATTTTTCTTTATGGAAACTTAGTCACATTGGCAGAGTGCACTTAGGCATGTCATGAGCCATGCAGTAACACGAGCCACATTTTTCTTTATGGAAACTTAGTCATGTTGAAGGATATACATAATGAGTATGCATGTCATTATTGTTTCGAATGTGTCTCACGTCTGTTTAACGTGCTGATTGTGTAGAACCACTTCGAACCACTCTGTAACTTGTGACTGCTTCTTTTTTTTAAAATAATTTGTGAGGTTGAAGTTAACGACTGTAATACAGCAGACTCTCAACAACTAAAACGCTTGGTAAACTGCTTGGCCTGCCACATTTCCAATGTATTTAAAAGCTGCTTAGTTTAAACTGTGCCATTTAGTTAATTCTTATTAATTCATACATTTTGCTCATCCCTACCAAAAATATTGGCTTCTTTGGTTCCTTATAGCTGCAAATTCAAGCCTATAAATTTTTTTAACAACTAGGAGTAAAGCGGGTCCCCTCTCAGCACCTGTTAAAGCATTCAAAATCACTAGCAAAAAAAAAAATGAAAACAGAAAGAGAAAAATAAACACTGACGTGGCGACAGCGCATGTGATAACGGGTCATCTGCTAGTATGTTGCACCGAGGCATACTTCTTCTTGCATCGGATAATTAAAACTTCTGATAATTCAAACAAAATTCTGGGGTGCCCCCAAACTTGAATTAACGAGAGTCTGCCGCACTACCTCACCGAAACCTAATCTTCACCCCGAGGAACATTCCTGTTCCAGGAAGCGCAGAACACTCAGCCACCAGTGTGCAAGGACAGAGAACACATCCAGGAAGAAGAGAGGCAGCAACAGATCGAGGACACCTTGAACAGTTACAAGCTGGAACACTGTCGACCCAAGGGTGGCGTGAGCACTGATTTGCAGCAGCGGCTGCTGGCTGTGGAGAAAGAGCTGGAAACGCTGAGACAAGAGGGACGAAGGGGCAGTGCCCTGGCGGCGGTCAGCGCTGGTCACGTCGTGTCCAAGAGTGCCTTCATTAACCTCAAGAAGAAGTACGAGAGGATGCAGGCACAGTTCCAAAACCTGAAGAACGATCACGAGCAGCTCGCGAAGAGTTTTCAAGATAGAAGTCAAGGTGAGTGCCCTTTTGAACGTTTAGGGCTAGAGTATGCTTGTGCCAGGCATGTTTGTGTGTGCATGTCATTGTTTTCTATACGGTGGGCATCAGTGAAAATGCCGTCCAGCTCTCTGCTTTGCTGCCCACTGCTCTGACTGAGCTCAATGAAATTATAATTGCGTACCAAACTACAGTAACACCTCGTTATAACGAAGTTGAAGGAGGAGCAGTAATTGCTTTGTTATAACCATTAGTTCGTTATAACCAATATCAATTTCATATATAGGAATTTCAAGGGGAATTGCGATTGCTTCGTTATATCCGATATTTCGTTATAACGAGGTTCTACTGTATTTGACAAGAGAACTTACGTGATGAAATTTCTTGTGATGGAAAGTTTGAAGTTCCTTAACTCTCCCCTCAAATCCCCACCCGCTGCAATGTGTCCACTGTGAAAAAATTTCCAGGGAGAAACTTGATATACATGCATACACATTTGAACACCATGGTAACAAAATCCCCTAACAGCAAAATTCTCACAAAAATGAAATGGCTCACAATCACCCGCGAGAGCCCGTAGCATTCAATGCATCTTGTGTGTATCACTTGACAGTGAGAGGTTGCTAAAATTGGCCGCACTAGTAGACCTAATGGCGACTTCAACATAGTCTCAAGAAATGTGATCAAGTGCACCATCTCTTGCCACCTAAATCCACAAAATACAGTAAAACCTCGTTAATTTGCGTTTCGCGAGATCAAAAGAAATGTTCAAATGAACCAAAGGTCCCAATTATTGAGAGTATCAATGAAACCATGAACAAATAAAAATCTCCTACATTGGTGGACTTTTCTGAATAAGAACACAAATTCTGTTCTTTTCTTGCATAAAAGCAGCGCGAAAGCCACCATCATTTCATGACTTCCTTCGAAATACGAACATGGTGCAGGACATCTGAAACGTGACTTTCAGCTCTCGTTCACCTCCTTTGGAACCGCCAACGCCGCCATGCATGTGAGGATTTTTCTCACTGCAGCTTAACTGGCCGTCCATAAAAGTGTTCTCGAATCTGATGCAACCATACAAACCACGTCAGAATCGCTCATCTATAACAGCTTCCGCTATGTTGAGTCCTGAGGCATTGTGCGTGCATTACATTGGGTCAAAACAAAACTACCGAACACGGCACCCACTGCAGATGATTAAACTATGGTGGGCACTGTCGCTGGTGATCTGCTCACACGTAGCATCCATACAGTTCATTCGACACCATCGGTGACGAAAAACCAAACTACTAATCGTTGAACCCACTGCGGACTCAGCCCTGGCTGCTGGCGATGCGACAATGGGACGTCTGTGTATTTCTGAAGGCATGTGCATTGTGCCAAAACAAAACACTTGTCTTTACACCACAACTGCGGTCGCTAGCAACATGATCGTGCATAGCGATTGCGTGGAAGCTATCTGGGATCAGCAGAAGGCAGATTGGTGATCGTAGGTAGTCTCGATGTGACAACTCTGAACATCGTGCAGTTAGCGTGCAGTTAGCGTTCAGTTAGCGTTCACTGTGGAAACGACTACAGCTACCGTGGGTGAACCCTCCCTTGCTAGCAATGCAATAATTCATGGTGGCTATGCTTTTCTGAAGGCACACAACCAGTGTAGTGTCATGGATGGCAGTAAATCCAAATGCTTGGTGCTTTGGGGACTGTCTGCTTCTGCTTGTCACAAGAAGGTAGCTTTGGCGTAGTACATATACAGTAAAACCTCGATAATTCGAAGGCCGCCGGACCGCGAAAATTCTTCGAATTAAGCGAATTTTCAAATTAACCGAAATGAAGAAAAAAATAGCAAACAAGCGCTACAAGATGAAATCACATTTATTTTCTTTGCGAGAAAAAGGTTATTTGAAATAATCGGTGATATTGGACTGCTTATTGCGGTAGTTCGCCGCCCCAAGTGCCATGTTCTCAAACCTGCTCACAATACTCAGCATTTCACTGTCACCACCGCTGCACTCGACAAAGCTGCGGAAGGTGTTCACGGCATCGACAACTGAAGCCAAAGCGGGCGCGCGGGCGGGCTCGTTATCGTCACCATCATCGCCGTCTAGCCCAGTGTCGACGACGTCCTCGTGTACATCAGCGTACGATGTTTGGACCCCCGCCTCAACACTGGAATACTCCACGAAGCCTAGTCCCTCGCCGTCGCCGGTGATCCGGGCGCACATCGAGTCTCCCTCGTCGTCTAGGCCGGACGAGCTGCAATCTTCATCAAGATCTTCGCCACCTTGTTTGCGGAACCCGGCATGTTCAAAACAGCGCCTGATCACCTTTGACTCCAACTCCTTCCAGGCAAAGGCAATTAAACAGATCGCACCAAGCAGATCGATGTGGTGTTGCTTTCCACTGTCGTAGCAAAGCAGAACCCGCTTCAACAGGTGGTGGCGGTAAATCTTCCTCGTTTGCAGGATCACCCCTTGGTCCATCGGCTGCGATATGGCCGTAGTATTTGCAGGGAGGAAGACGATCTTGACGGCTTCCAGGTTTCTGATGTCCCCGTGGGCCGGGCAATTATCGATAACAAAGAGCACTTTACGCCCTTTGGAGGCAAACTTCCGGTCAAGGAACCGCACGTATTCCTCGAATATCGCCGCCGTCATCCAGGCCTTCTTGTTGTGTCTGTACATGACGACATCCCTCGGAGGAAGGCGCGCGTTCTTAAAGCACCTAGGCTTACCCGCTCGGCCGATTACGAGCAGTGGAAGCTTGTCGTTCCCGGACATGTTCGCGCCGAACAAAATGGATATTCTCTCCTTGGGCTGCTTTCTCCCCGAGACAGTGGTGTCCTTGGCAGCAAATGTTTTCGTGGGAAGCATCTTGTAGAACAAGGCTGCCTCATCCAAGTTGTAGACGTCGTCCTCTCCAAACTCCTGAAGCAGCGGTGCCAGCGTACGCATCTGCCAGTCGTCAACGACGTTCGTGTCGGCGCTACCGCTTTCCCCGCACACGGTCAAGTATGTAAGGTTATTTCGCTCTTTAAATCGGGCGAACCAACCATTACTGCACTTGAAGCCTTCGTGGCCAAGGCGCAGTGCCAGGTCATCGGCCTTCTCCCGAAGGATGGTGCCGTTCACGGGAAGATGAGCTGCGTTTGCGCTCTGCAGCCACTTCATCAAAGCGACCTCAACGTCCGGGTACGTTGGGAAGCGAATCCTTGATCGCTTTGACGAATGCGTTTTCCCATATGCCTCGAGCAACTTTTCTTTGTTCTTCAAGATGGTCGAGAGCGTCGACAAGGGCATCTTGTGCCTTTCGGCGAGTTGGGTCTTAGTGCACGTCGACTTCTCAGCCTCCTCGATTAAGGACACCTTCTCCCGCAGCGTCAGCGTCTTGTACTTCGGCATCGTGAGTCCAACAAGCGGTCAGGACTTCGCACGCGGCAAATGCAGGCGTAGGCGGCGAAGTAAACAAGACTAATGCAAGACGGCGAATGGTCCAAGCACGCGAGCTACGTGAAAAACGCGAAACGGAATGCGTGAAAAACGGGAAAACGCGAACGTGGAAAACACGAAACGGAAAACACATTTTAACCCGTTTCCGGTACTCCAACTACTATGACCTCCGAGATAAGCGTCGCCGGAAGGCTGTTTCACGTCCGTTGCTGCCGGCGGGAATTACGAATTATCCGGATGAAACCCCGCGGGCTGTTCAAATAATCCGGTAAAATTTACATTGAAAAACACGGGACCGCAGAAGTTCTTCGAATTAACCGAAATTTCGAATTATCCGAGTTCGAATTAGCGAGGGCTTACTGTACTTGCAAGGTGACCGTTCTTTTGACACTTGTAGCACACAGCATCTTTCCAGTCTGCGTGCTGGGGCACTATACTTAGCTGAAATGGCTTTGTACGTCAACTCTTGGTCAGCAGGTGGTAGGCTGGTAATACAAGGAGGCATTTAGCACTGCCTTTACTGGCTTATTTGCTTTTGCTCTGCTGTGAGGACACCTTTTACAGTTCCCATCCCTTTTTTTCAGATAAGGTGTTTGATACCATGGCACAGCGCCCCGCCACGGTGGTCTAGTGGCTATGGTACTCGGCTGCAGATCCGAGGGTCGCGGGATCGAATCCCGGCCGCGGCGGCTGCATTTCGATGGAGGCGAAATGTTGAGGCCCGTGTGCTGTGCGATGTCAGTGCACGTTAAAGAACCCCAGGTGGTCGAAATTTCCGGAGCCCTCCACTACGGCGTCTCTCATAATCAGAGCTGGTTTTGGGACGTTAAACCCCACAAATCAATCAATCAAAACCATGGCACAGCCTCTGTAGCCTTTCTCAATGTCATGCTGTGAAGCATACAGACTGTGGGAAAGGGCTTTTAGCCATTCTTCCTTCACTCACACATACACACAACAGCTGTGGTCTCTGCATTTAACTTTCTCTTTTGTACAACCCTGTCATAAGAATTACCAGCTTTGTCAGTGTAATTTCCGTGGCGCTTCAATATTGTTATAAGTGGGTTCCACTGCATGTAATTTTATAGCCATCAGCACCGATCAAAAGACGGTAAATACTAAAGGACGTTATACACATGTATGCGCTCTTGCACATTCAATGCCGCTTGCAAAGACTAGGTCTGGGATGGGTTCTGTTCTTCTTGCAGTAGGTATTAAGACCATTACACAGGATACCAACCCCAGTGTGGCTTACTGGAAAGCATAGCGTGTAATCTATTCGCAGGTACAGGGGAGCCACTTCTACAAACATTTGGCACGCATTATATCCGGGCCTTGTGAAGCAGTTTTATCTGCTGTATCAAATAATGAAATTTCAGTTCTGCCTCTGGGGAAGACTGAGTCAATAAATTGAAACTTCTGCCGATGCGAGGGGTCAGATGGGCGAGTTGCATGCAGCTTTTGTGAGCTCATTTTTCAGATTGCATGCCCTGCGAGAGGGCGGTTGCCTATAAAGTTCCCTAAGGGAAGTCCCCCACTCGGCAGGGCCTAGACAGCGGCACACCTTTGTTGGACCTGCCCCAGCGGATGACGGCTGATGCGCCATCACAAGAATTATGTGTAAAGCTTCATTTGAGCCTTGTGGAGCAGTTCTTAGAGTCAGGTTTGGCTTCTTCAGTGAGTAAATGGCCTTAATAATGCTGTGTTGGAATACTGCAAAAAGCTTGAAAAAGGTGCTACCATTATTTAAGGTGTAAGATGTCTGCACATTTAGTGTTCATGTCGCTGAACCACAATGCCTGCACTCGGTGTGAACACCAAGTGCAGGCGTTGAAAAGAAAGCTTCAGGTTTGCACTGTGTGAAAGTTTGCGAACATTTTTCGTGGCTTCGTTTACCAACTGAATGCTTCTGTTTGGCCAGTGCATGAAATGTTCTGGCCAACTTGGATTAACAATGCGTAGCAGCTAGGCTGATTCTTGTCTGAAGCGTTTAGAGATGTGTGTACGTGATGCACACATCTGGAGGTTACGAGCAACACTTTAACACACACGTGGTATTGATAATAGGAAGAATGTACAGGCAGTTTCCGCAGCACATGAAACAGTTTTCCTTAAAATCAAAATGGAAGAGCTTGGTACTTGATAGCAGGAACGAACGTGATGGCAAAACCGGACAGAGGTTCAGGAAATAATTACCGCCCCATGCCTACCCCCAATAGCGCCAGCAGTGCTTGTGTTGAAGTACTAATTTTATATTTGTATGCTTGATACATTTGTGTTCGTCCACGTTGTAAGTGACAGGAGTCATTTCCACCGTCCAAACTTCGTTGAAACGACCACTGCTGTAGCTCAGTTCGCAGAGCATCGGATGCATTGTCTGTAGGTGGTATGTTTGTTCCACCCCGACGGCAGGTGTATTTTGTCCACTGTCTATTTGTGCCATTTATGCAATTTTTGCTAATTAGTTTCATAATTTGCAAGTGCGCTTCTCTGCACTGCACATTTGCCCGGCTAATGGCTGATGTTGATTGAAATGTCAACAATGTTTGAGTTGCACATGCTGATGCTTGTTTCTTGCGCATGCTTGTATAGGGACTGGGTGTGCATTTTACATGCTGAAGTGTAAGTAAACTATGCTTTTACACACTGTTTGTAGCATTGACCACACTGCCATTAGATGGGCAAAGCTGCATCACAGGAAAGCTATCTTAACAATTACGAAAGTGTTCTACTGTTAAAAATAGAATTAGAATCTCCTGTGCCTTCGTGTGTTTCATTGTCTGTTGGCTTCATGAAAGTTTGTCCAACAAAGGAATGAGCCCGTGATCCACTTCCTTTTTACTAAAAACCACCTTAGTGTTTTGGCAGTCTCATGTTTGTAACCAATGCCAATCCAAGTATGTCTTTACCAGGCAGGCAAGCATGTGATGGTGTGATTACATCTTTCGATTAGTTGTGAGTGACTGAGCTTCTGGTGTCACTGCACCTCTAAGCTTATTGTTGCCATGGCGTTTGTTTCAATTTCAAGCCATCCTTGAAGCTGACGAAAGCATTTTTGAAAGACAGAATTCAGCTAGCGAAGTACAACACCGAACCCCATCGCCACAGGGAAACGGTAAGCTATTTTTGGGGCTATCCATCTGTGTTATGTCGTGAAGCTGTGAACCAGACCTGGTCTCTGGGACTGGTGAAGGTCTTGAAAAATCCTCTGATGAACCCTCATCCCTGCCAAAGAGTAATGCAACAAGCTGACTTGGAGGGGCTCTCCAGCGCTTGGAAAACGTTTTACAGCGTAAGCTGTGATGAGATCAACAAGGGCAGTTTTTGGTGCCGTAGTTGTCCGCCACTACCATTGCCGCTGGTGTCTGTAACCACTAGTGCGCAAAATTTAGAAAAATAACCAGGAACGAGGAGAATTCGAACCCACGTCCTCTGCGTGGCAGTCGAGCATTCTACCACTGAGCTACACCTGTGCTTGAAAAATCTTCGCTAAAAGACTTAAACAGAGAAATCGCACTAACAAATGCAATGTTACATGGCAGAATAATAAAACGCCACTATTCGTTGCGGAAAGTGAATTGCATGACGAGTTCGAGGAATCATTTCAAAGGACACAGGGGTGCATGCTTCGTACCTCTGTACCCATTACAGAGGCATCATCTACATCATCGTTATGAAACAATCTTCTTCAACTTTATCGTCATCGTTATTACGAACCGCTGCCCTTTATCGTGTCGTATCGTGCCTTGCGACATGCGGCAGGCGACGTGCGCAGCCCCGACAGCAGCCTAACTTGGCTCTTCGATATACCTGATGGCGCCTCCTCGTAAGGTGAGGACCGGTTCTAGAGAAGCGAATCGCAGAGCTATGTGCGCGGCTACAGCAAGGCAACGTCGGGCACAACAGACAGCCGTGCAGAGAGAAGCCGAAACCGCAGCTCGCCGTCGGCGCCGGATCGAGAGTTCGGTTCATTCTTTGGAAAATGATGCCAAGAGACTCTCTAAGATATGCAGTTATACAGATTTGCACGTTACAATACCGCAGTAATTATGGCGCAGTGTGTACTTCCATACTTGGCAAAATGATAAAAGTTATGGAGTAGGGGATACCTACTAACTCTACTTGCACTAGTTTCCCCAAGAGTTTAACATGGCCTCTAAGAAGGTTGCTCCTCCAGCTTACGCAGTCACTGTCCTGCGGTTCCGTGCAAGACTGGTCCTTTTTGATTCTGGTGATATCCTTTACATTGACAGAAGCAAGTGCACTTTTTTCCACCAGAAAAAAGGAATTCATCTCTAAGTTGGCTCTGAAAGTGCAAAAAATTACCGGTGGCACCATCCTTGGTGATGTGTGTCGGAATCCAAGTGTTCACACATTACGTTATCATGCCCAAAAATGTCCTGAATCACCCTTAGGTCTTGATAAAGAAACAGATTCTGTGCCTAGCATTAGCTGAAATGACAGCTCAGCCAAAATCTGCAGTCATGCGCAGCACATAGCTTTTGTGAGCGGTGCACCACAAATTAGTCACCTACTTGGTGCCCTCTCTTCAAGGAGCGGCTACTCTTCACTCTCCTGGTAGCTGCCCTACAGCAGGCTCTCGATTATTCAGACTCTGATCATTCAAACTTTCAGGTAGTTCAAGCCAGTTTAAAATTTTTGGTTGGGCTGCTATGTTTTCCCATGTACTCGAAGGCTGCCGAATCCAAACTGCATCATTCATTTAATCCTGTTGATTCATACTTTCTGCTCATCATTAACTGGGAAATGTCAGCTGCTCTGGTTCCTTCTAGGCAAATGTTATTTTGAGCATACACTTGAACATGAACATACAATTTGCAACAGCCAGAAATAAAACCAAACGCCTACAAAACATTCGAAGCACTGAGGTGGCAACAGTGCTCTTGATAACCGGCCATCTCTTTTTCTGGACAGACATGTTGCATTGAACCATACTTCTTCTTACATCTGATATTTCATACTTCTGAAAATTCAGACAAAAATTTTGGGTCCCCTCAAGTTTGAAATAATGACATCTACTGTATTCCAGCACAGAGGACATTGCTGCTAATAGCTGGCATAGAGTAACCCATTTGCAGGCACCCGCCATGCCTACTTTCAGGCCCTCCTGAATACAGTAGAACCTCGTTATAACGAACCCGGATATAACGAATTATCGGATATAACGAAGTAATTGCAATTCCCCTTGAAATTCCTATAGATGAAATTGATATTGGTTATAACGAACTAATGGTTATAACGAAGTAATTACCATTCCCCCTTCAACTTCGTTATAACGAGGTTTTACTGTATTGTCAAGAGGTCATGATGCACACAGGACTCGAGACGACATCAGGCGAACTCTTTATTGGGAAACCTATGCCCAGCAAAACAAAGCCTACCACACTGCACAGCAATAGCGGCGTGAACAGTTGTCGGTCGACGGAAAGACTGACAAATGGCTAAATGTGCTGGCTTTTTTATACAGATGTACTAACGCATTCTTGCATTATCTCTGAAATTCTAGAAGACACTCAAATGGTGCGCGTTAGGGATACATCATCATCAAAGTTTCAAGAACGGTCGACATGGTCCCAGGAGTGACGTGCAAGATAAACACGGCCTGCGCTGTGCATAACAGAAAGTGATAACGGCACTCGCTGCAAACAACAAGCACACATGTCACAGAAAAGCGACAGTGGCTTTCCACTTAAACGAACCAAAACAACCGTATGTGTCAATATGAGCGCATTCCATGCACTCACTTTCCTTTGCTGTGTGAGCACATAGGCAGAATACTTACTGGAACTATGTAAAAAAAATCTAAGCTTGGCTCTGCTATCATAAACACCAGAAACCAGCAAAGCTAGAGGAAGCCACACTTAGTTAATCAGACTTTTTGCTGGGCTTCCCCCAGCTTGGTTCCGCAGAGCTTCACTTATTTGCTTAATGCAACCCTCAGGTTCCCTCAACTTGGGATGTTCTCCTCTGCAACGCTTGGCTTCAACTTCCCTGGCCCTCGCGTCAGGATTGGATCGCTGTCGCAGCATCCGCTCGCGCTTAACTTCTCGACGGCACTCGAAGGCTTCTTCCTCGGGAGTCCTGGTTTTTGCCATTGTTAAGCAAATACTATCATGTTTGTTCATTGTACTGCTAGAGAAAGCTGTCGAAGTGAGGTTTTTATCGGAGAGCGTGATGTCATATGCACCCTTACGCCCCCATACAGGGCAGTGCGTCCTTTAGAAGCGAGCATGCGTACACCAGATAACATCACACCAATTCTGCATGTGCATTGTGTCGGATGATGTCGCACTACTTGTGCAAATGCGCCGCGCTTTGCCAGCCCTCGCCGTGGGCCGCTCCTCTTCGCCACTGTTCCGTGCTCCGTGATGTTATTTTTAGCTCGGTGAAACCTGTCTATAGTGGAATTATGATTCTAACAAGTTGCGAAACAGCTTTGCTGTAAAAATGCATTTGGTAATGTGAAAGCCTAACTGTCATCGTGCAACTCTGAAACTGATCACGGCAATTTTTAGGCAACTGTGTTCGTGTATCATGGTATTGAGGAAACGACGGCTACGGGACCACGACTCACCAAGAGAGCATCGACTCTGGAACGCACCGCGTCGAACCCAACGTAGAGCGTCTAACTGCACTTGACCGGCAGGCAGCTGAGCTGACGCGGACTTGAACGCGAGGCCCAAGGTTGACGGACTCCCGTGGGAACTGCGCCCTACGCGGAGGATTTTTAGTTAGACCTCTTAGGCTGAGTAACATTTAGGTTCTCTTTTTGTGCGAATTAGTGGTTTGCTTATTTTTGATGTTTGATGTTTGTTTTATAAAGGAACGCCTTTGTTTTTTTTTTTTTTGTTAACGCTTACGCCTCTCGCCTTCGTCACTCTCTCTCAATCCATCGGAGCAAGCGCTCCCGAGATCCTCACACACAAACTCGTGACAATAATTGGCGAGCCTTTGCCAGGATTAACATCTCCAGGCCCAGTCACGAATGATCGTCGGGGGTTGCGAAGATGGATTTGGAGCGTTTGGCGGCGATAGCTAAGAGTAGAAACCTGTCAGGAAAGGAGGTGCTGAGGTTATTTGAAGATGCCCAAAAAGAACGGGAGCGAAAGCATGAAGCAATGGTAGCTCTACTAAAACAACAGATAGCTGAGGCCGAAGGGAAGCTGATGTACCGGAAAAGGGAGGAGACATCATGTGTAAATTTGCCAGTAGTGCAATCAGTTGAAATTTGTGGACATGAGGCGGAAGCTAGCGAACTTCCGGAAATTCAGGCGAGTCAGGACAGTGTCTCGGTAGGGTCAGTGAAGGGCGACGCGGTTACGCGGTTAAGTCTAGAGGAGCTCGAGTCGGAGGTTGATGATGCGGGCGTAGGCGCCCAAGAGCTGTTGAGCGCAGCGGAGGAGAAAGCGCACCCACTGCTGGTGCAGGAGGACAACGTAGAGTGCATTGCAGGTCGCTGCAAGCACATACTTGACGGAGGGCGTATTGCAGGTTGCTGCAAATGGAGTTTTGACGGGGTTTGGTCCGATGTGTGCGCCACAGGGAAGGACGTGACATCGAGTCATGATCCGTGCGAAAATGGTGCCGTGCTCGAGAGCGAGCACAGTGAAGGTGAAGTCCGCGATCGTAGCGGTACAAGTGGGAGTGAGGAAGTCAAACTTGAGGAAAAGGCAGACGCGGACGCTGCCAACGAAGGACTTGACACTAAGGCGCGTCCAAGAACGCGAGTTCAAAGGAAGGGGAAGAAAGTGAGCGGACGCGGCAAGGCTAATGAGAGTCGAGCATGTAGACGCCGTAGAAAAGTCGTTCGCAGCAAGCATTCAATGAGCATTATGATGCGAAAGCGCAGGGGACTGCGATCGCGACAGTGGGAGAGAGTATGGAAGGGGCGAGTCAGGCTGAAAGAGCACAAACGCTGCACCCGTACAAGGGGTTCGCGAGCACGTGCGGTAAAAAGACGCGAGAGAGACGGTAGTGGGATGAGGCGTTTGACTTTGAAAGAGGACAAACGCGGCGGCCGCACCAGGCGTCCGCGAGGCAAGGTAGCAAAGAAACGCCGGAGAAGGGTTGGCAATGCTAACAAACGCCGCCGCCGTAGCGAGCGTTTGAGGCGACGAGCACATGCGAGGAGGCGCGCAAGAGAGTGGCGCGAGCTGCCGACTGGGAGAAAGCCCAAAGTTAAAGCGGAGAGGTTTTTCCTGTGGCCATTGAAGAAAAGAGATTATTGGTTTATAAACAGGATGGCCTTTCACGGAAAAGAAATTCGGCAATAAAATCAAGTAGTTAGACAGGAAAGAAAATGGACTGGAAAGTCAGAAGAGATACAAGTACGATAGTGGAGCTGGACAAAGTGCACACTAGAGCAGGTCATAGTTTAAAGAGAAAGGATCAACAGCAAAAAGTGGCATAGGAGTAAGGGAAAAGAAAGTGGAAGCACGAGGTCTTAGGAAATATAGGTTTTCAAAAGGAAAAGAACGTGGAGACATTTGGATGGACATAGATAGAGAAATGTGAGCAGATAGGATATTTAACCAGCTAAAGGGAAAGGAAAGAGAACGTGGTGATTGCCAAGCGAATTTATAGGGGTAGTGGAGAAAGAAAGGAAAGCAAAAGCGGATAGAGCAATGAGAAAGATAAAGAGCAAAAGGGCAAGGTAGTGAGGACGAAATCCGCATGAAAAGGAACGATAGAGAGAGAGGAAAGAAATTATATTTGTGTTCTTAGCTAGGGATTGCTGTGTGGTATGTCTGGAGAGCAAAGTGTGCTTCCGTGGTGGAGTGTACCGCATGTATAGTTGTGTGTTGGTAGGGGCCTTGTGTATTGATATACTGTATGATAGTGATAGGGTATAGGGGCAGTGATAGTGACATAGTGTTACAGTGTGCTGATATTGTGAAATACTGATTTAGTGTATTGATGTAGTGTATCGTAGTGCGCAGTTCAGTGGACACAAACTCGGACTGAACAAACATTACCTTTTGTGCGTGTGAACATTGTGTGGAGTGATTACTGTTAGTGTTGTGTGTGGTGACGAGCAGACCAAAAAGATGTATGAAGGTGTGTCAGTGTATGCGTGAAGAGTGTGGTGGTGACCAGTGCTACAGTGAGCTGAAAAAATCAAGACATCATAAGTTTATTTTTCAAAAAGCAAGAAGATTTGGCAAGGTTCAGGAGGTTTCAGAAGAGGAGGAGAAGCAGTTTTTTAAGAAAAAACTCTTAAAAGGGGGGCCAATGTCATGAGTAAGAGGGGCCCATAAACACAGGCCACTAGGCCAAACGGAGAGATCGGCGAAGTGGCGCGGCAAAGCACGCGCAGTGGACACGTCGGTGTTCACAATTGGATGTCAGCGCGCTCGCGGCACGCGACCCGAGGAGAGATCGGTGTTCGGGAAGGCTGAGGTGGCATTCTCTGCGCGGCACCGGTCGACGAAGGGTGTCTGGCCAGCTACGGTCTGGTGACGAGGAGACGAGGGCGTCGGGCTCCGGGGTGCCGTCGATCTGGCTTACGATCGAGCACGGACTTCGGAGTGGCAGCGGCTGAACTTCAACAGTTCCCGGCGTACCCGCAGCGCTCCACCTTCGCCGGCAGAACGGGACGACCGGCAGAAGAATCGCTGCAGAGGGCCGGTCTTGGTTGGAGACCGAGCACTACGTATGAGGAGGCCTAGGCTGGGCTAGGCCTAAGCGGTGACTCGCCACATCACAGGCGAAGCAAGGCGGCGGACGAGGACGGACCTTGCGTGAGCGGCGGTCACCACCAGCAGCATCATCCTCGACGACGGCTACGGGACACGACTCACCAAGAGAGCATCGACTCTGGAACGCACCGCGTCGAACCCAACGTAAGAGCGTCTAACTGCACCTTGACCGGCAGGCAGCTGACGCGGACTTGAACGCGAGGCCCAAGGTTGACGGACTCCCGTGGGAACTGCGCCCTACGCGGAGGATTTTTAGTTAGACCTCTTAGGCTGAGTAACATTTAGGTTCTCTTTTTGTGCGAATTAGTGGTTTGCTTATTTTTGATGTTTGATGTTTGTTTTATAAAGGAACGCCTTTGTTTTTTTTTTTTTTGTTAACGCTTACGCCTCTCGCCTTCGTCACTCTCTCTCAATCCATCGGAGCAAGCGCTCCCGAGATCCTCACACACAAACTCGTGACAATAACGAACTAATGGTTATAACGAAGTAATTACCATTCCCCCTTCAACTTCGTTATAACGAGGTTTTACTGTATTGTCAAGAGGTCATGATGCACACAGGACTCGAGACGACATCAGGCGAACTCTTTATTGGGAAACCTATGCCCAGCAAAACAAAGCCTACCACACTGCACAGCAATAGCGGCGTGAACAGTTGTCGGTCGACGGAAAAGACTGACAAATGGCTAAATGTGCTGGCTTTTTTATACAGATGTACTAACGCATTCTTGCATATCTCTGAAATTCTAGAAGACACTCAAATGGTGCGCGTTAGGGATACATCATCATCAAAGTTTCAAGAACGGTCGACATGGTCCCAGGAGTGACGTGCAAGATAAACACGGCCTGCGCTGTGCATAACAGAAAGTGATAACGGCACTCGCTGCAAACAACAAGCGCACATGTCACAGAAAAGCGACAGTGGCTTTCCACTTAAACGAACCAAAACAACCGTATGTGTCAATATGAGCGCATTCCATGCACTCACTTTCCTTTGCTGTGTGAGCACATAGGCAGAATACTTACTGGAACTATGTAAAAAAAATCTAAGCTTGGCTCTGCTATCATAAACACCAGAAACCAGCAAAGCTAGAGGAAGCCACACTTAGTTAATCAGACTTTTTGCTGGGCTTCCCCCAGCTTGGTTCCGCAGAGCTTCACTTATTTGCTTAATGCAACCCTCAGGTTCCCTCAACTTGGGATGTTCTCCTCTGCAACGCTTGGCTTCAACTTCCCTGGCCCTCGCGTCAGGATTGGATCGCTGTCGCAGCATCCGCTCGCGCTTAACTTCTCGACGGCACTCGAAGGCTTCTTCCTCGGGAGTCCTGGTTTTTGCCATTGTTAAGCAAATATCATGTTTGTTCATTGTACTGCTAGAGAAAGCTGTCGAAGTGAGGTTTTTATCGGAGAGCGTGATGTCATATGCACCCTTACGCCCCCATACAGGGCAGTGCATCCTTTAGAAGCGAGCATGCGTACACCAGATAACATCACACCACTTCTGCATGTGCATTGTGTCGGATGATGTCGCACTACTTGTGCAAATGCGCCGCGCTTTGCCAGCCCTCGCCGTGTGCCGCTCCTCTTCGCCACTGTTCCGTGCTCCGTGATGTTATTTTTAGCTCGGTGAAACCTGTCTATAGTGGAATTATGAGTCTAACAAGTTGCGAAACAGCTTTGCTCTAAAAATGCATTTGGTAATGTGAAAGCCTAACTGTCATCGTGCAACTCTGAAACTGATCACGGCAATTTTAGGCAACTGTGTTCGTGTATCATGGTATTGAGGAAAAGGCATTTAGGATAGCGCGGCAAAATGCATGGACACAGAAGAAATGAGATGAGGACAGGCGCTTGGTATTGCCCATTGCGACGGGGCTGGTTCACAGGTGCTGGGCGTCTAAAGCCTTAAAACCAAATTAGAATACTTTATGTATGTTTCTAGGCTCTGGTACGTGGAGACTGTTAACAATGCTTGGCAAAAAAAATGAAAGAAGTGTCCCATCTTCGCCACCTTAAAGGGCCCCTAAACCACCCAGAGGTCAAAATTTAGTTGTGGTGTTGCTTTTGTGCCAGTGTCCGCAACGAACACATAGCCGTAAGAATTTCTCGGTGCTGAAATAGTGGAGTTACACGTGTTTGATTATTAAAATGTGGCACTTGCTTGTTTCGCTCTCTCCTTCACCATACATCGGCTGCTTGCAGTTACCAGTGCCACCTCCTTGCCGAGTGCTCCTCAGAATGTCACACGACATACATCGTCGATGACGCGCAGTTTAAATGGTCCACTTCCAGTTGACACACCTCCGCTGGCCTCCACGCTTGCGCAAGTGTTTTGTTGGTTCTGTGCCAATGCTCTGTGCTAGAGCTGTTCGTTGTGTTCAGCTTGCTGGTACAGTTGTTAGAGTTTGTAGTTCACGCAAACGACACATGACGAGGAAGAACGGGCAGGCAGGGAGCATGTGCAATTGCTAGCAGACTAACTGGCAGTCGAAGTTCTCCTTTGACCAAACAGCGAAGCTATGTCTCTGTTGACGTCACCAAAAACCACGTTGCTGTCCCTCGCTGTCGTTGCGGCTCGGGAATGCCCGGAAGGGCACATGGGATTGTTTTTCAAGTTTGTGGCACAGCCACGGGGCGTAGTGTTGCTGCATTTGGCATTGTTCATCATGACGGCATTCTCGAGTTGATGCGCTTGTTAACTTGAAATGTTCAAAAATATGTTGGGGGTGGTTTAGGGGCCCTCTAAAGAATCATATCGGTACTGCTTTAGGCAAGTGGCTGAGATGGTGGCACCATGTTTTCCTCCTCTTGGTAATACTGTTGGAAACTATGATTACGACTTCGCAGTGTCACATGATGAGCTATCGCGTGACGACAGCGTTATGCTAAACGTGACGGCACATGGTAATGTCTCATGTGATGCCTCTTTGAGGGGCTGCACGCTTTCATCTTCCTGTTTGTAGGCACTTCCAGGATTGGGCCAGATTTATTAATCACACCATGGGAAATTGCAACAAATAAGGGGCTAACAGTTTTCTGTAAAGTACTCTGGTAGAGGTTGATTCCTTCGTTACTAGGTATGACTTTTGATTAGAGCTGTGCAAATAGCGAAATTCTGAGTGCGAAGTGAATTCAAATATTTATGTTCAAGTGCAATCAAATCGAATATTTTTTGAAACATTTTCGGATATTTTTAATGATACTCTGCAGGAATGGAATGTTAAACATGGGCAGAGAATTTATTGCGTGACTAGTATGTTCCCATGGTGTCATTCCAAGGCCCTGAAGAACAGTGCAACGGAACGGTGCAACAGAAAGCTAACTTAGCCTCATTACATGGGTGTTAGCTTCGCTGCAGTACACAGGTATTATGGGGCAAAGCGCACTTGCGGGAATGAGCCACTTGTCGCAAGACGTCGCGTATTTTTTCCCTTAATTACCAACTTCGAATAGTTCAAATAGCAAAAGTTGAGTGCAAATCCAATCGAATAGCAGACGCTATTCGAAAATTATTTGAAATTTGGAATATCTGCACACTCCTGCTTTTCATATGTAAAGCTTGCATTGGGGTTCGCTGCAGTGCTAACCAGTGTGGTTGTCACATGTAGGGGGTGCATCCAAGAAGGAAGGTAGTCTGAACAACGATGTTGCCTCTTATGGTAAGTAACTGAAATACTCTTTGTGTTAAACTTGCAGTAAAAGAGCGACGAGCTGTCGTGTCATCACGAGAGCTTTCTTGCTGTTTTCTCAGCACTTACTGCGGCATTCGTATGTTCCGTCAAACCTCAAAATTTGGACTCGGAAGGAACCCGAAAATTTCACTGAATTGAAACAAGTTTGAATTCGAGAAAGCTTATCGAATGGAGGCCTTTGCCTGCTGTGGTACGTGATTGAGCTTGCACGTGAGTGGGAATTTACGGAAGACTCGTCCAAGCATATTTGCAAATTACACGATGCCCTCGCCAACAGACATGCGTATTACCTGGAATCTAACGCACACTTCTTTTTCCTTCATTTTGACTTTTTCAGAGCAGAGAAAGGAAAGAAAAAAAAGCTGAACTAGAATAAAGTGAGGCCTAATTCGGGCATTGGAAACTACGTTTCGCCAGTGGGGCTGGGTACAATATCATCGCTGTTGCAAAATGGTGGCAAAGTGTTTTGTTGTGAGTTCGCAGAAGTTTATTGTGCCCGATTCTAATTGCGTACATCATACTTCATACCTGTTCCTGGTAGTAATGCTCCAGAGCACGTGCATGACGTTACCCTTGTCCTGCTGCCTACTACTACCACGCTCAGCCCACTGCTACGTCATAGTGGTTGTGCAGAGACCAGTGTGTGATAGTGCAGGCCTGCCACATCTTCTGGTTCACCTGTACATTGTACAGATTATGATCACTTTGTATGGTTGCATAAATGACTGGGAAGTCCTGGGAAATGCACGGTTGCGTGAATGACTGAGAAATGCACTTTCCGTGGGATCTTTCAGCAGCTCGTCGCATTCCATATTTTAAACAACACAAGAACGGACGTACCACAATAGGAAGAAATACACAGACAGGTGTGAACTATACTGACAGGTTTTATTACAAAGAAAGGAAAATATATACAAAAGACATTCCTGCGTGCACACCTCATACCACAGAATTTTTTACTCCAAAGAAAGGAAATATGGCGCAAAGGACATTCCTGAGTGCGCCCACCTCCTACCACAGAATTTTTTACTACAAAGAAGGAAAATATGTGCAAAAGACATTCCTGAGTGTGCACCTACTACCACAGGAATTTTTTTACTACAACGAAAGCAAAATATAACAAAAGACATTCCTGAGTGCGCACCTCCTACACAGAATTTTTAATGATACTCTGCAGGAATGGAATGTTAAACATGGGCAGAGAATTTATTGCGTGACTAGTATGTTCCCATGGTGTCATTCCAAGGCCCTGAAGAACAGTGCAACGGAACGGTGCAACAGAAAGCTAACTTAGCCTCATTACATGGGTGTTAGCTTCGCTGCAGTACACAGGTATTATGGGGCAAAGCGCACTTGCGGGAATGAGCCACTTGTCGCAAGACGTCGCGTACTTTTTCCCTTAATTACCAACTTCGAATAGTTCAAATAGTAAAAGTTCAGTGCAAATCCAATCGAATAGCAGACGCTATTCGAAAATTGTTTGAAATTTGGAATATCTGCACACTCCTGCTTTTCATATGTAAAGCTTGCATTGGGGTTTGGTGCAGTGCTAACCAGTGTGGTTATCACATGCAGGGGGTGCATCCAAGAAGGAAGGTAGTCTGAACAACGATGTTGCCTCTTATGGTAAGTAACTGAAATACTCTTTGTGTTAAACTTGCAGTAAAAGAGCGACGAGCTATCGTGTCATCACGAGAGCTTTCTTGCCGTTTTCTCAGCACTTACTGCGGCATTCGTATGTTCTGTCAAACCTCAAAATTTGGACTCGGAAGGAACCCGAAAATTTCACTGAATTGAAACAAGCTTGAATTCGAGAAAGCTTATCAAATGGAGGCCTTTGCCTGCTGTGGTATGTGATTGAGCTTGCACGTGAGTGGGAATTTACGGAAGACTCGTCCAAGCATATTTGCAAATTACACGATGCCCTCGCCAACAGACATGCGTATTACCTGGAATCTAACGCACACTTCTTTTTCCTTCATTTTGACTTTTTCAGAGCAGAGAAAGGAAAGAAAAAAAAGCTGAACTAGAATAAAGTGAGGCCTAATTCGGGCATTGGAAACTACGTTTCGCCAGTGGGGCTGGGTACAATATCGTCGCTGTTGCAAAATGGTGGCAAAGTGTTTTGTTGTGAGTTCGCAGGAGTTTATTGTGCCCGATTCTAATTGCGTACATCATACTTCATACCTGTTCCTGGTAGTAATGCTCCAGAGCACGTGCATGACGTTACCCTTGTCCTGCTGCCTACTACTACCACGCTCAGCCCACTGCTACGTCCAGTGGTTGTGCAGAGACCAGTGTGTGATAGTGCAGGCCTACCACATCTTCTGGTTCACCTGTACATTGTACAGATTATGACAACTTTGTACGGTTGCATAAATGACTGGGAAGTCCTGGGAAATGCATGGTTGCGTGAATGACTGAGAAATGCACTTTCTGTAGGATCTTTCAGCAGCTAGTCGCATTCATATTTTAAAACAACCCAAGAACGGACGTACCACAATAGGAAGAAAGAGACAGACAGGTGCTGAACTAACTGACAGGTTTTATTACAAAGAAAGGAAAATATATACAAAAGACATTCCTGAGTGCACACCTCGTACCACAGAATTTTTTACTACAAAGAAAGGAAAATATGTGCAAAAGACATTCCTGAGTGTGCACCTCGTACCACAGAATTTTTTACTACAAAGAAAGGAAAATATATACAAAAGACATTCCTGAGGGCGCACCTTGTACCACAGACTCTTTTACTACAAAGAAAGGAAAATATATACAAAAGACATTCCTGAGTGCTCACCTCCTACCACAGAATTTTTTACTACAAAGAAAGGAAAATATGTGCAAAAAACATTCCTGAGTGCACACCTCCTACCACAGAATTTTTTACTACAAAGAAAGCAAAATATATACAAAAGACATTCCTGAGTGGGCACCTCGCACCTCCTACCACAGAATTTTTTACTACACAGAAAGGAAAATATATGCAAAAGACATTCCTGAGTGCACACCTGGTACCACAGAATTTTTTACTACAAAGAAAGCAAAATATATACAAAGGACATTCCTGAGTGCCCACCTCCTACCACAGAATTTTTTACTTCAAAGAAAGGAAAATATATGCAAAAGACATTCCTGAGTGCACACCTCCTACCACAGAATTTTTTACTTCAAAGAAAGGAAAATATATGCAAAAGACATTCCTGAGTGCACACCTCATACCACAGAATTGTTTGAAATTTGGAATATCTGCACACTCCTGCTTTTCATATGTAAAGCTTGCATTGGGGTTTGCTGCAGTGCTAACCAGTGTGGTTATCACATGCAGGGGGTGCATCCAAGAAGGAAGGTAGTCTGAACAACGATGTTGCCTCTTATGGTAAGTAACTGAATACTCTTTGTGTTAAACTTGCAGTAAAAGAGCGACGAGCTATCGTGTCATCACGAGAGCTTTCTTGCCGTTTTCTCAGCACTTACTGCGGCATTCGTATGTTCTGTCAAACCTCAAAATTTGGACTCGGAAGGAACCCGAAAATTTCACTGAATTGAAACAAGCTTGAATTCGAGAAAGCTTATCAAATGGAGGCCTTTGCCTGCTGTGGTATGTGATTGAGCTTGCACGTGAGTGGGAATTTACGGAAGACTCGTCCAAGCACATTTGCAAATTACACGATGCCCTCGCCAACAGACATGCGTATTACCTGGAATCTAACGCACACTTCTTTTTCCTTCATTTTGACTTTTTCAGAGCAGAGAAAGGAAAGAAAAAAAGCTGAACTAGAATAAAGTGAGGCCTAATTCGGGCATTGGAAACTACGTTTCGCCAGTGGGGCTGGGTACAATATCATCGCTGTTGCAAAATGGTGGCAAAGTGTTTTGTTATGAGTTCGCAGGAGTTTATTGTGCCCGATTCTAATTGCGTACATCATACTTCATACCTGTTCCTGGTAGTAATGCTCCAGAGCACGTGCATGACGTTACCCTTGTCCTGCTGCCTACTACTACCACGCTCAGCCCACTGCTACGTCATAGTGGTTGTGCAGAGACCAGTGTGTGATAGTGCAGGCCTGCCACATCTTCTGGTTCACCTGTACATTGTACAGATTATGACCACTTTGTACGGTTGCATAAATGACTGGGAAGTCCTGGGAAATGCATGGTTGCGTGAATGACTGAGAAATGCACTTTCTGTAGGATCTTTCAGCAGCTAGTCGCATTCATATTTTAAAACAACACAAGAACGGACGTACCACAATAGGAAGAAAGACACAGACAGGTGCTGAACTAACTGACAGGTTTTATTACAAAGAAAGGAAAATATATACAAAAGACATTCCTGAGTGCACACCTCCTACCACAGAATTTTTTACTACAAAGAAAGGAAAATATGTGCAAAAGACATTCCTGAGTGCGCACCTCCTACCACAGAATTTTTTACTACAAAGAAAACAAAATATATACAAAAGACATTCCTGGGTGGGCACCTCCTACCACAGAATTTTTTACTTCAAGGAAAGGAAAATATATGCAAAAGACATTCCTGAGTGCACACCTCCTACCACAGAATTTTTTACTACAAAGAAAGGAAAATATGTGCAAAAGACATTCCTGAGTGCACACCTCCTACCACAGAATTTTTTACTACAAAGAAAGCAAAATATATACAAAAGACATTCCTGAGTGGGCACCTCCTACCACAGAATTTTTTACTACAAAGAAAGGAAAATATATGCAAAAGACATTCCTGAGTGCACACCTCATACCACAGAATTTTTTACTACAAAGAAAGCAAAATATATACAAAAGACATTCCTGAGTGCACACCTCCTACCACAGAATTTTTTACTACAAAGAAAGCAAAATATATACAAAAGACATTCCTGAGTGCCCACCTCCTACCACAGAATTTTTTACTACAAAGAAAGGAACATATATACAAAAGGCATCCCTGTGTGTGCACCTCATATCAAAGATTATGGTCTGTGATATGAGGTGCGCATGCAGAGATGCCTTTTGCATATATTTTCATTTCTTCGTAATAAAATCTTCCCCTTGTTAGTTCAACGCTTGTCTGTTTCTTTCTTCCTCTTGTGGTGCGTGGGTGCGTCCGCTTTTACGCTTTCTTAAAGGGGCCCTGCGGCACCAATTGAGCCTGCTGTTTTTATCGCTTATTCTTGAACTGCGACATGCGGGGATACCACAGCGAGAGTGGGAGCGCCATTAAGTGGTTATAAATCTATTTCAACGAAGAAACCACGTTCCGCAGAGTTGTTCTTGAACCGTGGCGGCACACAACGATGAATTTTGCTACAGGAAGTGACGACAGTGGCGGCGCATTGTTAGTGGTTTAACACGCGAATTCGCATTTTACATTCATTGATCCCTGTTAGGTCGCGCAGTTCAGCACAAAAAATATAAGTACTCATGTCCCGGGATGTTCTCGGCCCGTAAACGCGCGCTTTATTCGCGGTGGTTTAAAAAAGCGTAGCGAGCACCTCCTCTAGGCATAGCTCTGAACACGTGAAACTCGTTTGCTGTCCGCCCTCAGTGAAGACGCAGCCATGCAGGGAGGCAATCGTTGTGGGTTTTTTTTTCTTTCCTTTTTTTGAGTGTGTGCCCGGCGGCGAAAGGGTGCCAGAAACTGGTTGACAGCAGCAGTTGTGCTGTTGCTATGTGGCGACTCGCCGGTGCACCTCAAACTGCTGGAGGTTTGTCAGTGACATAATAGAAGCAATTCCGACACACACAAAAAAAGAAATTTGTTTTGTGTACAATATTTCAAAAGCCCACTGCCTCTCCTGATAGAGGAGGTCACACTATAGTCGTGCTGCTATCTGACACATGTGGTTCGTCGTCCGTGTTGTCATCACGACGACAGCTCTGTCAGAAGAGCGGTGGCAAGTCATTTGTACGGGCCAGCTTGAGAAGAAACTTCCGGTATCTCTGTATAAGAGGTGCGCGCTGATTGGATCCTACTGCCTATGTCAGTGGGAGAGCGAAATGCGAAAGCAGACATTCTTGTCAGGCCGTCTTCTCTGTTTTGAACTTTGAGCACTGATAACCTCAGTTCTCGTGCACCAATTCGAATAATTCCTTTTGAGTCATCTCAGTATTCAATACTACACACACTCCAGTGCTCCAGAAAGGCAGTTAAAAAAGTGTCGCAGGCCCCTTTAAATGCGAATGTTAACCAACCTGCCCAATATTTGAAACAAAAAGGTCGTGCAAAACAGACATTCACAAGGGAGGGTACAGGACAAGCGCTTGTCCCTGTACCCTCCCTTGTGAATGTCTTTCATCGCGCAACCTTTTTGTTTCAAATATGCCGTGCACACTAGGCCAAGAACATTTTTTACTACAAAGAAAGGAAAATATGTGCAAAAGACATTCCTGAGTGCACACCTCCTACCACAGAATTTTTTACTACAAAGAAAGGAAAATATGTGCAAAAGACATTCCTGAGTGCACACCTCCTACCACATAATTTTTTACTTCAAAGAAAGGAAAGTATATGCAAAAGACAATCCTGAGTGCACACCTTGTACCACAGAATTTTTTACTACAAAGAAAGGAAAATATATGCAAAAGACATTCCTGAGTGCACACCTGGTACCACAGAATTTTTTACTACAAAGAAAGCAAAATATATACAAAAGACATTCCTGAGTGCACACCTCCTACCACAGAATTTTTTACTTCAAAGAAAGGAAAATATATGCAAAAGACATTCCTGAGTGCACACCTACCACAGAATTTTTTACTACAAAGAAAGGAAAATATGTGCAAACGACATTCCTGAGTGCACACCTCATACCACAGAATTTTTTACTTCAAAGAAAGGAAAATATATACAAAAGACATTCCTGAGTGCACACCTCCTACCACAGAATTTTTTACTACAAAGAAAGGAAAATATGTACAAAAGACATTCCTGAGTGTGCACCTCCTACCACAGAATTTTTTTACTTCAAAGAAAGGAAAATATATACAAAAGACATTCCTGAGTGCACACCTCATACCACAAAATTTTTTACTACAAAGAAAGCAAAATATATACAAAAGACATTCCTGAGTGCACACCTCCTACCACAGAATTTTTTTACTTCAAAGAAAGGAAAATATATGCAAAAGATATTCCTGAGTGCACACCTACCACAGAATTTTTTACTACAAAGAAAGGAAAATATGTGCAAACGACATTCCTGAGTGCACACCTCATACCACAGAATTTTTTTACTTCAAAGAAAGCAAAATATATACAAAGACATTCCTGAGTGCACACCTCCTACCACAGAATTTTTTACTACAAAGAAAGGAAAATATGTACAAAAGACATTCCTGAGTGGGCACCTCCTACCACAGAATTTTTTTACTTCAAAGAAAGGAAAATATATACAAAAGACATTCCTGAGTGCACACCTCATACCACAAAATTTTTTACTACAAAGAAAGCAAAATATATACAGAAGACATTCCTGAGTGCACACCTCGTACCACAGAATTTTTTACTACAAAGAAAGGAACATATATACAAAAGGCATCCCTGTGTGTGCACCTCATATCAAAGATTATGGTCTGTGATATGAGTTGCGCATGCAGAGATGCCTTTTGCATATATTTTCATTTCTTCGTAATAAAATCTTCCCGTCGTTAGTTCAACGCTTGTCTGTGTCTTTCTTCGTCTTGTGGTGCGTGGATGCGTCCGCTTTTACGCTTTCTTAAAGGGGCCCTGCGGCACCAATTGAGCCTGCTGTTTTTATCGCTTATTCTTGAACTGCGACATGCGGGGATACCACAGCGAGAGTGGGAGCGCCATTAAGTGGTTATAAATCTATTTCAACGAAGAAACCACGTTCCGCAGAGTTGTTCTTGAACCGTGGCGGCACACAACGATGAATTTTGCTACTGGAAGTGACGACAGTGGCGGCGCATTGTTAGTGGTTTAACACGCGAATTCGCATTTTACATTCATTGATCCCTGTTAGGTCGCGCAGTTCAGCACAAAAAATATAAGTACTCATGTCCAGGGATGTTCGCGGCCCATAAACGCACGCTTTATTCGCGGCGGTTTAAAAAAGCGTAGTGAGCACCTCCTCTAGGCATAGCTCTGAACACGTGAAACTCGTTTGCTGTCCGCCCTCAGTGAAGATGCAGCCATGCAGGGAGGCAATTTCACGTTCATCGTAGTTTAGCGCAAAGGAAACACACACAGTAAAGAAGGACCACAAACAACAAAGGCGCTACTAACAACTGATTTATTGAAGGTGGAAAAGACAGCTTTTATACATCCAGAGATCTGCGCAGGCGTACCACAACAGGAAATTTGAATATCGGCAAACAGAAGGCTATCACACCAGGCGCGATAGGAATTTGATTTCAGCATTGTATAATAAAACAGATGTGTCACTAACACATTTTTCATCTGCTTTTCTGATAAAGTAAGCCTCCAAGGTTTCACGGGCTGTTTTATGCTTACTTCTGCCCAGTACTCTCGCGCCACGGAAACGTGGTCCACAACCAGTGCAGGCATCAAATTCCTAGCGCGCCTGGTGTGATAGCCTTCTGTTTGCCAATATTCAAATTTCCTGTTGTGGTACGCCTGCGCAGATCTCTGGATGTATAAAAGCTGTCTTTTCCACCTTCAATAAATCAGTTGTTAGTAGCGCCTTTGTTGTTTGTGGTCCTTCTTTACTGTGTGTGTTTCCTTTGCGCTAAACTACGATGAACGTGAAGTCTGAACACCAACTAGCCCAACTTTTAACTATTTTAAAGGGAGGCAATTGTTGTGGGTTTTATTTTTCTTTCCTTTTTTTTTTGAGTGTGTGCCCGGCGGCGAAAGGGTGCCAGAAATTGGTTGACGGCAGCAGTGGTGCTGTTGCTATGTGGCGACTCGCCGGTGCACCTCAAACTGCTGGAGGTTTGTCAGTGACATAATAGAAGCAATAATTCCGACACACATAAAAAAAAATTTGTTTTGTGTACAATATTTCAAAAGCCCACTGCCTCTCCTGATAGAGGAGGTCACACTATAGTCGTGCTGCTATCTGACACATGTGGTTCGTCGTCCGTGTTGTCATCACGACGACAACTCTGTGAGAAAGAGCGGTGGCAAAGTCATTTGTACGGGCCAGCTTGAGAAGAAACTTCCGGTATCTCTGTATAAGAGGTGCGCGCTGATTGGATCCTACTGCCTATGTCAGTGGGAGAGCGAAATGCGAAAGCAGACGTTCTTGTCAGGCCGTCTTCTCTTGTTTTGAACTTTGAGCACTGATAACCTCAGTTCTCGTGCACCAATTCGAATAATTCTTTTTGAGTTCATCTCAGTATTCAATACTACACACACTCCAGTGCTCCAGAAAGGCAGTTAAAAAAGTGTCGCAGGGCCCCTTTAAAATGCGAATGTTAACCAACCTGCCCAATATTTGAAACAAAAAGGTTGTGCAAAAAAAGACATTCACAAGCGAGGGTACAGGGACAAGCGCTTGTCCCTGTACCCTCCCTTGTGAATGTCTTTCATCGCGCGACCTTTTTGTTTCAAATATGCCATGCACACTAGGCCAAGAACATGTTTTAATACAGTATATTACCAATATTGCACACTGTTACGCCTTTTAGCACGAAATTTGCTGTTTGACGGCCCCACAAGTGCAAGAGCAAGCCGTGTTTTGGAAACGCTCTGCGACGCCGCTCTTAACTACTTCCCAAAGTGGTACCCCGTGAGGGGAAATGCAGGCGCAACGTTGCCCCTAGCGCGCCAGTGCTCAGCACGAAAGCTCGCCCCTACACACCTATGTGTACCCACTCCCTCTAAGTAGACTCAGAACCATAAAGCTACCCTCTTCTCGTGCGTTGGCATGACATGCTTTCCTAGTGCATCATTTACACGGTTGAGATCTGCCTGTTGTCGCAGTCAGGTAAATGCTGTTCCAGCAGGCTAGTCTAAGCCACTGGCCGTCACCATCACTAATAAGAATAAACCTGCCGATAAAGAGCCTTGACCCTACGACAAACAGAGAAAAGAAGAAGAAAAACAGTGGCTCTAAAGGTTTCCGGACTTGAGGGGCTCCATAGGCTTGCCATGGGACCCTCGCCTCTACTCAGTGATCCCAAGGAAGGTGAAGCCGTCACAATTGTTTGCGTGGCCTTTGGTGTTTACGGAGTTGCGAGATCTATTCCCACAGCTGGGCTAAATTTCTGTGGGGCGAGATGCAAAGAAAGGGAGAACCTACTCATGTCCCCAGTCAACTAGCAACTTATCGCAGGACTCCCTTGCAAGTTGCGTCACGAGTTTTCACTGCTTGGAAAAGGCTGGAACTATTTTTTTTTTTTCTTTCAGTTGAGCTGGAGTCGGTAGATTCTGACAATGACGAGAAAACTAATGCTGACAGCAACTCGGAAGATGGCACAGGGGATGATGATACCACTCCCAAGGTGGGATCTGTTGGAGAGAATGGAAAAGTAAGTAGGCGGTTCAAATGGACCCTGTTAGTTTTTTTATTGCCAGTAGTGTTATGCCTCGAGGTATCATGCAAACAATAATGGACTAAAAGGGGGTGGGAGCTATGTAGATACATGGTAACCTGCAATTTCCCTCTGATGCTTGTTGAAGAAGCCTTAAAGGCGTCGTGAAACGTTTTCTGGGAATCTTTTGTGATGGGTGTGTATTCGGAATCCTGGCCCTCCAGTCCAGTGTAGAATACTATACATTGTTTTGTTGCATTGTCTGGGTTGACTTACAGCGATAAGAATACGGTCTCGATTTCCCTGTGTGCATTCCCCTAAACTCTGCAGCTGATGTCATCTTAGTCGATACCATGACCCCTGATATTCGTGTGCCCTCCTTGGAGGCCACGGGAAAACAAACAAAAACCGTGCTTTGGCCTTGCTTCCTTATGGCCTGATCAGGCAGGGTCCAGCTGTTTTCTCACTGTCTAGCTTTCATATAAATCTGTTGTTCTAGAGCAACAAAATCAACAATATCTTGATGTTTTTTAACTGTCTTGGGGTGGTGTCACTGACTTGTTGCTATACCAACGTGTGGTGCTGGCGTAGTTGTTTTGAGACCGTGTCGGGTGCTTATTGAAGCAGTGAAAATTGCTACCAGGCAACATTATTTTCACGATGCCTTGAAATGATTTCTTCATATGCAGTGATATTTTCAAAGAAACGAAGGTCGCGAGATCGAATCCCGGCTGCGGAGGCTGCATTTCAATGGAGGCGAAATGTTGAGGCCTGTGTGCTGTGCGATGTCAGTGCACATTAGCAAACACCAGGAGGTCAAAATTTCCGAAGACCTCCACTACAGCTTCTCTCATAATAACGTCCCAAATGGTTTTGGGATGTTAAATCTCAGAAATCAATTAACTTTCAAAGAAAAAAAAAAGGGGGGTGCGGGGAGGTGTGACCTGGCCGTGATAATTGTTTCAGACGTACGAAAGTTGCCAGTGGATTGGGTTACATATTGGTGCTTGGCAGTTGTGCTTGAAGCAGTGGTAATAGTGAAACGCCGCAGTTCAAAACTTATTGGGCAGCACCAGGGATTGACAGTATGATTGCAGCGAGAAAAATGCCGATGTGCCAAACAACGATGGCTTGTGATTGTTGGATTGTTGACCCCTTTTGTAACAGACGTGCACCGAGGAGCGGTTTCTGTCCCTTATGTGGAGGCCTTGTCATAAGCAGGGTGCCATGTTTTGATCTTCTGATCGACCCTTATTTCGGGCACACTGCAAGCAAGCTGACTAGTGCAAGAGAACGCTACATCATGTCACCAAGTGTTCATTGTTATACCATTTGCATCAATGTTGCATGATTTGCCTGTTGCATGAACTGTGTTGCCCGGCAACATATTTCATGTTTTTTTTTTTCACCACAACTACCTCACATTAATCTGTTATCGCTTCCCATTGTTTCCACAATAAATTAACTGCAGTTGACAGCCAACGGCAGTGCATTTAGAGTTAAACTATCTGTTACAAGCAAGATTGCTGACTGAAATTTAAGGATATTTTGTTCTTCATGTCCAGTTGTCTTCAAGAAGTTGTCTGTTACAAGAGAGGTCCAACTAATGAATGAGATAGGGTAGTATATGGTGTCAAATTGTTACAAGTGTCTCATATGAAAGTGTCAGCTGTACTAGCATATACTTACCAGTTGTTTTTTTCTACGCCTTCCCGAGGTAGTGAACTTTCTAGTGGCTTCAGTTTTCTTATACGAGTATGGAAACTTGTTTTCTTTGTCTTGGCTCCTTTAGTTTCCACCTTGCTCTGAAGTAATGTCCACCTCATATCCAAATAAATAGGGCACCTGGAATGTAGAATAAACTAGCTAGGGATATTGAAATCTTGCCGATTACGTGGAATGCAGTTGAATTCTTATAATACCTCTATGGAATACACGTACTGGATATTTAAAGGGTAACTCCTGCAGTTTTTTCACCGTATTCTGGTATCGCTGTTTTCCAGTAGCATGCAAGGTGTTTCAGTTTGCTCAGAAACTCGCCAACAATTTTAGACAACCGAATGAACGATCTGTTCAAACCGAGACTGAAATAGGTAGACGATCTGTTCAAACTGAGACTGAAATAGGTAGACGATCTGTTCAAACCGAGACTGAAATAGGTAGACGATCTGTTCAAACTGAGACTGAAATAGGTAGACGATCTGTTCAAACCGAGACTGAAATAGGTAGACGATCTGTTCAAACCGAGACTGAAATAGGTAGACGATCTGTTCAAACCGAGACTGAAATAGGTAGACGATCTGTTCAAACCGAGACTGAAATAGGTAGACGATCTGTTCAAACTGAGACTGAAATAGGTAGACGATCTGTTCAAACCGAGACTGAAATAGGTAGACGATCTGTTCAAACTGAGACTGAAATAGGTAGACCATCATAAATGTGGAGCTGAGGCCAGAAAAATGAAACTGCTCTCCTGCTCGGACAGGCAGCATTGAAGGTAGTGATGTCAAAAACACAGGGTGGTCCTACACGAGATCAGCTAATTATTTTTATAATTCATTTTCAAGAACATTGAATGACTTGCAACTGCCTGGCTTAGCATATATTATTACAGTGGCGAGGAGAACGTATGTTGAAAATTTCATTGAGATCCGTGGACACTGAAAAATCACTGGAATTGCCCTGAAAGACAGTGGCAATGCTGTGATCAGGACCAAGAGGTGTACAGATGTAGATTTGAGTGTTCCGTACAATTGCACTCACCTTGTGCAAACTCTACTGCGGTACTCTAAAATCCCGAGCAAGCCCCCTCCCCGTTCTCCCCACCTTCTTTTTCCAGAATTAAAATTTGCTCCTGTGGCCGAGAAAGCACTCCCTCCCCCTTTTTTAACCCTGTTTAACACAGCGCTCATCAACACCAGGTTACTTGTAAATGTCTTTCCGGTTTTCTCAAGATGTTGCACAATAAATTATGAGAAAGAACGCAGTTAAGTAAGGAAAAGGAATTTGTTTAGCTACACTATTTGTCGAGGCCTGATAATGGTTGCATCAGCAGCCGTGTACTTCTCATCTTGATAGCCAGCCATGACTGTAGCTGGGAGATGATAGGCTATGTATGTTGCAGTTTTCATCAAACTAGAGCGAGCTACAATAGTTTTAGGTTGCTCTGATCGGACGGATGGACGTCAGCCGCATCAATTGCTAGCTGGTTTGTGCTCCGCGGGCTTGCGGACCTGCAAGTCATGCATCCGACTCCGAGGGGTCGTTTAAAGGCTTCAAGAGCAGCGATGTACGTTGAATAAAAGTAGTAAGCTCTTTTGTTCCGCAAGTATTAATGAAAAGAATCACTCTGCATTTTTTTTTACCTCTCCATTGGTTCCGCCACCATTTTGAATTTTGTTTCGTGACTGAGCAAGCCCCCCCCCCATAGGGTTGATGAAATACATATCTCGCTGAAGGGAAACGCTTGCTCAGGGTTTTACGGCAAGCATAGGTTTGGCTTGCAGAACTGCTTCAGGAATTATGTGGCACTTTTAATGTTTGCTACTGTAGTTGTGGAGGCTGTGCAGGGAACAGGCAAAAACTCAGCTCTACTGTGTACGGCACAGGTCTACGCAGGCAAAGGCTTCTGGATCGACAAAGAGGACTGGAAATATCTGTTCAGTTCCCGCACAGACTCGCTGTTCTGCAGGCGTGCCTCGTCGCTGTTTTGGACGGTGGAAGAGCTCCTGATTCGCAGCGTGACTGGCCTCCCTTCTAACCGTTATTCAAGTGGCGAATACGCGAGGCTGCCGATGACACCAAAAAAGCTTGCCGCCCTGAGAGGTAGGACCATTCTTTCAGGAAAATGGGTGTAGCGCCCATTTTCAGGAACACGGCAGTGTTCACAAAACTGCCACTGGCATTAGATTACCTACGATATCCCGGTCGCCGTGCCCCTGCGATCACACAAGGCTGCGTTGTTTTCTGATGCAGCAAGCGATGTATGCTTTAGTGTAGTTGCATTTTGATGGGGCAAAATTCAAGGACACCTGTGGGCTTTGATCTAGGTGTGCATTAAAGAACCCCAGATGGGTCATAGTTCATCTGAAGACCTGCAATGTGGCACGCATCGCAACCATGTTAAGTATTTATTTGTGTAATGCATGTACTCGCACAATAAACGCACCCCCAACTTTAGTAGTCAAATCCCGGATTTTCTTTCTTCTCCCGTGTAATAAATGTACCCCTAACTTGGGACCCCTGCAGTCCTATGAACGGCAGTGCTGTGGCTTTCCCACTTCACTCTATCTGTGGTAGTCGCGAGTCATTGAGTGTGGCGATTTAAAACTCCCACGTCCCGATGAAACTGCCAAACATTGGCGGGCATAGCCGGGGCGTAGCCGCGTGCAAGCAGTGGTAACATCATTTACTAGCAATTCTGAATTCCTCCATGTTATCGCAGTTCGCCCCCGCTCGCCGCAGTGTGCCGCCATGCGTGCTGCGCAGACTAGCGCAGCTACGCCTAAGCATCGCCGGGGCGTGGTCTCCCAGACTGCATCATGGCAATCTTGGACATAGTGCTTAATGCGCTCAACTGATAAGCTCTACACAGATATGAGGGAGAAATAGTGCTTAATGCGCTCAACTGATAAGCTCTACACAGATATGAGGGAGAAATAGTGCTTAATGCGCTCAACTGATAGCGCTACACAGATATGAGGGAGAAATACGTGCTAATGCGCTCAACTGATAAGCTCTACACAGATATGAGGGAGAAATAGTGCTTAATTGCGCTCAACTGATAAGCTCTACACGATATGAGGGAGAAATAGTGCTTAATGCACTCAGCTGATAAGCTCTACACAGATATTAGGGAGAAATAGTGCTTAATGCGCTCAACTGATAAGCTCTACACAGATATGAGGGAGAAATAGTGCTTAATGCGCTCAACTGATAAGCTCTACACAGATATGAGGGAGAAATAGTGCTTAATGCGCTCAACTGATAAGCTCTACACAGATATGAGGGAGAAATAGTGCTTAATGCGCTCAACTGATAAGCTCTACACAGATATGAGGGAGAAATAGTGCTTAATGTGCTCAACTGATAAGCTCTACACTATGAGGGAGAAATGCGATGGTGAACTGCTTTGCGTGGCGTTACGGGAAACATCTGTTCTCCCGTTAAAGCCGCTTGCGAACGCTGCCGAATGCTGATGCAGCTGGACACCTCCGAGGTTTTATCGGCGACGTAGTGACCTTGGTTGGCCGCAAGCTGGCACGGCGACGTCATTGGCCTTGCATAGTGCGCGTCGTGGTGTCGTCATTACGTTGTGACATCAAAACTATGGAAACTCTATGCGCGATGAAGACCGCCGTGTGCCGCTCGTTCGTTTTTTTCGCTGTGACCATTCGTCACCGTCGCCATTTTCCTGGTTTCGCGGCACTGTGGGTGAACCCCGAGAGAAACGGAAGCGAAAGGCCATCGCAGTGGAACAGAATGCAGCCACCATAAAACTGTCACAGCAGGTGCTGAGTCGCGCAGTACTGACACCATATGGCTGTTTTTTACTGTCTTAAAAGTAAAATTTCGTCACACGCATCGCTTTAAGCATTACCGTGGGTCGTGACGCTGTCCTTCTTGCACATTAAAATGTTTCATTAAACCCAAAAAGGTTGCCGTAATATTTACCCCGCATAATAACGGACCCCCCTACTTTTCTTCTGTTCTTCGGGGAATAAAGTGTGTTCATTACGCGAGTAACTATGGTATGTCATGTGTTTGGCATGTAATGGACCAGAAGTTTATTGGCTGAGAATGACATAAACTAGCTCTCTTAACTACCACTGGCGAACCTGTTTAGGGGCTGGAAAGAAAAAGTGTCAAAGTTCTTGGAAACATTAGCTTACCTGATGGTGTTAACAGCTTGTTAGTGAATCGTCCTAAGTTTTGTGTTCCTTCCAGAGTACCTGCTCATGAATTGGTAGTTATTAACAGAAACGTGGCCTCTAAGGTGAAAGAAAGTGTTTGTGATCGTTGTCTTCTTGAGAGCGTGGAGTGTTTGGATAAGACTTCCAAAATGCCTTCCCGCCTCGGTGATGACCGTGTGCGGTGGGCAGTGTCCTTTTTGAATTCTAATAAATTGTGTGTTTTACAGGCTGACAAGGAAGGTGATTTTGTTGTGCTTGAAAAGGGGCATTTATGAAGAAAAAGCAGTTGCTGGTGGTTGAGAAAAACTTTGTTTGCATTAAGAAATCGGCAGTCAGAGTAAAAAGCAAGTTTATAGCATTCTGTAAGAGACTGGAATTGGCATGTCTTGCGAAACGTATAGAAAAGAGTAGAGGGAAATGTTTATCAGTGTTTCTCATGGCTAGGACACACAAGCAAGGTTTGCCTTTCAGAACCATTATTAGCGAGTCTGGCTGCTGGCAGCACAACATTAGCCAGTTTCATGCACATTTCATTATCGCACTGTCCAACTGTATGATATTTCTGTCATTTCAATGTGCATATTCTTAAGGGGGGATGTGGCAAGGGGAATGGTCAGTATGGTAACATTTTCTATTTCTCCCGATTTACTTTTTTTCATGAAACTTGGACCTTATTTAAGCTCATGGCGAAATATTATAACGAAATATGCAGTAGGTAATCAAGAGAACGGCACTGTATCTGTGTGTTGTCATGCAAAACAGCAAGAAAATCGGGCTTTGGAAGGTCCTGCTGTGCCACAAATTGCATGGCTTTTGTTTGGCTGAGCGCCACGATCTTGGCATCACTGTAAAGAGCAGAGATCGAACTGAGGACAGCTGCAGTGCCATGTGTCTCTAACAATAATTAATAGCCAGCAAAAAAGAGTGAAAAATTAGCTCCTCAGAGTTTCACTGCTTTCATGAAATAAAACTTTGAGCTCCGTTTTCTCAGCTTCCTTTTTTTTTTCTTTGCAGTTGCTGTCAGTCATCCCAGTGCCATTTCACAACTAATGAAGCTAAACTCATTCTGTTTTTTGCACACTTAGATTCTGAAACACTTATGAGCGCTGTAAAGCTATTCATTCTTATCTGCACATCACACAAACCTCTATACAGTGGAACCTCGTTATAACGAACCCAGATATAACGAACTATCGGATATAACGAAGTAATCGTAATTCCCCTTGAAATTCCTATAGATGAAATTGATATTGGTTATAACAAACTAATGGTTACAACAAGTAATTACTGCTCCCCCTTCAACTTTGTTATAACAAGGTTTTACTGTAATTGTATTTTTGCAAAAGTTGTTAGTAGAAAAATATGTTGGGGACATTTCAAAAAATTTTCTGTGCTTATTTGGACATAAAAAGATAAACGAATAGCTTTACAGCACACAGTGGGCCTTAGTGTATATTATTTAGAAAAACTGGTATTGAAATTACATCTATCAATTACATCGCCAATTAATTACATCACCAATTAATTTGGAGGTGACTGTAAAGGCTTGTCAAATGACATAACACAAAAACTATAATGGATAGCTTAAAACCGATTTCACTTATAATATCAGCGTAACAAGTCACGTCAGTGTGTCGAATTTCACCAGTTTATCCCCATAAGTCCCAAAGACAGTTTTCGTTGCCACATCTCCCCTTAAATGGAGTGGTCAACATAAATATGTGGCTCAAGGTGTGTTTAAAATTTACACAGTGACATTTGCAGCACCATATCATGATGTGTTGCAGACAGTAACTAAGTTGGTGCTTTAATTGATGAATAATCTCTGTGTTCAGCGCGAGCGTTTCACTGAAAGTAGGTTTGACTGATCTCCGCAGGGCTCTTCCGACGATATGTGGGCAATGGTGCTCTGGCACGCGAAAGAGTCAAAGCCATGCGGAAACACCTGTCGGGCAGACTTGGTGATTTACGCCGTGAGTAGCCTCACTCCATTGCCGCACTACTTTGTATTTGTTGAAGTATCTGTTTGAAAAAGGTCACTGATTGGTAGTAACTGTGGAAGTGTCAGCATCTGGTCGATTTCAATTAGGGGCTCGTGTCTGCAAGCCAGTCAGTCGGGAACAGCTAATAGTGCGGTAGTTCGTGTCACGGAAGATCTGGTGTTGGCATAGATGTAGTTCGTGTCACGGAAGATCTGGTGTTGGCATAGATGTAGTTCGTGTCACGGAAGATCTGGTGTTGGCATAGATGCCGTCATCCTTGGTGGCTAAAGTCATCATTAAAAGGACCGACAACCAATTTTTCACCTACCTAAGTTGCCTTGTTTCTTTATTTCAGCAAAAGGCTTACCGGTTAGATTGTCCAATCATGCAATGGCAACAGGGGAAACGCCGTAAATCATTCTTTATCAGGATTTTTTGCTTATGGAGTCTTAACACAACAAACGTTGCAAACAGTGGCCGATAGCCGTCAAGTGTGTTTTGCGACAGGCTCTGCCGTGGCAGAGCACATGTGCACAATGCTTAGGAGATGCTGCCCACATGTGCCGTGGTTAAAAGCAGGTTTTCGGTTGCTGCGAGGGTAGCGACGCTTGTCAGTTTTGATTGATATGTGGGGTTTAACGTCCTAAAACCAGCTCTGATTATGAGAGGGGCCATAGTGGGGGTCTGAAATTTCGATCACCTGGGGTTCTTTAACGTGCACTGACATCGCACAGCACACGGGCCTCAACATTTGGCCTCCATCGAAATGCAGCCGCCGCGGCCGGGATTCGATCCCGCGACCCTCGGATCAGCAGCCGAGTACCTTAGCCACTAGACCACCGTGGCGGGGCGATGCAATTTTAAGCCCAAGTTATGGTCGTATGAACAGCAGCAGGCGACGAGCAGAGAGGCTCACAACTGAGAGGCTCAGGCTCAGCATGGATATGATGGAGAAATGCGATGATGAGCCGTTTTGCATATGGGGATGGAAAACATCTATTCTCCCATTATGGCCACCTGCGAACACTATCAAAAGCTCGTGCGGCTGGACGTGGGTGCTCGGAGATTGCATCGCCACGTAGCTACTTTGGTTGGCCGCAAGACGACCAAGCCGGCGCGGCAAGTATATGCATCATGTTGTGGCGTCGTTATGCGCGGGACTGGCGGCGACATAGAAACTACAGAAACTATGCATGCCAAAATTCGCAGCGCTGCTAGTTCGTTTTTTTTCGCCGGTGACCGTTCAACAGTGCTTGAACCGCATGGGATGTGGCCGTTTTAATGCCTGCCGACGGCGATATGGTAATGGTGTCGTTCGCTTGCACTTCATTCTAACGTGCATACAATTTTTGGACCCGTTTTATCAGAAAAAAGGATGTGCGTTAGATTTGAGGAAATACGGTACGTTACCGTCAAGTTTGGTTTTCCTGCAGTTCACTTACCCCTGTAAAGGCTGTTCGTTGACTTCCACGCCCATGCTGTAGTGAAACCACCTTTACAGGTGGCTGACATGTGGAAAGATACTGTAGACTCCGATTCAAACTTAAAGGGAATCCACCAATTTATGTGAGTTATCAGATGCAAGCAGAGCAATGGCTCAGTGCAACATACTGGGAAAAGCAGAGATGTTCAGTTATCACGTCCCTTATCACAGCCTCACTGCTTTATTTTTCTTTTTTTCCGCTAGTCGTTTCCAATGCTTTGATAAGGGCTGGAAGGCAGTTGGCTCTATTTCTGGCTTATAAAATTACGCTTCAGTGTCTTTAAAACAATGTTGCAAGGGGACCTTCAGTTGTTTTGTTACTTCCATTATTTTGATATAACGATTACTGCTCTTAATTGCAATGTCTGCCATTTTGGCTTTAAAAACTTTAATGTGATAAGATCGCTGTGCGCTTCACTTTCACAATGGACGTACTTTCAGTGTTGACCCTTCCACATTGCCGCGATCTGGAAAACATTGCCGTTTTTTACAGTTTAGCAGCAGTGTGGACGAGCCATACGGTAAACAGGAGCAAAAGACAATCGCAGCGGAACAGAATGCAGACACCATAAAGGCCATTGCACAGGGCAATAAGTCGCACAGTACTGCAGGAGCAATTTTTTAAGGGCGAAGCTCCTTATGCCGTGGGTCGTTCCATCCCTTGTAGTTGTCCCTCGTAGCCACCTCGTCTAGTTCGTGAAGTGCTCACTAGATGGCGCTGCGGTGCTCGCTTCATTCAGATGTATGGGAGCGCATGGCGCACGAGACCGCTAGGTCTCGTGCTCGCTCTTGAATGCGCTCGCTCTTAAATGATCTCAGAATGATCACGAGATGGCACTGCGGTGCTGCTTAGCTAGTACGTGAATTGATCAATAGATGGCGCTGCGGTGCTCGCTGTTTTGTTGTCGCGTCATAGCCATGCTCGCGCTCACCCTCGGCGCTTGCCTCCTGGCGCACGAGCTCTCTCACTCTTCCATCTGCTGTCTTGTGAGAGAGAGAGCGAAAGGCGCGCGTTGACTATGGAAACGCTCTTTCTTCGATGAACGCTCTACCAGCTCGCAAAGAAGGAGAACGCGCCCTCACCCGCGAGAGACAACGTTGGCGCAGGCAGCGTCTTCTAGCGAGTTTCTTGATTGAAAAATACAGACTGCTCGCGCTGGAGAACCGTTCACCGGCCACCCATATATATATATAGGCACTGGATCTTGACTTACAATGAAGTGCCGGCGGGAGATTTCACTTGTGCATAGTTGAACCATACGGATTCGTAGCGTGCGCGTTAACTAAATTAATCAGGAACTCGGCATGATCCACGATGAACCTCCGGAGCTTCGCCCACTCATCATAATTCGCTCCGTGGATATGCTGTGGATTTTTTTTTTTATTTGCTGCTTTTATAAAACTTCATTGCACATGTGCTTCTATGCATTACCGGCAACCAGTCACGACGTATTTCAACACTAAAATTTTTACAATCAAATGGCAACATCACAATTAAAAGCAGTAATGGTCATAATGAAGTAATAGATGTACCGAAGTAATTGCAGGTCTCCCTTCAACTTCGTTATGAGTTTTGAGTATATTTTGATCAGGTCACTCATGAACGAAGTAGAGAAGCAAGAGAACATCTTTACGGGCAGTAGCATGGAGGTATAAGCTAAATGTGCTGTAGCTCCTCGTATCAGGTGCGGGAAGGTTCTATGGTTAGATATGAGAAAGTTTCTCTCAGTGTTCAAACAGCATTACATCATTACTGTGGCATGTCTGCAAATGGTCCACCGTGCCCTTATTCTGTTTTACATACTGTATAGAGGTTAAATGGAGTGCCATGTGAGATGTTTTTGCACCTCATCCTTTCTGTTGTAATAAGTGGCTAATAACCCACCCACAATGGCTTGAGGCCGCTGTTAATGGCAGAGCTGTTTGGGGGCCTGCAGTGTGTACTGTCCTTCATGCAAGAGGGAAAACCTAAGCCACTCTTGCTCTGCATCCACTACCTACATTTTTGCCGTCGGCCATGATATTGATTATGGCAAGGGAAGCATAGAAGGAGATAAAGAAAACAACACCAGGCCTGCGCGGAATCGCAGAACAGTGACAGCGTGAGCTGTAGGAGCGACCTTCTTAGAGGCCATTGTGAACGCTTGGGGATCTGGCCAAGTGATCGGGCCATCAGGTATTGCGAAGAGCCAAGTCAGGTTGCTGTCGGGGCTGCGCACGTTGCCTGTTGCGTGACGCATGGCACTATACGACAAAACTGCTTCAAAGGGCAGCGCTTCGTAATAATGATGACGGAAGTGTTGAAGAAGATTGTTTCATTGATGACGTTCATGATGATGCCTCTGTAATAGCTACAAATGGCACAGCTACAAAGCATGCACCCCTGTGTTCTTTGAAATGATTCCTCGCACTCATTATACAATCCACTTTCCTCGACGCGTAGTTGCATATTACAGTCGAATCTCATTAATTCGAACACGCTTAATTCGAACTTCCGGTTTATTCGAACTGACGCTGCGGTCCCGGCAAAGTTATGTGTATTTCAATGGCCGAAAACGCCCGGTAATTCGAACGCGCAAGCATCTGTGACGGTTAATTCGAACATCCCGCGCTCCGAAAATTGCTCGAATCACGTGGCGGCGCCTACAACGAGGGTATTTCCACTGGTATTTCTGACCCCGCCGCGGAGAAAACGCGTAATAGAGCCTCCCCCCCCTTCCCCTTCGCGCTTCATTCGTCAAGGTATCATGGACATTGAACACTGGCACGGGAAGAAAAAAAGAAAAACGCGCACAGCAGAGGAGACGCCGATGTGACAGCACAACTCGCGGGGAGACCGGGGGCCCCTTTGCCTCTCTCCTTTGAGGAGAGAGTCGATTCCGGTTGTGGCCTTCCCTGCTTGAGCATCCAGGAAAGAATGAAAGACGCTGTTATCTGCGTTGCCGAGGCATGGCCGCTAACTCTTTCCTCCGTTTTCTCAGAGGAGAGAGCCGTGCGGCGTCTGCCGTAACCAAAAAAAAAAAAAAAAAAAGAAACCAACCCATCGAGCGATCACGTGTTGCGTAGCCTCCTCGCCTGGCCGCCCGGCCAGCCCGGCTGCGAAAAAAAAAGCATTCGCAGACAAAAGCCGCGGCAGTGGAGAGCTGGAGAATATTCGTTCGTGGTCGTTCTTTTGTGGTCGTTCTACGGCGCTGTATTATAAACTGCTCCCGAACAAGACGATTACTTTTCAAGGCGACGATTGTGCCGGCGGCAAGCTAAGCAAGGAGAGGCTGACGGTAATGGTGTGAACAAACGCGACGGGCACGGAGCGTTGCCGATTGCTAGTGATCGGTAAATCGGCCAAGCCTCGCTGTTTTAAGGGCGCGAAGACCTTGCCAGCCAATTACGTCGCCAACAAGAAGTCATGGATGACTATGGACATTTTTTCAGACTGGGTGCGTACTCTGGACAGAAAGTTTGCCGCTAAAGGCCGGAATGTATACTCTTCGTTGACAACTGCACGGCGCACTGCGACATAGAAGGCCTGCGCGCAATTCGGCTCGTTTTTCTGCCGAAAAACACGATGGCCCATGGGTATGGGAGTCATTCAAAATTTGAAAACTCTCTACAGGCACCATATCGTGGAACGGATGCTGTTGTGCATGGACAGCTTCAAAACATATGCCGTCGACCTCCTCAGCGCTATCCATATCCTTGCCGCTGCGTGGGCCTCCATTAAGCCAGACGCCATCAACAGCTGTTTCCGGCGATGTGGGTTTGGCCAATGCCTCCGCGAACCCGCGGCCAGTGGTGATGCGGATCAGGCCAATGATGAGGCAGTGCAGACTTCGTCGGACGATGACGATAACTGCGTGTCCGAAAGGGGCAGCAGTGTTCTTCCGAACGGCATGGCCTTTGAGGGCTACGTGAATGTGGACGCGGGTGTAGACGTCTGTGGTGTCGTCACCGACGCCGAAATCCTACAAGCCACGTGCCCTTGACAGAGGGCTTCAGGGGACCCTTTACTCCCAGTGGCGAGGACTCTGATGCCAGCGACGAAGTACCCCCTGCCCATCGACTCCACCAAATGCAAGTGAAGTAGCGTCGGCGCTGGACTTAGCCACGTGCTACTTCTCTTTCCAGCAAAATGCAGATGCTGGTTTAGAACTCGTTAGCAAGCTTCAAGCCATATTCATTGACTCATTGCAGGAAAAACGTGTGCAGACGCGCATAACCGACTACTTTTCTTAATGATGGGTATGGTGTAAATAAGCGCGAAATAAGCGGGAATAAGTGCGTGAAAATAAGTGCGAATAAATCTTTGTGTGCTTCCCACTCGTGTTCGCTCATTGAGTGCTCAATTGTGAGTGCTCAATTCAATGTGCTTTCTTTAATTCGAACTTCTTTTAATTCGAACAAATTTTCAGGCCCCTTCGAGTTCGAATTATCGAGATTCGACTGTACTATTTTGCCACTGTCACCTTTTTTTGTTGTGTTCGGTAATGTGAATTAGACCAGAGAGATGCACAACCGTTTCATAAGCACAAACACTTTTAATACTTGTATAAGAGCAATGTACAAACTAACAAATCTGCAAAATACTAGTCATACGAACAAACAAACAAGCAAACCAATGAAGTGGAGCATGCACTAACAAATTGACCTATTAAACAGTTTCTTATCTAATGTCCAATATGCCAGATAATTAGTTGCAATAAATTTAACAATGATAAAGTCCAAATACCACTTGAAATGTGGAGAGTCTTGGGAGCAGTCGGAACGATGCGAGGTCTCCGTTGGGGCCTTCGGAGCGTAGCCGGAGGGACGATGAGACGACCGTGCCACGGAGCGTAGCCGAGGTGGTGCCTCACCCAGGACGGATAACGAGCTCCGCACGTCCTTTCTGCACCGCTTCCAAAGTCGCTCTCCCCAATTTCGCGCTTTCGCGCCGCTTCGCGGCCAGCGAGGAGCTGACACTTGACACCCGGTCGCGAACGGCGGGGCGAGCGTGGTGCACAGTCATAGCTGTATGCCGGCCACAGGCTGCTTCTTTTCGCCGAACTGCATCGACTCCGGCCCGCGCATTCCGAGGTCCGTGTGTTTTCTTCTTCTTCTTCTTCTTCTTCTTCTTCTTATTCTTCTTCTTCTTTCTTTTGCACCGATGCGTGTGGGCTCGAGCGGCCGTTTCCTCCTCCTTAGCACCCGCGCACAGGGCTCGCACCATGCCTCTCTTCGCAGGCATCGCGTCTTCCGAGAATGTCTGGCCGTAGCGTCCCCCACTCACACGTGACAGCCACATAACACTACATTTGTTAATGTGATTCCTCGGCAGGCTTTATACCTGTTTAGGTCTTACAGCAATGCACAGGCGTAGCTCAGTGGTAGAACGCTCGACTGCCAGCTGAGGGACGTGGGTTGGAATCCTCCTCAGCCCTGGTTGTTTTTTTTCCTAAGATTGGTGTGATAGTGGTTACGGACACCGGCGGCGGCGGCGGACAACTACGGTGCAAAAACGGCCCTTGTTGTGATCTCATAACAGCTTATGCTGTAGTAAAGAGGGGAAGTCTCGGATCGCGTAGAATAGAAAAGCAGACCCACTCTCACACTCGACCCACACCATTGCCCCTCAGCCTTCTACTACGCGATATTGGTCACGACAGCGAACTTGGCACCATCGTCAGTTACGTCACGATTAACGGTAATATTGCAGCTTTGCTGTCTCCGCGGTTTTCACAGTGTGGAACTGGTGTGAACATTTCCCCTAATGTATGACAGTTCGCATGTATCTGTAGTCATCTTCGTAGTGTCTGTGCTCCGTCCTGTACATCAGGTGCAACGCTGTCAAAGCTAGTGCTCATGTTTAGGCTGTGTACTACTTCCGTGACCAAGAAATAGTGTGTTGCTTGCGGTGAGCGAAAAACAATAACTGCCTCGCCGGCAGGCTCTGACCTTAATGCATTTCTCATCAGCTTGACCAGACACCCTCGTATTGTTGTGGAGACTGTCGAAGTATGCGAGTTTGTATTTTACGTTTGTCATTTGTTTGTTGGAGCGATACACATCTCCTTTTCTTTTTCTTTACGGACTTCTTTTGTGGCTTTTACGGACACTTTTACGTGATACAGAGTATAGACGGAGTTTCTTATCCAGCGGCCGTAGAGAAACACGGGGTCAGCGCAGCAGGAGTGTACTGTACACCCGGCCACATGTCCACACCGAACTTGGAGCTGTATGAGGGCAGTATATATGGCTCTGCCAAAAATGTTGCATGCGCATCACACGCGGCAGTGCCCGCACGTGCATTGCCTGCACGTAAGCGTCATCGATAATTCATCCATACGTTCATCACACTTGCAGTTGGTTTGTAATGTCCTCGCCGTTCACGGTAGTGGCGCTGTAACATCTGCCGACGGGCTTAACTAAAGCTCTTACAGCAGGGCAGAGAGCAAACTGTGTAAGAGAGCGGGCACAAAGAGCATGCCAGCGGACACAGCCTTCTCATGTAGTTGGTTGCTGGTTGTTTACATGCGTGCCGAATAGAAGTCTGTGTGGTGAGGTACATTATTTTACGCTGTCGTGTGGCATATTAACATTTACAGTAACACCTCGTTATAACGAAGTTGACGGGGGAGCAGTAATTACTTTGTTATAACCATTAGTTCTTTATAACCAATATCAATTTCATCCATAGGAAATTCAAGGGGAATTGTGATTGCTTCGTTATATCCAGTATTTCGTTATATCCGGTTTCGTTATAACAAGGTTCCACTGTATATTAAACACATTCTAGACTCCATTTGCCTTTAAAATTTTGTTTGTAGATGATCTGCAAGTGCCCACACAAATCTGTCTGTCAAGTTACTTTGCCTCCGAAGTTTTTTTTTTGTTATTATCAATGCTCCCTTAAAAAATGGACATGCCTTCTTACGTGTTTAACAATACTTTGATGGGTGCATAACTTGTGATGCAACGGGTTCCGATTCTCGAATGAAGTGAAAAGAAATATAGACAAATTATGTTTAATAAGGAATAGCTTGTACAGGCGCGAGCAAAAGTATACGGACCACGCAAGCGCGTGCCAAACTGGCTTGCCGCTCCACCTAGCGGAACGCCGCCTAACGGCCACCGGAGAGCTCCACCGGAAATTAATCTACTCGCTACCCGCTAGCATGTAAATTTTTCAGGGCCGTGCACGGCATTGTTAGTTGGCTGTTTCCACGCACAGCGCTCGTCTGCGGGAAGAACGCCACATATCTGCCTTGATAGCGGTATCACAGCCGTCACGGCCTGAATCGACCGGTGTGCCGATGAAGAGATATCAGTTTCGCGAAGCGCTATCGTCATATGAACCCATGGATTCGGATACCGAAGAGCGCTTAGCGTCAGAAAGAGAAAGGTGGAAAATACTTGTTCACAGTTGGAAAAACGGACAGGCCCTAGATTTAAGGAGGGATGCTTCTTGCACATAGCGCTGCTGTCGATCGTAGCTGACATGACGGAAGTGTCGCGAAGAGCCCGTGAGCCACGCGACGCCGTGGTCCGTATTACTTTTGCTCGCACCTGTACATGTACTTCAGTGGCAAATGGCTTCTGCAAGTACCTGCAAGGTGGAGTAACAATTACGAAAGGGAGAATTATTCACATTCGTCAACTAAGTCAAATTAGTCAAATTTGTCAACCAAGAAGCCTTCATTTCTGAGAACTCCACATTGATTTCCTTGTAGCCTATTGTTGCAAAAGGTTGGATGCTAATTTTTCTTTTCGTGTACTTTAGGGTGAAAATTGGCAGTTTTGCCAGGCTGTATCTTCTCTTATCTTGACTTTTCAGGAAACAAGTTTGTAGACATGACACTTATAAAAGCCAAAGCAACTTAGAAGGATGCCTGGAAAACCTTGGAGGTCAGTCATCGCCTTTGGAGAAGCTTACCGTGTCCAGGTGTGCGAAGCAGCTGCAGTAGCTGTCAGTATAAAGCAGTATTCATGGCATTGTGCAGCGTGAAGTGTCAGAACAGCATTTTGTCTTTATGTGTACAGCATTGTTTTTAATAAATATTCATACACGTTGTTTAATGTTTGTCTCATGGTCTGGTCTCATTCCTTTCTGCAGCTACATTGCGCACTTTACGGAAAATTTTTTCGCTGCAGTGAAATAACATTTAATTGAGATGACAGGCAGCCTGAGTTAGTGCTTTGTATGTTCAGCTATAGCTGCAAGCACTGGAAATGTTTGTTGGCCTCGGGGTGTAGAAAAAGGCTCGGATGGGAATCCATTACCTGCATTGTGAATCTAGTACTATTTAACTCTTTCCTTACCATCCCATAGAGCATCGATCACTATGGATCGATGGTTTTGAATGCCCCGCCAAAAATAAATCTCCACTTTCACGGACATCTAGCGCCATCCGGCCAGTAATAGAAGAACTACTGCACATTTTTCTGTTTTTTGTTTCGGTCTATCGCCGTGAGAGCGCCCGCAAAAAAAAAAGGCAGCGAAGGAGGTTGCGTCTAGTTGCGCAACATGGCGCCAAAGGCGCGTCGCGTTCCGCCGAAGAAGAAACTTCGAACAAGTGATCTCGCGGCCTCTGCTGCTCATGTTATCGACTTGAGCAGTAGTGAGGAGTCTGTAGAAGATGTTGGATCGTCAGATTTCAACTCTGACAGCGATGATTCATCTCCGCAGCCTGGACCTTCAACCAGTGTGGCAAGGTAAGCATTGTCTCGGATGTCGATGTTGTTATTGTGGGGTGCATGTGTTTTCTAAGTGACGACACCTGTTTACGTTTTCTTATTAGGGTGTCAAGTACGTACGGAGGCGACATTCTGCCCAATGCGTCATGCCGAGTGAAGTTTTCTCCTAAACGACCACCTGGTGTACACCTGGAGGTGACGCGCCGGAGCGAGGCGCGGAGTTTCACCCGCGCACTCGACATGTTCGTGATGTTTTTCACTGCTGAGATGATCTCAACAATCTGTGCACACTCCAACAAGTATGCCTGGATGAAGATTTTCGAGAAACCCAGCTACGCAGAATCAGATGGCTCTTGGCTTGAGGTCACTGACCCGGAAATGTTGCGATTCATCGCACTCCTCATTTACATGGGCATTGTGCAAGTGCCACGGCTGCATCTATACTGGAACACTGGGCCGGTGTACGGTGGTCTCCTTCCAGCGAAAATCATGAGCAGGAAGCGTTTCTTTTCTCTACTCGCTTTCTTGCATGTCACTGACCCTGAGGATCAGAGTACGGCATCAGCCGGCAAACTGAGGAAGGTGTGGCCGCTGCTTCAGCACATCAATGACACGTCAGCACGATTTTTCCAACCACGGGAAGCCATTGCAGTAGATGAACGGATGGTAAAATCTAAAGCTAGATCGCGAATCAGGCAGTATATTCGTGATAAGGTGACAAAGTGGGGTTACAAATTGTGGGTTTTAGCTGAATCTGAAACTGGGTACACATTGCAGTTCTTTGTTTACGCAGGTAAGAGGGAGACGCCAGGACCACACGGATTGGCTTTTGATGTGGTCAGTAAACTTTGTGAAAAATATTTAGATCAGGGATACAAAATTTACATGGATAATTTTTATACCTCTAAGCACCTTTTCGAGCATCTCCTGCAATGCAAAACGCTGGCATGTGGAACGACAAGGAAAGATCGTCGAGGCTTCCCTGGCGATCTGAGAGAAACGAAATGGGAAAAAAAGGCTCAGCGGGGTGACATTCGTTGGGTCAGGGAGGGAAACGTGTTGTTTCTCCAGTGGAAGGATCGAAAGGCTGCGAGTCTCATGAGCACAATTCACACAGCGAATGAGCATGTCTCTGCAAAGCGACGTCAGAAAGTGGGCAACAAATGGACCGAGAAAACAATCAAAAAGCCCTTGTTGGTTCATGAGTACAATGAGGGAATGCTGGGGGTGGACAAGTCCGACCAGATTACTGGCACATACAATGTCCTTCGGAAATGCGTCAGATGGTGGAAGACTCTTCCATTCTATTGACATAGCCTGTGTAAACAGCTTTATTCTTTCCCAAGAACATCGCAAGCAGCATCGCGATATTCCTGAACTAAATTTGAGTGCCCGATTCAACCAACTTTCTTTCCGAGAGATGCTCCTCAAGGAAATTTTGAACCTCGATGATGACCAACCAGCAAGAGTTTCTTATGTGCCACCTGACTGGATTCGACACAAACCCGAAAAGGTTGACAGCCGAAGAAACTGTAAGTTGTGCTACCAAAACACCAGAAAAGAAGTGAAGACAAATGTTTTCTGCAGCGCCTGCGAAGCGCACCTTTGCTTCACTACCACACGCAACTGCTTCTCCGAGTGGCATATGCGTCATGGGCGCTAAGATCGGAGCCCACCAAAAAATACACTTATTCACCCAGACTGTTCAAATTTGGAGCAATTGTACCTGAGAATACGGACTACCATTTGTATATTTCAGTTTTGTTTTAGTGTAAATGTTGTGAAGTCTAACAGCAATTTTATATCTTCGGTAGTACGTTTTCCTTTATTTTGCTCATATTTCAGAAATAAAATATGAAAAAATGTGAAACTTTTCGCTTTGAATTTTACTGCACCTGAAAGGCACATCACTAAGCTGCATTTTGATATATAACTATCTATTATACACCGAACAGTTCTTGTTTAAAAAAAATATTATGCGGGCACATATCGAAATGGGCATTCTTCTGCAGTAAGGAAAGAGTTAACAAGGGGAGAGAGATGGAGTAGAACTGAGGCTATAGGCATTTCTGAATTGTTGAAAATTTATAAAAGGATAATGCACATGATTTTGCAATTCTGCTGGAGCTGCAAATGTAGATTTGACTTTTGCATCAAGCAGTGCCGAATGAGATTTTCCAAGACATCCAAACAAAGCTGTAGCTGTCTGCTGGTGGTGCAGGCCGTATTTCCATCTACCTTTTATGGCTGATAGAAATTGGTGGAAACTGCAACAGGCAAAAGTATAGACAGAGCAAATGATTCAGAAAATGATGCCAGGGCGCCTCAAAAGAAATGCTTAAAATTTCTACTCCTTAGACCTGGCTAGCTTTCTGTCAGCGTTGATGGTATGAAACAGCCAGAATAAAACGAACAGCAAGTGTCTAAGCTCGACCACGGTTCTGTTCTTGTTTTGGGGCTCTAGCGTGCACTGAACACCCGGGAGCGTGCCTCAATGTGCAAGGTGAAGGCACCCTCATCTAAGTATCACCAGTACATATCAAAGCCCTCTTATGCCTTAACTGTCTCACAGTAATTGTCATTTGACTTGTGCTTCCCGTGTTGAAAACTCCATGCTTGCTACTATTGTCGAGATGAACGAAAGGACAATGCGACGACCTTGGGCTAGACTGGCGACAAAGTGTCCGGCATTGTTTATTGACGCAGTGTACTGTATACACATCTGGAATGACTTAGCGGTGTCGAGTGTTAGGGGGTTGCCAGTGTTGGTGGCGCCACCGAGGATTAGTATAACATAAAATGCACCAACATTACCATTATCACATTAGGATTGCTGTGTCACGCAAACAGCGGGCTCGCCGTTTGTGACCTGGTAATGCCGGCTACACAGAATATAAAGGGTCACTGAAGCAGTTCTCAATCCTCAAAATTAATCCAAATTTGGAATCGGCAAACTGTTATAGCATGCCGAGTGTGGGGGACAATACAGCATAACCTCATTACAACAGACATTTGGATACAACATACCGAACAGCAGTGTTGTGCTGATCTTCCCATCTCTTCCATTGATTCAACTTATTTTACAAGGGATTCTGACACAACTTACGTTTGGATATAAAGGACAAAATTACAAGGCCAGATAGCTTGTCACCACTCCTTACAGCAGACTTATGTACAGTGGACATCCCAAATGCAGTAGCTTTCAACTTCAAACACCACTTGACAGCACCCACAACGAACATAGTGAAGTACCGTGGTGGCAGATTAAAGTCGATACCCTTGTAGTGATGGGGACATGCATAGTGTACAAACTGTTCACCGGACAGCACTGTTAGTGCTGACAAGCTTCCGTCAGAAAACTTGGAGAAGAATAAGTCCATTCTTCGACCATGTCTGTGTCTTGCAATTCACTCTGTTTATAACAGACTCATTTGGTGCCTACATAAATGTCTGTTTTAGCAGTATCTGCTATTTACCAAAATCTTCGCTATCAAGGTCTGATGTAATGCTTTTTTTTGCATTATGCCCCCATTAAAATGCTGCCACCACGGCTTTGATTCGAACCCGTAACCTCAAGATCGCCCTAGTTTTTAATCCAGCCTGGGATATCGGGTGTGCACAGCATTTGCTACGACGTATGCATGAAGTTGAAGACGACTCACCATGCCAAGGTTCCGCGCTGCGTTCAGCCTGCAATGGCATCTCTCTACAGATCTGAGGAACTTTCAGATTCCCCCGAGACTAGGAGGTTATGTCATAAGTGACAAAAGCTTCAAACCTACTGTAGCAAGTGTTCCTTGCTGAAGGCATAAAGAAGCTTTTCTGTGTCAGCATTGTTACCCAAACTTAAGTTTGAGAGGAATTTGTGACATTCATTGCAGATTAGAACTTTTTAAAAAGGAATGCAGCACACGCTTGGATGGAAATGCCAAAAATACGAAGTGAGCCCGAGTAATTGTTGCTGCAAACTTGCCGAAATACAGTCATATATATACATATAGTTGACCAACAGCTTATGGTCACTTAGAGCAAAGAAAATGAAGGCATAAGTTGTTGGTCAAGGTTATAACAGGAACCGGCTAGCCCAGTGGCGAGTTCTGTTATAGATTACGCTTATGCATAATAAAGGAAGCATCCTTAGGATAAGATTCATATAATGCCATGTGTTTTTCTGACAGGTAGGTTCTGGTAAAGGCAAAAGCCTGTGTAATTGTAAAGGATTGAGGACTATCCGTCACGTGTGCGTGTGTATGGCTAACGGAAAGGAGCGACAAATGACGCGAGAGTAGGTTTGTGACGTTACGGGACAAGACGCTACTGACATGCAAGTACACAACAAACAAAACATGTACAAAACTAGAGCAGCAAACTAGTCCTAGCGGCAAACCGCTCGAACTGAACAAGAAGGCGGCCGTACAAGTTAGTTCAGCAAAGACGGTGGCTCCATGAGGCGGCGAACTTCGGAAGCTGCGATGAACCTTGTAGGCGAGCCGAGGCACACAGTTGGCACGCGTCGTGCGTGCGGTCACGACGAAAGCTCAAGGCCTCCCTTAGGCCTCGCACCGTGAACACGGCTTCGCGCCGTCTTCGGCGGCGGCGATGACCAGGAACTGGTTGTCCCCCTCGACCACGTACGCCGTCACAGCAGGAGCCACGCCCGAACTTGGCAGCACTAGGTGCGCACCTCGGGTCCAGGACCTCGCCAGGAACCGAGGACAAGAACTGCCGGGGACAGCGCGCCGGTTCAGCGTGATCTGCGTTGCCTGGCCGCTCTGCCTTGCGCGTTACACACGCGCTTGATGATGATGATGATGAGCCTTTTTTATGGCGCTCACCCACACGTGCTTCTCGTTCTTGTCTTCTTCTGCTTCTCTTTCGTTTTCCTTTTTTTTTTTGTTTTTATTCTGCCGCTGCCGCACGTGCCACGTGTCCCTGGCTCGCCGTATTCACGTCCCCCCTTTTTTTTCGTAGCAGTGCCGGCATGAAATTCTTCAAAATGCACAAGAAATGTTCCCCCACACACAAATTTCCCGATAAATCCAGTCCATTCACTACAATTATCACCCCACTTCAAGAAAGTTGTTCGGTACAACAACCTTTTACAAGCACAGAGTACACACTCACGACATTTGGGTGAACAACAATCATTAGTTACAGGTGGCAATTCTCTTTGTGAAAATGTCACGTAAAAAATTGCACACGTGACCGCATTTGCAAATGAGAAAAATAAACGACAAATCTGGGGGTCCAGTGTGGCTGAGGTACTTGACACTTATGTGGTCGGTACCCTTAATGTTCTCGGCCACGTAGACATATTTTGGGAATTAGCGAGACAAGCAGAGCAACAGTGTACAAAGTCACGGCGGTCTGTCACGTGAGGTCAATGTTGAAATTTGCCCGTCTAGGCCCTACGTTTTCTTAG